>JAOYMU010000252.1:29650988-29661264 GCA_025802295.1 Psammodynastes pulverulentus | reverse complement strand
CAGTGCTTTTTACAGCCCTCTCTAAGTGGTTCACAGAATCAGAATCAGCATATTGCCCCCACAATCTGGGTCCTCATGCTCTAACAATGTGTATGGGCAGTTGAAATCATTTGACACATATTTAAAGTGAATTGTATCAGCCATTTGGTTGACCCTTTATCCAGTTTAAAGAGATTCTGGAGCTCTTCGCAATCACGTCTGGTGTTTAGACCTTGAATAATTTAGTACCATCTGCAGACTTGCCGGGTTTATTGTCTGCCTCCAAGTCAAAGTCATTTGGGGAAAAATGTGGAAGTACTGATCAATTCTTGAGATTCTCAAATTCTATTTCTTACTAGTTCACTCAGAAAAAATGTCTGTTAATTTCTACTCTTTGCTTTTTTAAAATCTCCCAGCAATCCATTAAAGCAGGGGTGTCACTGGTGGCCTGCCAGCTGAATGCATCACATGCAGGTCACGCCCACCCCGTCTCCTCAAAGGCAAAAAACATCACGATACATCACGTGACACAATCAAGTTTAACACCTGTGCATTAAAGGATAGGTCCTCTTCTTACCTCATGGCCACTGAGCAATTCAAGAGCCTTTCATGAAGAACTTTGCCAAAAGCTTTTTGAAAACCCAAAAATGCAATGTTGATGGAATCACTTTATCCATGTGCCTATTAAGACTCTAAAAAAACCTTAAAAGGTTGGTGCATCAGGATTTACCTTAGTGGAATCCATGTGTAATGCAGAAGAGTAATGGTGATAGCCTTTGCTTGTTTTGTTGGATGCCAACAATGGCAATTGCTCAAGCAATAACAGTACAGAATATTTCTATAATCAAAACATATCTAGTAATCAAATCTCAAAATCAGAGTTTCATTTCCAAATAGAAACAAAGTTAGATGGATCCTTTGTTGCATTATCATCTTAATCATATTTTTCTTATGTTTTTCTAGTTGCTCATCTGAGGTACTGCCCTCTGCTGTCTTAAGTGTGCCATTGTGCCATTGTTTGCCCAAATCAACTGGAAGTGTCCAAACTGAATGCCTGAGCAAAGAAGAGTAAGATAGAAATAGGAAGTATCAACTGCATGTTCTCACAGCTGCAAGAAATATGCCCATATATCTCTTTTTTGGAGGGCAAGCAAGTAAAATGTTCCACCAAACACAGTCCAATCCAGAAAATAGTCTGTCCAGTTTCAAAAGAAGGGGTGCAAGTAACATCTTGCCACAAACAAAAGTCCTACTCTTGTGGTATTGTTTCCATTACACTGCTGAATGTCAGTAACTGAAAGGAATCAAAGTTAGCTATTTTGCTGTGATGTTTAATTCACTCACCTATTTAAAAGTGTAGGCTGATAGCTGTAATTTGTTTCTTAAGCTGCTTTCAATTACTTAGGCATGTAGGGCCGTGTGGACCAAATTAGCCCTTGGTATTATGAAAACCAACATAAGGCGTATTTAATGTATTTCAGAGCAAACTGTGATCCCGCAACAACCTTACAATTTTGCATTCCACAACTCACAATTCACCCTAAGTGACTCATTAGTTTTCATGAGTAAATTACATGTGATTAACGTTCTGTGAATTTTGTTTATGGATGGGTTGAAGAAGTGGCTTGTGGCAATTTGATACTTCTTTCCTGCCTTTCCCCATTATGCTATGCCCATGGCACCATGCCAAACATCTACATCTGCAAGGCTCCCCTATACGGATCTGCATTTTGCAGAGAAATACAATTGCCGTGGTTGCATTATTAAAGCACCTCTGTCACCATGGAACTGCCTGGCATATAAGGTTACAGCACAGTGGATAAGTTAATGCTTACATTGCAGTGTTTTATTAGATAGAATGCTTAACATTTATGCTTAGCCCCTAAAGTAGATCTGGGCATTTTAAAAGCCCTGGTCCACATCCAGTCCTTTGGCGTCCCTGTCCAGCCTGTGCCAGGTCAAGTGGAAATTAGAAATCAAATGTAAATAAGCACAATTCAGGGGGCAGGAGAAGAAGCTGAGTCAGCTCCTTCAGTCAACTGGTAGCCATGGCAAGTTGAGGAGAAACCTGCACCTGTGCAGCTCTTGTCCCTTGCCTGGAGCAGTGTGAGGAGTTCATGTGATGGGTTAGGTTACATTGGTTCAGTTCTCCACAACAGTCTCAGTTTCTCATTGTGGCCCCTTGAGAACATTAATTGCCCACCTTTGACCTAAAGCAAGAATGGGTGCCTTATGTCCTACAGATGTTGTGAAATACTGGGATTTCTTGCCACTGGCCAATTGGGGCTATGAGAGCCCAAAACATCTTGAAAGGTCAGGTAGTCTATTTCAGCAGAATACTTACGATAAGTTCAATTCACCCCATTCTTATTGGGAGGTATCATATGATACCTCTTCCATCGTATAGGTGTATACATTTTAAAACATAACACTGGAATTTGTATCCTTATAATAACAAGCAAAATTCCAAGACCTTTCCTGCTTTTTTTCTCCTTCCTGTTCTGGCATCTTCTACTCCTACACCCAGATGGAATCATGAATTAACCATGCAGGGGCATGGTGCAAGGTATTGTAGATGGAAAAGTCAATTGCCAGAATTCAGAAACTAGAAGGGAAGAAAAAGGTCAAGTTTTGGTTCCTTAGGGGCAATTTGAGTACCGTAGATAGATTTCTTGGCTTGGGTTCACTAGTACACAACCTGAGGCCCCAGTTGAAGGTTAACATGGCAGAAATGCATGGCAGTAATCATATTAACTGAGTTGATTCATTAAATTTAAATTAAGCTAATTCGACTAAAGTAAATTTAATTTGATTAACACATATAACACATGTTAGAGAAACTGTGAGTTCTAGTCCTGCCTTAGCCACAAAGCCTGCTTGGGCCAGTCACACTCTCTTAGTCCTAGGAAGCAAGCAATGGAAAACCACTTTTGAAATCTTGCCAAGAAAACCACAGAAGCTTGTCCAGACAGATGCCAGAAGACAATAGTGACTTGAAGATACAAATAAATAAATAAATTAAATTATGTCTAGGTTATAGTTACTCATTGGAGTGAGGCATCCAGACATATCACCAAAGGCAAAAGCGAGCTGCAAGTTTCTGGTTTAAATCCTTCTTGAATTAGGGAATTTATACATGGACTGAACTGCCTTCTGCTCACTCCAAGGATAAGTGCTAGAAATGTACTTGGCATATATTGCAAAGCTGACTTCAGCTGATCTTGGATGGGAAACCAGCAGGAACTCCTAAAGGCACAGGTTAACTGTAGAAATCAAGAAACAAAATCCCAGAAGGAAACAGTAGAAAACAATTGCCATATTGTTCCCAAGAAAGCTACTTGGACCCAAAGCTGAACTCAAGGGAATCTTTACATGTAACTAAAATAACTGTGAGAAATCAGAGAATTGGAATGAACTGGAATGGGTCACTTCTCACCAGAGGAATATCAGATGTTCTACTGTAGGCAAGAAAAACATACAGAAAAAAATAATAGCCATCATTATTAACAAAAAGCTATCCAAATTAGTGCTTAGATAGAATCCTGCTTCCCTATACAGGTAGTCGTTGACTTATGACCACAATTGGGATCGGAATTTCTATTGCTTAGCCAGGCAGTTGTTAAGCGAAACACACTGAATTTTACCACCTTTTTGGCACAGTTAAATTAATCACTGCATTGTTAAGTGAATCATGGAGCCATTAAGCGAATCCTACTTCCCTTATTGAATTTACTTGTCAAAGGAATGATAGTCATAGAATAACAGAGTTGGAAGGGACCTTGGAGGTCATCTAGTCTAAACCACTGCTCAAGCAGGAGAGTCTATTCCAAATATTAGCCCCTACCTAGGATTGAACTCACAGCCTCCTGATTGTGAGGTTAGAGCTATACTGATGATAGCCATGAAGTAAACTTTCTCCTTGCTTGGGAGAAAGTCCACAATATGACAGATCTAAACGAAATATTGCAGTACAGAAACATCACAGAACATTTGTGTGTCATGCCAAGGCCATGATTTTTTCAGTTGAACATATCTGTAAAAGACCATTGAAAGGCTGAATAAAGCAAAAGGGATGTCTAAAGAATGCATTGAGTCTCAAGAAGAACAAATAATTCACTATTAGAGGAAATAAAACCAGACTGTTCTCTAGAAGTATTAAGGTAAAAGCTTAAATATTTTGGACCAATAATGCAAAAGCAAAAGTCATTGGAAAAACCTTGAGACTTGGAAAAATGGAAGGCTGATGAAAGATAAGAATCTGATGCCTGAAGCAGGAGCTTATAAAAATTCAAAGAAGCAGTTACTGACAGACAATCTTGGTAGAAAGATGTCCATCAGTTCAAGATGGGTCTGCAGCAGCTGAAGAACTAAAGACCAGCATCAACCTGAGTACAGGTAGTCCTTGACTTACAACAGTTCATTTAGTGACCATGCAAAGTTACAACAGTACTGGAAAAGGCGCCTAATGACTATTTTTCACACTTATGACCATTGCAGCAGCATCATGGTCATGTGATCAAAATTCAGATACTTGGCAATTGATTCATATTTATCATGGTTGCGGTGTCCTAGGATCAAGTGATCCCCTTTTTCGACCTTCTGACAAGCAAAATCAATGGGGAAACCAAATTTACTTAACAACAATGTTACTAATTTAACCACTGCAATGATTCGTTTAACATCTGTGATAAGAAAGGTCATAAAATGGGGCCAAACTCGCTTAACAAATGTCTTGCTTAGCAACATAAATTTTGGGCTGAATCTTGGTTGTAAGTCGAGAACTACCTGTTTTTAAACACTACCAAAATCCGTTTGAAGGTTGTTGGCTTTGCATGTCTTTTCAGGCTCAAAGATAGTTTTCTTTGTGGATAAACTTCTCTATCCTAACATATTATATTCTGCTTTCCTTTAATTATGTAACGTGGCAATAGGCTCACCGGAGCAAATGGTTGTTTTATACAGTAAGTCTCTTAATGTTGATTAATTAGTAATTTTCAATTGAGAAGAAAAGTTCATTCAACCCTCCCACAAAAAAATTGAAACTATATGACCCCCTGATTAGATTGAACAAAGGTCCAGAACAAAGCAAAACATTGCGTGCCACAGAGAACAAAATATCTAATCAACTGCTACTTGCATTTCTAGCCAGATCTATCTTAAGTTAACTTCATTGTTATGAATGCTGATCATTTCTCTGATGTATCCAATGAATGCTCTGTGTTGCTGGGGGAAAATGGTATATCCATTGCAATGGTGGGATTCAATTTTTTTTACTACTGGTTCTGTGGGCGTGGCTTGGTTGGTGTGGCAGGGGAAGGTTACTACAAAATCCCATTTCCTCCCCACCCTACTAACCTGCTTTCCAGCTCTGTTCTTCTGTGCAGGGCAACAAAAGAAGACCCTGCCGATCAGCTGGGACTCGGGAGGAAGAGAATAGATGGGGGCGGAGCCAGTAAGAGGTGGTATTTGCTGATTCTCCGAACTACTCAAAATTTCCACTACCGGTTCTCCAGAACTGGTCAGAACCTGCTGAATAGCACCGCTGGTCCATCGCACAAAAGCATGACTCTTTCAGGAGACTTTTCTCTAAAGATCCCTGCAATAGGCCTCATCCTAAATTCACCTTTGCATCTAGCAGGCTTCCCCATCTTCGCCATTTAGAATCTAAAATAGAATATAAGAAATATCAGCTTTCCTGAACAGGTTAAACACTGGAGCGGTGTCTGTGTAGAGATAGAATGGTTGGGAGAATACCCAAACAAAAGGATTTAAAAAAAACAAAACCCAGAACCTCCAAAGGACAGAAATCACAAAAGGAATGGGAATCTTTTCACTTTACAGAAGGAAAATGGCTACTTAACAAAACAGAGCATTTTGGTTGATTAAAGTTGGTTTTGAACAGCAACCCAACCCAACCCCCATCACCCTACCCCAGAGTGTCTGCCTATCTCTCTCTTTCTTTCTCTCTCTCTCTCTCTCTCTGTGTGTGTTTGTGTGTGCCTACACATATCTGCCCATTGGAATGCAGATCACAATTCCAAAACCATTGTTCTGACCCCCCAAAGAGAGGGGAAAGACTCATTCACCAAAGCTGCAGCAGATGGCTGCATGGCAGACAGGGAGCAGCATGAAGTAGGGCCACCAGCTGTCAGCAGCCACACGGGCAGCATTCAGTCACAGCTGCACTTTTACTGTTCCTTTCAATCTCCCCACATTCCTGACAGAGCCACTTAGCGGGGGATCCCCTCCCCCCCATCGCATTTATTGGACAACTTTAGAGATGGGCCATTCGGTGAAGCCATTCTGCGAAACCCGCCTCCACGTTTAATAGAAAGGAAGCAACTGGCTTGCCTGTGGGTGGGAATATTAATCCCAGAGGCAACATAATTGCTCAATATTTCTCGCCACCCTGCTTGTCTAGACTGAATCTTTACATGACATGTGGGATAAGGAGCCTCTACAACTCAAAGGGAAGGTCCTGTGTGCTTTCTCTGAAGTGTCAGCAACATGGGTCAAGTTTACTCACACGTGAACATGGCACTATTAAGTCCTGTGGAGTCATTTACAAAAGCAGGGAGGTTCATGGGGCCTCCGAGTGAAATGCAACAGATTTAGAGGAACTGCAAAGGTATACAATAGCTCTGTGACAGACTGGGGAAACTCTCAACAATTTGATTGTTCTGCTCTTCTATTTCAAGATATAACCCTCTGCCCCAGGACTCTTCTATCCACACTGTCTTAAGGAATAGAATAGCCACCTGTTGGCATAGGTGTTGGCACCTTTTCTGAGTGATGGATGCTACTGTATAATTTCATGCTGTGTATTAGTGCAAAAAGATAGGATAAAAGTTAAAAACCTAGAATTTATTTATAATTTATTCATGCAATATGTAGGGCCACACAACACTGACCATGCAACTTTTTCAGCTAATATGTTTTTAAAAAGTGCCCCAATTTTTTTTAAAAAAATGAAATAATACATTACCTTTTAGGTGGCTCTTAATCCACACAAGAACTTCCCTGAGATTGGGGAAGTCTTAAACAATTGCTGAAATGTCAGCACTCCTGGAATCTTGCAAGGTACTCTGAAGTTTTAGGAGATCTGGTGATCTTTTTCAGCCTTTAAATACATATTTTAAGGTACTTCTGAAGTGCCATGGGTGCAAATTAGGAAAGCTGTGTTGCCCCAATGACCCTGCAATATATTTGTCTTATTTTAAATCACATATGTTGATTGGGGAATGCTGGTCATTGTATTCAAACATGTTTGGGTAGCAATAACATGGGGAAAGGCTGATATAAGAGCTAAAAGAATTAAGCCAACTGCTAGAGATGTGAAGATACAAATGAACACATCATAATGTTAAAAGCACAATAACAAGTCAGTTTAAAGCCACTAACATTTATTAAAGTAAGAAAGAATTTTATAATAGTCTAATCAGTATACTTCTTATGGTATAATGATAATCAGTAAGATGTAGTAGTATATTTACTGTTGCCTACTATTTCCTGGACCATAGCCTACCTTTCTTGGGGGTTACCAATAATTATCTGAGAAAGAAGTATCTGAGCGGCTGTTTTGGGTGGTGAGAAGGGAAAAGAGAAAAGAAGTGAATGTATCTTATATATAGCGACCATTAACAAAACAATTATTAGCATGACAAAAACACTTCTTTATTTGCTCATGAACAAGTGCTACAGTTCCATATTCTAAAAGTTTTCTACCACAGAAAAGATAAGACTGGTTTAGGCTTAATTTATTGATCAAAAATTGAGTTGTAATGACAAAACAAGCCAATTTCTTCTCTAGTGTTAATCTTTTTGTATTTATTTTTTCTTTAAGTCATATAGGTTTTTGTTCTTTCTTTCACCATTTTGTGTATCTGGTTTATTGTGTTTGTTTTCTTTAAAGGATATTGACCTTTTATATAATTGTAAAATAGTTACATAGTCATTTAACTTTTATATGTTACTACAAAGTAATGAGCAACCCTGTTCAATCATAGGTTAATTGTTTTTATTTAAAGTGACAAAAACAATCTTGATTTGATCAGCTGGTCAACATCAGTATGATTATCATTATGTAACTGTTAGAAATGTTAACTGTCTGAATGATTTCTAGCTCAGCTGTTTGATGTTAAAAGCTTATGCAGTAATAAGTGTGCTAGTGTCACAGATCCTTAATTGGTTTTGCTACATGGCTGTCTGTCTCTGTCGTATTTTAAAATAAATACAAACATTAGTGTTCTGAGTATTATTTCTTCAGGACTTTCTCATACTTCCTTCCACATTGTACTGTTTGCTTCCATTCTATCATACAAACCTTATTACTAAATTGTGTCCTTGTTATAGCAAGATCCACAAATTCCTTGGACTGATGGTTCCCAATCTTATTATAAAAAGCCACAGTATAATTGCCCATTCAAATAAGAAATGGAGAACACACATCAGGCTGTCTTTTCTAAGCTATCTCTTATATTTGATTACAAGCACATTCTCAAATATTTATTTTAATTTGTTTAAAAAAAAATTAGATATCCCAATGACACATTATCGGTATCACTTTTGTACATTTCTTTTACATTTTTATACTTGGAGTACCCAACAAGCAAAAATAAATGTTGAGAGACAGAAATTGGAAATAATTATTCATAGCTATCTCCTATAGCCTATGCAGGAGTAGCACTTCAATGGATAAGGGCCTTGTAATTTTTTTGACGTTAGTAACGAGAACATATCCTATGTGTTCATAATTACAAGATTCTCTTACTGTAAATTTATAATAAAAGTAGTATTAGCATGAATGACTTTGGTTTCCTAGGCTGGTCTACCTCAAAAGATTGACAATCCTCTCTACCTTGATGTGTAAGAGAAATAATGACCACACAACTGATGTTGCTTTTCTGCCAAATTAAAAATAAAAAAGAGAACAAAATTAAACTAATGAAATAGTGCCACCTATTGATCCTGTAGCATTCAGGAATGTAGTAAGCCTTCCCTATTCTTGGGAAATAAACCCATCTCACAAGAAACTGATAAAATCAAATTTTGTTTTAAGAAAAAATAAATAAAACTAAAATTTACATAAAACTTTTTAAAAATAGTCATATGTGAAACAAGCAGTGGCAAAGAGGATAAAGATATAGTGCTATTCAAATCACAGATTGTGATTTAAAAGGCTTTCCCATAGAAAAATAAAAAGGTTTTAGAAACTGCAAAGTGATACTGGTTTGCTTCTAACTTTGAGGCAACTCTGATGTAAGAAGGCACTAATTTGCATAGTCACAAGAACTGAACTTGTACTGAGAAAATAAATACCAGAAGAAAAAAAAGATGAGACTTCAGCACACACAATAAAAATAGTTTCATGCAATATTTCTAGCTAAATGTTCTGCCTATATTTTTAGAAATAACATCTCCTGAAATATCTCAATTTATGCCTCAATTTTCTCTCCTGAACTCAATTATTTCCTTACTTTCTTACCAGATCCCTGGGGATTTCTGTCAGTTATTTCTGAAGCTATTGGAGAAATGCAATGAATCCCCACTTCTCATCTCAACTTTGGTTCCCAGCTTCTGCCTTTCTTTTAAAAAGACAAAACCATTTTTCATTCCAGTAGAAAGAGAGAGGTTTGGAGATAATCTTCCTGCCTACATGATCCCAAGTTGTGCCTCAGTGGGCTTGAATAGGAATTGAAACTCAGATGAGCCCAGATGTCAGTGAATGTAGCTTGGGGGCTTGCTAGCCATTCACGACAGTTTTGTAGTTTCCTTGCTGGGAAGAAGGATAAGGTTGCCTGATGGATCAGGTTACGACAATCCAACAGTCTTTGCTTCTACCACAGTAGTGATTGTGACATATTCTACTAATAATGTCACCCAAGATTTTTTTTTTCATTAATAACAGCAATTAAGCACAACATACCAGCATATTTTATTATAGGGCTTATTTTACATATGATTTATTATTTTTGATTTTCTCGACATTTCTTTTTATATCTCAGGGTTCTAAAGATGAGATGGCCTGCTACAGCTGAATACAGATGCAGAGGTTAAGTATCTACTATCTTACTCATAGATAAGGTGAACATTAATATCTGACATTAATATATTTTCACCTTACTGAAAAGGACAAATAGGCTGAAAAACAGCTTCTATCCCAGGGCAGTAACTCTGTCAAATTCTACTGTATAGCGCAATATTAATGCAATATCAGGGGTTTTCAATTCAATGTATAGAATGTGAAGGATGTGTGTTTATGTTTGTATTTTATTTTATATTCATGTACACTGAAGAA
>JAOYMU010000252.1:29602705-29615880 GCA_025802295.1 Psammodynastes pulverulentus | reverse complement strand
TTAAAAATTTAAAATTTAGAAATTTAAAAATTTAAAAATTTAAAATTTAAAAGACCCTAACTAAAAACCAAATAAAATGGGATGCCATTCAACTGGAATGTAACTCCCTGTAACTTCATCCCTCAGCCTTTCCAGTTACTGGTCCAGGAGTATTGTTAGAGCCTGGTTAAAAAAGAAGTCAAAGTGGTAGCAGAATGATACAATTGAAGCTCTCTCATTTTTATAGTGTCACACAGGTGCATAAAGACCACATCTAATACAGCGGTTCTGGTCACCCTCATCTTTTCTTTGGACTCCCTTGTTTATTTTTTATTTTTTGTAAGATCTGGTCCCTTTGTAGCAAGCATATCAGATTATTGATTCATATTTATCTTATTTCCAACTGCAGTTCCATGATTCAGCATTTCCGGTGCATTTTATTTTTTTTCTCTTATCAAATTCAATTTTCTTTTGCCAAATTTCCTCAGTTTTCTCTCTGAAGTGATATCTATCTAATGTCAGCAGTCCATCTTTTAGGTAACTGGGCTACATTATCTAGGTACAGGCCTGCCTGTTAAACTGGCCATCCGAAGGCCACATGAGTCACATGCAGGCCATGCCTACCCCAGTTCCACAAAGGCAAAAAAATCTCACAATATGATATGTGACGTGACGTGACACCCATGATCTAGGATGATTCATCCAAGTAAGTTAGACCAGTTGTAATTTATCAGTATCTGGAGAGTCCTTCCATCTTGCCTTAAAAAATGGTACTTGGTAGGAGGGCTAAGGGGGAAAGAAGCCACTGAACTCCCTCACTTGAAGCAGTGAAATAATTTTAGCAAATGATACAGCAACCTTGAATATTGAATTGGATTATCTTATAAAGTCATTATTTGATTCACTGCATTATTGAAAAGGGTTACTTACATCTAAATCCCAGTAAGAGAGTATTTACAATCACCTGGATATTTTCAGAGTGGATTTCATACATCAGAAAACAAGTGTTCTGAGAGGGAATATCTGTCATGGAAGTTAATAGAAAGATCTTTACCAACAATGTTCTTGCTGCAAACCTTTCTTTTAAAAAGATAGTAAATTTGTGAAGTAACCTCAAGTAATTATGCCCTCATTTCCTACCTCCAAATAATATCAAATTGATATTATCTCACTTCAAATAATTCAACCTGTATCAACACTTAGTCTTATTGCAATTATTTTTTTAAAGCCACACAATGTACCAATGTCTTGCTATAAACAACAGGTGGTGTGCCTGCTGCTTTGCAAAGTGAGCATTCATCAGATAATTGGATAATTGAAGAGAAAATAATGTGTTGGCACTTTTCTACTATGTAATTAGCCTATTTATATGTGTTCTTTCTATATCAGCTTTTCCGATCAGGAAAGCTGGTCTAATCCACAAACTATTTGTCCTGATAAGTAAAAAAAAATGTCATAAGCTTTAGGAAGTTTATATTCTAGAAACATGTCAAATCAAAACAAAGTAACATGTTCCTTTAAAACTGGATTGCACCTTTGTTCAGCCTCTGAGAACTGTCAGGGATGATATAGATGTTTTGGTTTTGTTGTATTGAAGAAAAAAAACACAGTTTTAGGAAGCATGGTAATGATGGTGAGCAAAGGGAACCAGGAAAACCCATGGTTACTCCTCTAAATTGTTTCATCAAACTAAGTTCACTGGGAATTAGGGCTTCTCAGGTCTCAGTTTAAGATCTCAGTCTAATTGTAGTAATTTGAAAGTCCCTAGGATATGAAGGAAATTTATTTCATAAACAAGTAGCAAAACAGCCAAGTGGCCTGAGTTTGTATTTGTAGTTTGTACTTTTCTTTTTCAATTTTTAAAGATTGTTTTGCTAAAAATAAATACTGCTGTATATTTTTAAACAAAAATAGCCAAGTGGCCTATGTTCTGTTACTTCCAAATCTACATGAATTAAAAAATCATGCTGTGTCCTGGCCAAAGATGTTTATCTCCAGAGTAGGCAGCAACATCTGCAGCAGTTCTCCACAAATCTTCAATCTATAGTAGTCCTTTGGTTTCAATCACTCATTCAATGACCATTCAAACCTGTGATGATGCCTAATAAGGGGGACTTATGACAGGTCTTTGAAGCTCTGGCCATTGTAGTATTCCTATGGTGATGTGATCACAATTTCTGAGATTCCCTGCTTACATCCTCCAAGCAATGGGAAGCTGGCAAGAAGTTGGAAGCCATGATAATATAAGGTCCTTCCATAATCATCCGCAAATTCCTCAATAATGTTAACTGAGACTGACAGAATTGCCGTTGCTAAGTGATGTGGTCATATAATCATGCTTTGGGAATGTTTTGCATAGCAATGGCAATTCTGGTCCCAATTGTTGTCATACCCTGAGGACTACCCGCACTCTGTCAAGATTTGACATGTACAGGAAAACAAAGCAAGAAATCCTACTGTGAATAAACGTTCATTCTCACAAGTTTGGGTGTAGCTCAGGGCATTATGTGTTACAGGAATATGCTCCTGATTTCATTTAAGTCAGTTGATTTTGTGAAAGATTAAAAAAAAACACTAACATTGTCATGGAGTATGGCAAGTTCTAAAATTCAGTATGTATTTGGCTGTAATTTATAAGCTGTCAAGTTCTGATCCTGATATCCTTGCCTATTTTAAATGGAAGTGTAACAGATCTTATACCATATTCCTATTCAGAATTTTTTTTACTCTATGCATTCTTCTGGATTATTTTTTTTTTAAACCCAGTATCATCACTGTAAGATTTGGTAGTTCTACAAACTTCTGGGTTTATTTGCCTATTGTATACCTTGTTTTATACACAATTCTGGACATAGGGAATTAAATATGATTATGGGTATCTGTATGTGTGAAAAAGATATGGGGTGGAGGAGATTTCTAGTCAGTGCTGACTCCTGAAGTCTGCCTAGACAAGTCCTTACAGTTTTCTTAGCAAGATTTTCGGAAGTGGTTTGCCATTGCTTCCTTCCTAGGGCTGAGTGACTACCGCAAGATCACCCAGCTGGTTTTGTAACCCAATCTCCTGCTTCTAACCTGGTGCCTTAACCGCTACACCAAAGTGGGAGGCGGGAGGAGAGAGTTGTCTTTCTGGAAAGACTGGAGAAATGAATTAGCAAAAAGTTTTAGAGTGCTTTGGTATGATATTCTTGGTAATGTATTTCTAAAAATTAAGATTCCTACAAATTATAACAAAGTTAATTTAATTACTGTATTAGGAAATTACTAACTTGTCTAATAGCAAGAGGAAGCAAGTAGATGGGTAGGGTCCAAAAAGTTACTGCAATAGGTTTGCCTTGCTTTTTGAAGTGGCTGGATTTGTTTGAAATATTTTGGGGGCCTTGGATATGACATTACTTGTATTCACCCTCTATTAATCTACAGAATTAGAATCATAGCCTTGGAAGAGGCCACAGATGTTATCTACTGCAGTTGTCTGCTCAGCGGATCCACCGGATCCACCACCTGACAAATGATATCCATCCTCTGTATGAACACCTTTAACAAAAGCACGCACCACATCAAGTCTGTAGTCTGTTCCACTGACAGCTTGTCAAGTCAGATGTTTCACCTGATGTCTCGCTCAAATCTGCTTCCTTGTATTTTAAATCATTTCGTTCAGATTAGCATTCAGTGGATTAAATAGATCCCTCAGCCTTCATTTTCCATAGATAAGGAGGAACATAGCCTAACATCCAGGGTGAATGTGAGGATGAATCTGTCTCCCTTTTACTCACCTGAAATGTATTTTTAAAAATACATTTCCATTTTTTCATTCTTTCCCCCCCCCCCACATATTAGATGAAGGAATATATAGGACGAAAGTACAATATCCTAAATAAAATTCAAATAAAATTGTGCTTTACTAGAAATTAAACAATATGTGGCATTTTTTTCTTTTTTCCCTAGTTTATACTTAAAAACTTAGAAAGCCAAAGAAAAATTACCACATACAATTATTCCTAAAATGGACAAATTGGTTGTCCAATAATCTCAGAAGCTCTTTCATCTATTCCCATGTCATAGCATAAGAGACCTTTGCCCTATCAAACCTTTTTGGGCTTTAGACTCTAGTATACTCAAGTAGCATGACCAGTGGAGACCCATATCAGATGTTGTTTCAAAAAACACCTGGAAGCCTTAGGATTTCCAGATATAAATTAAGTACCAACATTAGTTCCACTATCCATTTTTGTGTTATAGGAGAAATAGCAATAGCAATAGCATATATTGCTTTACAGCCTTCTCTGAGCGGTTTAGAGTTGGCACATTGCCCCCAACAATTTGGGTCTCAATTGACTGACCTTGGAAGGATAGAAGGCTTGAGCCAGTGAGAATTGAATCTGTGGAAGTGAACATTTTTATTCCTGTCCTATAAAGAAATGGGATTATATGATGAGAACTATAATTCTATGCCATAATTATTAGATGTAGTCATTCAGCGTATGAATGCTTCAATATTTATATTCTTAAAATTGGTATTTACCATATTTTAGATCTGAAATTTTGCTTAACCTACCAAACCTGGTTATATATTACTTACCGGTAGTTTCTCCAGAGTATTAAAATGTTCATTGAGTCTATTTTGTGTTTGGTCAAAACTCAAACCCTGAGGTTGGGGAGACATATTTTATACAATTGTCATGTTACAATAAAATCAGTGATATTGTCATTTAAGATATTTACATATTCATTTATTTAAGGAATGGTATTTTAGGAAATATTTTCATAAACATGGCTGTGAGGAATAGCACCCATGACACATTTTATTTAAGGATTAGGCAATGGGAACTGCAATTTAATTGGATTTTAACACAAAGCTAATTATTTTATTATGTAGCTCCAGAATAAGAACCATTCAAATTAAAATGTAGTTCAGGGAATCTAGTAGGGACCATCACGAGCATAAAAACTCATTTTGTCATTAGTGTTGTGTATCAATTTACCAGTTTTGTGTATCAATTTTAATATGGTTTTCACATCATGGTTTGCCATAACTGTTGGCTATTTTGAAAATACAGTGATTTTATGAAGAAATAACTCTGGCCCTAATTGAATAAAACCATCCTATAGCTTATACGTTTTAGGTATTTGTGTTCCATTTATTTTTTGTAGAAACACCCTTTCTTAGATTAGTTTGCAACAAACTACAACTTCTCAGATTTGTGTTTCAGCATGTTTGCAGCCAGCATATCATAACTTCCATATGCTGATTAAATATTTCCACATCCTCTTTAACTGATTGAGAAAGAATATGTCTCATGCATTCCTAAACTGCAGACATTTTTTCAAATTTTCAAAAAGGAATTACAAACCAGTCTCTCCAGTTCACCCAAATATAAATGTAGATCTAATATATATATCCAGAAATAGTTTTTTTTTAAATGGTTTCAATAAAGTCTTCAAGAATTGTTTCTAGAATACTTTCTGCTACATGTTTTAAGTAAGCATAGGCACCAGGGAGAACTTTACATGTAAAATAGATGCATATATCCATACAACAGCACTGCCTGTAAAAAGATATATTTATTTACAGGTTCTTATTTTATGCTCAGTAATGAAATCCAGGAAGTCAATTTTTTTATAATAAAAAGTTGTTTTACATATTATTTACAAGTATCCAAATATATTTAGTCTGTCACTGCTGTTGACTATACCTTCTCACATAACTTGAGATGGGAGAGTTTACTGCAATGATGTACATTCGAAGAATCAATTGTGGATATGCAGTGTTTTTGGCACTTCTAACTTCATATTTTCTATTGAGCTTGGTACATACAGTAGTCTGTTGTCAAAGAATGTTACAATGGTGGACAAAATGCAGGTGGTTCTTCAAACTATTCTTTGGCATATGAAGATTAAAAAAAAACTATCAAGTAGAAAAGTGGAAAAGAACCTTAAATTTGCTATTTTATTTCTCATAATTTCCACTAGAATTGTTTTGCTAAGCTCATAGCTCTGATATTTAGATGTCAGTTCTCTTTAGGTCCTTCAATTAATTTACATACACCATGTCATAATTTTCATTATTTCCTGTAGAATATGTTCCAAAACCTGTCTTCATTAAAATGCCATTTCCTGAAAGACATCATAGAAATGGATGCATGAACATTCCTGAAATATATTGCACATGTTTATGATCTCTATAGCAGAAATTGGAAGATAGATTCTGAAATTCCAGTAGGTATTGTCTTGATGCCCATTTACATCATAAGCTCACAGTAGTTAGCATGTAAAAAAAAACCCCACCCCCATGGTCAATTAATCCATAATTTTGTCACAGATGTATCAATACAACTTGGATAGTTAAAAAGGAGAAAAATACTATTATCATCGGCAATATTTTGCTCCGCTAATTGGAGATATTTACAAAAAAGACCTTTCAAAAAATAGGTTTTAAGTTTCTGTTCCCTTTTAAACCAAACATTTTAACAAAAATGATTTTGATATTCTTAAAAATATGCAGTTGAAACATAGAGTATTTACTGGACAGTCTGTCTAAAAATTTGCAAAGACTTACAGGTAGATTATTAAGTTAGAGGTTTAGAGAAAAATCTCACACTATATATATTAAGCAGCATAACAAAGTTGCTGCAGGAAATTAGCTGACAAATTAATGAATTTTAGCTTCATACATTTACTGTATTGTTGTATTAATACACTGTCACACACTAACTGCCATAATCATTTATCCAGGTAATGTTACAGTGCATTAATTATGTCAAAATTTTAAAAAGTTATCAGTGGATATTGAATTAACACTTGCACTGTTTGCTGCTACTGTTTCTTAGCCAGACATAAACAGTGTGTATTTTACCACACTCCTCCTCATCCAGATTGATTAATTTATAGTTGAAGTGAAGATAACATGGTGGATATTCATAATGTTGAAAATGGAATCAATCCTTTTTGTAAAGGTAAATACAAGCCTTTAAAAAAAACTTACCTTCACTCTGAGATGTTAATATTCTACTCTAAAATAGAATATAAAGGCCCAATTGTTCATGTTGCATTTGGAAAAGTTCAGTTTACATGAGGATGCTCCATTTCTGCATTTATTCTTCCACACAATCCACCATAGTATTTAAACTTCAGCTCCCCAAGACACAAAAGGTCCATAGTTATAAGACCCATAATTCAATTGCTCATTTAAAACAAGTATTAACCTATGATTTAAAAACATTCCCACATTCCAGAAAGCACTTACCCCTTTTTTTTGTCTGTTCTATTTAATCTTAATCAGTTTTAACATTGGCTCTTCCCTTTGTCCAACCTCACCCTGTCAGACACTTTTATAAATGTTTGCAGGTAATCAATTCACAATGTGTTCCTAGAATCTATTCTAGGCTAAGAAAATCAAGTATAAGTCTGGTAAAGAATTTGTAAAATATGATTTCAGAAATTTATGAGGTGACTTCAACTGAGAATGTGCACTCTATCGATTGCAGTGCTACTTTGACTTTTAATATATATAATAGCATGTAAATGTTTTTAGTAATAAGAATTTGATAACTGAAAAAAATAAGCCTGAAATCTTTAAACAACTATTTTTACAACTTTTATGATATACCATTATTAGACAGCAGTAAACCATTGCTTTTTCATACCTTCAAAGATTATAAGTACACACACACATACAAATTCTAAAAAGGATAAGACACTTTATTGAATTTGATAAATTAAAAGACTATATACTGGACTTGTATGAATCACAGGTATTTGTAAACAGAGACCTTGGGTCCTTTTCAAAGAAATCCTGATAAAATTCTGCAATAAATCATTTTCCAACACGCTGATCACAGGATGCATAGTGACAAAGGGCAGAGAAGAATTCATCATAGCTGACATTCACATGTGAAGGCAAAGAACTGAAAAAATATAATTGGAAAGAAAATTAAGTATAATTGGGAATGTATACAATACATAAATTTCTTATCACATTCCTAAAAATTTGCTTTGAACTATTGATCAGACTGATATATGACAAATCATAGAAGTCTTTTAATAACATATGAAGTTTAGGGTATTTTAAATTTTCTATACATTAAATAGCCAAGGAATATGCGAACAGATGCATATTGCTTGGCTACACAGGAATCTATTTTTAATGTGTAAGATTCTACAAGATCTCCCTAACTTGCAGTACTTATGTGCAAAAGTACACTGTGTATAGTAAGAGGTGCTCCTTATGGTAAGAATGTTCTTCATGGAACATAAAATAAAAAGTTCAGATTCAACATGAATTTTACTTCCCTCAAATGATGGAAAGATTTACTAATAGGAAAAAAAAATTACTGCAGGGATGGGATACCTGTAGCCCACCAAATGTTGATGAATCATAGCTCTCACCATGCTCATTATTATCCTGAAGCTTGCTATTTTGCAACAATTGAAGAACTACAAGATTTTTCTGGACATTGTTGGCTTTAATTCATTATTAAATAGTTTTGCAACCTGTTTAAATACATCTATAACATTAAAATATTTAAAAGTTAGAGACACCAATCTGAAAAGACTTTATTTATTAAATGTATTTTTATTAGTGGATAGTCCAATCCGGATTCAAAGGGATAAAGTAATTTGGAGTATTTAGGGATACTCATGTAGCTATGTCTTATAAAAACTATGTCTTTTCTGGGCTTGTGCAGCTGTTGTAATATGTCAAGCAAATTTAAGAAAGTGTCTTGAAATAATTTTTCCTTTAAATCTAGAGTATTACACAGCCCTAATTTTCAAACCTTTTCTCATAATACAGAAACATCCAAAGTGGTTTATAATAATCATAAAACAGAATAAAAGCAACTATTACAAGGAGTTAATGGCGAGAGAAGGCAAACATAAAATGATGGATTATTAAGATTTCCAAATTGCCTCTGTGTGAATGCCAGACATGTGGAGAGCACATCATTCCACAGGACAAGTGGAATTTTAGCAAAGTGACAGAACCTACGTTATACTGATTATCAATAAATTTTACCATCTTTTATGATTTATACACTGAATCAAGAATAGTATAAACGAAGCATTTAAAGTATGTATTAGCAAGCATACTATTAATCTGAACTGTCCATGACAGCAGTTAGCAATCTTTGAGGCTGGAAGAAGCATTTTTTCTTAATGCTTTCAGTGTTGGATAGGGGGCAGGGATGGGGAATGATATCAAAGAAGTTGAATCCTTTTTTCCACTTTTGAGGGAAGTGTTTAAAAGTACAATTTAGCCAACTGTGAGCTTAACACATCTATTTTTGTTAGTTTAGTGAAGAAAATTAGTGAGCTATTGCAATTTGGAGAGAATGATAAGAAACACCGAAGCTGCATTTTGATTTACCTTGCTTTGCAAAAAGGTACAAGAGAAAAATTGTCAATGTATTTTTAATACCTATTGTGAGACATTTCTTATTTAGCCCTCAACATAATTGGAGTGAGAATTGTTTTCTTTGTGTGATACACCTCAATATCCACACTTTCCTATCAGAATCAAAACTATTGAAAATACATAAGAATCATATGTTCTTACACAATCTCTGTCAATCTGATTTGCCAGGGAAGAAATCCCAAGATACTGTCCAGAGGACCAAACTTTAATATTAGGTCAGGATCAGGAAAGCCGTTAGTACCTAGAAAAAGAGAATAATAATATTGCAGAATCAAGACTACTCAATTTATCAGAGGTGTATAGCACAGGTTCGCCCTAACATTTTCCTTCATGCATAGAGTTGAAATAGCTTACTCAGAATAAATGGTAGCCAAATAATATATTCAGAGAAAGGCAAATTCTGGGGGCCAATTATCCCACATGGATTTTTGAAACAACATTAACCAGCTTGTAAATAATTTAGTCAAGACAAATAAATTCCACATTCAGCACACAGCTTTTAAGTATCTGTAACTGCAGTTAAATGGGCAATTTTGAATAATAATGGAAGATAAATACTTTGATTGACCGATTTAATATGCAGCATTACATAGAGCACAGGTGTCAAAATCAAGGCCCACGGGCCAAATGTGGCCTGCCACGTCATTTTATGTGGCTCACAAGAGCTGCAAAGTTCCAATTGTCTTTAGGACATTTGGTTACATTTATTCTGTCTTACAGTTACACGTGGCCCTTTGAGGGCAACCATTACGCTGATGTGGCCCTCGGTGAAAATGAGTTTGACACCCCTGACATAGAGTATTCCTAAAAGTCAAACTGCAAAGGCCAATTATATGGTTTCTTTTTTCAAAGAAAATATTACCATAGTTTGGAATATTTGAAGGTCAAACATCAAATGAGTAAGGAAGTGTTTAAAAGAAAATAGCAACCAATTGAATATAATTTATAAAATAAATTATCTATCAAGTCTAGCTTTTGGAAATAGCTTTTATTTTGCAAATAAATCTGAAGACAAATCTGAAATTTTTCCAAATTAAATGAATTTTCTTCCATGACCCCATCATGACTGTACTTATTTGGCAAGGTATACCTGTATAGCAAGAATATTCAAAAACATATTGGAGATCTTCTACAAAGTAACCCCATAGAATGTAGAGACTGTATGCAGGTAATTGACTTATGACCGTCTAGAATTACAGTCATGTTGCAGATGTTAAGCAGGTCACTATGTAACCGGACATACTTTTATGAGACTTTTTGAGGTGGTCATTAAGCGAGCATGGTAGTCTTTAAGTGAAGACCACAGTCATTAAGGGAATCCATAATAGCCAATGGTGTTTTCTGCTGGAAAAGGGCAAAAAACATTGAAAATAATGGCCATGTAATGGTGGGACACTGCAAACAGCTATAAAGTTGAGTTGATTGCCAAGCACCCAAAATGTGATCATTTGACTGTGAAGGGAGCATGCAACCATTGTAACTTTGAAATTGGTTTGTAAATACCTTTTGGGTGTCTGTCATAATTTCAAAAGGGTGTTAAACAATCAGTCATAAGTTGAGGACTACCTGTAGTGAGTATGAAATCCAAATATTTACACCAAGAGTTTGATTATATTAAAAAAAATACTGCTGTTAGATTAGCCATTTTGTGCTCCTACAAATACTCAAAAAAAGTAAATAAATTCTGCTTTAACACTTACTACTTAATAAATTCTCCAAGATGTCCATATCCAGATCTGTGCATTTCTTTTGCTTTTGTGCTACTAAGTTGCAAAATTTCTGAGCTGCTTTTACAATATCTGTTTTTCCATCCTCTGAGGACAAGACGTTCAGAACAGATTGGCAATTTAAAACTGTAGTTGAAATGAAAATAAAACAATGAAAGTGAAAGATCAAAAACAGTTGCTTGAAATAAGTTTTTGCTAAAGGTATTGTAGACACTTACGATTCTCCAGTTTAAAGTAACATTTTCCCCATTACTCTGCAATTTCTCAAAGTTCCTACTAGTGGTGTGCCGTGGTGGTGTAGTGATTAGAATGCAATATTGACTGGCTCAAAAGTTGACTCAGCCTTCCATCCTTCTGAGGTCGGTAAAATGAGGACCCAGATTGTTGGAGGCAATATGCTGACATTGTAAACTGCTCAAAGAGTGCTGTAAAGCATTATGGGGCGGTATATAAATCTAAGTGCTATTGCTATTGTTTAAATAATCCTACTAAAATATGCTTTGTAGAAAGTCCGCAACTCTTTGCTAAAATAATAACACTCCAGTAGAAGTTTAGAATCAAAATTTTCTTAATTCATATTTATATACATCTGTCTCATTCTACTGATTTGTATACACCCAGATCTTTAAGAATTTGTACTCATGAAAATTTCCCATTGAAGAAATTAACTAACCAGTATTTGTGGATTAGTTGTCTGTAATCAATGTATTTTAATCCTCTATAAAAATACAAGGTTTAAAAAAAAATCTTACCTTGATCTGTTTTCTCTTGATTTGCAAATTTCACTGTATATTTGGAACAGTCAAGATTCAACAATTCCTGCTGCTGTTTTAAAATTTCATCCATCAGTCTTGAATTATTTCTTTTGAAAATACCTTGGAAAAAGAGAAGAAAGAACATGTGCTGACATTTTTTTTAACCTTGCTGCAGAAATTACCGTATTTTTTGGACTCTAAGACGCACCGGAGTATAAGACGCATCTAATTTTGGGGGGAGGGGAGGAAAACAAGAAAAAACATCTTACCTCAGCTTCTGCCTCCCAGCAATTTGCCTCAGTTGCAGCAAGCAGAAACAGACTTTCAGTTTCACTTTTGGCTTCAGCACAGCCTAATTAGCACATGGCTCCGCCCGTTTCAGGCTACTGGGATTGCTATAGCCTATTGGCAATCCATGCACTCTGAAACAGCTGATGGTCAGAGCCCGATCCAAACGACCATCAGCTGCTTATGCTAATTAGGCTCTACTGAAGCTGAAACAGGCTTTTTGCTGCTTGCTACAAAGAGGTAAATTACTGGTGGGTGGGGGCTTCTGCAACATTCGGTGCATAAGACGCACCCAAATTTTCACCCAGTTTTAAGGCTAGAAAAAGTGTGTCTTATACTCCAAAAAGTACGGTATTTTAAAAATACAGGTAGTCCTCATTCATCAACCACAATTGGGACCAGCAATTTGGTCACTAAGTGAAGCATTCGCTAAATGAAACCAGGACTATTCTTATGATCTCACTTCAGCTTTCTTTTGCTTTATAGACTTGCAAAGGTAGTAAACGTGAAGATGGATCACAAAGTTACTGTCACATTACTGTCACGATGAAGATTCCTATATTCTGATCTATAGTCAGAGCCATTCCCCTTTTAAATGTGCACTCCTGATATTTTTTGAAATTATAATTGATATAGGACTAAACATCCTTGCATTGTAGAAAAATTCAACAACTACTTATTGATCTTTCTTTCTTTTCAAATTAGAACAGAAATGAAAATGTATGGAAATGCTAATACTAATTAACAGTTTGGGACAATTAAAAATAATTACCTTTTTCTCTCAATTTCATATTTTATATAACCAACTGTTTTCTTGGTACAGAATATAATTTCATTTTTATGAGAGGACCCACGCTGAACACTAAATATCTTTTTCCCCCTTCAGTTAATGTTTAGGATCATCTGCTTTGTATTTAGCATTCTTATGAGTCATTTTACTTTTTGTAATAAAAAGTTTTTATTGGTCACAAATATACAAATATATCACTTAAAATATGTTGAATTTTTCAATTA
>JAOYMU010000252.1:29489768-29500100 GCA_025802295.1 Psammodynastes pulverulentus | reverse complement strand
GTGGGGGGGGGGGGAATGGCGTTTTTACAGTATCTTTCCCCTGCCACACCCACCAAGTCTCGCCCACCAAACCATGCCACGCCCACCAAGCCACACCCACAGAACCAGTAGTAAAAAAAATTTGAATCCCACCACTGGTTGATAAGCAGTATTTTATTTATTGTGTGGTCCTCTTGATAAAATAAACAGTCTGTACTATATCTGGTAAAAACACAGTGACATCATACATATTTGTATTTAGCTCACCTCATCATCTCTAGTTATTTATGTAAGGAAGAAATTTGACTGCTTCTCCAGTGTTCTATACTTAGTTGGGTCTATTTATGATAGTTTGTCCTTTATGTCCCTGTAACAATCTTTATTAATAAAAATATATATAAATACTAAAATAACATATTTGGGGAAAGATTTGAATGACTGAATATTACTTTGATTCTAACTGGAATGCAAGTATGAAATATTTTCTTAGCTATGTGTTATCATGGCTGAGGAATTTATTTTGTTTAAAAGCCTGTTTCCTTCTTTTCAACTGGTTCAGCAATACCTTTCTAAATTATAATTTTAGCTAGCAGTACTACCAATTGTCCAACCATGTCAAATTAATTTAAAAACTGAATCCCCCCAAAAGAAACTATATTGTTTTTTTTCTTCCTAAATGACTGCAGATGTAAACATTGTCCTTTGCAGTAGCAGTAAGATTAATTAAAAAGACTTTACCTACTGAATAGTTGGTATAATATTAAACAGACATTACCACAGGTTTATCTTGGTGACAGTGGTGGGATTCAAATAATTTAACAACCTGTTCTCTGCCCTTATGACCAGCTGGGTAGGCGTGGCTGGGTGATTATGTGACTGGGTGGGGCTCAGGCGACAGGAAGTCTGGGCGTACTGCCAAGACCCTTTACCTGTTACATGGGTTAACTAAAAGGCAGTTTCTGTAAGCAGGGCAATAAAGATTAGGCTAGAAACAACAACAGAATGTTTCCTTCCTACCTTCCTTACAGGATTAGCCTTGTAAAGTGGAAAAAAACAAAAGGAGATTTCTTCCAACAACCGGTTCTCCGAATTGCTTAGAAAGTTAACAACCGATTCTCACAAATAGGTCCGAACCTGTTGAATCCCATCACTGCTTGGTGATCCTGGTTACAGCACAAATATATTGGTGATCAGGGCTTTTCTTCAGCGTTCCGGCAGAAAAAAAGCCCTGTTGGTGATCCTCATTACAGGCACAAATAGTCCTCGACTTATGGCCACAATTGAGCCCAAAATTTATGTTGCTAAGTGAGACATGTAAATGAGTTTTGTCCCATTTATGACCTTTCTTGCCATAGTTATTAAGTGAATTACCGCAGTTGTTCAGTTCCTAATATGGTTGTTAATGGCTTGCCCGTTGACTTTGCTTATCAGAAGGCTGCAAAAGGAGATCACGTGACCCTGGGACACTGCAATCGTCATAAATATGAATCAGTTGCCAAGCATCTGAATTTTGACCATGTGACCACAGAGATGCTGCAACGGTCATAAATGTGAAAAATGGCCACAAGTCACTTTTTTTCAGTGCCATTGTAATTTATAACTAGTCCTGAACTTACAAAGATTATTACTTCTCCCATTCCATCTGATGGTTGATATGTTGGAACAGAAGCTTCTCAAATTAGTCTTGCTTTTTTCAAAAAAAGAAGGGGAAAAAAAGGTTATGGTCCTACATATGGCAGGAACAACAACAGTTCTTACATTAACATTTTATTGTTATCTGCATTGCCTATGGGATAAAATGGAATGAAATCTCCTACTGCATCATAGTAATTCCATTTCTTCTATTAGGCACTTACAGTTATCTTTCAACATCCAGAGCTGTGGTTTGGATGCAGTATTACAGGCTAACTCTGCATTCCCACTGCCAGGAGTTTGATCCTGAACCGGTTCAAGGTTGACTCACCCTTCAATCCTTCTGAGGTCAGTAAAGTGATCAAACTCTCTCAGCTTTCTGCAATGTTAAGAGGGAAAATATTCAGGAGACTGGAAGTTAAAACATATAAAGAATGATTTCTGGAATTGGGTATGTCTAGTTTAATAAAAAGAAGGATTAGTGGTGGCATGGTGGCAGTGTTCCAATATCTCAGGGGTTGCCACAAAGAGGGGGTCAAGCTATTCCCCAAAGCACCTGAAGGCTGGACAAGAAGCAATGGATGGAAACTCATCAAGGGGAGAAGCAAGCTAGAACTAAGGAGAAATTTCCTGACAGTTAGACTTAGAACAATTAATCAGTGGAACAACTTGCCTCCAGAAGTTGTGAATGCTCCAACACTTAAAAACTTCTTAAGAAGAGATTGGACAACCATTTGTTTGAAATGGTATAGGGTTTCCTGCCTGAGCAGGGGGATGGACTAGAAGACCTCCACGATCCCTTCCAACTCTGTTATTTTGTAAACGAGGACCTAGGTTGCTGGGGGCAATATGTTGACCCTGTAAACCATTCAGAGAGTCCTTCAAAGCACTGAGTCCGTTAGGAGAAGGGCGGTATATAAGTTTAATAAATAATAATAATAATAATAATAATAATAATAATAATAATAATAATAATGGTGTGGTATATAAGTCTGAGTGCTATTGCTATTGCTATTGCTACACCCAGCAATTGCTAAAGCCTGTCATTTCTGTTATATACAGTATAAACAATAATGATTAGATGAAATTAAAAGATGCTCTAGATTACTGGTGAGAACATGGCCTGGGCACAAAGAACTAAGCATGCCAAAATTGCAGATACAATTTCCCAGGTCTAAAAGTTCAAAGCTGTGTGTATCATTCCATAACAACATAATAAGGTGGTTAGCAGATAGTACTGTATATATGCTTTTCTTTTATATTTTGTGAAAACTGTCATCTGTAGCATCAAATACTCGGGTATGCTTGTAATATATATTATAACAATGCACTGAATTGCATGGCAATTATTTTATTGACACAAATCTTTACATACATGAAGCTAAGGAGCTCAAGGTGGGCAGAAAAAAATATCCTTATATTCCCCATTTTTATTTTATAGCACTTTAAAATGTAAGTTGTTACATACAGTATGTCCATGTGTGTGAGGTGATAGGCGAAGGGGGAAGATAAATTGTTGATATTTATTAATAATTATCATCATAATTGGAGGGGACGTATATTATGCACAGCATTGCAGCATTGTCCTTTCTTCCTGGTTCCCTGGATCATTACACAAAAAGAAGGATCTTTACCATTATTTGCTTATGTGAAGGAAAATCCCAATGTTTATCCCCCTAAAATTGATTTTATTTTCCACATTTATAAAACAGTTTTTCCTGGTCCTCAAAGCAATAGCCCTGCATCTAAGAGTGTTATTTCACTGTCAATTCTCCATCACATCTACCCTGAAAATTTGCAATAGATGTTTGAGGATCTTTTGAAATAGACTTAAGGGCCAAGAATGGCTCCAGATATAGCAAGAAATAATGGCTGTTTTCCTCCATATACCTCAGCTAACAGAAACATTACAGCAAGGTGTCATTGTATACTTGGCAGCCATAATGTGGCTATTTTAAAAGGCTCCTGCTTCAAAGAATCTTCATTAGTTTATTCCTCTGACCTAACAATGCAATAAAATGCAACCAGACATATAAGCCTATTTTCTAACTTTCCCAGAAACCAGGACAACCCTTGTTGCTGCTTTCTTGAACAGCAAGTGAGCTGAATGAACCCTTGGGACAGAGGAGTCAGTGATGGGATTCAAATAATTTAACAACCTGTTCTCTGCCCTAATGACCAGCTGGGTAGGCATGGCTAGGTGATCATGTGACTGGGTGGAGATCAGATGACAGTAAATCTGGGGGCACTGCCAAGAACCTTTAGCTGTTCTATGGTTTAACCAAGAGGGAGTTTCTGTAAGCAGGGCAATAAAGATTAGGCTAGAAACAACCTCAGAATGTTTCCTTCCTACCTTCCTTACAGGATTAGCCCTGTAAAGTGGGAAAAAACAAAAGGAGATTTCTTCCAACAACCGGTTCTCCAAACTGCTTAGAAAGTTAACAACCGGGTCTCACAAATAGGTGCGAACTTGTTGAATCCCACCACTGGTCAAAAGGGACGGCTTGAGGCCGATTGGCAACTTCCCATTAGTCAACATTTCATTATATACCTTAAAACCACAAAATCACGTGACTCTCAGGATTTCTGCCAGCCTGTCCTAGCAACAGGGCCAGTTGTCCATTCCTGAAACCTAAATGTTACAATGTGGTTATTTTTTACATATATTTGAAGCACACACTTCCTCTTTGCCTGCAATATTTTGCAAGCTAAGCAACAGCCAGTGTTGCAAAGCACCATTTTGACACGCTTAAAAGGTCACAAGTTCAGCACCCAGATTAACATTGATTTTATTTCAGGCCCTTCAGCCCTTAGTATACATACATGATAGTGCAGGTAAGTAGGCCTTTATTAATAAAACAAAGATGTACATTAAAAAAAATTCCCTTACAAGAGAATAGCATGACATAGAAATAATAACAACAGTAAAAAAATTATATCTCAAAGATACCTGAAAGATGCTTTCTTGGGTTTTTTTCTCCCTCGAAAACATTTTGCTTCTCATCCCAAAAACTTCTTCCCTTCTTATAAGAGAAGTGAAATTTAAAAAAAACAAAAAAACAAGAAACTTAAGTTGCTTTTTGGAAAACACCTTTGAGACAACCATGACCTGCATGATTGAGAATCTCCCATACATTACTTTTCCAAACTGGGATTTTTTTTCACTTTAGGGGGAATTTCTCCGCTCCCCAAAGAGCTCTTGTGAAGATGCCCATGGTAGGGAATTCTGAGGCATGTTTTAAGCAGCCTTTCTCAACCCAATAACCCATTGCAGAGTGCAGTGCTCTTTAACCCAACCACCAGAGGTGGTATTCAGCAGGTTCTGACCAGTTCTGGAGAATCGGTAGTGGAAATTTTGTATGGTTCGGAGAACCGGCAAATAGCACCTCTGACTGGCCCCGCCCCCATCTATTCTCTGCCTCCTGAGTCTCAGCTGATTGGCTGGGTCTTCTTTTGTTGCCCTGCACAGCAGAACAGAGCTGGAAAGCAGGTTAGTGGGGTGAGGAGGGAATGGGATTTTGCAGTAACCTTCCCCCTGGAGTTGGCTGGGATTGGGGATTTTACAGTATCCCTTTCCTGCCACGCCCACCAAACCACGGCCACAGAACCAGTAGTAAAAAAAATTGAATCCCACCACTGCCGACCACGTTAATTGAGAATAATAAGGATGCTAGTCCAAAATGGTGGCAGGCAGGTGGCAAATATCTCACAAGGATTGCAAAACACAGTGTTTGCTGTTAGCTTTGAACGCTTTAGAATGGAGAACTTCAGGAATACAATCCAGATAGACAATGATGATGTCCGTCTCCATCTGTGTTTCCATCCCCCAAAGAAGGGGCTCCCAATTCACCCTCTGGAACACAGCCTTGGTGACTTAAAAGATTTGTGGACTTCAACTCCCTGAATTCCTCTCTAGAATAAGTGTTTCATAGCCTTGGTGGCTTAAGGCAGTGCTCCCCAACCTTTTTATCGCCGCGGACTGGTAAATGTTTGAAAATTTTTCAGTGGCCCGGTGCGAGAGGCTTCTCCCGGCTGCCTCCCTCAGTCTCTGGCTCCTGCGCGGCGATCGTCCCTCTTCAGCGCGCAGACATCGCTGCAAAGAGGGCGCGCAGAGGCAGAAGACCCGGGAAGGAGGGGGGATCGCTGCACCCCAGAGACCCTTCCCCTCCAGCTCCGGGCGTGCATGCATGCCTCTTGCACCCCCCCTCCGGCTCCCCCCCTCTGGGTATGCAAGGTGCGTGTGTGTGCATCTTTCCCTCTTCTTGCCTCGCTCGCCCTCCCTGCAACGATGTTCGCGCGCCGAAGAGGGACGATCGCTGCCGCCGCCGCTCTTCCTCCTCCTCTTCCTCCTCCTCCTCCCCCCCTGGCAGGGTTCCCGGCTCGCCTGCCTGCCCACCCCCCACCCTGCATCGCCTCGACCTCGTTCCTCAGGCGGCCCGGTACCATTTGATCCACGGACCGGTACCAGTCCGCGGCCCGGGGGTTAGGGAACACTGATATAGGGCATAAATATCTATTTTCATATTTCTTTGCTTTTTATGATTAATTTTTGTGATGAAATCCATGCCTCCCTATTACTTTTACTGTGCTACACATCAGCTTATTTTCTATACATTAGTTCATTTAAGGTGGTGTCCCTCTGGGATTTACATGCCAATTTACAGTTAGGTTAAGAAGAGCTGAGATAGCATTTAAAGCAAGATGAAATTCAGAGCTTTTGGAACTGTCTCCTTCAGGTCATTTGTCCTGCAAATAAACCAATACTTGCTCCCGGGGAAAAAGAAATTGCCCCATTATGTCAGCTCACACTCTGAGAAAGACTGCCAATTCCATGGCTTTATTTGTACAGAAGAACAGCTTTGGCTCTGCTCTCTCAGCAGGGTCAATGTTCTAGCAGAAAGAAGTTTGAGTTAGGAGCCAGTGTATGAAGGTTGAGCTTTACTGTCAAGAGCTAATATATCTAATATAAATTATGAACTGACTCCTTGGAGCAGCATTCCTGAAAATATGCCCATGAATGTGTGTATCGGTGTCTCTCTAAATCATTGATTAAAATATCAGGTGGATAAAAAGCAGTATTTCCATTTTGCCTTTATCTTTATGTTGATGACTTGCTCTCATATAAAGAATTCTGAAAATACTAATTTTGAAAGTTACTAGACTACTCATATCGTGATTCTCCATACCAGTACCACCCTCACCATCTCAGTCATGGAAAATGTGTGGCTAGCATCTTGTTTCATCCCGCTTTAACCATTTTACTTTGTTATAGTATTATGTTCTATGCAGTGGTGGGATTCAAATAATTTAACAACCGGTTCGCCCAGGGTCAGGTTGGCCATCATGGGAGGTGTGGTCTATCCCCATCCTCCAGCTCTGCCGCGCATGTGGACAAGCCTTCCGCAATGACCAATCTGACCCTGGGCAAACTGGTTGTTAAATTACCACCACCACCACCCACTATCAAAGTGGAACCCGGGCGCAGTGCTGCGCTGCAATGGAGAAACGGGCAACAGAGTGGCCGGCACAAAGGAAAAAGGAGGAGCAGGGAGAAGAAAGAGGGAAAGTGGCCTTCTCCTTCCTCACATAGGCTGCTCCATTGCCCATTTTTCCATTGCAGCGCAGCTCCCAGGATCCACTTTGATAGTGGGCGTGGGTAATTTAACAACCGGCTTGTCCGAATCAGTGCGAACCAGCTGAATCCCATCACTGGTTCTGTGTCAGAAAAACATTAAACACTGAGCCAAATATATTGGCTTCAGTATATTTTAATATGCAGCAGCTCCTTAAAGCAAATTTCAAAAGTGATCACATAGTTTAATAATTATTGAGTTAATCATATAAGCTGGATTGTTTGATTGTTCAAAATTTAAAGATTCTGAAGATTGTTACTGAACTCCCCAAAGCATGTAAGAAACAGCAGAGACAAAGAACCCAAATAAAACATGTAAACTGCAGTCAATTTAAGAAAGTTGCAAAGAATATAGAAACCTCACCTAATATAATTAAGTGAAGCTTTTTTTCAGCATTAAAAAATGAATATATTCAACTCAGCTTGCTGAAGAGAATTTGTATTATGCAGTTAACCAAGTTTCAAATAGTTACCTGTTGGAATAATGAGTTCTGGGAAAAAATAGGATTCTGAGGGGGGGGGGGAAGTGGCATAATCAGAATGCAGCCTTGCCTTTTAAAATAAACAAAGCTCCATATTCTAAAAATAAAGAATCAGTTTGATGTAGTTATCAAGGCACCAGGCTGGAAACTGGGAGAACCATGAATAATAGTCCCGTCTTAGGCAGAAAGCCAGCTGGATGACCTTGGGTGGCTCACTATGACTCAGCCCTAGTCAACATGGACTTGAAGGCACACACACAGAGACACACTCATCTGAAAGTTGGTATGAGTGAAGTACTGCATGTTAAAAGTCTGTGGAGATTCTCAGTCATCCAGGTCATAGTTGCCTCAAAGGTGTTTTTTTAAGAGGCAACTTCTTCCTTGAGGAAGAAGAACAAAACATTTTGTTTCTCATCCAAGAAACTCATCCATTGTGATGGCGGGGGAAGGGACGGGAGGGGAGGGGAGGGAAGGATAGATACTTGACAGTTGAGACTGGATGGTGGTGGAATGGAACAATAGGTTTTGACCGTATGTGTGGAAGGATTGTATTTCTTTGAAATCATCTGGTCATTAGCACTCCCTTGCCCTCAGCATCACCTGAATCAGAGAGGAATTGGTTGGGGAATCTTCTTGGAACTGCTGCAAGAGCTGCGTTGTAGACTGGAGATAGATGGTGTCTTATCCCTCCTGCCCTGTTGAGAGAGTTAACATAAACTCTTCAATGTTAACATAAATGGCAACTCTTTCAAACTAATGATCCTCTTTATCCCCCTTTATCCATTTTATTCTGTTATAATATTATACTCTGTGTTAGAAAAAACTTGAACACTGAAACAAATATATTGGCTTCAGTATATTTTAATATGCAGTAGCTCAGAAAAGAAAATAATAAAATAAAATAAATCTGTTAGTGAAGATAACTGCATGCTATCTTCACTAACAAATTATTTGCACCAACTTTAAAGATCTTAGCTGCTCTTATACATTCAACCGATACACACATGCTCTGGTCTATTTTATAGAGTTGACACTCAAACACAAATATGCATGTACATATGGATATCTTTTTCCTACCATATGCTAATAAAGTATATATAAATAGAGATTCCAGCAATTCATTGAACTCTAAATTGTGATGCACCGGGTGAATGTCTGCCCTGGCATTTTCAAGAGTCATTTGTTTTCATCTTTTGTTCCTCTGATTGAGTCTGTGCTCATTAGTAACACTCAGGATGTTACCAAACAGCCCATTACCCAGGTCATTACAGAACAAAAGACTAACAAGCACTCAGGAGGCCACAGTACCAGAGCACAGGGCATTGCCACACAGCCCATTACCCAGGTCATTACAGAACAAAAGACTAGCGAGCACTCAGAAGGCCAAGGTACTGGAGCTCAGGATGTTCCCACCCAGCCCATTACCTCCCCACCAGTATTTATAGAGAGACGGCAGCTCCGATCACGTTTTGCTCGCACAGACACGGAGCTGAAAGCACCAGCCTGAAGATGACGAGTGGGACCTCATATCAAAGAGGCCAGATCCAGAAACCACCCCTTTGCTACCCCAGAATGCCAAGGCAGGAGGATCCCCAAACTCCTGGGCACCTCCAGCCCCACCGGTGGCATCGAGGGCTCCTCCAGCTGCCCTCCCTCTTTTCTGGCTTGAGCGGAGCTGCCAACCACGATGAAAACCTCTTAGCACCGTGTCCTCGGGGGAGATGCCAATTCCAGGAGAGCAGAGGACAAGAGGTGGCAACTCCTGCACTGGTTTTTCAGGAACAGCCAGTTTTGCCCCTGTCAGGTGCCAGCCTGGATCCCTTCCGGCCTCCGGGTTGTATTAGTTCACAACTTGGGCAGCCCTGCCATCTCCTCCTCCTCCCTTTGCTAATAGGGAAGGGCAGGAGGAAGGTTAGAGAACCTTAACCCTAACCCTAACTTATTTTTGGCCAACAGCAAAGCTAAGAAGTTGAGAAGGAGGAGAAGGAGGAGAAGGAGAAGGAGGAGGAGGAGGAGGAGGAGGAGGAGGAGGAGGAGGAGGAGGAGGAGGAGGAGGAGGAGAAGGAGGAAGAAGAAGAAGGAGAAGGAGAAGGAGAAGGAGAAGGAGAAGAGAGAGGAAAGAGAAGAGAGACAGAAGAGAGAAAGGAATAGTAGAAGGGAAAGGAGAAGGAGAAGGAGAAGAGAGATAGAGGAAAGAGGAGAAGGACCAGGTGAAGAAGAAGAGAGATCCATAATACCCAATAGCAGGACAAGAAGCAATGGATGGAAACTCATCAGAGAGAAATCCAATGTGGAAACAAGAAGAGGAGGAGGAGAAGAAAAGAAAACAAGAAAGGAGGAGAAAAAAAGAAGGAGAAGGAGACCAAGAAGAAGAAACAAGGAGACAAAGTGGGAGGAAGAAGAGGAAGAAGAAGGGAAAGAGGAAGAACACTCTTTTTGTCCCTTTTCTCTCTGGAACCAGGAAAATGACGAGTAGGGGAAGGCAGAGAAATACAGATTTGGGCAAGATTGGGAACGGGCTCATAAGTGTGAAAACCCCATCTGGAGTGAAAAATACGATTCGCGCATTTCTCCCCAACGTGGACTGATTCGCAGAGCCATCTCTTG
>JAOYMU010000252.1:29460556-29471067 GCA_025802295.1 Psammodynastes pulverulentus | reverse complement strand
GTTTCAGAGCGACTTCCCCCCTTTCTTTCCTCAAGGAACCCGAAGCGGTGTACAAGGCGGCTTGCTCTCATTTTCAATCTCGCAACGAGCTTGCGGCTGGGGGGTGGGTGGAGGGGGCGGACAGACAGCGGCTTCCCCCAAAGGCTTAGCCTTTTTTTTTCTCGCGCGCTGCGGTTCATCTAATCGCCTCCAGCCAATAAGGGCACAATTTATCGCCTCAACCAGGTTGGATGAAGCTACCAGAGAAAACACTAGAGATGAAGCAGTTGGCAAACTGGCGGTAGTCACCATCCCGCGAGCTTGGTAATTAGGGCAGTAGACCATGTAACCTCGTAAGCCGTGAAAGCGCGGGAAAACCAGCTAGGAAACGGTTCCGCGCTGCCGCGCCTATCAGCCGGCCGACCGAGAGGCTCCCCTCACCCGCCGCCTTCGAGGAAAGGAGTTGTCAGAAAGGCGCGCGGGGCTTCCAGCGAGTCCCAAGTAAGAGACTCAAGTCACGCCTGGAGAAATTGAGAGAGCCTGGGATTCTGAGGTGCGCGGCAGAGCTGCTTGGCCGACGAAACCTCGCTTGCCAAAAAGACCAGGCTCCCGTCCTTAACAATTCCAACGAGTCCTCCCCGCGCGGAGAGTGGCTTATGGGAGTGGTAGTCTGTCTAGCCCATTTAGAAAGCAAAGGTCTAGAGAGAAAGACCGCTACAAGCTGTCGGTCGGTTTTCAATGTGCCGGCTTCATTCGCGACGTCTTTGCCTGGAAAGTCTCCTTCTACGGTGGCATTTTGGACGGATATTAGCCCAAGAGGAGACAACTCGCCTCCCAAGGGCAAAGCTGGCCAAGACACGGCCGTTGCCTTTTCCGAAGCCCGGATGAAAGGGCCCCGCAGCTTCGGCTGCTCGACTTCATTGGCCCCGGGGAAGTTGCTGCCACCCTGTTCACTTCCCCAGGGAGCGTTCCTCCGCCCGCCTTGGCTGTGGAAATCCCGGAGAAAGGGAAACCTGAGGTGGCCCCGGATCTTTGGTCAGCGCGAGCGGCCTGCGCTACCTTCTCAAGCGGGCAGGCGCCAGCCGAAGCTTTAAAAAACGTCGCGGCCTCAAACGGGCCGAAGGGCTGTTTGCCGGAACCGAGAAGGCTGCGCGGAGCTGCATGGACAAGGAGAGCTGGCCCGGGAATGGCTCGATCGAAAAGGCCACTTGCTTGAGCATCTGAAGAAGGAAGGCGGCTGTATATCACTACCTAACAATTCCAAGCGACCAAAGGCAGCAAAGAATTTCCCACTCTAAATCAAGTTTATTTTCTCGTTGACAGTGTTAGCAGATTAAACGCTCAGAATACACGAAAAGCTTAGGGATGTTCCCCCCCCAAATCGCACATTAAATACTATAAACAAGGGAAAACTACTCTTAAACAGATCGTTGAACCTGGTTGCGATTTAAGTCATACTTTGTTCCTTCGGCTTCAGTGCCACAAGATTGTTTTTCCTGCCCGGATCTAACAAGTTTCACCCTCTAGAAACCGGGGAACCCCAAACCTCCGGGAAAGACCGTGATTATCGACTTTCACAAGATTCATTAGATTTAATATTGCCCTAATGAGCGACCAAGAATAGATCTTGAAGAGCCTTGACTTCTGTCTCAAATGTACATATTCTCAAGGACCACGGAGCCGAGTTCCAATTGACCGCTGTCTCTTGGGCGGGAGGCTGCCCCCTCTTCAGAGCAAATGCCTGCAGGGTCCTACTTTAATTTCTTTTTTGGGAAAAATTAGGCATTAGGAATCACGAGCATTGTGAAGGGGCGTTTCACGAGGTGGACGTCCTAAAGTCACGGGACTCTTCCCATATTTAGCCCAAGCAGAAGAAAGCCCTTGTTGGTTAGAAAGAGAGACAAATGAAAGAGACAAGAGACTTATCGTTTCAAAATAGATTTTTTTGGGGGAAAGGAGCAATTCCTCCACAGATTATATTTACGAGGTTCTGAAAAAGGACGAGGGTTCTCTCGAAAGTCGGCTAAACATTTTCCGCGTTGGCTTTCCCGCGGTTAAGCTGTTTGCAGCTGCTGCTTTCGGGAAGGGCCGAAGCAAATAATTTGGATTCGGATGCAGTGTTAAGTGCCTGGAAAACTAAATCGGAGAAACGCTTTCAAATGGGACTTTGTCAGCGAACAAACAAGGCTCGACCAATTTCTACGTCAACAATGCTTTGCTCTCGAAAGTCAAGTGAAAGGGCAACTGGAAGGATTCCCAGTCACGGGGGGAAGCGATTACCAATGGCTACTAACTGTGATGGCCAGTGCATTCTGATGCCTCCCTATCCCAACACGTTGCAGGCGGTCTTCCTTTGAGAACTGCAACTTGTTGGGTCACTGGCGTGATCCGGGGGGTTGTGATAAGAAAAATGTGGGAAGGTCGTCTGATCCGCCACTACCCAGGAAGGGGGAAAGGACCTTATTACAAGCCGATAAATTGTTCAGTCTTAAGACCTTTCCCTTCCAGAATCCTTCAATTCCGATGTTCATGTTATTTCAGGCGCACGCCTACTTCTTTCATTCTGAAAATGCACTGCGGGTTACAGCCCTTAGTGTCATAATGTCTGCCCCAGAATTCTAAAACACCTGGTTTTCAAAGCAGCCACTGACAATATTCCAATGCAAAATCCACTGGAATTCCACAAGGCAGCAGGTAATGAAAATGGAGCATCTTCTCGGTGAAGACCCTCTGTTTTGAATTTACCAGTAAGTATTCTTCAAAATAGAATAATGGCAATGGGTATTTTTAAAAAAACTATCTATATAAAGTAAGACAGCGGAGAGAAATTTAAGATTATTGGGGTGGTGAGGGAACAAGCAAATGAACAAACACACTGCCTCCATATTTCTTCATTTTATGGAGAAACTTGATTTCAGTTTCCTGAAGATTTAAATGAAATTTAGTTTGAACGATTTCTGGGGAAGCAGAAGTTAGGCATGCACAGAGCGTTTTTTTCCCTTGATGTTTGCGACTTCAGACAGCTTAGAAGGCAGCCCCCATTTCTTAGTTAATACGGCCCTTCATTTCTGAACAAAAGGAGAGGAGGGGAAGCGAAACAGGTGCAATTTTCTTCTAAACCCTCTTTTAATCCTCTTTTATCCTAACAGGTTTAGAATTAAACAGTATTTGTCTGTCACTGTAAACAATAACAATATTAGGCCTGCTCAGGACGAATTCATTCTAAACCACAAAACACACCCTGTCTAAAGAGGTTTATTAGGTGCACAATCTTGTTCTAATCACATGGATTAAAGGTTGTTCAAACGATTAAAAACAGACGTTTCCTTGTTTTTTAACAAACGATCCTAAAGAGTATCCAGCTAGCGATTTATAGTCAGTCGCATCCTATCACGAATACGGACAGTATAGGGAAGTCTGCATGACCAGAAACCGCGGGGTCTAAATGAAGACGGCTCTTTCTCACAATGGATTATGCAGTACGAGGAAGAGGTTTTCTTAGTGGAAAACCTAAGGCCGTGGGCATCGAAAGTCTGTAAAGCAGGTTAGCCGGGTTTCAGAAACCCAGGAAAAATGCCCAACGCGTATGCACAATATCTCGAGTTCAGGCGAGATCCCGGTACTAAGGCCCGATAGGATACTATCACTTTCTTCTATGTATATGGCTAAAGGTCTTCACGGAGCTATCTTAAAATAAAGAGGGGGCCGTAAATGTTTGCCGTGACAGGAGCTTTTGGGGACAAATTCCACAATTGCTTAAATCATAATAGACGTAGATGAATTTCGGATGGCACCGGGCTCCGATTTGCTTAGCTGCTTTCGCGATCCGAGCGAGCGCTCCGAATACACCTTTCTAAGTTGAAAGCCAAACGTTGGTTGCAAGTTAAGAATCTCTAATTCCGCCGCTATCAATCGTGGCGGCCAGGACGCTGAATCTGCTCGGATCCCGCGGGCGTCCAGAAGATTTACATCAGCAATTTGGCAGGCCTTTCCAACAGTCCGTTTAAGATTTGCCCTCGGAGTTGTCCGTAGGAGGAAGTTGCGCGCCTGCCCAGAGTCGATCCTACTCAAAAGAACCCAACCGAATCCACACAAAGAAGGGGGAGAAACGGAACCCTTCGCCAAGGCCACCGTGCAGTCCATGCGTGTCAAAAGGGGTGACTGCTATATCCTCCCACCCCACCCCCCCGCACCCATCCATTCCGGGAAAGAGGAAGCTATTGGCCGACAGCGCGAATAACCCCAGTACCAAGCTAACAGGACCAGTCCCGTCCAGCGACCTACCTGATGGTAAGGACTGTAAGCTGCTGCGAAGTAAGGCTGAGGAGGACCGTAGACTTGGTACATAACATCCAGACAGCTCATGGCGAAAGGCGGCTGGGGCTGGCGCCGCAAAGCGGGCTAGGAGGCCAAGCCAAGGGGCGGCTTCTTCATGGGGGCTGCCCGGGAAGCAGCCGAGCCCCTCGGCCGCTAGGAAGAGTTGAAGCCGCACTGGGAAGTCGCGTGCTTTTGCTTTCCCTGCTTCGACGCGCCCGCAACAGCCCACCAGCTCAGGACCCAAAGGCGCGGCGGGCGCCCGTCGGGAGGCATTTAAACGGCAGGGCCGGCGTCAAGCGGAGGCGGAGACGGGCCAGCCCGCGGGACCAATGGGGAAGCCGCGTGCGCGCGCCCCCCTCGGACGCCTTAGTGCGCCGCGGCCACTCGTGTTGCGCTGCTTTGGGCTGCTGCGAGTGGGGAACTGGCCCGGCGGTGCTGAATGTCTTGTCCTTCCCTGTAGAATAACCGCGGCGGCATCGTCTCTGGGAGGCTTCGTCGAGGATCAATGGGTTGCATCCAACTCATGAACGCCTGAGAAAGGTCCGAAATCTGGAAATGCAGTGAGAGACTTGGGGTGAATCAGCAGAGATAGCCCGAACCCTGGGGATCGGCTGATCCTCTTCTTCGTTCCGTAATAGGAACACAATTTTTCTGGATGCCTTGATAGATTCAGATTGAAAACGCACGGAGGTTGGAAAGGGTTTGAGGGCAAGTGGAACGCTCCTATCCTCTTTTCTCCCGTTGTATGGCTTGAATCCCTTCCTAGTTCTGGTTAGCTTGACTTTGTTCCCCTAACTGGGGTGCTGCTGTTCTATACACTCTGTACCATAAGATAACCACATAACCTTGGTTTCTACAACGTGAAGCTTACTTTGTGGATCTGTGTATAGTACAAACAAAACTGGTCCTTGGCTGGCAGAAGAATTACATTGAAGATGCTAATTTAGTAAAGGGGACCCAGAAGGGACCTAACTTTGGAAGTTTCTAGCATTTTTTGCTCTTATCCTCTGCTTCTTATACTTCCTGTCCTGTTGAAATGGAAAACCTGAAAGTTACACATTTTGTGTGTGATTCAGGTTGGTTTTTTCCTTTTCTAATAAATAAACTAATGTGATTCTTTTTGTTCCATCCAAATCATAGGAAATTATGAAATCATGAACTAACATTATTGTAATATACTAATGCTGATAAATTATACTAATGTTAATTTATCTATTTCAAAATCTGTTCTGATTTAAACATGTATATGTGTGATTTTTAGGCATATAGCAGTTTCATCTACCTGGAATACTAGTGATTTGTATGACTTTCCATGGTCTCAGTTCATTGGCATTTTTAAGCCAATGAGTTATAGCAGCCATACTAATTAAGAACAAAAAAAATAGCCTTGTATAAATGAAATTGACAAGAATGCATACAATTATGTATAGAACATGTTCACTTTGCCAACTTGGGACAGAGAGGGAAGGCTGGCCCAGGATATGAGTATCTACCTCCCATCGGTTGTAAACAAATCAGAAAGAACTGATCAAATTAATTTCACACCAGAGTCAATGCAAAAAATAGAATCAATTCATAATAAGTCACTCATCTCTCTCTCTCTCCCTCTCTTCTTCTCTCCCTCTCTCCCTCTCTCTATTCTGTATATGGAGAATAGCATATCCTGACTGTATTCAGAGAGGCATCTAAGTACGTAGCAGCACCTGGTCAGTCTTGTTGTTTCAGTTTGGATGCTAAGCTGACTTGGGCCTGGTTAATACTTCTTTCACCCTGGAGTATTCTACAATCACCCAATCATTGTTGTGCCAGCATAAAAGTAGTAAGGACAGACATTCTATCACGTCAATAAAGCAATAACTGAGTGATGGAATTAAGATGTTATAAGTCTTTGGTAGGGAAATGACCTTGGATGTGAGATCCCTTGAGAATTTCAGAACTGTAGACTAGACTGGAAAGTTGAACAAACATCTTGGAAGAAAGAAATAGCAAACTACTTCCATAATATTGCCAAGAAGAGGGCATGGGTTGTATTTTCTACTCATATAATTCTAGAAGTTCAGCTTAACTTGAGGATGTCTTTACTTTTTACTGTGAGGGGTAGATTATGACAGGCAATAGGCTGTCTCGAACAAATGCTCGTGCTTTCTATTAAGAATCCAAGCAAACATTTCCTTTAAAATGAAAGGAAAAAGTCAATATCGACATCCACTATGAAACTGTTATGCCATTCAAATCATGAGCAAGCAGAAGTGGTGACCACATTTTGGCTCATCCTAAAGATGGCCGTACAAAGATGTAGTGATGGGCACATCATTCGGTAAGATTAGGTATTCCAATGAAGCACCTTGCATCCATATCTAGTTTTCAGATATGAAAATTCAGCATTAGGAATCAACCTAGATCAGGGGTCAGCAACCTGCAGCTCTAGAGCAACATGTGGCTCTTTCATCCCTCTGCTGTGGCTCCCTGTCTCTCAAAATATGCATCACAACTGCCAATGTGCAACACCAGCTGGCACACGATTTATTGAACTTTTTCACCCCTGGTAGGCCAATCATGGATAAATCCAAGTAGGAAAAGTTTCAGAAGAAATCAGAATCTTTAATTCAACTATATATGCTAGTTTTGTGGCTGCTCAGGAAACAGTCAAGCACGGGAATGGTTTTGTGGCTCCCGGTGTTTTCTTTTCTGTGGGCAACAGGTCCAAATGGCTCCTTGAGTGTTTAAGGTTGCCAATCCCTGACCTAGATGAATGTAAAACCAGCATTCTGGAACAAAGTCAGGGAGCTGCTGCCAAACTCCCGCATTTGACAAGAGGTGGCACCTATGATCCTCAACTCACCCTAGCTAGATTCTCCATTCAGGAATAGGATTTGGTTGCTGATGAAAGATTTCCCTCTCCTGTCCCTATGAACATCACACCTCACCCTTTCTCCATTAAACAAAAGGAGAGGTGGTAACTGATGCAATACCGTAGCTTAATATCTGTTATGGAGGTACCTTATAATGGCTGCTATTTCTGGCGAACGGCCATCATCGATTGTGTTTTTCTTACGATCAGCTCAGCTGGCGGTCCTCCTTGCTTGAATATATGTGGTTGCTGACATCAGAAAGTAGGAAATAGTTGTCACTAGTTATTTTCTAGCTAGGAATGTGTTCACCTATGTATTTGGCCAAAGATTTCCTGGCAGCTGGCCGTGGAGAGTCACTTCTCCCAAGTGAGCTGGAAGGCAGCGTGATGACATTTGAAATAGTGCTAGCATGACTTGCAAACATCAGCAAGATACACAAGCTGAAGCAGGAAAACATTCCTAATTGTCATTAAAATGTTTCGGATGCATGTGAAGTTCATAATCCAGGAAAACATATTTACATTTAATCAAATTATACAGTGTTGAATAGGACCCTAAAAGGTATTAAAGAAATGTCCAGTTGTTTCAACTTGATCACAAGTCTACTTATTTTAGATTGTAATATGACACATTTTAAACTGGAATCAATTCATAGAATTTACTTCCAAATCAGTTTATCGCCATGGCATAGAGATACCTCTTATTAACTGCATAATTTTAATGAACCACACATCAGCATATGAAATCGGTTTATAGTTTTCATCATTCAGACAAGTAACATTTTAATTGGACATGCTGTTCTTTTAAAAATGTAAATACTCTTTTAGCAACACACATGCTTCTCTGTTTCACAAGCTTTTGTGTTCCCTTTCCAAAAGCTGGATTCAAGTTAGATTACTGTAATGTGCTTTGGGTGGAGTTATTCTTGTTGACTGCTTGGCTATTTGCTAAGTGCACAAGCTGGTAATTTGCCTCTTGGTTGAATTTTCAAGAGCGTGTTACCAATATTTGCACTGGCTTCCAAGTCCTTTCTTGGCACAATTACGGTGTTGGTTTTGACCTAAAGTCCTTAAATAAATAAAGAGGTGCCATTTGGAACTTTGCACAAAACAGAGAAGCCTTACCAGATGACATAGAGATTGCATTCCTCGTAGACACAGATTGCCAGAATGCAATATTATCCTGGCCATGTTCTTCTGTCCTGTAGCCGCATTAACTGTGTTGACAGAATGCAATGTAAACCAAGTATGTCATTTCTAAAACATCCAGGATTTCCTCCTAGGCTAAGGGAATCCTGTTAGTAGCTGATGATACAGACACAAAACAGCCTTAGAAGGGGTAGATAGTTAACTTCTGCTAGGGAATTTTAAGGATTAAGATACCAACAAGCATTAAAATATTTGACCTCAAACATCTGCACTGGAAACAAGTGTGTGGTCAATTAGCCTTCACGGCCACTTTATGCATGTTTATAGGGCTGTAGTTTCTATTGAGTTTATGGGATTATTTTTAAACAAATATGTGAAAGAGAACTGCTGTTGTTTAATTAAAACAATAGAGCAGCAAATTCCCGAGCAGAAGGAGAAAAAGACCATCCATCCATCCATCCATCCATCCATCCATCCATCCATCCATCCATCCATCCATCCATCCATGAAACTCTTCAAGCTATTCACTTTTGTTCCTCAGCACCATAATTAGTGTCATCACCGGTTTTGCCTCTGAGAAGTAGGGGGAAAGCTGGAAATCTCTGCTATCATGATTTAGCTTGTTTCAACTAGCTATATAGGGACAGGCTTCTTGGTTAGTCCTTGGTTGGGAGACCACCAGAAAACTCCTGGGCTGTAGCTGGATGAGGGGGTTAGAAAAAAATGCTTTAACAAATTACTTCCATATTGTTGCCAGGGAAACTGTATGGTAGTGTCCATGAACTCATCAGAAGTTGAGCTTGACTAGAGAGAGTCAGGAAAGAAGAGAAGCATTAGATATTATAATTGAGGCATCCAGAACAATGAATGGTGTTAAGCAAAGCATGTCCTACCATCACTATGTACTTACAGACCATTGTGAAAGTGATGGGAATGACTAGGATGCTTAGCATTATTTTGCAATGGGTGTTTAAACAGGCAGTGAAGCAGATTGTAAGCAGCTATGGGCTTATGAGTTGCCAGCTATTCTTTAGCAACCAGCAGTTTTTACAGTATTTCCATTTTTAGGGAATTAACTAATGATTTTTCTTTACTGTGAACTGACACCATTATGTGGATGGCAACAGAATACTTCTTTGGGGGCTATGAAAGAACATTGGCACGGACGGTACTACTTTTCAAGAAAGAAAACACTGTCGAGTTAGGTAACATTTGTGTAACAGATGACAATATTTTTGCAATAGAAATAACACATGGAATACTTTACAGAACAGTACTGAGTTTCATTGATCACGTACAGAATGATATTTATTGACACATACCTTACTGCACCAATATTAACATGCCTGAAAATGGGTGGTGGCTTATTTTTGGGTGATTTAAGGCTGAGAAATAGAAATATGGATCTGCTTTATGTCACTCACTTTGTTCTTCCAATTCTCTCTATATCTGGAGTTCTCTCTAATTGCTGCCAGTTCTTAATCGAATATGCATATTTTCTTTTTATATTTACCCTGAGCTATGTGCTCAGTTAGTGTACTCTTTGTAAACTATTTTCATCTCATTCCTTATTTCCCATGACAAAGAGTCCATGTTCAGATTTTCTGCTTATTCTTCACTGAATGCATCTCCTGTTCTGCTGCTGCCCAGTGATTCCTGACCAGGGACAGAGACCTGGTCAGGAAAACTTTCTTCCAGCAGTTTTCTTTAGACAAGAAGCTTCCAGTTGGTAGTGCCTTCACATATACATTCTTAGGGATATGTCATAATCTGCCTTGTGGTGCACATGAAGCAGAGGTGGTATTCGACCGGTTTGCACTGGTTCAACTGAACCGGTGGCGGCAAAAACTGCCGCTCGGGCGAACCGGCAGAAAAATTATGGCTACCGCTTTGGCCGAACCAGTAGCTCAAACCGCCCTCCCGCATGCGCGTGCTTAACGATCGTCTGGAAAACATGCGCAGATGATCAGAGAGGCCTCCCTGACCCTCTCCAATGATCTGCGCATGGTTTTTAAAAAATGGGTGCCGTTCAACTGAGAGGATCAGAGTCCTCTCAGTTGATCGGCACCTGCATGCCCCTTCCCTCTGCTTGCGTGCCTCTCAGCTGGCTTCGCAGAGCCTCCGCCCGCTGCCATGAAGGGCTGGGGACAGAAGCTCATGGGCGGCTTGGCTCAGGGCACGGCAGCTGCTGCCCGGCCAGCTCCGTTTGGACCAG
>JAOYMU010000252.1:29350650-29368607 GCA_025802295.1 Psammodynastes pulverulentus | reverse complement strand
CTGGGAGTTGAAGTCCACAAGTCTTAAAGTTGCCAAATTTGGACATCCCTGCCATAGAGAGTTGGCCACTGCACTTTGGCTGTGATGAGTAGTCCGTGGTGAGTTGGCTGTGTCGAATTGTCATAGAACCAAGATATCATGTCTATGTGAGTGGCGTTCAGTTCAGCGGTGGTTTCCCACCAGCGCTGCCACTGGTTCGGTGACAGCGCGCGCACGTGAGCAGTTCAGATGAGTCCCAGCCAAAGTGCCTCTCAGCTGTTCTAGCAGGGCAATCCGCCTAGCTGCGTCATTTAGCTGAGCGGATAAAGGTAAAGAAAGAGTGTGGGCAGGTGGGAGGGCCGAAAAAAACGTCCAAACGCCGACCGTCAGAGCTACCACTCACCAGCACTGCCGGCTCGCACAATTAGGCGCGAACCGGCAGAATACCACCATTGGTTCAGTTAGACATTCTAACTGATCTATCCAAATACCCCAAAGGATTGATTTGCAAGAGAAATGAGCAGATTCTCTCTATTCAACTTTTGTAAAACTTAAGGGGTTCCATTTGATTTTGATGGCACCTGTGTCTATATTGGGATGGTGGTAGAATGCTTTAATTCCTGGTGCCTCCAAGTACTGAATGCAATGAGTATCAAGGTGCTGTAGGATGACATTTTACATTTGTCTTGACATTCTCGTTCATTTGTTAAGAGTTGGCAGCTGGGATATGCAAACTAACGTCAAGCAATAGAGTGATGGCAGAGGTGGGAAGCACAGTGTTAACCTGAGCTTGCAGAATTATGAACGTCGCAGTTTGCATGGTAATATTTCAAAAGGCGGGTTGGATTTGCCCTTTTTAATCAGTAGGTATTGGTTAGAATACCACATCCTAACAAAAAGTTACATCTGTATCTCCTCCCAACCTTCTCTTTCCTTTCCTTCTGTCCAGCTTTCATGAGAATGATCTGCGCTCTATTCAGCTATTCACACAATGGCTATTGTTTGGTGCTCTAGCAAGTGTAACCAGGCAATTTTGACATTATCTAAATGTTCTGACTTAATGGAATGCATTTTTTGGGTGATTTCATGTTTGGGGCAAATCAACGCCTGTTCACTGATTGGAAGAATAATGGTGTAACATAGTCTTATTCTTGGATCTGTTCATTTAAGAATGTCTTGTTTGCTCCTATCTCCTCACAAGCAGTAATGTAATTAATGTAGTAAAATGAAAATACATGAAGATAAGATAAGGAGTCTTGATGTACTGCAGGCCAGACTACTTGAGCACTAGATGGGGTCCTCTGGTAATTAACCAATCCACTAATAACCTGATCATAATTAGAGTTGCTTCACTAATTGCTCTGTTCTTGCCTCAAATGCTTTTAAGCTCTTTCATTTCAGAACTTTGCTCATCTTTGGTGTGCTGTGAGGTGAATTTTAAAAGACTCTCATGAAAGAAGTTTTTTATTGCTTGGTTTATCACAGTACTTCACTGGTTATAAATAAATAAAAAGCTGATAACTTCTAGAGTTTATCAGCTATTTATGTGGGTATGTATGTGTATGTTTGTTTCCTGCAAACAAGTAATAAACCAACTTACAAAATAATTACAGTAACAGATGCACTTAAGCAGGAAGTGTTAAAGATATTAGAAAAGTAACTACAATGGCATCTACTTCCATTGGATCCCAAACTATAATTAAACATTGAGAACTAATTGAAGATGGCCAAAGGAACTAAAGGAAGAAGCTTTGTAGATAGATTCTCTGCAGATAAATCTTTGGTATAGAGCAGGGGTCTTCAAACTTGACAGCTTTAGACTTGTGGACTTCAATTCCCAAAATTCCTCCTCCAGTCATGTTAGCTCAGGAATTCTGGGAGTTGAAGTCCATAAGTCTTAAATGTACCAAGTTTGAAGACCCTTGGTATAGAGAAACTAGGGAAACATCTAAATGCTTTCAGAAATGGGCTTCAATGGATGGAAGCCAATTTATTATGGTTGATCACACAGTCAGCCAGATGTGGATGTGACATTTTCACCCACCTATCAAGTCCTTCCCAAGGATCTGGGATAGGCAGATGTTGTTATTTAAAAATATTAAAGGTAGTGTTGCAGATGTAAGCTCTTCCAAGTAAAGCTGCCTTTTGCAACTGACTGATGGTGACTTTTATTCAACTCAAGGCCTGGAGGTACAATATATTTACAGCATTAAAAGTGAACTCTTTTTAGGCAAGCAAGAACTGGAATAAAAGTAACAAAGGACAGGAACATTTGGAGATTTTATGACTTCAAGTCAATTTTCTTAGCAGCATGTTTTGGAAGTGGCTTGCCATTCCTTCCTTTCTAGGGCTGAGAGAGAATGACTGGCCCAGAGTCATCCATCCTTTTTGGCTTAAGGTGGGACTAGAACTCACAGTCTCCTGGTTTCTAGCCCAAGTGCCTTTAACTACTCTGAAACCAAACTGGCATTCAGTGGTGGAGAAAGGCAGTGTTAAAAAATAATCTGCTGCAGGTATCAAATATGATAGCTACGCCTTGCAGTGATCCAACTAGATGTCTTTGGGATGGTTTGGATTTAAACTCCCATGGGCCCAGTTAGCAAAGAATGGTAGGAATGGTATCCCGGTCTACTGCTTCAACTTTCTCTACAATAATATTAATATTAAGTTGTTGGGTATTTTTCTTTTAAGGTTTCATGATCATAAGATAGATTCTTCATCTTGAATTTCAGATGATTTTTCCCCCCCACCCCAGCTGCCTCAGCAAAATAAAAAACATAGGAAATTGCTGGAGACCAGTGCAATTCATTACTTGCTAGAATTACACTTAAGCTGGTTTTTAGGATGACATATAATAGCTTAAATGATTTTACCTTCTGAGCAGCCTGGATTCCTGCTACAGAAAGCAAATGGTTTTATTGATCTACAGTTTTCAATCATTGCTGAAACAGCTGGAGAGGGACAATGACAGTTGCACCATTAAATCCCAGAAAACAATAAATTGGCATTATCGGCACAGGCATTAAATATTTTGATATGTGGAGTCACAGCTTTGATCATGTCACTACATTTGTTCAGGTTCTTCTCACATATGTTTCATCATGACAAGTCGTTGAGGAATCTATGAAATGTGAAATATATTGGTCACTGTAATGTGTCATCAAATTGATGGAAACATGGGCACTTTTTTTTGCAATAGCTTTGGAGACAGTAAAGGAAAACTGGAAACAGCTTTTAAAAAAAAATGAATGAGAAGGTCAGATGTGTCACCAGCTGCAGTTGGAACACAATAAGTTTTCATGGGGGGGATGTCTTTTAAAGTTGTTTTATGTCCAGGGCTGGCTAATGTTATAACCAGGATATCTGTAAACTCATTATGTCAGGTAGGGATGGAGCCCCTGTATCTTTTAACCATCCTTGCCCAAATGAAGGAATTACAGGTCATCCTTGTTTAGTGTCTGCCTCATTTAGCAACCGTTCACAGTTATGACAGTGATGAAAAGGTAATTTTATGATGAACCCTGGCATTTATGACCTTCACGGGTTTGTAAATAAAGAGTGATGCGGTGGCCTAGAGGTAGAGCTCTTGCCTCACAATCAGGAGGCGGTGAGTTCGATCCTAGGTAGAGGCAGATATTTCTCTCTCTGGGCACAATAAGAATATATCTGCTGAATATAACTCCGCACTGGCGACAGGAAGGGCAGTAAACATTCAGCTCTATTCAGTTGACAGACTCCACCCTGCAAGGGATTATGGGGTTCTTAAAAGAGGATGATGATATCAATATTGCTAAAAATCACATAATGTTAAAAGTTTACAGTGTTATGGGGCCACATTACTAGCTATCCAGGGCCACATGCAACCTGTGAGCTGTGGGTTGAACATGCCTGATTTAAACAGTGCTTCATACTGCAGATATTGTATTTTGTCTCAATATTACACTTCAGTGAGAAGCATGGGGGGTGAGACAATCTGCCTTAATAGGCTGCCTTGCTTCTAGAAAAGTAGGGTCTGCACATGGACAGGAGCCATTTTCCCCAAGCAAAATGAAACAGGGCAACTGTTGTCTTCTACTGCTTAGAAGTAGGAGCAATTATCTTCCTCAAAGAGCTTCAAAGGAACGCTTCAGTTGACTCTTGATTGACATGAAGTGCCCTTTTGAAACACCCAACCATTTGGTACCATATATCAAGGCATAATATTCTAAGTGTCAGGGGAATAAGTAAAGATCAGATGTTTTATTTTTTTTCTGCTTGTAATAAGAACATATTCCAGAAGCACTGTAAATTCCTATATCAGGGCAATCCATACAGGTAGTCCTCAATGTACGACCGTACATTTAACAATGGTTCAAAGTTACGACAGTCTTGGAAAAAGGGACTTATGACCTGTTCTCAAAGTTATGACCATTGTACCATCCCCTCAGCCATGTGATTCTAATTTGGGCCCTTGATAACCAGCTCGCTTATTCGACAATTGTAGGCTCCTGCAGTCACATTATCCCAATTTACAATCTTCTCAGCTAACTTCTGATGAAAAAAAAACCCAATAAGGGGAAACTGGATTCGCTTAATGACCATGGTAAAAATAATTTTAAAATCAGATCTGGTCATGTGATGATTCACTTAACAACCATATTGCTTAGCAATTAAAATTCTGATCCCAAATTGTGTCCATAAGTCAAGGACTATCTGTGCTGATCGCTAAGAAACAATACATGACTAGTTTCATCCTCTTTAGGATGGTGGTGTGGTGTGCTGTGGTGGCATGGTTAGAATGCAGTATTGCAGGCTAACTCTGCTGACTTCCAGGAGTTCGATCCCCACTGGCTCAAAGTTGACTCAGCCTTCTATCCTTCCAAGGGTCGTAAAATGAGGACCCAGGTGGTAAAATGTGGACCCAGATTACAGATGCTGTCTCTGTAAACCGCTTAGAGAATGTTGTAAAGCACTATAAAGCGGTGTATAAGTTTAAGTGCTATTGCTATTCACATGTACAGGGCCACAGATATTTTCCATTGGATTCGAGGAATTGAACTCATCAACCATTGCACATAGATGGTGTATAATATACAGTACAATGCATTAGCTTCAGGAGCTCTCCAGGTCCTGACATTCATTAGTGTGACAGGAAGAGAGATGTATAGAGTCTACCTTTCAGAACAGTGTATACCAGGGGTGTCAAACTCGCGTAGTCATGGCAGTGTCACATGATGTATCACGACTTTTCACCCTTTGCTAAACTGGGTGTGGGCATGTCCAGCGTGTGACACATCTGGCCCATGGGTTGGGAGTTTGACAGCCCTGATGTATACAGTCCATCTACAGTTTTTCAGAAATCAGAGCAGGGAATATGGATGCTACATTAAATCATGTTCTCATTTATGAAGTTTTATGTTATTCCCCTATTCCGCACTTTTTTAAACTGCTGATGTTTATATAGGTTGCTTTATGCCTGTAGATCTGTTTTATCTGGAGTCTAATATGTACTCGGTTACATTTCTGTCCCTATAGTGACCAAAGTGTTCTAGTTTTACTTTAATCTCTACTGAGGCTGGTATTTCAGATTTCCTAAAAATAAAAAAAAAGATTGCAATAGGCAAAAGTCCAGGAAAGCAGTTTTTCTCCTAAAATAGAGATAATGCAGAGTTTATTCAAGGTTGTGCACTTGTTTAGGGAATGGTAAAAATTAATATTGCAATACTAGCCTTCATCCAGATGAATTATGCCACCATTGTTGGTGGAAAGGACAGAGAAGGATCTCTGACTATAGTAGTAATTTTCAGACATATTAATTATAGGGAAAGAGAGAGCTCCTTGTATAACGTATTCCTAAGCCAGTTAGAGCCCTCATGTAACTAACATTCACTAGAAGCAGAAATTAATGAAACAACAGTGCCATTTTTTTTATAATACAAGCATTTATCACATTTTCTTATGTCCACTTTGGTAGTCCCAAAGATGCTTTTTCAGGAGGCAACCAGACATTCTTGTTTTTTCTTTCAAGATGTTTCACTTCTCATCCAAGAAGCTTCTTCAGCTCTGACTGTATAGTGGGGAATGGAATGAGAAGCGAAACATCTTCAAAGAAAAAAAATAAGGAAGTCCAGTTGCCTCATGAAACAGCACCTTTGGGACAACCATGACCTGGATGACTGAGAATCTCTATGGACTTTTAGCTATACAATTTGGGATGAATGGTGTGGGAGTACAAAATTGCAGACTACAGGAACCAGGAGCACTACTCAGGTGACCCTGAGGACACAGGTAAACCTCCAAGTGCTTCAACGACCCCCTAAAACAGGGGTGTCAAACTCGCGTCATCATGGTGGCATCATGTGATGTATTGGGACTTTTTTCCCCTATGCTAAATCAGGTGGGGGTGGGGTCAGCAAGTGACACATCTGGCCAGTGGGCTATGAGTTTGACATCCCTGCTCTAAAAGGATACAAATGACCAGCTGTCTGCAAGGAATATAAATCCTTCCATTCCCCACTATCCTGTCAGGGCTGAAGAAGCTTCTTGCATGAGAAGTGAAATGTCTTCAAAGAAAAAAAAACCAAAGAACTCCAGTTGCCTCCAGGAAAAAAAGCACCTTTGGGATAACCATGACCTAGATGACTGAGAATTTCTACAGACATCCACTTTGGTACCAATTTTTTGTACCAAGTTGAATTTCTGAACACTTTTCAAAGACAGCCTCATATAAATTTGGAGGGGGCAGGGCTGCCACAGAGAGGAAGGGGTCAAGCTATTTCCCAACGCACCGAAGGCCAGACAAGGAATAAAGGACAAAGAGAGATTCAACCTAGAAATAAGGAGAAATTTTCTGACAGAATAATCAACCAATGGAACAGCTTGCCTTTGGAAGCTGTGGGAGCTTCATCACTGGAGGCTTTCAAGGAGAGATTGGACTGCCATTTGTCAGAAGTGGTGTAGGTCTCCTGCTTGGTGGGGGGTTGGACTAGGTGACCTACAAGGTCCTTTCCAACTCTGTTAATCTGTTAAAATCACATTGCATTTAATCTAACCAGTCTAACCTGAATGTAATTACAGTATGAATAATAATTGAGCTGAAAATAGGACTGCATATAACTCAGTACAACAAATGGCCATTGATCTTCATTCACAAAACATTCGCAAAGGGAAAAACCTAATTTCATGGTGCTAAAGAGCTGATCTTCTGTTTTTGACAATATCTGTAATGAATTTTATACTGAGGCAGTGCTGCCATCCTGTGGCATGGTGATGGGCTTTCCTCTTTTTTTGCTTGTTTAAATAATATTAAATAACAATGACAAGGGCTAAAACAAAGTACCTTTAAAGATGAGCTCAGTTCATGGAACTTCATCCATCCAAGATTTGGGGATATAGTATATTAGTGGTTGCCCCATTACCTTCTTTCAGTTGTTTCTTTTTAATTTCCTAGTTTAGCCCTTTTAATTTCTTAGTTTAGCCATTTGGCATTTTCTATTGATCTTCCATATGAATATTAACTAAGCCTGTTGTTGTTTACATTCTGGAGTCCAGATAAAACCAGCCAGCTGTTTCCACTCAAAAGGTTTGCAGAATCACATAATTCTCCAATTCTGCTATAGTCAATTCAGTATGCAGAATCAACCTGAATACATTTTTATTGGAACCATCTGGGTTCAGTTAATAGTGTGTTTAGATTTTTGAGAACTTTGGGGGGAAATTTTGGAATAATGTTGCTTTTTGGTGAATGTGATTGCTTTTAACAGAAAACTTTGAAAGCAGTCAGAAAGGGTTGTGGCACATATAGATTTTTGGCTTTGAATGTTGTGCTAAGTTTCTGTGTACTCTGTGTGGCTTAATGTGCCTTTGACAACTATTCTAGGTTTTGAGCCTCTTGGGTATTGGTGTTAGAACAATGAAAAGTAGGTTCATGTTTGGTTTTTTTAGAAACTGCTTTCAGAACATTTGTATCAATCATGATACGTTAGAAAGTTCTGCAAATCCAGACAATGTAATTTAGCCATTAACCTTAGCTTAGAGCAAAGGTGTCAAACTCACGTCGTGGAGCGTCACATGATGTATCAGGACTTCCCCCCCTTATCAGGACTTTCTCCCCCTTCACTAAACCGGGTGGGGGAGGGGCCAGCATGTGATGCATCCAGCCTGCGGGCCGTGAGTTTGACACTCCTGGCTTAGAGGGACACACAAATGCAACCAGAGGTGTACATTCAAATGCTTTCTCTGATCTTTGGGTCCTATTACGAGTTTGCAGAGTCCTGCCTCTGCTGCTCTCGACTTCCCCAATGCTTTGAATCAGCCAGAACTTGGCAATCTCAAAAGGGAACATTTATTGTCAGCTGGTCTGTGAAAGCAACAAGCAATGTATCTTTTTCTTTTGTTGAGAGAAACAACATGGGCCGTTTCAAGAATTCCCAGGCAGATAAGTGGCTTGCCTCAGGTCACTAGAGGGTGCTCAAGGCATTGCTTTACTAGCTTTATCACCAGACTAGCCTATGACTTCTAATTCATACAAAAGGAGCTGCTGTGTTTTAGAATAGAGGTTCTTAAAGTATGATCTGGGGAAGGGGTGTCAAACTGTCATCGTCACGTGACATATTGTGACTTCCCCCCCCCCTTCGCTAAGCTGGGCATGGGTGTGGCTAATGCATGGTGCATCCAGCCTGTGGGCCGTGAGTTTGACAGCCCTGATCTGAGGATGCCTGGGCAAGACTCTTTTGGGGTGCCAGGGAGTCAACTAAATAAATATTTTAAGATTTCTCGTTTTAATTTTTCAGTAAATATGGATAGATACTGTAGCTCTTGGGATTTCCAATCCGATGTAAGAAAGTAAAGAGGTCCTCAGAGGAAAATGTTAAGAACCATTGCTTTGGAATAATATGATTTAGCTGAGTGTTTCTCAACTTTAGCAACTTTAAGATGTGTAGACTTCAAGTCCCAGAATTCCCTAGATAGCATGCCAGAATTTGGAGAGTTGAAGTCCACACATCTTAAAGTTGCTGAGGTTGAGAAACACTGAGTTAACTTAATAGTTGTTGATGTTTGGGAGAATATTTATAGTTCTTCATTGAAATGCATAAATAGTTCCCTCTCAATCAGTCTCAGCCCACTTTTCCTCAATTCTTAATAAATAAATATTTTACCAATTGGTGAACAGTACAACATTGAAAGGTACTGAAGGAGAGTTGAATTTCAGTAAACGCTATATTTGGGGACTTGAGTCAATTATTATTAAAATGTGAATGTAATGGAATTTTATCCTTATTACTAACTTGAACTTGAAAAGAAAATGATGGATGGCATCCTAACATCTACTAATTCAAAGAATGATAGAATGCTGTTTGAGGTAAAACTCACCCATAGGTTCAGTAAGCACTAAGAAAAAATGTTCTTTCCTCAGACAAGTGAATAATCAATAATTCCATTTCAGCCTTCTTTTGCTTTTCTGCTGCTACATCGTCTTAAGTTTTATTTGTTGGATTAAAACATATTAATGATTGTTCATTGGGTTTCATGCTGTTCAATTATTGGGATTTTAACTAATAGTGGTATTAGTTGCAGCAATTAGTATAAGTCAGTTCATTGCATTTCATGTTGTTCAATTATTTGGAATTTTAAACATTAATAGTGGTATTAGTATTAGTTGCAGCAATTAGCATTAATTGCAGTGATAAGGGCTCAAGTGTAGAATTGCCAATGATGGGTTGCAAGAATTTTGATGATCACTAGATGGCAGCAATGATCTTCTCTTTGCTACCACCCAGTGGTTGTCTAAAAAAATTTTAGTACAAATTTGGTAGCTTGGGACAAGTTGCCTTGTGGGCATTTGAAAAAGCCCTCATCATCGTATTGTACAATAATTCCATTAGTATGCCTTGAGAGCAAGAAGAAACCTGCTTTGTAGGATGATTGGAAGATGTTTCTCTTTGGTTTAGTGTATTGCTATTATTGCTATATTTACAAATAATTTGGATGAGAGTTTAAAAGAATTGCAGATGACACAATAACTGGAAGATAACCTGGAGTCATTGCTGCTCTCTAAGATTTGTTGTTTGTTTGCAGACATTTAATTACCCAACTAGGTAATATCATTATTGTTGGTCATATAATCCCTTTCAGGTTTGCTGGGAGTATGGTTTGGTTAGTTCCTTGATTGTTTTCTGCTTGATTATTTTTCTGGTATTAACAATCAGTCTGGGTGGTGGCTATTGAGAGAACGTTTCTGTTTTTTTTAAATTTCCTTAGCCTTTTTTAGTGTTTCTTTTGAATGATATATAAATCTAATTTATTTTGATCCACCCTTTCAGCATGATGTCTACTGATGACTGATTTGTCTGAATGCCAAACTTCCAGGAATTCCCAAGGATTTTTGGATTTAGCCTAGAATTCTCACAGTTTTTCTCAGTTGAAACTATGTATTGTGAAATTTAGGAGTTTTCATCATATCTTTGGATTGCTAGTTAGTGTTCATGGATGCACTCTGCTGGTCTTCTGCATGGCTGTTACAGTCCTGATGTTGTGTGTTGTACTTGACTCAAGCTAATGATGTTACCTAGTTGAAACATCTACATGCATGCAAGCAAGCTTAAAGAGCACCAAGGACTCCACATTTGAACCCTGGACTATATGTATTCTCTTCTATTAAATTATGAGATAATAAACATTTTAAAGGTGAGAATTAAGCTTAAAGGGTACAATAAAAGGATGTATAATAGATAAGCTGGAACTATGGACAGGAATCAGAAAAATGAACCTCAACATGGACAAGCCTAAGAATCAGTGCAAGATCAGAAGATGCGCTGAATCTGCCCATAAAATCTCCAAGAGTTGAACATGACCGAACCGATCATCATCATCATCATCATCATCATCATCATCATCATCATCATCATCACATCTGTGGAGAAAAAAAATAAACCTAAAAACAGGATGGGAGGCCATACTGGGAGTCTTGGTAAATCACAGATTGAATTTGTGTCAGCGTTGTGTTGCAACTGCATTTTTTAAAAAAGCAAAAAGAAATCTCAAGCTCGAGCAACAGAAGAGATTTAATAGTTCTCTTCAAGCTGCTAAAATCACCATAAAATCATGCAGAATATATATTTTTTCCTTCATATCATTCTTGACACCTGGAGAGTGCCTGGACTAGTCACTGCAATTTTCTTGGCAAGATTTCAGGAATGGTTTTCCATTGACTGCTTCTCAGGGCCGACAGTGACTGGTCCAAGAACACCCAGCTAGCTTTGTGCCTAAGACGAGATTGGATTTATGGTTTCCCAGTTTTTAACTTCATGCCTTAGCTACAGTACAGCAAATTAGCATGTAGAAGATAAGACAAATTTATTTCAAGTTGTTCCAAAAAACAAGACAAGGAACAATGAGTAAGGATCCAGGTTTCAGTTGGACATAAAGAGATAAAAGATTCCTAATAGGAAGAGGTAATGGAATAGCTTCCTTGGGAGGTAATAGATTTTGCTGCTGGTGATTAAATAGAAGCTGGATAGCCATCTGTCACGGATGCTGTTGGAATGGATTTCTGTACTGGGTAAGGAATGAGGTTAGATCATCTCCATGATTTCTTCTATCCTTTCCATTCTACAATTCTGTAGTCTGTAATAATAATAACGGTTGGATACCTCACTGCCAGACCTGCCCCAACAGGGTCCCTAGGAAGAAAGACCCTCGACTCCATTTTGTAGAAGTGATAGGTTCTTTTACTAAAGTTTGCTGGCTGTAGTAAAGGCAGGCTAGAACTAAGGTTCCCATGCAAAAGGTTACAAACTTTCCCTCTTCGTGCCAGCTCTCTCCTCTTGACCAGTTTGTTTTCAGCCAATGGTGAGCTGTATGATTCTTTTGAGAACTCTCTGGATGTTTGGAGCAACCCACTCTCAAGCTTCTCAAGCTTTCATTCTCAGGATTCATGGCCTTGAAGACTGGCACAGGCTGGTTTCTTGAGTCTCATGTGTCTGTCAAGCTGTCAGCCCTCCTCCCTGTTTCCTACCTATGACCCATACATGTTTATTGCCCACTAACTCTCCCCCTCCCCCCTAAAGCTAATGGGAGGATGCCAGCGAGGCACCAAGCCAAAGCTGACACTCACTGTTTTTCATATATGAGAAATCATCAACTAATTATTGACAGCAGTCCAGAGCCAGGAACAGGAAGTCAAGACCAAAGAACAATTTTGTTCAGAAGACTAGCCAGGAAATAGAAAAGAGAGGGGCTTCTTGATTTCAATGATAGCCAGATTTCAGGAGGCAGGATACCTCATTAATTGCCTCAGAAAGGGCAATAGCTAGCATGGAAGGAGTCGATCTGGAATAAGCTGCAATGTTTTAATTCCTTTATGGAACCTTAGTCAGTAGACCGCATCACGAACTATCTTCAGAACACTATTATTGGTCTTGGAAAGAACACTTTCATACCTGGCTCTTTTTCCTTACCAGTTAAGAATTTTTATCTAATGTGATAATAAAGATTTAATAGAAAACTAATGCTTCTGCTTTGTGGTGATTTAAAGCACTAATGTAAAAGTTCACAGGACAGCTGGCAATATCTCTCTTTCTTTTTTTCTTTTTTAAAAAAGAGGGGGAGTGATAATGGCCCAATTGACATCTGCTTAATGTCCTCCAAGCAATTCTCCACATCCTACAGTTGCTAGTTCATTTCCCCCAGCGGCTCTTCTCTATCTTCTCGACAAAGATATTTGGAGAGGAAAGGAAACAGTAAAGAGCCCAACATGTTCAATTTAAAAACAGATATACTCTTCCATATTGGCTATAAGAAAGGGCATTTGGGAAAATAATGCTTTATTGCAGGCTTCAATATTTTTGTTGCCAGCATTAGTGGAAAACTTTGCAAAGCTGAGGCTTTTAAAATAAAGTCATGGACTTTTTACTGTCATGTCTCACTGCATTTAGACAATTTTAATAGTTTAAAAATGTCATCAGGCCATGGTTTAGTTTGAAGTAAATATCTGTTGGCTTACAACGACAATACCAATAACTCCTTCCATGCAAGACTAAATGTAACCCAGAACAATCCTCCATCAAGCCATAATGTACTCTAGTGTAATTTTCTAATGTTACATAAATTGCCATCCCATTTTGCATTCCCCAAACTCTAAGAAATGTGACAGCAAATCACCATTTTCTTCAGTGATTTTCCTGAATTTATGCAGAAGTTCAATGATCTCCCTTTTTTCCCAGTCCTAATTGTTTTGTCCCCAAAAGGTAAAAATAAATTAGCTTTTGTCTTGGGGATGTCAAAGATACGTCTTCGGAAGCCATGATCAAATGCAAATGCAACCTGTCACTTAAGATTGCAAATGTTTTTAATGTTAAACTTTAATAAAAATTATTTAAAAAAAAAAAAATTTCAATATGGTCCCCAGAATCCACTGAAAAGTTGCCACTGAATTATAGTTTTTAATGTGACAGGAGGGTAAAACTATTAATAAAAAGAGAATAATTATACTAGTGTTGCACTTTCATGGATTTTAAACAAAATTAAACCTAATTTTGTACTGCTAATTGTTTCAGTTGCCTCCTCCTGTTTCTACAGTGTGACTTATGCTTCACTGTGGTCAGATTATACATGTTAAAGTATTCAAGGGAGTAGTTGGGTGTCTGAAAGGGTTTTTATTAAGTATTTAATGATAAATACAAAGAGGAACACTTAGCAAGGAAAATTTAGTTGGACAAAGTCAGAAAGAAACTTCTTCAGTATCATGGAAACAGATTCTCAAGACTGCTCCCAAGACCTTCCAGGAGTCCTATATGATCCGATCCAGGTTTTATGAGCTGCCAACTCCTGCATGAACCAATCTAAGGAGATATTAATTTATAGCTGCCCAGCACATATAAATAAGTTTTACTTAGCCTACACAATTATAATTTGAGCTTGAATCAAGCCTTGCATTAAAAAAAAATCAAATATACTTTTTTGTTTAATTCTGTTCTGTTTTGTTGGGCTAAAGTACTCTAAAAGGGATTATGTGGGCAAACCCAAAGTAATTCTTCAGATTATATTGTTGATTAGTTTTTCTATCCTGAATGGCATGTGCCAGGGCATCTGATCATTTCAATCATAATTTGAAGGAGGCCTGTTGTACATGAGGGCTGTTTTTTTGTCCTGATTAGGAATAACTCCTCATTATTCTGTAGAGGTAGTCCTCAATTTACGACCACAATTGAGCCCAAATTTATGTTGTTAAGTGAGTCTTTTGTTAAGTGAGTTTTGCTCCATTTTATGACCTTTGTTGTCACAGTTGTTAAGGGAATCACTACTGTTGTTAAGGTAGTAACACAGTTGTTAAGTGAACCCGGCTGCCCCATTGACTTTGCTTATCAGAAAATTGCAAAAAAGTGATCCCATGACCTTGGGACACAGCAACGGTCATAAGTATGAACCAGTTGCCAAGCATCTGAATTTTGATCACATAATGTTTGGGATGCTACAAAGGTTGTGAGTGTGAAAAACGGCCATAAGTCACTTTTTTCAGTGCCATTGTAACTTTGAACAGTCACTAAGTGAACTGTTGTAAACCAAGGACTACCTGTATTCCCACTCTGCATTATCCAATTATCCAGAACTGCAGGTTAAAATGTCCTACAAGACTTTTTAAAAAAAATTTCTTTGAAAGGCACACCTTGAATATAACAGATGGTTTAAATATGGTGATTACAAAATCCTGAAGTTAAAATAGTTTAATTACAAAGTCAATACAGTCCTAAGCCTTTAGCATAAAAACAACAGACGGGCTAGAGCAAATGGTCAGGCAATCTTTAACCAGAACTTTACATTAGCTAGTCCAAGATAGTTTTTCTGAAGATCAATGGTTTCCCCCCCAATTTCTCTTTGTTAACCATCCCTTTTAGATTCTAGTTATCATGGTTAACACAAATGAAGTGTGTCTTGACCTAAAACACCTTCTGAGGACTGTATTCAATTATTGTACAGAAAGACTTATCTTTTCAGATAGCATTTTTCTACGCTGATGTCATTACTTCCTATTTATATGTATATCTCTTCTTGTGTATGTGTTTTTAAAAGCAGCTCCTTGTAATGTCTGAAAAGTTTATTCCCCTGAAAAAGAGGGTCTAATTTTCCTATTTCAGTTGCAGATTGTAAGTTTTTTTAAAACTTACTTTCTATGGTTGGGAATGACATTTTTAATTATTCAATTTCCCACCACCCTACAACAAACTGCCCCTCCCCCCAGCTATCTACTCTTCCCCATCCGGAAAACATACAAAGAATTCCTCCTGATTTTTCTTTCTATTGGCTTTACACAAAGTATGAGTAGCAAAAGAGACCTAAGACAACTGGAAAAGTAATGATACAGTTGAAGAGAAGACTTTGATCTACTTCTATTGGCTGTCTCAGAACTAAGTCAACCCTTACCTGCGGGCTTTTCACTCAAATTCTCTTCTTCAGGAACCTTCACAAGCAAATATTCTTCCACCAAAGAGCATGGAAGCTGTCAATGAAAAAAGAATAAGGCGGGAGTGCTTTTGGCAATCCAGCCTTAAATTGTTTGATTCCTCCAGGCCTTTTTTTCTCCATTGAATTAAGTTGCCAAAGATCCAAATTTTCATGGAAGAATCATGAGCATAGATGTGAGCTGCTTTAGGGTTGCATTTCTGTCTGTTGTTCTGATCCAAGTCTCTTTGACAGCTGCCATCAGCCAGGTAGAAAATAAAACCCCACAAATAGATGATCTTTAAACATCAAGATTGCTTTCTTTTTAAACCTCAAGAAAAAAATACAAGGGCCTGCCTGCAGATGTAACTGAAGCTCTGGAAAGAGCTGCTTTTTTCCCTAAATACTTTCCCCCTCCCCAAAATACTCTGAGGGAATGATGATATAGATCAGGGGTGTCAAACTTGCAGTGTCACATTGCCATCACAATGTTTTTCCCCTTCGCAGAGCTGGGGTGGGCATGGTCTGCGTGTGATGCATCCGGCCTGCAGGTCACCAGTTTGACACCCCTGATATAGATTGTCCCACAGGTGCTTTTTCAAGAGGCAACTGGACTTTCTGGAAAAAGCACCTTTGGGACAACCATGACCTGAATGATTGAGAATCTCCATAGCTGATATGGATTGCACAGCTAGCAAAGTTTTCTCTTTATCATGCTCCATTGTCAGGCACCAAAACAACTCCTCTAGTAGAGATAAAACGGGGCAAATCAGATAAGACTAAGGATGCTGGCACAGGGGTGATAACCCAATTGTTCTTCCCACTGATGTCCAAGCAACCATGTACAATGCAGAGATTTCAGCTTTGATCTCCTCCTCTGCCACTTGTTTGGCTTTTGAGGTCCAGGAGTTCTTTTGGACAAGATCAGATAAAAACATGGGACTTAAGACAGACAGGATTTGTACAAGCAGACAACATGGGTATTAACCAGACATTCTGGATGGTTGTGCTTGTTCAGGGAGACACACAGAGCTGATTATAGCCTGGGTGCTTCATTCTCTTAGACACTTCAGAAATTCAGACAAACTGACCATATTTTTCAGTCAGAAGAAAGGCGAGGAATGGTGTTCCTAACAAACGATTTGTCACTTGAATAATTTCCACAGTTCCTGATAAAATCCTTTGCCACCATGGGGATGCCTGTTTGGATTTCTGTAAGAAGAGGGGAGGGAAATAGTTAGCAGATTCATACATCTGCTTTGTATAAAAACCACAAAGCCCAGCATATTTTAAGAGGACTTCAAGTGCTGCTTATAGCTCAAGATTTGTACGGGAGCTTTTAGAACTTGGTTTTGTACAGTTGGGAGGCCAGCCAGAGTCATTGCGAATGAGTGGGTGATAAATACTTCTAATAAATGAAGACGGGTGACATTGAAATAAAGAATGGATGGGGGGAATCTTTCTGTTTTCCCACAGCAGATATCTCTTTGGCTTGATTATCTCCATAGATATTGTAATAGCTTAGTTTCACAAAAGTGTCTTGAGCAGTTTATTCTTTTTCGGAACAAATACATCTATTTTGTGCTCAAGCCTTTCAGTCCTTCTTCAACATCAGAAGAAATTGCATTTGATAGGAAGATAATGGCAGGTAGCTTTTTTTCAATTACTGAAAGTTAGTGGAAGAATCAGGAAAAAAATCATGCGAAGCCTTCGGCTGCAGAAGTGTAGCTGGGCAAAGCTGTGAAGACATTTGCAGTGAACCTAATGTGGTAGCTGCAGGCTCATTGAGGAAAGGAAAGGTTTCATCCATAGCTGTCAGTCTTCAAAGTAGATTAGACTAGGAACTGAAGAAACCAATACTAAAGCTATTTTTATTATACTGTTATAGTAAAAGGATCTTGCAAATCTGAATACTCCTTTCCCCTCCCTCTATTTTTCTTCATGAAAACAAGGGAGGGTCAAATATGAGATGTTTTCTCAAATTACATTTCTGCTTTGGACTCATTTTTTTTTTAAATCTAACTATTTTCTTGGTTGTAACTCTCCCTCCTGTTTCTCTTTACTCTCTTTCTATAGCAATAGCAATAAGTACTTATATAAGTCTAAGTGCTTATATACCACTTTATAAGTGATGCTTTACAGTGTTTTACAGCCCTTTCTAAGCGGTTTACAGAATCAACCTATTTCTCCCAACAATCTGGGTCCTCATTTTATTGTCCTTGGAAGGATGGAAGGTTGAGTCAACCTTGAGCCAGTGAGATTCGAACTGCTGAACTGCTGGCAACCGGCGGTCAGCAGAAGTAGCCTGCAGTACTTCTAACCACTGTGCCACCATGACTCACTACTATACATAGTACTTGCTTCTTACAGTTTCCAGTCTCATCATCGCTTTATAGTATGGCGGCAGAAATTAAGGGAACTTCTATATAAGTTTCATTTAAAAAGGGGGGGGGGAGGAAGAATGCCCTATTGTTTTTCTGTATAAACTTTTTGCAGTTTGGCAATTGTTTTTCAAAATTTGCCCAGACATGATGCTTTTTCTGTCTTTTTTTCTGTCTTTC
>JAOYMU010000252.1:29300630-29310970 GCA_025802295.1 Psammodynastes pulverulentus | reverse complement strand
ATTTAAGATGCACTTCATATCAATGGCATTCTGCCGAGATGTCATGTATCATATCGAAGACACAAAGATGTCCACGCATGCATACAGCAACAGATTTATGATGAGTTTGGAAAAAGCAACAGAGCTACTGGCAGAAAAAGGTAGGCTGGATCTGTTTAATTTGTATTAGCTTGGAAAGAAATAAGAGCGGTGATGCTCATTGTTAGCTTTCTCATTAAAACTTCCAGGAAGAAACCAGCCAGGCTGATTTTTCTCACCCTCCTTTTCCATGTGCACGAACATCTGTCCCTGGGCTGCAAGCAAACCTGACTAGAGCATATGCCAACACAAATGATAGCTGATAAGGCAATGATATGATTAAGCTGCCCAGGGACTTGCAATAACTCGTTATCGCAAGGCCAGCTGCCATATCAGTTTTATTAACCCACTAAATCACTTTTAATAAATAAGATAATGCCTTTCAGAAAAGGTGGAAGGAAGTTAAGATTTAACATTGATCAAAGTGTACCTCCCCCCCCCCAAATTAAACTGCAACAGGAGCTCGCAGTCCCAATCCCACAGTGCACAGGGAGTCCTCTACTTACAACAGTCTGCTTAGTGACCGTTCGAAATTACAATATCATTGAAAAAAGTGACTCATGATCATTTTTTTCAGTTATAACCATTGCAGCATCCCCATGATTCACATTCAGACGCTTGACAACTGGTTTATACTTATGGTGGGTGAAGTCTATCCCTGGGTCATTTGATCCCCTTTGGCGACCTTCTGACAAGCAAAGTCAACGGAGAGGCCAGGTTCACTTAACAACCATGTTGCTAACTTAACAACTGCAGTGATTCACTTAACAAATGTGGCAAGAAAAATCGTAAAATGGGGCAAAACTCGCTTACCATATTTCTCACTTAGCAACATAAATGTTGGGCTCAATTATGGTTGTAAGTCAAGGACTACCTGTATTTTGTGATACACACACATATTACCTTCAAAGGAAAACCCTGAAATACTGCTGAAGTCAGGGGTGGGATCTTACCGGTTCCAACCGGTTTGCTAGAACATGTTGTTCTGATTCTGCCCAGTTCGGAGAACTGGCAAATCATGCCACCGGCTGACCCCACCCCTCCACGCCGGCCCCTCCTCTCTACACACAGTCACTCCTTATCACAGCCAACTTGCTTGTTTGTGCCTTAATTTTTGGTAAGTTGCTATTTTTCCTTTTTTTTCCCCGACCATCAGCTGTTCCACCTATCAGCTGTGCCACCGCAATTTAGATTAGCTAGAAAGCAGGAAATGGTAGGAGTTTGCTGCAAGCAAATTTTATGTGACAGACTCAGGCAGCAGATTGCAGAAAGGTAGATCTATGAGTGACTCTGTGATTCTGTGAGCAACTCAATCTGTCTGCCTGCTTTGCCTGATTTTGGGTAAAAGTTGCTCTTTTTTTATAAAAAAAAATTCAATATTTACATACATGGTGTGTTTGTGAGTTAATTCTGTGAGTTTGCCACACCCAGCTAGTGACATGACCACCAAGCCATGCCTGGCAGTCATGTGACCACCAAGCCACGCCCAGCCAACAAGCCACACGCAGCCAGTCACATGACCACCAAGTCACACCCATAAATTAGCCCACACCCACAGAACCAGTTAAGAAATTTGGATCCCACCCCTGGCTGAAGTTAGCTGTCACTCAGGTTAAATCTAGGCTGAATTTATTTCTCTTATTAATTCCCACTAAGTTTATATGCATTCAACTGTCCCTGGATTGGCATAATCATTGTATATGATCCTTGATGACTCCTCTTCCATGAATTTCCTTCATTTTGGTTCCATTTTAATGGTACACTTGACTGAAATATTATTTGCTGTTCTCTACTGCTGATCTATAATGCTTTTTCATTGCTGCTCTACTCATAAGAACTCTTAATTTTCTTCTTCACTCTTCTCTTGCCTGAGTCCCTTGTTTTTCTTCTCATACCACATCCTGTTTGCTGTTTTGATAGTAAGAACTAGCAACTAAAGGCAATGGGTCTGAGAATAGCAGTGGTACACTCTACTGAATGACACCTGTCATCTCTATGAAGGAATTACTCTGAAATTCCAGAAAACACCTGACAATAATGTGCAACAATTTTAAGTTAGATGAGAGCCAGGTTCTTACAGCAGTTAAAGCACCAGGCAAGAAACTAGGAGACCATGATATGATTATTTTGTGGGTTACTTTAAATATTAATGTTATAAAATGTAGTAAATAAAATTAACACAAGTTGTTAAAAGCGCTATGAGATTGGGAACTAAATTTTAGCTGCCCCCAAAGCAAATATGTATGCCAGTTTAGTGTGATGGTTCAGGCATCAGGCTAGAAATTGGGAAACCATTAATTTTAGTCTCACTTTAGGTACAAAGCCAGCTGGGTGACCTTGGGCCAGTCACTCTTTCTCAACCCCAGGAAGCAGACAATGGCAAGCCACTTTTGAAAAACCTTGCCCAGAAAACTGCAGGGACTAATCAAGGCAGTCTCTGAGAATCAGTCACAATTGAACAGAGGGGGAAAAAAACCTGGATTTATTTTTTTTTTTAAAAAAAATTGGCTGTCCCTGGTGAAGAAAAGATAGCCATCTAGAGTATATAAATTTAAAAAAAATTGGGAAGTGCCCTGTCTTCTCAAAGATACAGGAAATGCCAGGCATTCATTCTGTTTTAACTCAAGCCTCACATCTTCCTCCTTTGACTCAAAAGAGAATTCCTCCAAGTTAGCAATCATTAAACACACTACCAATGTAATAAATTCCTCTATCATTATAAGGCTCCTATTGTGGGTAGGAAATGAGCACCTTCAGTTCCTGCAGGTATTGTTTGACTCTAATCCCTATCAGCCAAAGTGTATGTACACTGTTCGGCCTAATCCAACTAGTCTTTCCAAACCTATTATGCTAGATAGTGAGAGGCTGAGATTCTTGCACTCAGTATCTAAGGTGCCGGTTTCTTAAATGATAATGTTGTCTTATTACAATCACCATCACTACTATTCAATAAAGAAATGATGGATAATAGAGCATGATAGGAAGGTAAGAACCAGAGAGAAAATTACACATTCCCTCCTCCCCAGAAAAGTATTCATACACTATCCCTGAAGCTCTTTTTTATTTTATTTTATTCATTTTTTAACTACCCATTTGCTGGGAAATGAACTTCTTCCCATTTCCATTCAATTCAAACAACTGGAATGCTCTACCTGATTCAGTTGTCTCAGTTACAAATGTTCACAGTTTTAGTCACAAATTGACTTTTGTGGACTTTACTTCACATTTAAGAGGTCCGTAAAGGGGGCGTGCATAAGTGCACAAATGTGCCTATCGACCCTGTCACTGTTTTTTAAAAATATTATTCCTGTTTTTGTTTCTGTTTGACAAATTATAATAAATAAAATAAATAAAATAAAATAAAAACTTCATGACCAGGAAATTCACATAAGAATTTTCATCGTTCAAGTCTTGTCCTTTTTTTTCTCTCATAAGAAAAGGGGATAGGAGTGGGAGAGACTACATTGGCAATATTTTAAATAAAAATATACAGCCTGTTTTGTATAGTGGTTAAGGCACTAGGCTAGAAATGGAGAGAATATGAGTTCTTGTTGTGCCTTAGGCAAAAATCCAACTGGGTGACCTTGAGCCAGCCACACACTCTCTCTGCCCTAGGAAGCAATGGCAAATCTCTTCTGAAATCTTGCCAAGAAAGCTGCAAGGACTTGTCCAGGCTCTTGCTAAAGTCAACACTGATTGGAAGGTTCCACAATAAACAAACAAACATAGAATGAGAGATTCTCTATGGAACTACAGCCATTTGGGGTGATATTTCCATTACCTCATGATCCCGTCCATTGTAACCCACATATAAAGGGGTTTTGGGGATTATAAGGATCTGGAGCATGTGGGAAATGGGAAATTATGGTTTTCAGTAAGCAAGTCAATACAACTTGACAAGAAATGTGGGAATTGCTACACCATGCTATACTCTTTATAGCAGACTTCCACTATATCTTCTTTCAGATATGTAGACCTTCAACTCCTGTAATCCACTAGTTAGCATGGAGTTTGTGTCTCTTGGAGAATTTTGGGAATTGAAATTCAACAAAACATGAACATCGGTTTGGGATTGGTTACTCTAAAAAGTGTTTTTCAGCTAATAATACATTTTGATTCCATCTACCTCTATCAAGAATTCGTGGCTTTATCTAGATAAGTGTGAATTTAAAAAGTGTAGCTTTTAAGAACTTACTTTGAATGGCCTCTTGTACCCAGCCGCCTAGTGGTGAGGAGAGGAAATTTCTGGCGAATTGTCTAAAGAAAAAGTCAAATTGAAACTGGTAAATTCAAAATGATTTTATTTTTGTTTTCTTACAATATCTGTTCTAATTGGCCCTTCTGTAAGTAAGTAATTATGTTAAATTCATTTGAATGGTCAGGGACAAAAGAGTATTAAACTTATAAAGTAGAAATTGCAACAAAATATGATCATGCTCCATCGAAGGTATAAGACATCTAATATTATAGAGCAAATGGAATAACATCTCCTTGGAATAACATAACCCAACCAGTTATACTATTCCAAGGACATGCTATTCCATTTGCTCTGTAAAATTAATAGGATATGATACCATCAAAGCTTATCCCAAAGGTACAGTGTATTAAACAGAAATCCTTCTCTGAAATTCCCTTCCTAAAAAAAACCCATATTGTTTCTCCTGATACAATTTTTAATGTCCCACAAAATTATTTTAAAATTCAGTTGTATAAGAACTTGGCTTTATTAAAATGTATTCACTTTGAATTATCGTGTCTTGAACTACTATTGGAAGACTGGGGACTTGAAAAAAGGTAAATGATGGGATGAATGAAAATAGAATGGTGCTTAGAAACTTGCTTAATATTAGAATTCAAGCAATGTGCCTGTAGAGATATGTTTCTTTTTGTACCAAAGGATGGGTGGACAGATGGATAGACAGAAATAGCTTTTTGAATTATACTTCTTTCATTCTACAATGCTATTGTAGAGGTGAAGGATAGTTGACCAGTCATGTGGATCAGAATTCAATTGATGAAAAATTTAATAAGAGAGCGCATCTACATTACAGCTTCATATACAAGCTCTCTAGCTCCGCCCAAAGAATCTGGGAATACAGTTTGATTTGGGTGGAAATGTCCCTTGATAAAACTGCAAAAGGGATGACTACTACATGAAACATGTGCTATTGTTATCACAGAGATTTTCTGTGAGATTTCAGGGATTTTTTTTTTCTATAGATATTTCTTGCCTGAACTAGTAATTCTCACTCTTATGTCATTCAAATTCAAAATCTCCCCACGTAAAAATGTACCGCTCAGTTTTAAAAACGCTTTCATTTTTTTTCCCTATTACATAAAGAACAAAGGGTCAAATAAGTTTGCCCAATTAATAGAAGTGAGGCTTGTAGGCCTTTTAGTATCATTGATGAAACTACCAGAATAACAGAATAATAGAGTTGGAAGGGACCTTGAAGGTCTTCTAGTTCAACTCCCAGGAGACCCTACCTATACCATTCCAGACAAGTGGCTGTCCAGGCTCTTCTTAAAGGCCTGTGGTGATGGAGCACCCACAACTTCTGAAGGCAAGCCCTTCGCACATCTTCATATATACATACATTCATACCCCCTCCCCCCATACATCTATAAAACAACTGCATGTCAATTAGTAACTCTTCCCAAAAGCTGTTCATTTGGCAAATCAATTTAATAGCTAATTGAGAGAAGCCACTTTGCCATTAAATGGAAATGCGATCGCGATCAAGCCTCCCACCTTGACCCCTTGGTTTATATAACCTGATACAGTCTAAAGCCTGGCTTTGAAATTTACTTGCACAGTGAGCATTTGAAGATGAAACAATAGTCTACCTCAGCAGATATCATAACCCAGCAATCAATAGTAAAGCAAATACAGAGACAGGCAGCGAATAGAATAGAAAAAAGATAATCCTGCTATTTTCAAAGCTAGAAGAGAGGTTGTTGGGTTTTTTAATGTTTATAGTCGACTGTGTTCTCTTGGTTCTGAGTCATTTAATATCATAGGGCGATGTGAACCCCAAATTTCATTAAACTAATGTGTTTCAGTTTTTTAAGGCAATTGGAAGCGATTGTGGATGTTTTTAAAAGACTGATCTCTGAAGCTGTCTTGGTATTTAGTTTCACTAGCTCCTAGTAATTTGGATTTAATTTGGAAAGGCCAGCTCTCATGTTGATTAAATGATTTTAGCTTTTAAGTAGAGTAGATGTTGGCGATGGGGGAGGATAATATTTATCTTCTTTCCTCACAAAAGTTGCATTACTTTCAACTTTGCCAAGCTAATGATTTTCTTTCCAATATCCTACACTCCTTAAAGCTTAGCGATTTGAAGATGTGCCTGGAGAATTCTGGGAGTTGAAGCCCACATATTTTCAAGTTGCTAAGATTGAGAAAGACTGCCTTAAAGCAACATGCAAACCTCTTGCTTCCATTTTAGAAAATTTTAAAAAGCCACCAATATCCACCCCACCCCCCCCAGCAGCAGGATTTAAACTACTCTTTAAGATGCATCAGTTGCAGGTTTTCTCAACCCTGTTTTTTGCAGAACAGGTCAGAGATGTTGATGATATCAGTCAAGGGAATATAGTGGAAATTTTATTCTAATAGAAGATTAAATAAGGCAAGAAGATCAAATGGGTTAATTACCTTTCCAAATGTTGCAGCACAAGCAGGCTCAAGTTTCTCCTTCCTGCAGAAGTCCAGGTAGTGCGTATAAAGGATGCATCGGGGCAAACAAACTCCTTCACAGACAATGTAATTTTCTTCTAACCTGTAGATGAAAAGCAAGCCAAGGATTTTAAAAATGGTTCCTATAGTTTTGCCATATTTTTTCACGGTTACTACCAAGCTTATAATATTGTAGAGAGCTTTTGGCCTTCAAAGTATAAAATATTTTAATTTTTCCCCAGTACCCATTCATTCATTCATCAATTCATTCATTCATTCATTCATTCATTCATTCATTCATTCATTCATTCATTCCATTCCATTCCATTCCATTCCATTCCATTCCATTCCATCCCATCCCATTCCATCCCATCCCATCCCATTCCATTCATTATTTAAATTTCCATAGCTGCCTATTCATTCTAATTGATTGGGTAATGAATAACATCACAATTAAAACCATTTAAAAAACCTTATTCTCTAGTAACTAAAGATGTGGTCCTATGAAATTCTTTGTAGGTCCCATTACAAATGGTAATGTTGACTTACTAATGTATATAATTAATTGAAATAAAAAAAAGCTGTTGCTTGGTTATGTTGTGTGAAAAAAAATCATCCTTTACTTTGACTGGGATTGGTAATATTACACATACATACAGAAACGTTTCTTTGAAGTTGTCACTTGCTGTGCCCAGGATAGCAGACATACAAGTAGGAAAATGATGTAATAAATCCACAGGATATTGTTTTGGGCTGAATATCAGGTTCAGAGTTAAAACTTGGAGAAAAAAACTAGATTAGAATTTCAGTACATCTATAAAAGTAATTATTTTGTTGACCATAAAGTGGTTACTCAACATAGTTTTTGTATTGGTTTCTTTACAAAAAATATAAACATGAGCTTCAGATGAATTAAAGCTGCAGTCATGTAGCTAGATATATTAGCATTAGAACAACCACATTAGCATTCAGCTGTGGCTGGCAATTAATTTTTCCAATTGGCTTTGATAAGTGCTAAGAATTTATGAGTCAACATCTGAACTGCTAATTCCTGCAAATGGGTGGCAACTAGAAAGAGGCAGGTAGAAATATGAGAATTGGTGTCAGATTGGTTTAGACGTGGTTTACTATGTAACATATACTATCTATTAGCTCAGCTTTTACAGGATCTTTGTATATAATTCCTAAATATATACCCTTATTAAGTACTTCATTATCAGGGATTACTATTGTTATGTTACATTTATATCCTGCCTGTAAGCCCAAGGCATAGTAAACTGGGAGTTCCCTTCCCATCATGACAATAGTGATAGGACAGATCTGAAGTCACCAAGTGACCCACAGGATTGAGTGATAACTTGAACTTGGATATCTTCTATTTCAATCTTACACTTTAGTCACAAGTGTTCACTGGCAAAAAAAAGAGAGAGAGAGAGAGAGGCAATCCTGATGACTCAATGGCTGCCATGAGGTAATTTCTCCAGTCCTATAATGAAGGTTTATCATTGCTTTCTGCAATATTTTTCCCACTTCCCAATCAAGTCTACAGCCCAAGGGTTTTGTGGCAGCCTTCCATCCAAATGCCAACCAGCTAAACCTGATTCTGTTTAGCCTTTTTGAACTCAGCCAAGGTACAATGTTAAAAATGGATGACTACAATATAGTAGTCTGAAATTGCCTAGGATTTTATTAAAGGCCATAAGCAATTGTAGACAAAACATTACTTATAACTTCTTGGACCACTCTTGCAGAATTTTGCAATTTTTGTTTTCAGCTATTCTATTCTATTCTATTCTATTCTATTCTATTCTATTCTATCCTATTCTATCCTATTCTATCCTATTCTATCCCATACCATACCATACCATACCATACCATACCATACCATACCATACCATACCATACACTATAAGGCCCCCCAAAGCCCAAAAGGAATATTGTTTCTGAAATTTAAACTAAACAGCTGAACAAAAAAGCTCAGGTAAATCAATACGTTTATAACCTCTTTCCATAAAATACATAAACCAGTTAAGTGAAATTGTAGTGAAACATTTACAAAAACAGGTATTTACAGTACATTAGATGGCTGAATTACAATACTAACAATGTATTTTCTTAGATTTGTTTTTATAAATGTTGCATTGATAGTTTCACTTGTCTAGAATTATTGGCAGTTGACTTTTGTCCTTGACCACCTATAGGGGATGGGAGCCAATGACATTGCGTGACATTTATATGCAACCTCACTTTGAGATCATTATAACTTCTACCAGAGGATAAGATTTCCTTTTTCCCATGACAATGCAGAAAAAGCTAACGAGCACACTTCGTATAGTACAAAATAATTCCCCATATATTAAAGCTTCGTTGGTGGTTTAGCCTACCATTGCAAAGTGAGTTGTGTCTGCTTCTTTTTGTCCTTCATAATCTGAGTGATTGTTTTCTTTGGAGGCAAATATTTGCTCAGAGATTTTATCTTGTTTTCTTGAGTCTCTCCATCTTCATCGTCTGAAGATATAGGTTCACTTCTGAAATGAATTTCTGCATGCCAAAACATTTAAAAAGAGAATGTATGTATTTATCCACCTCTCTATCTTGTAGATTAGTTTGAATAATGTTATGTAGATAAAATTAAATATATTCGAAGGAATTGTTGAATATTGGGTGATATATTGGGGGCAACAGCTGCCAGATTAATCACTGAAAATGTTTAATTTATTTGTAAATTTCTCTGATGATGCAAATGGAAATGAAGGAGGTAAGAAAAGTACTTTTTTGTCCATTTGCCTACTGTGCAATAATAATCTCATAATTTGCAGACTCCATATGTCTGATGATTTGGGGGCATTTTTAAGTCTTTTTTTTTCATCCAAACATAAAAATCAGGAAAAATGCTATGGCTATTACAGTAATAAAAATATTTTACTGAGCAAATCTGATTCAGTACAGGATTCTTTTACCAATACAAGTGTAGGAGATATGCAGATTGAGAAGGGAAGTAAACAAAAATGACATGTATAAGCAGTGAATTCCCTTCAAGAAACACTAACATTTTGATTATATGAATCCATTGTAAAATGGGTTTATATGCTGCTCCTTCATCAACAGAATTCCATACACCAAAACCCAAATCCAATAGTTTGTTGCCTGTTGGCTTTGAGCCTTTAGATATTTAGATGAATGAAGAATTCTGTGTCACTTGGAAAATTACAAACTCCAGCATCAGAAAACATGGCACCATGCAGGTAAGTAAAGCAACAGGTCGATAAATACAAGAGGCCTCTGAAAGATCAAAGAGACTTTGGATATTTCCACATTTGGAGTATATGGAGTACATGGAGATATATGGAAAGATATATGGATACACAGAAGATAGATAAATAAATAGGTAGGTAGGTAGGTAGGTAGGTAGGTAGGTGGATGGATGGATGGATGGATGGATGGATGGATGGATGGATGGGTAGGTAGGTAGGTAGGTAAGTAGATGATAGATAGATAGATAGATTTCAATTTCAATTTATTCATATTTATATCCCGCTCCCTCTCTCCAAACGGGGACTCGGGGCGGGTTACAGTCATA
>JAOYMU010000252.1:29195525-29208189 GCA_025802295.1 Psammodynastes pulverulentus | reverse complement strand
TCTGGTTTTTCTTTGAAGATGGTTCGCTTCTCATCCAAGAAGCTTCTTCAGCGCCTCACCATCCAGTCCGAGCTGAAGAAGCTTCTTCGATGAGAAGCGAAACGTCTTCAAAGAACCAGAAAGTCCAGTTGCCTCTTGGAAAAGCACCTTTGGGACAACCACCACCTCCTGGATGTCTGAAAATCTCCATAGACTTAGTTGTAGATTAGAGATGTAGAGCAAGCTCGTGAACGGGAAACTATTGTAACCAGATAGCTCCCATCCCAGACCAGAGGGCGCACAGACCAAGAAGCTACGTATAAAACTACGCGCAAAACAAATTTTTGAAAAACGACTTTCGACGCCTAATAGTTTTGAATAAACTTTAATAGTTTAAACTCTAGTAGTTTTGAATAAACTTTCCTGCTCGAGCAGGGGGGTGGACTAGATGACTTCCAAGGTCCCTTCCAACTGTTACTGTGTGAACTGTTGCGTTATTAAGGGGACTAAACACGCGCGGCAGCACACATCGCGTAAGGAACGCCTGCGCGCGGCGTCTCCGCCCTCGTTCGCTTCGGCACAGCGGCGAGCGCGAGAGACTTTGCGATTGTTTGGCTTGGTCTTAAAGGGGCGTGGCTTATTTGCATTCCGAGAAGGAGGAGTCACTCAGCGCTGTCCCCCAGGCAGCGGGATAATGGACGGGTCCAGGAGAGGTCTGCAGGGAAGCCCGCCTGCCGGTGCTCGCGTGGTTCCTCCGCCTCCCCATCCTGGTGAGTCAGCGGGGACACCCGTCCTGCCCTCCGTCGCTCTCGGAAGCTGCGAGACTTGGCGGTCTGGAGACCGCACAGCTGAGTTCCGTTTGCGGTCTCCCACCCGCCAGCGCTCTACGAGGGAGAGCGAAACGCCTGCTCCGTTGTTGCAGAGATTGAAATGTTTCCCAGGGGAGTTTTCTCGGTTTGTTTTGTTTTTTAACCGAGCGCTTGGAGTTCGGTGCATCCTCCTTTTGCCGCCTCCTAATTGCAACCGGATCTTGGTTGCCCTTTAAGCAAAACGTGCATTAAAACAAGACGGTAGTAGAGGAGGGTTCAGGGAAGCGTCCCTGTCTCCTTCCCCAAAACTATGTCCTCAAAGTGACCATAAGGGTGTGCAAAACACCTGCTTACTATTGAGTCTTGACCTTGTAATCTCTCTCTTTCTCTAATCTCTCTCTCTTTCCCTCTCCCCCTCCATCCCTCCATCCAGTGGTGGGATTCAAATAATTTAATTGGTTCTCTGCCCCAATGACCAGCCGGGTAGATATTGCTGGGTGATCATGTGACTGGTGGAGCTCAGGCAACAGAGACTGGGCGTACTACCAAGAATCTTTAGCTGTTATATGGGTTAACTGAGAGGCAGTTTCTGTAAGAGCAATAAAGATTAGGCTAGAAATAACACTAGAATGTTTCCTTCCTGTGTTCCTTACAGGATTAGCCCTGCAAAGTGGGTGGGGAAGGAGATTTCTTCCAACAACCGGTTCTCCCAACTACTTAGAAAGTTAACAACTGGTTCTAACGAATAGGTGCAAACCTGTTGAATCCCACCCTATATCTATCTTTTATCTCTCTCTATGAAAGCGAAATACCACTCACGCATCATCACGAAATCTTCAGAACCGTAAAGCCTACAAACTTGACATTTGGCACATTTGGCTTCTAGGTGCTTGATAAGAAAGGATTTTTCGAAATGATCATCAGAACATTAGTATCTCCTATATTATTATCAGGGCTTTTTTTGAGCCGGAGCTCAGCGGAACGGCGTTCCGGAACCTTTTCGGAGCTGTCGTCACGTGCTCCGTCTCAACCAATCGCGCGCTATCACTTCCGGGGTTTTTTAGCGCGTGACGGGTGGAGCGTTCCGGCACCTTTCGGCGCCGAAGAAAAGCCCTGATTATTATTAACACACTCTGATGCTAAGAAGTTCTACTCCCTCTTCCCACCTGAAAAGAAATCTGTTCCAAATGCAAAACACAAGCAGAGGAGAGGAGTTTCAGTTTTAGTTTCACAGCAGCAAGCAGCTTTAGTACAGAACAGTTGACCTAAGTCACGCCAGGCTCCTTGCTGTTTCCTTGCTCACATAGCAAATACTGTTTCACTTTCCAAACAGCCCTCAACTCTCACACACTGATAGGATGCTAGCCAGATGAATACTGGTAGGTAGAGGCAGAATTTTTCTCCCCCAAAACTTGCCCGATCACATAGTTTTGCAGCAAAGCACGGGTACCCTGCTAGTCTTTTTATACGGGATACCCATCGCTCCCATTGATCACTGGGCACACCTTGCATCACTTATGAGACGGTGTAACTGATCTTGGCACTATATTTTCTGCCATTTGTTGAGCTCATTGCAATGTACATGACACTCTCTTTTCTTCCTGCTTCTTTTCCTATAGCAAATAACTTTGTGAGATAGATTGGTATGGCCCCAAATAAGCTTTTGTGGCTGATAGACTAGGGTTTCCCCACTCCTAGTCTCTTTAACTGATACACCCGCCTTGATTCTTTATACAGCAAAAATCAAATATATTGCTCGGTATAGATTACGGCAATTAAAATGCCAAATTTTGGCTGCCATCTTTTTTTGGTGCTTAAATATCAGTTTGTTTAGAGCCACCATTTAAATTGACAATACTGTACGTCTTTGAGTAACAAAATTGTGGAAAATAAATTTTCACTTGAAGTGCCACTACTCCATGCAGTAAATCTGTCAAATCTGCTTGGGCTTCAAAGCTCTCTGACACTAAAGCTGATCTTAATACAAAGTTAAGAATTTATGGATTTTGTTTGGAGTTGTTTGGTTTCTTTGATTTTTGTAGGAATGGCTAGTAATATAATTATCCTTTATTTTTTTCAATACAGAAAGTGGTCCGCTTCTATATGAATGTCCAATATGCCATCTTAGTTGTACTGATTACCCAGTTCTGCAAGAACATGTTGAACTGCACCTGGATGAATGCAGCATTTTAGAAGGTAAAATAATGGATTCCAAAATAAGATGTGTTATCATTTAAGCATGTTTGGCATGATTTGGGAAGTTTCATCCAACTATGAAAATTGTAAAACGATATATTGTAATGTAAAGATGCTTCAGTATTGTCAGTTGGCTGTTTCTTCTAATACTGTAGAATGAATCTCATAAATACCATGCATATAAGATACTCATTTGTATTCAGAGTAGATAAATAACTGCAACTTAAATAATAAAATGTCATAGGCAGTGGAAAAAAGATTTTAAATAATTGATGTGAGCCTCTGCCTCAAAGCTTTTGAATCATTGAATCACACTTTTTTTCAGTCAAGGGCCATTGAAATAAGGCAGTCTACATTTTTTAAAAATTGTAAATTATTTTGTATATAAGGTGAAATCTGATAGGACAATACACATGTGATTAGCAGAATTCTAGTATTGAAAGCTAAAAATAATACTCCTTGCCCCCTATATAACCATTGAGAACCACATCTCCCAAATTGCCATTTGAGGTTTTCCTGCTTCATCCAGCTGACTGATACCATGTCAGTGCTATAAGAGGTTCATAATGTTTCCTCGCCATTCTCAAATTATAAATACTATTTTTCTTAAACAGGCAATTATATTTTTTTAACCTTATGTAAATAAATTGTTCTGCCCAGGAAATGAGTGATGAGTCTTTACTTCTAAAAAGGATAGATGCGTGCTATGCTATACCTTCAGAAATTGGGTAGAATTATTCATTTCAAAACAATCTTACAACATTTCTTCTGGAAGAAGGGAAAGAATACATGGTTCATTTTTCTTCTTCCTGGCATCCACTGGTGTCCTCTCCACACTGTTGCGCTGAAGCTTTCTCAGATCTGAAACAGAGTTTCAAAGATATAAGGGAAAGATAAATTCCTGCATTCTTCCTGTATCATTCCAATTTTAGTATATGTGCTGCCAAAGCGAGCACTGCTGCATTCTTCCTCTGCTAGTTGGAATGTTGATCTCCCTGAGGATGATAATTGAACATTACTTAGGATTTAAGATTAAGTTCCAGGCATGAAGATTATGCACCTTAGAAACAAACAAAGCAGTTACGACTGGGAAGAAATGCACCCTACAAATTAATAACCATGCTCCAAGTGTAAATTAATATAATGTACTGATCAAATAAACCAGTTTGTATATATGAAATAGGAGGGGTGATTTCAATTTATAATTTCTGTGATACTACACTGGTGAGTAGTAACCAGAGTTCAATATAAAATAAACAGCTATATAAATGTTTTAAATAAATAAATAAATACATAAAATTATTTGAATTGTATTATTAGTTCAGCTTTTCATTATGTCCGTATGAATGTAACATGCACAATTACGGTAAGTCTTTAATCCTGTGCCTCTGAGTATAGGTTAATTCTGTGTAAGCATACATAGAATTATGCTGAAAATTTGAAACTGTAGATGTTGCTGAAATTATATGATATGTGTAGTTTGTTTTAGGGTAATTAGATATTCAATATTTTGAAATGCATTAACCTTATATATTTTTTAACATAATAGGAAGAAACTTGAATGATTTAGAATTGGCACAGCGTCTTCAAAATGAAGAGGATAGGCAAAGAAGAACAGAAACTGCAAGACAAGAAAAGGATGATTTCCAAAGGTTGCAGGTATGATATTAGTCTTTTAAGTGTGTCTTTGACAGCCCTGAATAAATAAAGTGAGAAAGTACATGTGCAGTAAGTATGAGTACCTATTTATTCTTCATAGATAAAGAGATTGATCTTTGGAAGCAATCGATTAAGGTACTGGTCTGTTTCATAAAAGAGCCACCTTATCAAAGCAGGTCTGGGTTGGGTCAGTTCCTGGAGGGGAGGCCATTCAGAAATTTCACGAATCATGGTGGAAGAAAAGCAGGATATAAATTACTACATTAACATGCACTTTTAAAGTTACTACATTACGTGGGTGGTTTAATTTTTTTCCCCACAATTGTTCAAATCAATTGTGAGCTTCTTCAATCAGAATAGAGCTGGAAGGGACCTTGGGAATGTTCTAGTCCAACCCCCTGCTCAAGTAGGAGACCCTATCATTTCTGTCCAGTCTTTTCTTAAAAACTTCCAATAATGAAGCACTTACAACTTCTGAAGGCAAACTGTTCTAGTGTTTAATTGTCCTCACTGATAGGAAGTTTCTCCTTAATTCCAGGTTACTTCTCTCCTTGAGTAATTTCCATCCATTGTTTGTCTTGCCTTCTATTGCTTTGGAAAATAAGTTGACCCCCCTCTTGGTGGCAGCACTTCAACTGGAATACTGTTATCATGTCACCCCCTAGTTCTTCTTTTCTGTAGACTGGCCATATCTAATTCCTGCAACCGTTCTTCATTTGTTTTTGTCTTCAGACCCTTAATCATCTTAGTTGCTCTTCTTTGCACTTTTTCCAAACATCTTTTTTGTAATGTGGTGAGCAAAACTGGATGCAGTATTAAGTTGATTTCTTGATGTATTAATAAAGATGTAGAGCAAGACTTTTTATGCCAAAGCTCTCTATAGAATGTTGATGCACTTTCCAAACATAACTCTCTACAAATAATAATATATTGAAGCCTTATACAGTTGATTTATTGTTCTGTATTTCTGCTATAAGTGTCCCTAGCTATCTGTAGCCTAATACCTCAGGTTGTTTCTAGTCTGATGCCCCCTGGATTCCAATCAGCACGATCAGTGCTAAGGCAGTAGGTAAGGTATGATCCAAGACATCAGCAATACTCACCCTTAAAATAATATTTTGTCCTCCACAGAGACAATATGGTTTAGATGGTTCTGGAGGGTACAAACAACAGTCACTAAAAGCCATGGCAAAAGAAGTGGATTTTGGAAGGATGCAACCATCTGACTATCACAGGAGAAAAGCTGATATGTTGGAATCTCTGGCTTTAGGCGATGATGATGGAAAGACAAAGACTTCCGGTTAGTAAGTTCTTGGTTCAAAATCTGATTCAGATGTCTAAAAGAGATGGTTATTTAAATAATCATTCATCATTGAATATTGTGTTACTGTGTAGTATAAGATGCATTTAAGAAATTGCTGTTTGTTTCCTTGTGCTCCCAAATTAATACAGTAAGAATATAAAATGTTCCAAAAGTGGTGTTTTTTAAAAACCATATTAAGGATAGTATTATCAAAAGTATTAATTCCTTGGGAGATGTAATTATTGCCTTCAGATAAAATAAAACGTATGGCTTAGTTTTTTATTTGACAGTCATCATATTTATAGTCTTTCTTCCTGAACAAAGAACACATTTCTCTTTCTAGTTGTTGGAACAGTATCATTACTGTCAGGTTGTATGCAGGCTCATTTTTTGTCTGGAAAGTTATTTTTTATGAATGTATCTCCTTTTTTGTCTAATTTATTTCGCTCCATAACTAAATTTCTGCTTTAATAATGTAATTGTTTTAAATAGGCAATATTCAATCTAAATAAAGATATCCAATGGTGGCGTCAGTCAGAAAAAAGTGTTTCCCCTTGTCTAGCCTCCTTAATTAGCTACTTCATATGTAGCCATTATCTTATTATAAGGGGATATGTTTGAAGACACATACCTACATAATAGCAATAGTTGTTAGACTTATATACTGCTTCACAATGCTTTACAGCCCTCTCTAAACAGTATACAGAGTTAGCATATTGCCCCCAACACTCTAGGTCCTCATTTTACCGACCTTGGAAGGATGGAAGGCTGAGTCAATCTTGAGCCAGTGAGGATCGAACTCCTGGCAGTGAGCTGAATTAGCCTACAATACTGCATTCTAACCATTTCACCGCCACAGCTCTCTAGTCTGGAAGTATTGTTCTAAAAGGCTTGAGTTGTTTTAGCGTTATAAGGCTTGTGTTGTTTATCATTATAAAGTTTCTTATAATTGTTTGCAGTAGAAGTTGGATTACAACATTGATGGATGGATATATCTTTGGAAGACCTGAAAGGCCAGGTTGAGAACAGATAATCTGAAGAATCTGTGTAGTTCTAAAAGTCAACACTGGCTTGATAGGAATATAATTAAGTCATATCTTGTAAAACTGATAATTGAATAATTTGTAAATTAGGCTAATGCAATATTTCTCCATTTGCATCTTTTTTAAACTAGGAATTACTGAAGCATTATGCCAGTACTATCAGAATGAATGCAAAGATATAAAGCACGTGTGGCTTTCTGCAGGAGTAGATCACTTTCACTGTTCTCTAGGAGACAAAGGCTGGGGTTGTGGTTATCGGAATTTTCAAATTCTGTTTTCTTCTCTTTTGAAAAATAACTCCTATAAAGACTGCTTGAAAGGTTTGTACTTTGTTACACAGTTTTCATTGCAATTAAATCAATCTACTTCAGACTAGATTTGCATAGGGTCTTCTCTGATTTAGTATTATTTTAATTCTGAGATAGGGAACATTTACTTTTGGGAAATTTCTCAATATTCATAAAGGGTTTCCAGGAAGAAATCACTTCTCATCTCCCAAATCAGACCTGTCAACATATAGATATCCCCAATTCTGACATGACCCTAACATACTGTTGTGATACCTGTTGAATGTAATTGAGTAATAGCAAGAGATAATACTTAAAAAGAAAGGGAGTCTTCTGAACTGGAACTTGTTTTATTCTGTTGTATCCAGAGCCTGCAGACATGCAACTCTTGTACATTCCTTTAACAGTGTGAAGTTTTTCTTTAATATTAATCTTTTATCATATTTTATACTATCGTCCTTACTAATGTAAATGGCCACTTTGGTTTAGCAGATAAGGCACCAGGCTAGAAACTAGGAGACTGAATTTTAGTCCTGCCTTAAGGATGAAAGATGACTGGGTGACCTTGAGCTAGTCACTCAGCCCAACCCACCTCAGGAGGATTTTTGTGGGGAAAATAGGAGGACGTAGTATTATGTATGTTTACCACTTTGAGTTATTTTTTAAAAAATAACTCAAGGCGGAATTTTAAAATAATCTAAATAGTTTGCAATTACTACCACAGTACATAAAATATTAAAATAATTAGACATTAGTTCAAAATATCAATGATAAAACCCTGTTGGAACAAATTGGCTTTGAAGAATTTTTTAAATGCAAATAAGGAGATCAGTTCCCTCAGTTTGTTAAAGAATGCATACCAGAGATCATTTTGAACCAAAGAAAAAAGAAGAAAACAAAAGACTGATAAGCATCATCATTTTTGCAGCTCTTTTCTCAACTTCCCATTCCTAGATTAAGGTTAAGGCAAACAACTATTACACTGCCATCAACTTACATATTCTTAGGGATAGCACTTCACTTACCATTTTTGAAAGGGGAAGATATTATTCCTATGGGTCTTTTCCAGTCTTGGTCCAAGGGAAATTTCCTCTCTTTGATTTTATGCCTGTTGACAGATATATCAGTCAAAAGAAATTATAGGTAGTCCTCGACTTACAACAGTTCATTTAGTGACTGTTTGGAGTTCCAACGGCACTGAAAAAAATGGACTTACGACCATTTTTCACACTTATGACCATTGTAACATCTCCATGGTCATGTGTTCAAAATCCAGATGCTTGGCAATTGACTCATTTTTATGATGGTTGCAGTGTCCCAGGGTTTTGGGACTTTCTGACAAGCAAAGTGAAAGGAGAGGCCAGATTCACTTAACAAGCATGTTATTAATTTAATAATTGCAATAATTCACTTAACAGCTGTGGCAAGAAATGTTGTAAAATGGGGAAATATTCACTTAAATAACTGTCTCGCTTAGCAACAGAAATGTTGGGCTCAATTGTGGTTGTAAGTCGAGGACTACCTGAATTTTCCAAACTAAGGACTGACCCATTCCATAATCTCTTGAGAACAAAAATATCGTAAATTCAAATTTTCCTTTTGAAAAGATTTAAAATATTATCCTCTTTCTTGTTTAGATATTTCATCAGTTCCTTGTATTCCAAAAATACAAACACAAATTGAAGATGCCTGGAAAGAAAGCTTTGATCCCCAAGGAGCTTCTCATTTCAACAGCAAATTACAAGGAACTAAAGCATGGATAGGAGCATGTGAAATTTATTCGCTCTTAACTTTTCTCAGGCTAAAGTAAGTGTTTGACTACCCAGGGATATTTGGCTCTTAGTTCTGAGTCAAATATTTCAATAGTATCTAGTACTAAAGCTAAGGGAGGTCAAAGCAAAAGACGTTGTAGATTGGGAAAATGTGTCTAAGAGAACAATTGGTGGAAAAATATGTGCATATAGAGAAAAAATGGCAAAAATGTAGTTAAAGAGAATGAGGGACGTGTTTAAAAGTGACAGAAAATGCAGAGAGTTTGTGGTAGAGATAAAATTTGTTCTGAATTAAGGGAACCAGCAGAGTAAATGCAATTAAAAATAAAGCCTGGGAATGCTAGAAGGGATATTTTAGAGATTTGTATGGGAATAATAGTGATATGTTGAAGAGTAAAATTGAAATCAATGCTATAAATGCACGTGCCCAAGAAAAGACTGAAGAAATAATAAATGCTGTGAGAATGTTGAAAAATGATGTGGGAGTGTTGATATGGCATAGTTGGAGAAATATTCAAGTATGCTTCTGGTTTGTTTTTGGTATGATTGTGTGAATTCTTTAATTATCTTTTTCTAATTTGCTCCTGTGTGCTATATTGTAATTTGTTGTTTCTATGTTGCTTTTTGTTATTGTAAGTTACCCAGAGATGGTTGGAGTCAGGAGGCATCAACATTGAATAAATTATGCAAAAAATGCATCTGTGCCTGATGATTGGAAGAATGCTGTAATTGTGCTCCTGTACAAAGTTAACAAAATGGGGTTAACCAGCCACTGCCTAATTTTGAGAATGAATGACTGTTTTGTATAATCCAAAGATATAGCATGAAAATTTACTCACACGTTGGAAGTAATCATAGGTAGACATAAAATACTACGCTTGAAATTGTTGCTCTACATAAAGATGGCCTAGGCCAGGGGTCTGCAATCTTAAACACACAGAGCCATTTGGGCCGTTTCCCTCAGAAAAGTAAACACCGGGACCCAATAATTCAACAACAAGTGTGACTGGGTGGGCGTGGCCAACTCGAGGTCACTCCCTCCCACCCAGTTACCTCCTGCTTTGGCATATAGAGCAAGTCTCCATCCACCGCCATAACCTTTACCTTCTCAATCTAGGCAAGGAGTGATGAGGGAAGGGGAAGGGCCAGCCAGTGGTGGGATCAGCTGACAGGGAGACACAACAGAAGGCCAAAAGAGTTGCATGGGGCTCCAGAGCTGCAGGTTGCAGACTCCGAGCCTAGGCTATAAGAAGATTGCCAAGACCCTGAAACTGAGCTGCAGCACGGTGGCCAACACCATACAGCGGTTTAACAGGACAGATTCCACTCAGAACAGGCCTCGCCATGGTCAACCAAAGAAGTTGAGTGCCGGTGCTCAGCGTCATATCCAGAGGTTGGCTTTGGGAAATAGATATATGAGTGCTACAGAGATTGAAGGGGTGGGGGTCAGCCTGTCAGTGCTCAGACTATATGCCGCACACTGCATCAAATTGGTCTGCAGGGCTGTTGTCCAAGAAGGAAGCCTCTTCTAAAGATGATGCACAACAAAGCCCGCAAACGGTTTGCTGCAGACAAGTAGACTAAGGACATGGATTTCTGGAACCATGTCCTGTGGTCCAAGGGGACCAAGATAAACTTATTGGGTTCAGATGGTGTCGAGCATGTGTGACAGCAACCAGGTGAGGAGTACAAAGACAAGTGTGTCTTGCCTACAGTCAAGCGTGGTGGGAATGTCATGGTCTGGGGCTGCATGAGTGCTGCCGGCACTGGGGAGCTGCAGTTCATTGAAGGAATCATGAATGCCAATATGTACTGTGACATACTGAAGCAGAGCATGATCCCATCCCTTCGGAGACTGGACCACAGGGCAGTATTCCAACATGATAACGACCCCAAAATCACCACTCCCTTGCTAAAGAAGCTGAGGGTAAAGGTGATGGACTGGCCAAGCATGTCTCCAGATCTAAACCCTATTGAGTATCTGTGGGGTATCCTGAAATGGAAGGTGGAGGTGCGCAAGGTCTCTAACATCCACCAGCTCCGTGATGTTGTCATGGAGGAGTGGAAGAGGACTCCAGTGGCAACCTGTGAAGCTCTGGTGAACTCTATGCCCAAGAAGGGTTAAGGCAGTGCTGGAATATAATGGTGGCCACACAAAATATTGACACTTTGGGTCCCATTTGGACATTATCTCATTGGAGTCTACTCACTTTTGTTGCCAGCAGTTTAGACATTAATGGCTGTGTGTTGCATTATTTTGAGGGGACAGCACATTTACACTGTTATACAAGCTATATACTCACTACTTTACATTGTAGCCAAGTGTCATTTCTTTAGTGTTGTCACATGAAAAGATATACTTAAATGTTTACAAAATGTGAGGGGGTGTACTCACTTCTGTGACACTTCTGTGTACTCACTTTTGTATATAATGCAAAGAGGGTAGGTGAGGATCTGAAAATTAATTTAATAATGACAAAAATAGTTGTGCCTGATTAGGAAAATGGACTGAATATTAGCAAGTGATATGTTAATGGCAAAAACTTGGAATATTGTAAATAGACAAAATTTTACTAAAATTTTACTAAAGATAGCAAAATGCATGAAAATACTTTGATAGAAATATAGAGATAAGAATGCATCAGTTGGAAGAGATGAGTATTTGTCAAAGGAAGTAAAAATGGTTTTTTTGGTCAGTTTGTTTCTACTTACTTTATTACGTGGAAGTTTTTATTAGAATGGGTGGCTATATAAATTTAATAAATAAACAAGTTATATGGAAGTGAGAATTAAGTGTTCCTGGAGAAAATGAACTGGGAATAGAATATTAAAATATGTGGTTAAAACAAATTCAGATTGGGCATGATTAAGTGATGAATGGATACAAAAGTTAATTCATTACAAAACAAGTTTGTTGGTCATATGGAGAGAATAAGTATGAATTGAACTTTAAAATACATAAAGTAGAGCATTGATTAACATTGATTAAATCCTAAAAAGGAGAGAAGTGAGAAGTCTAATGAACAGAAAATAAAATGTGAAATGTGTATGGATATGATAGAAGCAAGGATGATTTGAAAGGATAGAAAATATGGAGAGAAAGGTATATGTAAATTAGATATAGTTATATTTCTTTTTCTCTTTTAGTATTAGTGTATTTTGTGTACCTGTTTTTATTATTTATATTATTTCAAAATCTTTTCCAAGGTCTGCATAATATTGCTTGCCTTGAAATGGAGGAGCATGTATGTAAGAATTTTGCTAGTAAAAATCCATAACAAATACTTAGAGCTCTTACTGTGCCTCTTATGGTTTCCTCCAGGTGTCAGTATTGTATCATGCCTCAGGAGTAATCTCCTAATAACCTTCATGACAACAGTAAAGGCTTACTTAAAATCCTGCAGAAGATATTTTGGTGATTGTGAAAATGCTGACTTCTGAATTAAGCTTGCATTGATCCCCTTTTATATTGTAAAGTTGATTTTATTAGATCAAGAATTTGAGCACCTGCCTTTTAATGGGACTTCTTGGAACCAGAAGGGGCATTGGTCCTACCTGATATGCTCCTTCTCTGTGAAGACGATGGTATCCAGGAGAATTCTGGGTTGACTCCTCT
>JAOYMU010000252.1:29106552-29121398 GCA_025802295.1 Psammodynastes pulverulentus | reverse complement strand
GCCATAGAATTCTGACCTGGGTCCATGATTTTTATTAATGAATTGAATGAAGGGGTTGAAGAGACACTTTATCAAATCTGCAGATGACACTGAGCTGGGAGGGATAGCTTATACTTTAGAAGAGAAAAAGACTTTTTAAAGCTCTAACCAGGTAATGGGCTGAAATGAACAGGATAAAAATGAACAAGGTATAAAATATAATTCTATGTCTGGATAGGAAATATATATATATATATAATACAAGCCTAGGATAGAAGACAGATGATTTGGTGCATATGAAAAGAATGTGGAGATTCTTGTCCACTACAAATTCAACACAAGCCATCAGGGTGATGCAGCTGCTAAAATGGCAAATGCCATCTCGGGATTCATTAAGCACAGAGTTGCAATAAGAAGTTACTATTCCTCTCTATTCTACTCTAGTCAAAAATCATTTATAGAGTGTAGTGTCCAGTCCTGGATACCACCGTTCAAAATGGAGAGTGACAAATTGGAGTAACATCACAGGAGGGCCATTAAAATGGTGAAGGGTCCTTATGAGTGAAAGGATATGTGTATGTTTAGTCAGATTACTGAGTGAAGGAGGTGTGATAGCAATCTTACATACACTACTGGTTTTCCTTTAGAAATTCAAGGTGGTGCACAGAGTCCCCACAACATCATCCTGGGACATTAGTCTGCGCTGAGAAAAAAAGAAACTGGTTCAAAATCACCCAGCGAGTTTCTGTGGCTAAGTGGATCTGAATCACAGTTTGGGCAGTGCCTTAACCACTACATGGCCACCATGACTTGGGTAGAAAACATAATTTACATTTTACCGGTTTTAAAGCTCTTTGGGATTATGGCTTTACTGTAAACTTTATTCCAAATTCGTTTTTAACATTCCAAAGGATGGTTATATCACAAATGTTTTAATAAACAGCTTTTACATTCAAAGAGTGCGGCAAATCAAGTATGAATGAATGAGGCATCGGGACCTAAGCAGGAATGACTTTTTAAGGAGGCTACTTCCGAGGGCGTTGTACCCGCCTAATGTTCAAGCACCTCCAAGGCAAGTTAAGCCTATTCTTGCACACACCCCGTTCCCCCAATAAATTGCCAAAGAAAGAAATGAGATTAGACAAAAACCTCCCCTTGAGGTACCAAAGGAGAACCAGAACCCGCCTCGCGTATCCTTTGGAAAGCTGGAAACCCAAAGCGAGCTTCAAATAGCTGGATTCTTTATCCGATTTTCTGAAGTCACACGATCCAGTGAAACCCAACCCGCTTGGGCTTCTCACAACACACCAGGTTTGCAACGCGGCCAGTGCTTGCTTGGATCGAGTTCTGGATGGACCAGTCCAGAAAGAAAGAAAGAAAAACTCTTTTTAACAGGAAGAACCGGCGCAAAAGAATCCTCACCGCATGCTGGAAACTTGCAAGCCGCCGCTGCCACCGTCACCCCGCGAACCCACGCGCCGCCCAGCGCCGACTTCCACTTGCTGCCCTACCTGTGAAGGAGTCCGGATAGATGGCCTCCAAGGCCTCCAACTCATTGCGCTGTTCCTCCCCGTAGTCGGTCATGATCCCCCGCAGCCGGCCATGGAACGCGCCGACCCCGCTAATTGCCTTCACCGGCAGGGGGAGCCCGCGCAGGAGACCCCACAGAAGCCGCAAAGCCGGCGGGGCGGGAGCTGCAAAAGAGACAGAGAGAGAGAAAAAAATAGCCAGGCCACTTTACGCACGCGCAATGCACCACCCGCCTTACCCGTCGCAACTCCTTGGCCTGAAAGGCGATCCGTTGCTCTTCTCTCGATTGATTAAGGCTGCCTTCCCGGGGACCACAGCTGATCTGCTCATTCTCCCGGAGGGAGAGAGAGAGAGAGAGAGAGAGAGAGATTTATCTTGGTCCGGTTTGTGCAGCCGGGAGCTTTTGGACCGCGGCTGAGGGGTTCTGTTGGCTGCCCGATCACACTTCCCAGTGTTGTTTCGGGATCTTTATTATCTATGCATGGTTTTAATTTCCTTGGTGGTATAGCGATAGAAAGTTCTTGCAGCTCTAAGGCGAAGGAGCAGTTTGGATGGTGTTCCATGCTGAAGCTTGCTTCAGTTGCGCGCTCTTGCCTCCCTCGCATTGTGCCGGTGTCTCTCGTTGTGCAACTCAGTTTGGAAGCTCTTCTAACTTTCTGCCGCCCTCTGTTCCCCCTTTAGCCCCCAGAAGACGATTTCTCACTTGAATGCAACAAGAACTCCCTAAGCAAATCCTGCTTCGAGGCTCTTCGCCTTGGGGATAAGTATTGAATAGCCGAATTCACACGAATCAATCCCGGCTGGCCATCCATCCATTCACTGTTCTGTGTTTGTCCTTCTGCAAATCTGCATTTACAGCTCAGCAACTTCTAATTGCAACTTTCTACTAAGGCTTTGTTGGGCCAACTTTGCTGGGAAGCATGAATATATAATGTCAGGCGAGCAGTGAGATCTTGTCCCCTGTCTAAAAATGGATTCCTTGGTATATGCCAGAAAGGCAGACTTTTTGCTGCAATCCTGGTTTTGAGCAACATATAGGGTGGCAAAACTTGTTGGGGATTTTAAGGTATGAAATGGATGCTACTTTAACTTACCCCAAATTCAAAAAGAAAAAAGGAAGGAAGAAACACTGGTACCACAAACTAATAGTGCCAAGTCATGTGTAACTTCAGAGCCGGCAGTTGTGCAAACCTTAAGCTACTTCTTTAAAAGGCAAGTGTTAAAGTGTTGTTATGTTTCTGAAATATCTTTAACTCTGTAGCATTGTGTACAGGTAGTCCTCAAATTATGACCACAATTGAGCCCAAAATTTATGTGGCTAAGTGACAAATTTCTTAAGTGAATTTTGCCCCATTTTACAACTTTTCTTGCCACATTTGTTAAGTGAATCACTGCAGTTGTTAATTTAGTAATACCGTTGTTAAGTGAATCTGGCTTTCCCATTGACTTTGCTTGTCAGAAGATCACAAAAGGTGATCTCATGACCCTGGGAACCACTGCAACTGTCATAAATATGAATGAGTTGTCAAGCATCTGAATGTAAACCACATTTAACAAACTATCTCGCTGTTTGGTTTCGTGGCAGCAGCACCTCAGATAGAAAGTCCATACAGAGAGTGGTAAGGACAGCCGAGAAGATTATAGGAAGTTTGCTTCCTGTCATTCAGGATACTGCTTAGAGATCAAAGCATTGTTAGAGACCATACACACACACTTTACGATCTGTTTCTGTTGCTCCTCTCTGGGAGAAGGTTTTGAAACATTTCTAGCGGGACTACCAGATTCTGTAGCAGCTTTGTTGCCTATGCCATCTTGTAACTTCGAACAGTCACTAAATAAACTGTTGTAAGTTAAGGACTACCTGTATAGGATTTTGGTTAAGCAGATGTAACCACAGATGTATACACTTAAAGTATGGAAAAGTCACTATACTCTGGTTGGCCTATATAGGACTAAGCTATAATTGCTGGGTTGCACATCGTATTAAGCACCCTCAGACACATGCATGAAAACAAACTACATCATGTCTCAGCATAATATTAGCCCAGCCATTATGTTGTAGTAGACTTATTTATTTATTTGTTTGTTTATTATTTATTGTAATATATGACTTCATAGTCCACATTGGCCATTCACAGTTGTGATGTAATGCATCATCAAATACAATTTTGCAGAGAAAAGGATAAAAGTCAAATCTATGCAAAATATTCTACAGAGACCATAGCAATTATGTGTGACAAAGAAGACTAACATTGTAATTCTATACACATTTTACCTCACCCAAATAAAAATAAATAAATAAAAAAATAAATAAAATATTTTTAATAGACATTCAATCCTATAATCACTCATTTCATGAAAGAAATGAATGTGTTTTGTCTGGATGCATATTTTTTTGTAATTATTTGCCTTGCTTTTAAATTTATTCACTTGAGAGTTGGGCAGCCTTCTAAATTTAAACAAATAAAGAACATATGTTAGTCATAGACATAAGTACCGGTATCTGCATGACTGTGTGGTAAGACATGTGGTAACCATGGTGGAACATGTTCCTGAGTTTATAAATTAACTTCCCTCTTGCAGTATGATTTTGTTCACTTTTAGTCAGTCAACCATGCCCTCTTTCACAAAACTTCATTATAATCTCCATTTCAATTGATTTTCCTTCCCTCCATCAATCAATCAACATTCAGCATTAACAGTAATTTGGAACAAATTTTCTTTTCACAATATTTGTCTAGGGCTTTCTTCTTCTTCATAATATTTTCCACCCCGTGTATGGTTGGGTTCCTAGAATTTATTATTATATCAGATTTTAGTACTTTTTGTTTTGTTTTTTGATTTAATGGTAAGCATGTTATTGTCTTTAAATAATATTAACATTTTTAATGTAAAATAACATTGCCTGAACCTCACTTAAGTGTACTCTAGGTGTTTTTTTTTAACAGATGATGCAGGTCAATTGCCTATTATATTGCCACAGGAATTCACTGGTCAGTTTCAATAAATACAATCCAAATGAACAAGAAAATGTAGCTTTCTTTCTGATACACATTACTTTATACAAATTAGTTCAACAGTTTCCAGAAAATCACAATACCGCAAGCAATTCAGCATTTCAATTCTATCTATGCTTATTTTGGGTCTCTTGCATCTTGTTTCTAAGCATTTTGATACTATTGTACTTTTGCAAACTTCCCTGAATCTGCTGATATTTCTCCTGTTATGCATAGGCAATGCTGTTTTGTCTACAGGACTCTACTTGGAAGAACTGATTTATGCATCTGATCCCAATTTGGGCTAGCTCCAAAGCCAAAGTAATAGTTTTAGGTTATGCTTATGGAAGCATTGATTTGCACTTTCGCCTAAAAATACAGTGATCCATGAATATAGGATGAAAGAACAATAGGTTAAGGCTATATCGTTCACTGAAATTGTCACAATTAGCTGTTAACAAAAAGAAAGGTAGGCAATTCAATGCACTTATTATTTATTGGTAAGATTGATAAACTCTGTCCTTCCAGAAGATCAGGATGGTATAGAAATTAAAAATCAATACAAGGAACATTATAATAACCTCAATGAAATTAAACAATAAATAGTAATGATATAGATCTTCTAAGCACCAATATATTCTCTCCTCCCAACTCTAGTAGGTGTTTCAGCTAGTTGGAAGATAAAATACCTAGAGAAAATCTGCAGGCACCTGGGAACATCATGGCGTGTTAGTTAGTGGCAGCTAATGTACTGGATCTGAACTAAGTCATGTCTTAATTTTGTTGAAATCAATGAGATTTAAATGACAGACAGACTTAACTTTTCCCTTAGGCGCACTACCTTATTCTCTCAGTAATGAAAACATTCAGAAGATTCTACAATCGGGCACAATCCATTTTAAACTCTACGTGGCATGTATCCAATTCCCTGTCTTTCAGATTGAAGAGGAATAAATCACAGCGGTACTTCAAAGTAGCCAGATGGCAATCTTGGATAACATTAAAAGGTATGATTCAGCTGATGGGAGGTCGTCTCCATGTGGTCCATTTGTTTTCTAACATCGTAATACCCCCTTAAAAGCAGATTCAGTGTACTTCTAAAAATCAGCAAACATTCACTGAGTAAAAATGGGATATGTCTTCATGAAACATTCATGAAAAAAAATATATCTTTTTTTTAAAAAAGGCACGGAGGTAGGGAGACATGAATAGAAAAGTGTTTTTAATGAAAGCTTTACAGAAATTCTGCCTTTGTGGCTAGGAAGCCAATGTTGAACCACCTCTGCCTATTCTGCTGAGATCTCGATCATAAGGGGAAAGGGGCATGCGCAGAGATAAAGTCAAAATAGGTGACAGCAACCTCATGAATTTTCACTCTCTCCAAGTGCTTGTCCAAAGGTACAATGTGGCTTCAGTTACGCAATTGTGCATGACCATCTTTATTTTGTAGACTTCTGTTGAAACTCTGCTTTGCCATACATCTTGTCCAGCCTAGTTCAATGAACAAGAACAAGCAATATGATGTCTTTGGGGTCCTACTATTGGTTCCCTGCCCAAACTTCATATTATTGTCATTAAATGCGAATGTCTCTAGCTCAGGGGTGAGTTACAAGTAGGGCCTTGACTTATAAGCACAATTGAGCCAGGAATTATGATCATAAGTCATTGCTATCTTTAATAGAGACACTAGCATGATCATAATTCCTGACTGCAATTCTAGGTCTCCCCCATTGCAAATGTTAAGCAAGCACATGTGTAATTAAACAGAATGGGGTGCTTTGGGATAGGGGAAGCTCACACTCTATTTCAGGCTCAGACCCTGCACACTGCAGTGCTCCCCCAACTCACATGTCACCTGTGCTGGGCCTCCCCACCCTGAGGCACACCTTGTATAGCAACCCTCCCCATGTGGGCCCACAGCCTTGAGCCTGCTTCCTGCCCTGTTGGGTCACTCAGTCCTGCACTTGCTTCCTGCCCAGCCAGGTCCCATAGCCCTGGGCCACCTCCTCTCTTCACCACACATTGCTCCACTTATGGCTTCCAAAGATTCCCTTTCTGAAAGAATGCTGAGCCAATGCAATGTGTGGCCTTTCTATAGAGGTCACCTTGTTCCATCCTAGAAGAGGGCACCTTTCTTACGATTTCTCAGAAGAGCATAATTAAAATTGTTTATAAGGCTGTTTTTGATACAGGTATGCTGGACCAATTTGGGAGATTGGGGGCACAGTGTTACTGTGGTTCTCCCCTTCCCCTGAGGCTGATTCCTGTTAGTAGTTAATATTTCTTCTACTAAGGATTGAAGAAAACTTGCACAGTCCTGTAAAAGTTATCAATCCAAAGATTCCTACTAAATGAAAGCAATTAAAAAACAATGTTAGAAACTTTTAATACAATCACCATTTTAAAAAAAGTCAGTGTTGACTCCTGTTGACTGCCTGAACTAGCAAGGTATTTTCAGAAGTGGTTTGGCGTTGCTTCCTTCCAAGGAATGTTTTACCGGAGGTGGGGGGCTGAGCTCACAGTCTCCCAATCTCTTACTTGTGTAACCACTACACCTAACTGGGTTTCTTCATTACCAGGGTGCTGAATAAATTTAATATATTTAGGGGGTGTTGTAAATTTTGCAATCAACGAGTTAAGTAGATAATCTATTGTTTAGTGTATTATTTAAACAACTGATCACTTGCCATGTATTGAATCATGCTTTGCCATGTTAAAAATTATATTTTGGCAGAATATTTGGAGGAATTCTGTCAGTCGCTCTCTAGACTGAACCTTCAGACTAAACCCTCAGTGCTCTGATGTCTCAACTTATGCTCCCATATTTTAGGGCAATTCCAAAGGGAGAATTCCTTGATGAGGACCCAGATTATGGGGGCAATATGTTGATTCTGTAAACTGCTTAGAGAAAAAGCACTATAAAGCGGTATATAAGTCCAAGGGCTATTGCTATTGCTATGTATCTATATACTACTAAAACTATATTTATCTATATATATACTACTAAAACGCTCTTTCCTATAATCTTTAACTAGGCAAAACAGTACACCATGGAGCAAAATGTTTTTAACCAAGGTACGTCAAATTAGCAGACTTATAGAACGCTTCCAAAATCCAGGACTCTGGACTCCTATGGAGTTGAAATTTGGCAACGTTCATACAATACTTAAATGATTGTAAAGCATTTTGGGACATAACACAAAATATATATTCCCCCCCCTCGTGGTCAACTCCTGATGGTAGATTGTGCTATATAGTTCAACGTCGGCTACATTCAGGGCAGGTACATCTCTGAATATCTTCCTGAATTTTAAAGAACTTTTGCCATTGTTGAAGATCTGCCATTGTTGAAGGCATTGAGAAATCTGATGAGGAAATATCTCTGAAACAACCGAAGGGGGTCATGAATTGTCTAGTGGAAATTGAAAGGGAAGAGTGTTTGTTTTTGTGGTCTAAAGCTCTACTGAGCTCTTTTGTCTCTGATGGACACCTAGGAAAGAAAGAGATTATGGAAAAAGCGATGCAATAAGAAGCAAGGTTTTACAAATGGAAGGCGCTTTCATCTGACATCCTCATTAAATTGTGTACTAAGTTAGGGCAAATGTGCCATAAAAGCTTGCCCTAAAAGCACCTCAGAAAATGATGAAGAAAGATGGAGAGTGGAAAATGATGTCCTTTGCCCCTGACATAAAATATTACCAACAAGGCAGAGCCTTGTTAAAAGCCTCTCTGAAAGCATCCCCTCAGTGGCAGGCTTCAAGCAGAGAGATAGCTATTTTACATGTAATTTGCAGGCTGTTTTGTTTAATGGATCAGTTAACGATCTGAGTCAGGTTGTTTACTGAAGTAAGCCGGATTCCTTGCCAAACACATTTCTGTTGGAAGATTTCAGGCTTACCGAGAAGAGGAGGAGCGTTGGAAAAAGCAGGATCTGTAGCATCGGAGTTCATTACAACCAGGGTGTAGCAAGGGCAATAGGACCAGGGTTGAGAAGTAACAAGCAACCAAAGCAGCAGAGAAAAATGCTATCTAAGTCAGAAGGAATATAATAACTTGGTATCTTCCTAATGTCCAAGAAGGATGGCACATCCAGCAAATAGAAGACCAGAGAACTCCAAAATCGTAAGACTTGCTTCTATATCTACTAGCACCTACCAAACTTTATTATGTTTGTTACTTTAAGGTGGTGTTCTTCATTATCCCTATTGAATGTATTTTGTGAATTTAGTCTAGTAGTGAAGTCTTCACTGTTTACTTTTTAAATGAGGTGAGTGGGAAGAAAGAACTCTTTTTTTAAACCATACTTCCAGTTCCAGTGCTTGTGGTTATGGCAAGGATGATTTTCCACAAAATTGAATCTATAGAAAACCCGCAAAAACCACTGGCATTCATCAGTTATGAGGCCACTGCCGTACTCCATAGAAGTTTTGTATAAAATTATGTGGGTTGTGTTTACTTCTCTTCCATCATGTTCTTGTCAGATGCTAAGTAATGATAACAATAACTGTCATTCATGGATTTTGACTGACATGCTACTCCTTTAGTAAAGTCTGAGGCAATAGATGGTCATAGATGCCTGAAATAATCTCTTCTCTACCTATCAGTCCTTCCTTCCTTCCTTCCTTCCTTCCTTCCTTCCTTCCTTCCTTCCTTCCTTCCTTCCTTCCTTCCTTCCTTCCTTCTTCCAAGGATCCCCAGGAAATTTCCTTTCTGGTTACACAAGGATGTGAATCCAGATCTTAGAAGTACAGTATATTTTGATGAATGCATGACAAGTTATATGATTTCATTAAAATACGTTGTACAGTGCAAACAGTAAGATTTAATCTCTCAGCCATGTCCAGTGCAAGCAGAATCAGGGAAAGAAAAAGATGTTGTTGGTCTACATTTTGTTTTGACTTTTCTGACTTGCACCTGTTTTTATGTTTAAACTTTTCTAGTTCTTTGAATCAGTTTGACACTGACTTGTCTTTAAGACGGTAAGATGTTTTGTAAGGAGCTGGTTTTCAGCTGAGGCAATTTTCAATGAGGCAACTGCCCTCCCCCCCCCAATATAGATGTTCTGCATCTGTATTTGAATAGTCTAAGCAGAAATTTTATTGAAGATGCTGTCATTTTGCCTCTCAAATAATTTCAGCTGCTGATATTTTGAACAGGTCTTCATTTTTTTTCTTCTAGGCCACCAGGTGGCAGCATCAGGAGCAGCAGTATTTTTTAATTTTTGGTCATATTTTTCTCTCAAAGAGAAGCAAATGTCACCTATGCAAACTCATACCATAACACTATTTCATAATCTCAAGGGAATTCTCAGTTTTAAAGTCCATCCATCTTAAAGTTGATGAGATTGAAAAACAAGGCACTATATTGTATTGCCCAAAAGAAAATATGCATTTGAAGCAATATTGTATAGAGAAATATTTTATGTATTAATTTACATATCCCACCTTTATCATTTTAATAAATAACTCAAAGTGACTAACATAGCTAATACTCCATTCTCCTCCTATTTTCCCCATAACAACAAGCCTGTGAGATGAGTTGGACTGACAGAGAGTGACTGGCCCAAGTTACTTTCATGCCTAAAGTGGGACTAGAACTCACTGTCACCTGGTTTCTAGCCTGGTGCCTTAACACAAGTGATTCTGGTGCAAACCTACTTCCTAATTCCAGTTGAGAGCTAAATTCTATTGGGCTTCTTATTGGTGTTATTTCTCACTAAGTAGTTTATTGCTATTTTTTTCTTTTGATTAGTGAATTGCCTTTTCAATTCATCATAAATTGTTCTTTAAAAAGTAAAATATTTTTTAAAAGAATCAAGATCTTTTGTGTTCCCTCTTCTTTTACTTCTTTTTATGTTGTAGGACTGGCATTTGCCCACCATTTCATCCTCTGCATCAGCTCATCACATGGTATGCAGACTGACTAATGCATCTATCCTAATTTTTGTCAGTGGGTCCTGGGATTTTGGGGGATTCATACTGGCAGATATGATTGTATTATATTTTCAGCACAAATGCAATGGACACTGCCTGGATCGACATATTGCACTAAAGCAGGTCCCTGTGGTGGAGTCACATTTAGACTGAGTGATAATAAACTCTGATTAACAAGCCACAATCATGGGGGTCATTCAATGCGATAAAGCAAAACCACTTTTTGGATTTTTATTATATGTGAACCTAATTTCTGTCTGGGTTCTCTGTTTTTTTCAAAGATATATATCTATATATATAGTCTACTTGCTCTTGGAGTAGAAGATTGTATGTTTTTCTTCAATTCTCATTCAATATTTCCTGTGATTGACAGAGTAGAGAGCTTTTTGTGCTCACCTACGGTGCTTTGGTAGCCCAACTGTGTAAGGATTATGAAAAGGATGAAGATGTAAACAAATATTTGGACAGCATGTAAGTATAAGATGGCAAGAAGCAGCATGGCAAATTTGAGGAAAAATGGCTAGTTGTCTTTTCCCTGTTCTTCAGTCTGTTTATTTGGGTGTAGATATCAGTTTGGGAAATGGCTGTAGGATTCTTGTTTCTACTCTTCAACCTGTTTTGAAGCTGACCATCCAATCCTTTTTATTTTACTGAGCTCGGAATGCTGCAAAAATTCAGAGATCACTATAAGCCAATCAGTGTTGCTTTCAGCTGGCCAATAGAAGTGTGCAAAAATTGTTTATAATTGTTTAGACTAGTTTATACTTTGTTTATTGGACTTTTTTCTACCCTGTATTGGTTCTGGGAAGGGGGGGGGAGGGCGAGGTGGGGGGGAATTGTAAACTTTTTATAAAACTGTTTCAATAATTAAAAAAAACACACACAAATGAATAGACTTAATGTATCCAAGCGTTCTCTTGCAAAAGCCCGCTTCAACCTCTGCATGGAATTATACTTCTCCGTCAGCCTGTCTCATCATGCCCCAGACTCTTAAAAAATTCAAGCACCACATTTATCCCTGCCTTTTAAAAAATTTATACCCTATACCCTGTGACAGCGGGGTTTCCAGAGCTTCGCAAGGAATAACTAGCAACCTGTAATTATTTTACCCGCCAAAATATATCGCCTGGTCTGAATGAATGATGTCCCTTCCCTCCTTGTCAAAATGCCAGGGCTTTTTTTTTTTTTTAATGTGGCGGGTAGGAAAAGTACCAACAGGAGGTAGAAGAAAGAAAACTTGAATGGAAGCAGGCCAAACAAAAATTAAGTTTTCTTAGCAGCAATCAAAGGCTTCGGTGTTACAGCTAAAACCCTTCTGTCCTCGTCACCATGAATAAATATCATCCAGGACAAAAGCCCACCAGATGATACCTTATCCTTCCTTTAGGACCGATTGTATTAAACTCGATATTACACGCCACAGATGTCATTGTTCGGCGAGCTAATTTGACGATTTATGTTGTTGAGAGAGGATTAACGGGGACCTCGTTGTTTTGATAGCCTGCTTCTCATTTGCATCTTTTAAGAGTTGGGATTTCATCCAAGTTCTGCTCTTTTGTGTGTACTTTTGAAACAGCCCCCTGCTTATTGCTCGTGATTATAAATAAATCTTCTCTTCCTCCTGTCCACCCTTCTGATCATTCTGGAACAAGATTTGGTTGGAGTTTCTTAACTCTGAAACCAGAAGAAACAATTCGGGACAGGACGCTTGATTTGTTTGGGGGAGGTATCGCCAAGGTGTGGATGATAGGCAGTTGTCTATCTCCAACTGGACCCAGTTAGAAGATGCTGTAGTTGCCGTGGTAATAATGCAGGCTACTTCTACTGACAGCTGGCTGACAGCAGTTCGATTCCCACTGGCTCAAGGTTGACTCAGTCTTCCATCCTTCTGAGGTGGGTAAAATGAGGACCCGGATGGTTGGGAACAAGAGGCTGACTCTGTAAAATGCATAGAGAGGCTGTAAAGCACTGTGAAGCAGTATATAAGTCTAATCGCTATTGCTATTGTTAGACTGGCATCTGGAGGTTGTTAGGACCAAACAGGCACAGATTAAACTCCAGAAAAACAGATTCGGAAATAGTTTTGTGTCCTGTATGATCCCATTGTCTGCTGCAAGAAATCAGGGATCAAGGCAGTTCAAAATTATTGTATGCTAGCACTCTACAAGAATCTGAGCTACTAACAGTCAAAGCAAATTGGCAGTAGATAAGAGTCAATGGAATTCAAGGTTGGCTGGACTTAAATCTCTTCTAGGTGTGTGGGAGTTGATGTAGTTCCATGGACACAAGTTTGCATCTATGGGTACACACAAACACATGCGGTCCAGAAGAATGGCTTTGTCATGTTTTCTTCTCCTTCTTCCATGTCCAGATCAAACTTTAAAGACTGCCAAAAGGAAACCACCTTCTTGGCTTGGTCATTGGCCAAGAATAAGTCACCATTGGTACATGTTTTTGGTAGTAGCCAACACACCAGCAAATGGGCCGGGCTTTGTGTCTCTCCGTATTCACACAACGTGTTGTTATACACTAACAACCCCCACTTGAGCATATCGGCATTCCAACTCTCAACCTACTCAAAGTCCTTCAAGTAGCATAAGGGAGGTCAGGTCCTTTCAGCCATATCCTCCTTGAATGTTATTCCTTGCTCGATGGTCTCCTTCCTCCATCTTTTAATCCTGTTTTTCTCTTGTGTGTTCTCAAGATAGAATGCTTGGTCTTGCCATAAAGCTGCTCCTGGATTTTGTCATGTTATCTGAAGTTTGTTTCTGCAAGCCAGCTCTCGGAGTGGGAAACTGGCATTAAATGGCCAATTGAGTTCCATTGAATAATTCTCCTGATAGCTTTCCTATCTATGGCTCCAGCTCATATTTCTTCCACAAAGTTATTCAAGGCAAATTACGCTGATTTTCCAGACGATCTACTCTCCAAGCAATGATCCCATCCATGTTAGGAAGGTGGAAACTTAGACTTCTTAGAGTTTGATTGGGTTTTTTTAATAGAAATTTAAGTATAATTTTAAAAGGGGAGAATGTGACTTTAGGGAGGTATAGGAAGTCCTTATTTAATTAGACTCTTTATTTGTTTATAATATAAAATACAAAAAATAGGAAAATAAATAGGAAAAATAGGGGAGGGAAAGGGGAAGGAAAGAGTGCAGAAAAGAGAAGAACAAAGAAAAGATGTTGACTTCTGACTCCCTTTGGTGCAGTAAAATAAGGTAATAACACCAAACCTTAATTTTCTACTTTTACATGGTAGTATAAACCAGCCATTGCTATATCAACAGAGCTATCTCATCGGTAAACCAAAATCAAAGTTACATTTTTTTCCACCTCAAGCACAAAGTCAAGAAGCAGTTTCCCAAGTAGAAACAAACATATTTATGGGGTTTTTTTCTTTTCTTTTACTAAAGCAGTCAATTTAGCCATCTCTGCTAACTCCATCAACTTAGGAAGTCCTCGCTTAATGACTGATCATTTAAAAAGTAGTCGAAGTTATGATGGATCCTGAAAAAGTTACTTACGACTTGAAGTTACACATACACACAGGTCTCCATGATTGCATTTCAAGTGCTTGGCAACTGGCTAGCATTTATGATCAGTTGCAGTGTCTTGTGGTCAGGTGACCATGGTTTGCAACTCTTTGGCCAGTTTCCTGCAAAAATAAAAGCCAGTCATAAGTATGAATTTACTTTAAAAGACCACACGGTTTCCTTAACCACCTGATTCATTTAGCAACCATAGGGACTTCCATTATGACCTGCGTAAAAGTAGCCCAAAAAATCAACTCAGGTCATATGTTGACCCACGTAACAACCACAATGACTTACTTACAAGCAAAAGTCGGGGCTCAATTATGGACATTAAGTGAGGATTACCTGTAATGTAAATTCTTACAGGTTCTGTTATGAAAGTAAATTTAATTACCTTTGTAAGAGCTAAAGCCACGAATCAAAGTTTGCTTTGTGTCTATTTCCGTTCTTCCTGGAATTGTACAAGTATATTTTTCTTCTCCACGATAGTTTTATACTAGCCTGATTACTCTGAAGATGAATAGTGAGTACCAGGAAAATGTTTGGTTTTTTTTTTTACTCTTAATTTGATCCTTTCTAGGGAAAACCCTCTAGATTAGGTTGTGATCCCACTATGTCAACGCTTGTGTCAGGCACAAAGAATCTGCTAAGTTGCAATTGAGAAGATTTATTGTTCAAGCCCATACACAAGAATCTAGTCAACTTAGGTTGTTCTGTCCTCACTACATGTTCATCTGTGTGCAGCTCGACATGCAGCTAAGCCCACCTATCCTCCAATAAAACAGACCGCATGCGTTAGATCTGAATGCTTTACTGAAAGAACAGGATATGGTGAAACTGGGGAAAATAGGGATACATACAATGAGAACCAAA
>JAOYMU010000252.1:28982986-28997601 GCA_025802295.1 Psammodynastes pulverulentus | reverse complement strand
GTTATTGTTTTGTTGTGAACCGCCCCGAGTCTTTGGAGATGGGGCGGTATATAAATTTTAAAATAAATAAAAATAAAAATGGTTGCCATTAAAGAATTCAGACACTTTTGAAATAAATGTTGCATAGCACTTGATATTATGCTGCTATAAAACATTAATAAAAGAACAGTTATGTAATTTACTCTCCACCAAGGACTAAACATGATAAAGCCAGCTGGTAATTATTCTTTGTTTCAAATTGATTGTGGGAAGATCTGAATTATCAGGAGGTTTGTGGGGAACTGAATGTTCTGCCCCTCATCAAATGCTCAAAACAACAAAGATTCACACTTTACCTTGAAAGCTGAGTTCAGCACTTAGAACTTTCCCCTTTTTTCAACACTAGGGGCCTGATTTACTGTACTAGCAAGGAGAATGAATACCTATAGCTGCTTCCAAATCACAGGGAAAATTTAATGAATGATCACATCCTCTGTTTTTTTAGGAAGCTTTTTCTATAAGGTCTCAAAATGCAAAGGTTTTTCATCTTCAAAAGATTTAAAAGACTAAAAAAAAGAAGAGAGAAAAATCTAAGGAATATAATCTTATACTCTCCAGTATAACGATGTACTGGAATCCTACTATGTTACCTTCCATATGACTTCAATTTCAAGAAAATGTTTGGATATATTGAGAAGAAAATGGGAGCTCACATTTATACCACCCTTGAAATGATTGTGTATTACTAAAAGCACACAAAACCTGTGAAGATAGAAGTAAACTTTTCTTTAAGTCAAAGCAAATGTCCCAAAGTGCCTTACATCCAGCCTGCATAGCTTTGAACACTTAGGACAGCAAAATTTGACTTGGAAATAAGCTGTATGTGAAATATATATGGGAACTTTATGCAATGGCTCGTTAAATGCTTTCCCCCCCACATCCAGCTACTCCCAACTAGAACCAGCCTTAAAAGCTAGGTGGAGTCTAGAAATGCTAGAAATGCAAGTATATTTCTTCTCTGGTCACTGGAATTCACTTCAGTTTACGTACTTGGCTGTCACAATGGCAGTAGAGTTGGTGGGTTATTTTAAGTTTTGATCTAGTTGAACTAGCAGTTCTAAAAGGAAAGTAGAAGAATTATACAGAAAAGCATTATTCAGCCCTTCTAGAGGGGATGCATGCTTGGATCCATTCTGCAAATATAATAGGAAGAATACCTTATAGTAGGAGGCAAGGCAACTTTTTGTGAGTGGGCCTGCACCTAACATTTTTGGGGAGAGTGATGGTTGCAAAACATGTGCAGTCATGGCATATATATAAAAGGATGGGAAGAAGGATCCCCCCCCCATTTTTATCAGGTTGAGAGAGGATTCATTTGCTTATAAATTATGACCTAAGTGTAGTACATAATATCTATCGTAATGTCCTACCCGTCAATGACTACTTCAGCTTCAATCACAACAATACAAGAACACACAATAGATATAAACTCAAGGTAAACCACACCAAACTTGATTACAGGAAATACGACTTCAGCAATAGAGTGGTCAATGTCTGGACTACATTACCTGACTCTGTGGTTTCTTCCCCAAACCCTAAAAACTTTAAACTAAGACTGTCTACTGTTGACCTCACCCCATTCCTAAGAGGTCTACAAGGGGCGTGCATAAGCGCACCAATGTGCCTACCGTCCCTGTTCTAATGTTATCTCTTATTTATATCCATTTCATGTATTCATAATTATGTTTATACTTATATCTGTTATCCGATGCATGCTTGACAAATAAAATAAATAAAACCATGTTAAGCTTGATAACTTACCCTTCAGTGTCTGTGTGTTTTCAACTTAAACTGGTGAGAAAATGACCTGCTGATCTTACCAGCTCTAATGGAGAGCTCTAAGCTCCCAAAAACATCATTCCAAGGCCACATACACACCTAGGCTATTTCCCCTCCCCTGCCATAGAGATATAATAACCTTTCACAACATTTTATAAGGTCCAAACAGATACATTTTTAATCTTAAAATATATCAAGATGCATTACTAGTGTATTCTGTACATGCATATCTTGAGGGATTCCAAAAGTCACGACACTGTTACATTAGGGGTAAGAAACCATTCCCCCCAATTTTTCAGTAACCAAGGGGACAGTCGCTGAGATACACAGATAGTAGGAGGATAAAAATATTGAATTAATTTGGGGGAAAAACACCATCTGCTTTTGTAATGAGTTTAGTGAATCAAATACACACATACACTTTAAAATTCTCTTCCTTGGCCTGGGAGTTTGAGGATTCTGACACAGTATCTTAGTTTTTCTTAAGACTGCACTCTTCAGTGAGAGCTAGAATGTTGTTCCTGGGATCTATTGGAGCCACTCTCCCAGTTTAGGAATCCCGAATGCTCCTGCGACTAGTAGGATTACTTTGACTTTTATTTTCTGCTTCCTCTGTAGTTCCTCCTTCAGCTCCTGGTATTTCTCTAGCTTCTCATGCTGTTGCTATCACTTTGTACCACTACATTTATGATCACTACTGTTTTCTGCTTCTTGTCTACTACCATGATGTATGATTGACTGCTACTATCTACCTATCCATCTGGATCTGAAAGTTCCTCAGGCTCTTAGTTCTGTTATTCTCCGCAACCTTCTATGGAATCTTCCATCTGGACTTGGAAGGATGTATCCTATACACTTTGCAGTTGTTCCTTTACATAATGTCAGCTCCTTGGTTGTACCGTTCAGCGACTTCTGTTCCTGCCTGCATCTTCTATTCTGCCATTATGAGCCAAACTTTCTCTGAGGCCTCTTTGCCTAGTCTGCACCCAGGGTCCTGTATGTATGCATATGTGTGTATCTCCAAAGAAATAGCGAGATAATAACCATGAATATGATAACCACATCCTATGTTCCTTTAGCTAACATCTAGTGATGCCATGTCACTTAAAAATCTAAAGATTATAAGATCTCTGAAAATGTAAAATGTCAAGATCTTTAATTAAATATGTGGTTCTTATCAGACTTCCAAAAGTGACAGAATTGTAAAAGAAGGTGACAGAAAGTAATGTATAGATCTCCAGTATAATAAATATGCTATCTCAATAAAACATGCATTGTTAAATGTTTGACTATTTTAGGAATATTTTAGCATAAGAGACTCATGAACAGCTAACTAAAAAACTCTTATCTGTCAATCTAGAAATGTTAATATGAAACAAGGAATTAAATTAACAAGTATAACCAAAAAAATTAATGCATGAGCCATTTCAACTATCTGAAAAAGCTCATTTCCTCTTGTTTATGTTTTGATGTACTAAGTAGCTATTTTTATATGCTGTGATGTAGAAATTAATTAGTGATTGGGTTATGTGAGTGGTATTCTACGCTAATCTGTTTTAGTGATGTTCTGGTGCTATTTTAGCCTGTTTTAACCTAAAATAGATTTGTAATTTCTTTTTTTTAAATAAAAGAAAGGCATTTTGCTTCAGAGAATTATTTAAAGAAAAGTACTGTGCATCTCAGGAGACACATGTACTCAATTCATTAAGCAATATTATCCAAAACACAGACAAAGGGACAGAAGTAGTAAACAAAATAATTGAAAGGCAGTTGATAAGAAAAAAAGAAAAGAAATATGTCTAGTTTTCTCCAATATGTCTTTCTATTCCTTATCTTGGCTTCCATCAAATCCATTTGTTTTTTATCTCATCTCTCTCTTTTTGAAGCTCTCATCAGCTCCATCCAACCATGATTTTCTTGGTATTCCTCCCCTTCTCTAAGCAGGTAAATGGTAAATGGTAAATTGACAGCTAAAACAGAGTCATGTTAGATGCTTTTTGAATACAGAACAGTAATTCAATTTCAGGCTTCGCGACAGAACTATATTCCAATTGGGCTGTTTCAAATTATTTGCCAAGCATATGAGTATACATTCACATATTTTGAAAATGGGCCCAGTCACACCTTTTGTTAAGCAAAATGTCCTGAGCAGCCAAGGCATTTATGCGGTTTGGTTTCCTTTGGAATGTAGTCCTTGGAGGCTTATTGTCATACCTATTCTAAATTTACAACTACACCCTATCTAGATACCAGATTAATTTATCAAGCAATTCCGCTTATTCAACAGTTTCTGCCTCTGTGTACATCCTGAACATGTGCCATTTTCTCAGATAAGTGAATCTAATTGTATATAAATCTATCCAGGTGCAATATTGAAGCTTAGGCATGGGTCTAAATATTTAGAAAAGAATGCAGTACCTGACAGGTGTCAGCACTGGTTGATCAAGAATGCTTTGCTTTCTGCCATGCTAGCTTCCCGTCTAATTTTTTATAAATTAATCTCAGAAGCATAAATTCAGGTGTGGCAACGAGCTCAGCAGGTATCAAGGGAATTTCCTTTGGGTTTTTATGAACTAGAGTCCCATGTAACTATACACATTTTTGGGCGCATTCTGCACAAGATTATATCTATGATGTTTTCATTTCAATCCTTACTATTCTTGTAAATGCTACTGGACGTTTATGTCCATCTGTTCCTTTAAACCAGCATACTTCAGTACTGTGCCTGCCAGATGAACTTCAGCATGAGAATTATTAATCAAGCATAAATTCAAAACAGCAGCTGAGACCACTGTTATTGGTTCTGTTCATTTATAATGCTAAGTCAGGATTATTAAAATCCTGCCACCTGGCATTCTGTCACATGACCTCCCAGATATATAAACTGTAGTTTGGGGTGACAAGTCTGGGAAAAGAGTCAGATAGGAGGTTTTCACACAGGGAGAAAAATCTCATTGAAGGATTGATTGATTGATTGATTATATGCCATCAAATCATTTTCAACTCCTTGCAGCTATATAGATTTTCTCCATGACAACGTATCCCTAACCTGTTTTTTTCAGGTCTTCCAATGGTTCCAGACATTGCCACTGGGATGAATCCATTCACCTTGCTGTTGGTCATCCTCTTCTCTTTTCTGCTACCTTTTAAAGTATTATCCATGGAGTTGGTCTTTGCATGATGGAAAGAAGGAAGTCGAAAATGGACTAAGGATCTAAGACTCTTAATCACTGTGCTACATTTCTAACTGCAATGCAGACTGCAGATGACATAAATCTGTGGCCAATTCCAATTTTTAATTTGAGAGGCAAAACAGTCTGTTAAAAATTTAAACAAGGATCATCTGACATGTCATTTAGAAACTATCTGAATATGTTAGCTGTACAAATGTCCAAATATGGCCTTCATAGGACATGAGCAATGGAAGATCTGAACCCTGTTGTTGGGAAACTTCAATTTATTTCCAAAGGGATTGCTTGTTGATTAACTTGATAAAATAACTCTCCATGCCTTGTGGTTTATAGATTTTAATTTTTAATAGTATTTTTAAAGTTTTAATAATGATTACTTTGTATTTTTTATCATGAGGGTTTTTATATCTTGTTTCATTTGATTGTTGTACGTCATCCAAAGTTGCTCCTGATGACATGGATAGCCATATAAAATTGATTAAATAAATATGTGAGGGCTGAGGTATAATGTTGCCCAATAAATATTTCCCAGTTGGAACATTTATTTTTGCCATGGCAAGGTTTGTGGAGTTACACCATAATATGGCAAAATTGTTCTCCATGTGTACAGGGATACTCTCTCTTTTAACTACATGAATCATATATGTCACTGAGTTCTACTTCGAATCAATGGGTGTTGTACAGCAGCTGTGCCTGATAGATCAGTTCCTAAATTTCAACTTAAAAGAGTGTGAAATCTGAAATATTGTTTATTTATTCTGTGGCGCAGAGGTTAGAGTGCAGTAATTACAGGCTACTTCTGCTTATAGCCAGCTGCCTGCAATTTAGCAGATTGAATCTCACCAGGCTCAAGGTTGACTCAGTCTTCTATCTTTCCAAGGTGGGTAAAATGAGGACCCAAATTGAGGGGGCAATATGCTGATTCTGTAAACTGCTTAGAGAGGGCTGTAAAGCACTATAAAGCGGTATATAAATCTAATTGCTATTGCTATTGCTATATTTCCAGCCATCTGCAATAGGGTTACTACTAGGCTGCGTGGATAACACTCCCCTCCCCAAAGCTGCTGATCTCTGTACCTTGTCCAGAAGTAAACAGTTAGAGCTTTCCTGGAAAAATGTCTTGGCCCTCCTCCTCTGGTGTCCACAGATTCCTCCTGTCAGGAAGAGGAAAAATAGTTTTCGCCTTTCTTTTGACTGACCATCTGCCTGATCTCTCGTATGCCTTTATGCTTCTTCATTCTGTGGTTCTTTCTGGCCATATACATGCTCTACCAGTCACAGCTCTTAGCTGCTGCATGCCCACAATTTGATATGCTTGATTAGTATTATCCTAACCATGGTTAATGTTCTTTCTCTTGGCTCAGCAGGATGGGGAGACTTGGGTTTTGGAGGGTGGGGATGTGTGTGATGTTTATATAATTCCTTGTCTTGTGTAAACCCAGAAAATGGGTTATTTCAGCCATCAGGATAAGTGGATTATATGCATATTGCCTTTGAATTTGATTCTAGACTTATTTTCTGGGCCTGTACCAGCTTTGCTCCTAATCCTCATACTGTAGCTTTCACTTCTCATTCTCGACATAGAAAACTTGATTCCTTAAGATTTGCTTTCCAAATCCCAGGTCCTAATTTTCTGAACACTGCTGCCCTTTAAAAAGATTCTAGACAGAAATATCCAGGCCTCCATGCTCAAAATGATAATAATTTTAAAATGATATACATATAAACTAACTAGCAGCCCCCAAAGAACAGATCTAGCCTATTATTTTCCTCACATTCTCCTTTTCTGTTTTCCATTAACGAAAAGTTTAAGAACCAATCCTTCTCTGTAGGATTGAAACACTAGCAACAGAAATTTGTATTTCCTAAACAGAGGATGATTTTTTAAATTATTTACATTTATTTCGTTCTTCCTTTGGGAAAGCTCTTAATCTAATTCTCTTCTATAATTGTTAAAAACCCATTTGCATTCTAGCCAACAGATCCAATGGAGACAGGGCTCCTAATTCCTGATGAAGAGATCTTGAAACGCACAAGTTTCTCAGTCTCTTGCACTGAAGACGTTACTTAGTTGGGTAATGAAATGTCTGCAAGCAAACCAACAAGTTCAAATAGCACCAAGAACTCCACAATTCAACATGCCCCCGATATAGAGATGGAGACAGGGCCATCTGGGAGTTATGTGCAGCCTCCAGAGCCTCCAGACGGACATGAGTGAGGCAGAGGAATAGGCTCTCCCTGTTGTCAATGCGCTCATGCGCAGAGCTGCCAGAAGGCAAGAACAGTTGGGGTTGAAAGGGCGACTCGGAAGTAAGGCTCAGAGATGATTGGCCCCTCCCATAAGACATATAAGGGAGGAACACTGGGTCAGATGCTCTTTGCAGGGAGCAACTTCGTTCGTGCTCAGTTGGATTCATCTTTGCAGTTCCGTGTTGACTTCTGTTCTGTCTGGCTTTTCACAGCAACTGGAAATTAGATCATTGGCAGCCTTTCAAGGGAGATAATGTGGGGGCTTATCAGCCTTCTCCCGAAAGACTTCTGTTGACCTTTTATTTATCTTCATTAGGGCTGTGAATGAACAGAATTCACAGCCATTAAAATAAAAGAGACTTTTGGGGGACTCATTTTGTGTTATTTACTGGCTTGGAAAGTCTTGGTCAGAACACAGAAGACCTCCAAGGTCCTTTCCAGCTCTATTCTATTTGAAGACATTTGAAAACCTTGGGCTAGTCACTCTCTCTTAGACCTAAGAAGAAAGCAATGGCAAACACCTTCTGAAATTGTGACTAGAAAACAGCAGGAACTTATCTAGACAGTTGCCAGGAGCCAAAAAACAAACTCAAAGTCATTAGTTATTTATTTATTCTCAAACTGTACACTTTTAAAACGTGTGGACTTAAGTCCCAGAATTCCTCAGCCACCTTGCGCATGAATTTTGATAGAAAAATAATTGTGTAGAAAAGATTTGCATTGTAAAGGAATGTACACGCTACATTATTTTTAGGGAAAGCTATCTATCTATTTATAAAATAGTTTAAGTGCTTTGGAAAGAAACATTATAAATCTGATTCCAACGAAGCCCACAGATGATTCCTATTTACCATTCAGCACGACTTTTCCATATCATTCAGCTCCCTTTGGAAAAACTTACCTCATGTCTGAAGGCACTGGCCAGGCCAAGAGTCTGACTGTCACAACAGGAGGAGGAAGAAGCCCAAATGCAAAATGCAAAGCCAGAGTTCTTGGCAGCACTGGCTGCAAGAGCCATGGCGGTTGCCAATAGCGCTGCAATAGGAAATAGGGACCATCTGGCAGATGCTTCAAACTGGGCACTCACACAATTGCAGCAAAAATGAGTAAGCACTGAAGGCTGAACACCTCTGAGATGTTGCAAACTTTCCTCTGCTCAGATATTTGTCTGGTGGGTGGACGTTTATACCGTTTTCATTCTAGGCCTGGAAACCAAATGCCAATGAATGCATCCCTCTATTTCGCTTTTTCATTCTATCTCTACTATTTTTACCTTCTAGGGGCTGCAACAAATTGAGGAGCAGCAACGAAACCTTGGTATTTGGCAGTTACAGGAAACATTTTATAGTAAATGGGACGTAGCCCAAATCAAAGAACTAGGATGGATTCAGAAAGATAAAATCCTAGAAAGGAGGAGGGAAAGGCGTGACAGGGACAGAGACAATATTTTTGCAAATATTTTGATGTATTCAGTATGCATCAAGGATATTTTTACCATGGGAATTTTACAAAACTATCACTGTTCGTTGCAAAAACAAATAAACCACTACCAAACAATAAAATAATAACAGCAAAAACCAAAAACCACTCAAATGGCTTTTAAATACTTTCTTTGGCATTTACCTCTTTCCCTGTCTGGAACTTATCTATATATTATTACAACTCTCATCATGACCTTTAACAAAACAGTGCACCCGAGGGCAACAATTTCTGAACCGAGGTACTTCAGATCGACTGACTTACAGAATATGCCCCAAATCTGGGAGCCAGGACTCTGGAGGGAATGAAATCTGAGAAAGTTGTGGCTGCTTCAGTGCAACTGGCTGATCCTGCAGTCATGTGATCTTCATTTTTAATGTTCTGTGATACCTTCCTAGCCAATCTCACAATCCTTTGCTCCTTTCCACCTTGGAGTAGCCACTTACCTGCCTGCTGGGAACGGGAGGGAAGAGATGAAAGAAGGAAGGAAGGAAGGAAGGATCATGGAGATAGCGTATTTCTCTTGCATGCCTCCGTGCACCCTTTTTGACCTGTCCCCCCTCCCCCCGCATATTTTCATGACCCATGTGTCATCTCTTGCACATCCTACGCACCCTACCCAACTTGTTCCACTCCTGCATGGCTTTTTCCACCCTCTTGGGCACTGTTCCACAGCCTTCCTGCCCCACCCTGCTCCCATGCACACTGTCCTGACCTGCATGGCATCTCTTAAATGACTGTTAATTACCTGTATTACTTTCAGATATTTCAATTAATGGTGCAAAATCAGCCTGAACTGGTCTACTACTTGGTCTTTCAGTCTGATTTTGCTACTTGCTTACATTTGTTATATTGGTTATATTTAAAGGAAGATGTTAAATAGTTGAATGATTTGTCAGAGGAAAAATAGTTCAAGGAAATATTTTTTCCCCAAAATATAAGCAAAACTGTTACACATACACCAATAGTTGAAATATTTACCATTATGATTTTATAACTTTTAAACACTCCATAATGTCCATCAAATGTCTTAATCTCTTGAGGCTAAGATTTCTGTGGAGAATTTGAATCTTCAGCAACAAAATCAGAAACTAAATTTGCTGTGCAAAATTTTCTTGGCTTATTTGGTAAGTGATCAAGATTTGAAAAACATTAACAAGCTTAATAAAAATATTCACTGTAAAGATGATAATATAATTTAATTTAGTGATAATAGGATTCACAAAACATTATGTAGCAGAAATATAAATACCACTCACCATATATATTGTAAAATATTACAGCTTACCTTCATTATTTTTAAACAATTACTAATTTATAGGATTGTATATTTGCACCGACAATCATTTTTAAAAAGGAAATTAAACAGAAACAGTCTATTCTACTTTTTTCATTATGCTCATAAAGAACTTTATAATTATCAACTTTTAACATGAGATCTGAGATATTGGGCTAGTCTATTTTTTCCAAGGATGTACTTATAATAATTATTTTTTTCTTTCCAGATATTTTGGCTGCATTAAGGCATAACAGCATTTCTCAGTGTATCTGCTTGCTCTTTTACCTCCTTCACACAAGTGGAGGAATTTGAGATTTCTATAAAACTATGATATGATGTTAACTCAGATCACATTTGGGCAGTCTATAATTTTGCACAAAATAATTTCTTCTATCCAGGCCAAAAAGGAATCTTTTCTAAAGCTATAAAATAATTAAAACAATTAAAAACAAGAACAGTAAAAACAGCCAGAAAATAAAGCAGCCGAAACAGACAACCAACTTACAGTAAATCAAGAAACAGGGCTTTTAACACACCCAGAGCCCTAACTATGAATACATAGCCAAGCTTTTAGAGCCTTGCAAAAGGGTAACATCTTTGGGACCTTTCTAATCTCCAAAGAGAGAACATTGCAGAAAGCAGGGGCTATAAATTATTACATATTATTATATATTGGCCAATAAAGAATTCTATTCTATTATATATTCTATTCTATAACACAAGACCCATCTTCCAATTCCATCAGTCGACATCTTTGGCTGATGCAATCTGCAATCTTATATCCAATCTTAATATGGCTGCTTATCTCATATAATGAGCCTAGGCAGCTCACAATTGATAAAAGAATAAGAACTAAACCACCAAAGATGCGTGACCAAACACTCCCAGCTCAGCCCTCATCCTAGACAATGCATAGTCTTTGTGGGCTTCTGGAAGGCTAAAACAATATGGATCTCTTCAATCTCAGGTGGGGGGGCTATCCCACTTTATCTTGCATTCTGGCTGTGCAACCATCCTTAACAAATTTACTTTTCTTCCTCCATGTTTTTAACCCCTTTCCTATAGATTCCAAAATAACTTGTTTAGGTGATTCCTGGAGAAACATGAGATTGATTGATTGATTGATTGATTGATTTATACAAACTATTTATTTATTTTGTCAAGCATACATGAGAAAAAGAAGTATGAATATAACATATAAACATATAAGTATAAGTAAGAAAGAATAAAAAGAAATATTAAGACAGGCACGGTAGGCACGTTTGTGCACTTATGCCCACCCCTTACAGACCTCTTAGAAATGGGGTGAGGTCAACAGTAGACAATCTAAGGTTAAAATTTTTGGGGTTTGGGGAAGAGACTACAGAGTCAGGTAGTGCATTCTAGGCATTTACAATTCTGTTGCTGAAGTCATGCACAGCAATGTAAACTCTTAAGCCAGCATGGGTGACCATTGGGTGTAGTGTTGGTGGTGATGCAGGGCAAATTTTAACATGTATGCATTATAATGCATATAACGTAACTTAAATTGTTGGATTGGATGTTAGAATGCAAATTAATGACTTAAACTATATGGGCACATGATTTGCACAATGGTATCAGGATGCATACGTCAAATTTTTTAACACTGTTGTAACTTACTACACATGCCTAGGCCAACCAGTTGCATCTGCAAAACTGGCAGTGCATTCATGGACTGTCCTCTTTTGGGACCATGTCATGCTACTGCTATGGAATGACTCTGGCAATGCTACTGGATCCTAAGGCTGGAGTTAAAATGCAGTTCTGTAAAGGATTAATTATTTTCTAATAGCATCAGAAACATCCCTGTGCCTGCAAGACCAATTCTATACTAGTAAAACTCATTTCCAATAGTTTCTTAACAACCATTAAAGGAGCATTACAATCAGTATAATCCTCAATTTATGATCATTCGATCAGTAATTGTTTGAAGATATGACTGTACTGAATGAATGGTGGTTACAACTGCTATTCCAGCAACTCTACATATGATTGCAGTCTAGGAGCACTTATAACCAGGGATGGAATCTAACTGGCGCAGCTACCAATTCGGGATCGCGAGTACTGGAAAAATGTGCTCGCACCGCTTTCCAGACCCCAGCTGGGGTTTGCAGAGACAATCAACGTGAGATGATAAATACCAGGTAAGAATCATGGTGGGTGGGAGGGCCCAACATGAATTTTTTGATTCCTGTTCCTCTCCGCAGAACGGAGGCTTCACTTAGTTACCGGATCGCCTGCACCGGGCAGAACCAGGAAGATCCCACCCCTGCTTATGACTAGTGGCAGTACCCATAATCACATATTCACCATTTTCCCTGCTTCTCCAGGAAGTCAATAGGAAAGTTGGCAGGAAAGATACAAAATCACTGGTGGAAATCTGTCCTGTATGTACCCTCCTCCAACCTCTCCACACATATGCTGCACCAACCACTCATGTACCCTTGTTCACCCTCCCTTGGCGTTGCTGCACCTCAGACCCTCATACAGTCCTGTGCACCCTCCCTGAGCCTTGCCAGTCTGTTCAGTCCCTTGTGCATACTCTACAAACCCTGCTGTGCCTCCCTCTCCCCAAGGCTTGCTGCACTTTCCTTGCACCCTTGTGTACCCTCCCAAGGATTGTCACACCTCCCTCACACCCTTATGCACCCTTTGTTCGGCAACAGCCACTAACCTATTTGTCGGCCTGTTTGTGACTCGCCTGGCACTTGCAATTTCCTACCAGCTTCTCCACTGACCTGGTTGTGGGAAGTCAGCAGGAAGTTGCCTTGCTTAATGATCATGGGATTCAATTAACAAAGGCAACTGGGATTGCTTAATGATGGAAATTCATATTTCAATTGCCATCATAAATTGAGGACTACCTGTATACGATATGTCTCTACTGAAAAATGCTGAAAAAGCTTACAAACCACTACTGATTATACACATCCCATAATAACACAGTTAAGGAAAACAGAGATTGAGCTTTATTTTTCTTCTTTTTTTCAAGAAAGGATTTGTGGCAACACACTCTTTGCCTGCTGAACCACTGAAGAAGTTGAGCAATTGTAGCCTTGTTGAAATGTAAGGATAGCGAACGGATATAAAATACTAAAAAAACTACAATTCACTGAATTTCCAGGGTGTTGCAAAATACTGCAAGCTTAATATACTGTAAATGCAAAACTGTTTCAAATGAAAACAAAATGAAATGCTTATTATCAAAAGCGGAACAAAAAGGCTGCATTTTACAACACTCATCTGCATTTCAAACTGTTGCTGATATTCGTTGTATTTCCTGCATAATCCATTTGGTCCCATTTTCAAGTGGATTTTTTCCCTGTCTTCTACTTCTGTTTGAAGGTTTGGCTTTTAATAGCATTAGCACAGATGGAAAAGGGAGCTAATCTCTTAGGCTGTTGAGCCTGTTTAGGACATAATGCTTTCTGCATTGGATGAGACAAGGAAACTTGAAAATCATTAAGAAAAAAATGCATTCCTTTACAAATTTATTCTTTCACTAAACTATGTATTTTACTGCCATCTTGTGACAGTGTTCTGAATTTACTAAATATTTTGAGGACTTTATAATGAGTCAATGTTCTTAATCAGAATAGAGCTGGAGGGGACCATTTCAGGCAAGTGACTGTCCAGTCTCTTTTTAAAAACCTCCAGTGATGAAGCCCTTACAACTTCTGATGGCAAGCTGTTCCACTGGTTATTTTTCCTCACTGTTAGGAAGTTTCTCTTTAGTTCCAGGTTGCTTCTCTCTTTGATTAGTTTCCATCCATTGTTTCTTGTCCTACCTACAAGGGATTTGGAAAATAAGTTGACCCCTCCTCTTTGTGGCAACCTCTCAAATATGAGAATACTGCTATCATGTCACCCACTAGTCTTCTTTTCTGTAGAGTAGCCAAACCCAAATCCTGCAAATGTTTTTCATATGTTTTAGTCTCCAGGACCTTAATCATCTTCGTTGCTTTTATTTACACTTTTTCCAAAGTCTCAACATCATTTTTGTGGTGTGGTGACCAAAACTGGATGCAATATTCCAGATGTTGCCTTACTAAGGCTTTATAAAGTGGTACTAACGCTTCATGTGATCTTGATTCTATGCCTCTGTTTATACAATCAAGGATTGTACTAACATTTTTGGCAATGGCTGCACACTGCTGCCTCATATTTAAGTGATCATCCACTAGGACTCCAAGGTCATTCTCAGAGTTACTGTTTTTGAGCCAGGTTTCGCTTAATCTGCATTTGTACCTTTGGTTTTTTCTCCGTAAGTGTAAAACCTTGATTTCTCTACATTAAATGTCATGCTGTTGGATAGGGCCCATTGTTCAAGTCTGGGCTGTTGGCTATTCCTGCCAGCTTAGTGCGATGTGCAAATTTAATGAGTTCCCCTTCTATTCCTGCATCTAAGTCATTTATGAAGATATTGAAAAGTACTGAGCCTAAGATGAAACTCTGTGGCACCCCCACTGCTTACTTCCCTCCATGTAGATCAGGGATGTCCAAACTTGACAACTTTAAAACTTGTGGACTTCAACTCCCAGAATTCCTCAGCCAGCCATGCTGGCTGGGGAATTCTG
>JAOYMU010000252.1:28951875-28963198 GCA_025802295.1 Psammodynastes pulverulentus | reverse complement strand
TACTCAACCTGGCTCATTACGTTGTTCAACTAACAGACCTTTAAAATGTTCTTCCGTCACATAATATTTTGCATAGCTACCCCATCATGTCTAAATTAAACAAACTGTTTTGAAAAGCAGCCCATAAATTATTTAAATCTAAATTATCATAAATGAACATAAACAGAAATAGAAATACGTATAGATAATGCTATTAATATAAATGACATACTTTATCAAATAGTACAATAAATGTTGATTATTTAAATAAAACCATAAAATATGACTTCCAAATTACTTAAAATCGATAATGGAGTATTGTACTGCTGCACTCATGGAAGTTCAGTTGTCACTTGTGAATAAAGGAAGAAGTATTGGATGGCCACTTTCCCGTCTGAATTCATCTGCCAAGAAACACAACCAAAAGGTCCACTCACATTCATGTCCTAACTAACAAACTACAAATGAAACAAGACTGCTGAATGAGTCAGATTCTGAGGTCATCCAAACTGGCAATTCCTATGTTTAATCAGGGGCCCTGAGGACATCAATCTGGTCTGAATTGTGAAATTCCATTCCTGAGGTTTTGTGCTCCTTAGCTCTCAAGCATATGGCGTATCACGACAGATCCTAATGATGGGATAAACAAGGAGAGCACCCAAATCACATCCATTTTACCTCGATTTTCCTTAAGCCCGATGTCTTGTATTCCATACCGTTTCCTGCAGCTATTACTGGGAATTGGAAAAGTTTTAATCCAAGACATCCAGAAAGCATCAGGTTGTATTAAGAATTTCCAAACTGATACGGGCAAGGAAAGGCCTAAGCTTTACATAATTAAGAAATAAAAGATGATTTAAGAATAGATTCTTGTCCTGCTTCCTAAATATAGATTTGTCAGGTTAGGATTACAAAAAAATCTGTATTTTTGGTCGAGTATTCAAATAAGAAAAAAAGGGAAAGGGAGTGCATTTCTAAAACAAACAGTTATTACCAATCACAAGCAGTAATACAAATAGTCCCATAATTCATGTACAAACTTACAAAAGAACTACATTTGTGTCAGGTACAAGACCCATTTCAGGATAGGAGGGGAAGAAATGAAGTCAGTATGGGTCTGTGTACTTTTGTCTTGACCGAATGCATGTACACAGAAACTATTAAACTTTTTTCTGTTTTGTTTGCTGTGAGAAATCTGTCAGACATTTTTGAAAATAAAAAGCAGGAACACATGAAGCACTGACAGACAGTCTGTTCAGCTGCTGTGGATACAGAGGCCAAGTGTGGAGTGTGGTTTCTGCACTTATGGCATGATGGTTCCAATGTGTCATAAGCAATGTCACAGATCAAGATGATTGAAAGACCCTTGATCCTTCAACAGGCCTCCACTCATGATCATAAATGGAACTTTTACCTACTTAGATCCATGCACCTAATATTCAGTGAATGGAGTATGGAGATTATAGTTGGATTAAAGCACAGAGCAAAACTACAAATATGGCTTCTAGATAAGGCAGAGCAGGAAGCTGTTTCAAGTAGAGTAAGCAAACTTCCTGTGCTATTCATAGGCTGAGCTAATTGTATATTTTGCCTGGCATTGTGTGGTGATGTAGTGGGACATGTTCCTGAACTGAGGAAGCCCTGCTCAGAATTCATGCCTTAAAGGTAAAGGTTCCCCTCGGACACATGTGTTAGTCGTTCCCGACTCTATGGGACAGTGTTCATCTCTGTTTCAAAGCCGAAGAGCCAGCGCTGGCCAAAGATGTCTCCATTGTCATGTAGCCAGCATGACTAAATGCCAAATGCGCACGGAACGCTGTTACCTTCCCACCAAAGCTGATCCCCATTTTTCTACTTGCATTTTTTATGTGCTTTCGAACTGCTAGGCTGGCAGAAGCTGGGACAAATAACGGGAGCTCAACCCGTTACGCGGCACTAGATTCGAACCGCTGAACTGCCAACCTTTTGATAGGCAAGCTCAGCGTATTAGCCACTGAGCCACCGTGTCCCTTTCATTCATGCCTTAGTCACCTCCTAAATGGTTCCTTGCAATGTGCTTTACATGGAGTTGTCATTGAAGAGTATTTTGAGGCTTCAGCAGGTGCAAAATGTGGTGGTATGGAATGTTATGGTGCAGATCATTTGGTATGGTATTGCTGTTCCATGTATAGTATTGGCTCTTGGTATGCTTCTGGGTACAATTCAAGATACTGGTGGTTTTCTCTAAAGTCCTTCATAGCTTGGAGCTGGGACCATCTCTCCCCTCTGCTGTTTACCTATCCTGTTAGATCTTGCAGGAGAGACATGTTTTGAGTCTGTCTGTGCCATCTCTGGGCTCCAAGGGGCAGAACCTTTTCTGCTATAGTGCCATCTTCTGGCACATTATCTCCTCAGAAATTAGAGCTGACCTGACCCTGCTGGCCTTTTACAGGGCTCTAAAAACCTGGTTTTGCCGTTGAACTTGCAGTCCTAATAACATGGGTGACCCCACCTTGTCATGCCTTATTTGAGTGTTTATGAGTCTTCTCGGCTGCTATTTTTATGTCATTTTTGTTGTTTGTAATATTTGTGTAATATTTTTTTACTGTTTTTCTATTGTGTGCTGTCCAAAGTCATAAAAATAGGATAGGCAGCCTATACATGTATTAAAGAAATAAATACAGTTAATGTATAATGTAATCACACTGAGGAAAAATAAATGTCTACTATAAAATGACTCATAGTTGAACGATCAATATACACGAAGCCTCTTGGACAGAGAGGAATATACCTTTCTATGCTCTGAAAACAAGGGCTTTCAAATTATACCACCATTACTGTACATTCAAATCTGGAACACAACCTTAAAAGTACTTATAGAATATCTACTGAGTTATGGAAATCCAAACATTCAAAGGAACCTGAGCCCACTTTCTCCATGGAAATGAATGAGGCTGCTTTATCAAGCATGGATACATCAGCACATGCATTAGGGTAGGACGCAGTTACTTGAGTGTAGGATATAGTCACTAGGGCAGCGTATGAAAAAGAGACTGTTTAAAACCTATTAGCAAAGCCACATCCTTCTTTCTCAAAGGATTAAAGAACCCGCTGCTTCTTTCATATGGGAATGTGACATCCCAACACATGTACAAAATGCACGGATGCTTTGTCAGATCAATGCAAAGTTTGTGACACATCAGCGTGGTGCTCTTCTCCTCACTGACCTCCCTGCTGCATGGCTACTTTAAAGGGTCTCCTTTGCTAGCTCCATTTCTATAAGCATGCACGATGCTTTGCTGACAAGTCACAGAATCAGTATTATCTATGCCTGCGCACGCCTGCGTTGACAGCCAGGGACAGTTTGAAAGAGGCTGTGTAAGCCTTTTGAAGAGTACTGCTAGTTAAATGCATCAAAAAGGAGTGATTCACTTGTGCCAGCAGAGTTTCTGAAGTACTGTACCTCTTCCAAATACTTTATTTGATAAATAAATAATAAAATGCTTTATACAGTCTCATAGCTGCACCCTTCTGATTAAGTTTTTCTTGTTTCAATCACTGGGAGTTTGGGGCTTGGAGAACTTATTCTGATGGAATGTGTCCCTTCCTATTTAAAAACATGTATGGAACAAAAAAAAATTGTACCCAGATGACACACCATTAAATGGAAGATGAATTGTTTGTGTTTATGAAAAAATAAAAAAATTCTTCTAACAGAAAAGCAAGAAACTGCCTATTCCCACAATCCGATGCTAAATTCTGCCAATGCTCCATTTTTAATGCAAAAAATATTCTTTTTTGCATGAATTACTAACAGGAGAATGGACAAACAGAAGAAACCTTTTTCTCAAAAATTGGGGGAAAGCAAATGTGAAAATGGATGAGTTAGCCCAGGGGTCTGCAACTTTAAACACTCAGAGAGCCATTTGGACCCGTTTCCCACAGAAAACACCGGGAGCCAATAATTTTATAACCTGTGTGACTGGGTGGGTGTGGCCAACTCTATATCACTCACTCCCACCCAGTCACCTCCTGCTTTTGAATATGGAACGAGTCTCCATCCCCTGCCATCACCCTTACCTTCTCAGGCCAGGAGAGGAATGACGGGGAGGGGAGGGCCAGGGCCAGCCAGTGGTGGGATCAGCTAACAGGGAGCTGCAGCAGAGGGCAGAAAGAGCCGCATGTGGCTCCAGAGCCACAGGTTGCAGACCCGAGTTAGGCTTAGATCAGGGGTGTCAAACTCAAGGCCTACGGGGTGCTTAGATCTGGCCCGCAGGGCTGCCCTGGAAACATTGAAGGACTGGCCTGGGGTGCCTCTGCCAGTGAAAACAGAGCTCAGGAGCACCATGTGTGCTCCCCCCAATCCGTTTTTGCTGGTAGAGGGTTAGTAAAACAAACTAAAAACAAACCGAGAAATGTTTCCCCTTTTGCATTTGAGCATCCAAGAAGGGACAGGAAAAGAGAAAGGGAAAAACAAAGAAAAAGAGGGGAAGATGGGAAGAAAGAAGAAAGCGGAATGAAGAGGGAAGGAAAAAGAAGAAAAGGAAGGAAAGAGATTATGAGAGGGAGGGAGGATCTGAGGGAAGTCCTGCCTTAGCACCTGGCTGCCACAGGTGCCCCCAACATGAGTGACATTGAGCTGGCCATGCCCCCACATGCCATTCCCCCCACCCCATGCGGCCCTCAATGAAACCGAGTTTGACACCCCTGGCTTAGACAAACTGCATTACGGAAACATACTAATCTTTAGAGAGTGGTGTAACCTTTATCATACTTCATTTGCTGGGATTATCTGCCTATTCCCCTCCCTCAAGACAATAGTCTACGCCTGGCATGGTTTACCCACTCTTTTCTTCTTTTGCTGCAGAGGAAGGAGAAATTTCACTCGAAACAAACCCTAAGTCTTTTAAAGTTCAGGTACTTGCTGACGATAAGCTACCAACCTCTTCTTAGTTTTAGTACAACTGAAGTAAATTCATGAATGGAGATTGGCATCCCAAATAATAATAATAGAAACCCAACCTGACACAACATGTTTGGCCAAGAAAACTTTCCACCATAATTAGCATTTTCTTGGTTTGAAGGTGGAGCTACCACGCAGTGCAACTTCATCACTGAAGGCACAAACAGTATAAATGACTCAGGATGTTCCTTGAAATAACAACTTCTGCTCTGCACACCTGTAGTAGAAGGACTCATGAGCCAAGACTGCTCCACTGTACATTGGTAATTCTGCAACATGCTGGTATGCTACAATTCTATCTGGCTTGGCTTCCAAGACCTTTCAGTGGGACAGAGGCTTTTCATGTGCTCACTATTGGCACTTGAGAATATTCTAATTACAGTTAGTGCAGAAGGCTTACATCTGCCTAAGTTGATAACTGGGTTTGTTTTCTGAAACAGGGGGAGCCAGAGTCTGCTTTTGGAAACTTCAGGGGGATTATTTGGAGACAGGAATGGCAGCTTTGTAATTTTCTTCTCTTTTTCTTTCTGAATATATTTCCACATCATTGGGGTATTATGCAGTTCACGTTGAACATGCAAACAAAATATAACTAGATCTCTGATGCTTACTACTCCTGCATTAAAAAAAAAATTACTGAAAGCCTGTACTCCCATGAGTTGCATTGAGGCAGAATGTTTATGTATTTACTTCAACTTTGTAGGGATAGAAAGTATCCAAAGCTCAATTCTCCAAATATGTACACAAATAGTATTTTTTTACTTCCTTCGATGAAGAGTGGATTTAGGAATATGAAGTTACACCTATCCTTTCTGTTGATGCTGCTTTCCATGAATATAGTCTGGGGTGATGAACACTTTTATCCTCAACGATATCAGAAACAACCAAGTGCACCAATCAAAGGACCCCCTTTTCTGCCTTTCAGCGTAAAAAATCCTGGTAAGTGATATTGGCTTCTTAAAGTGAATTTGTTAAGAATGTTGGTGGTAAATGCTGATCAAGATACTTGTGTTGTTTTGTGAGACAAAAGATGTTAGTTTTGTAAAAGGTAAACTACACTTGTTCTTTTTAAGATACTTACCTCAACTATCACTCTAAAACTGAATACGGAGAAATAACATATAGGACATTGAACTGTTTGAATGCTCAGTCTATAAACTTTTCAGGACCATACATAGAAAACTAGGTTCAGTATTTTTCCATGAGAAAAATTTCAATGATAAGAAACTGTCTAAATATACATGCCACCAAATATTTTAAAGTAGTTCATCCCAGAGAGGGTAGATTGTGTGGTTTTTCAAAGCTTACTATTGATTAGACTTTCACCCCACCTTTATTACTTTATAAGTAACTCTTACAAGGCAGTGAACATTCCTAATATTCCTTCCTCCTCCCCATTTTCCCACAACAACCCTATGAGGTCGATTGAGCTTAGAGAGAGAAATTGGCCCCAAAACACCTAACCAGCTTTCATGCCTAAAGAAGAACTAGAACTCCCAGTATGCTGGTTTCTAGGCCAGAAGCTTTACCACTACACAAAACCTGCTCTTCAGTTTTATGATTAGATGTTTAACTGATGCACAGATGAAGGAATAGAAAGCAACATAGAACATATTCTAAGGCGTTCTAATTGTGATTTTAAAACACACAGTTCTCCAGACTATACTTTTGCGGTCTAATGTTCAAAAGGCTCAGCGCAGAACAGGGGAAATTGAAACTGAAAACCTTTTTTCACTTCCTTTCTTTCTCAAAACATAATGATTACAATAGAAAAGATGTACCAACAGCAACAAGTGCATGTAAATACTATCAGTAGCACCTATCACTAAAACTGCGCTCTGAGATTTGTCGTAATGGTTTTGTTATCCATCCCATTTCAAAAGTAAAATGGAAAAAAAGATAATTTTCTTAGCATAATACTAAGGTTTTAAGCAAAAGTTCAATATATACATTTTGTTCTCTGTAAGTCAGGCTCATTGACAGCTACAGAATATCTAATGTGCCCACTAGGTGGTCAACCTTGTAGAAAACCAATAGACAGCCTATGGAATTTCAAAGGATGCTGAATTGCAAGTGTCAGGATTTAATGGAAACTGAAGGTCAACAATATTCGGCAAGCTACCATATAGACTTCTCTATTGTCCTGTCCTGCCATTCATGCATGGATTTAGCTTTCCATTCCTTTAGGTAATACTATTTAGGAAGTGAGTTTACAAAGGAATCCAAGAGGATTTATGTTGAATGCAAAATCCAAGCACTTCTTTCAGTTCAATGGAAATACAATCCCATTAATGAGAGGATATGGCAATGCTGAAATTTCACATTTCACATTTCACCATAGTAACAGGAATGTCAAATCTTTCTTACTTTTTTTCTGAAAAAGTTCCAACTTCAGGTTTTATCATATGGTCTAACTTTGATGCAGAAATTCATTTTTTAGATGGATTTTGAAATGATAACATATGCTTCAAATTTAAGCCATGTATTATTAATTGATGAAAGCTATATTTTTCATTTTTTTTTAATATTCCATTTTTGTTTTTAAGGTTTTGTTAACAATCAGGGTAGGAAGGAGTTGCATAAATCAAATAAATAGTTGCATCCTCACAGGCGGAGTACTTATAGCTCTCTGGATACATCCCTTACAATTTTTATCCTTTGTTGCCATTATACCATGTTAACTGAGGGCACTAAGAATTGTAATGTCTAGAGGACGCTAGAAAATATGGCAGACTTACAAGAAAGGAACTATTCAGAAATACCTAGTAGTGAAATTACAGAACATGAGGTATCTAAAAAGATTTTTAATTAGGCAATAATTATAATAATACAGGCAATTCTCAGATTTCTTTGTAGGATACTATGAAGATTTTTGCTCAGATTCTTAAACTGCAATTCCATGCTGACTCTTCCATTCTTTTGCCATTGTAAGAGAATTAAAGCTTAAAACAAAATGTTAAGGTTTAAACATATGGATTTCTAATGTGGTTAAGCAGGAGTCTACTTTGAAAGCACGAAGGTTGAGAAAGTGATGGACAACCCTTGGGCTGGAAACCATGCCTTATTTAATAATTGTCTTCCCTACTGGCAGGGGGAAGTGAAAATACATTACACCAGAATGCTGGATAAGGAATTCTGGGAGTTGAAGTCCACCCATCTTAATGTTGCCAAGTTTGAAAAACATGAACTACACCATGATGAGGAGAGTGAGGATCTCCCATTTCAGCTCCTCTCAGCATAGCACCAATCTCAAGGAAGCCTCGATTTCTCAAATGGGGAGGAGCCAACAGTGACTCCTCCCACAGAGGTGTGTTTCTCCTCTGCTGGCAAGGATTTGCTCCTGGTCTGCTAGAAACAGCAGGACTTGATCTAGTGAGCCTAAGTTAAAGGAACATCAATTTAAGTTTAATATTATTTGGGATGCTTCTAACACAGATACTCCGTTCCTTTTTAAAGGAACTAGCGGCTTTTAATGCCCAAGCATCCGATACTATATTAATACAAGCTATGTGAACAGGGCTGATATGCAGGAATTGGCTGCATCCTGAAACAACATTCCCAGTAATGTAATGTAAGTAATGTTTAAATCAGTTTTCAAGTTGTAAATCGGGGGTATCCAACCCTGGCAACTTTTAAGATTGTGGATTTCAATTCCCAGAATTTCCCAGCATGGTTGGCTAGGGAATTCTGGGAGTTGAAGTCCACAGGTTTTAAAGCTGCCAAGGTTGGATACCCCTGTTCTAGATGCTAGGTTTCCTACTGAGCTTAATGGCTTTTAAGTATTTGTGGATATGCTAAATTTGGATATAGGAATTTTTTAAAATGTTCAATGAACTATTGACAGCCACATTATAATGTTAATAGATTCATGGGATTTTTTTTGTCAGTTCCTGGAAATAAGTTTCACAAGGCATATTTAGATACACATTAAAATAAGACCAAGTAGATTTACTAAATGCACAAAAAGGTAAACCTATCTCCTTAAAAAACACTTGAGACTACTAGCAAGAACGGATTAGCTCTTCCCAATGCCTAGTTGACAAAGATGTGAAAAATGCGGCTTTGTTATTTTGTAGTAAGCTCAAAGATGATTTATCAAGAGAATACATCTTCGTCATTGTAAGGCTACGCTCTTCCCAACATAAATACTGAAGCAATTACACAAACCCCTTAAGACATCTACAAACTTTTACCACATAAATCATTTGACTTACTTGGTTTGTTATTGATGTTCCCTTATGTTAGGTTTACCAAACATGATTCCCGTACTCTGGAGTGGTCTCCAGCAAAACATTTGCTCAAAACTTTCCACGGTATCCAAACAGATGCCTTCACTAACTACTAAAAAGTTCTTTTAGTAGTTTTTTTTCTTTTAGAAAAGTTTTTTCTGTTAATATTTGGAATTGTGCAACGTAGCTTCATACCCAATCTGAAACTTTCCATGTCTGTTAAGATGACAACTTCCAGAATTCTAGTGACTATGAATTTTGGGTACAGTAATCCAGTAACATAGAAGGCATCTGGTTGGGGAAAGCTGGTTTAAATTATGAAAAATGTAATAGAATATTGAGATGAAATCTAATTAATACACACACACACACAAACTTGATACATACATATATGTGTATGTACGTACGCTGATTAAGTTTATATTTATGTCCACAGATTCTGTAGTTCTCAGCAGAGACACATTCCTTTTTTTCCCTATGGCTTATACATGGTTGCATGGCTCCCTCTACTGGTTTACAAATACAAAAAAAAACCCCTGCATTAATATTAGAAGCTTAAATATAAACATATTGAAGTTCCTGTCCCAAAACCACGTACAAGTAGCCCATTCTGAATTTTTTTTCTCTCTTTTAAATAATAGAATAAATTCCTTTTCAGACGCTGCATTAAACACAAGGATCATGTTCAACTCACTGAATACCACTTTCATGAAAGATGACATATGACTTTGGGTCACTTATTCTCTCTATCGGTCCAGCCCACCTCACAGGGTTCTTGTTGGGAAAATTGGACAGGGGACATAGAGAGCATTACATCTTCAACCTGACTGAATATGCATCTAATAAGCAAACAAACAAACAATATATACATTTTTACTTTCAACTGAGTTGCCAGTGAATTTGAACAAGACTGCTCTCCTAGAATTGGCTTTGCCCTTCAGCAGGATGTTCCTATTGCTGTTGAAGAAAGGATGGTGGATTGGATCTCAGAAATTCTTGGACAACCAACACCTTAACCAGTCTGTCCCTGTCCTTATTCTGGCTGAACCACACCTCCTTCCTTTCTTCCTGGTGGAAATATCATGGCGAACCAGGTACAGGTAGTCCTCGAGTTATGACAGTAAAGGAGCCTGCCCATCACAGTCGCAACATGCAATGGTCAATTTTATGATGTTTGTGTGAATCACCACGGGCATTAAGCAAATCAACAGTTCACTAGGGGTGCGATTATTGCTGAAATCCAGAAGTAAATAAATTTAATAAATAAAAGCCAGTTTGGGGCAAAACCATCGTTAAAAATTGGTTGTGTGGTAGCAGGATGCTGCGAACAGCCGTAAATGCAGTCTGATTGGCAGGTGTCTGAAGTACAGTCACATCACTGCACAGGAGGGTGACTATCATATTTTTGAATCCAAATTGTAAGTCCTCCCCCTCCCCCCCAGGTAGGTTTGTGAAATTCAAACCACTGCTAAGCAACCAGTCATAATTTGAGGACTACCTATGTGGGAATGAAGATAATCTTTTCCTATCAGGTGCCATATTCTAAATAAGTCAATCATATCAGGCAATTAATTCTCCTGAGTCATTGCTACACTTATTTGTTGTGCCACCCAGGCTTTGTATGATTTAATTTCTTCAATTAAAGATATCACAATCATTCACTCAATCAAGGCTCTTGTGAAACTTGCCTTCCTTCTCTATATCAGAAAAATGAAGACAGGTTTAAAAGAAACAGAGATTCAGGTTGTTACACTTTCTCTGCTTCAATGAAGCTGACTCCAAAGCATCTCAAGTGCAAAAAAAAAAAAGTGCTCATCAAGCATCCAAGGAACATGACATCTGTGTCCGACAAATGCTTTACCAACAGATCTGTGTTGTTTTATCACAAAGATGAACTTTGCTGTAGAGATTTTCTTTCCTATAAGAAAGTACTGCAGGCTCCAAAATACAAACAGTCCATTAAAATCACGAACAGGGAGCAACCCTCAGCCTTTGCCATATCTAAACATTTTGAAATTTCATGCACATTAAAGCCAATGAGCTGCTTTCAGTTTATTTTCATGGAGTCTTCATTAAACCTTCACTATTTAGCTTTTTTTTTTTTTGTTAGTTATTAGTGCAACCGCACTTTTGTTTTCTAAGGTCAAAAAATATTCAAGTTTCCTTCCTTCCT
>JAOYMU010000252.1:28929061-28940451 GCA_025802295.1 Psammodynastes pulverulentus | reverse complement strand
GGACGATTATCTGCCGAGGCGATCAGTGTGGCACAATGGTGTCGTTTAGCCACCCTGATCGCCACAAGGTAAGTCTTTTAAAGGCTTACCTTTAAAGGCTTGCTTATTTATTGTAAGGCAGGCAGAGAATGAAGGGGAAGAAAATCCCAGCTACTCAAAAGGATGGGATGAGAATCGATGCTCATTAGAAATCCATTGTATATGCTGAATTTTTAGCATAGCAAAATCAAAGAAACACCCTTACACCCAGGAAATCAGGGTAAATATTGGCTGGAGAAAATAGGGAAGCAGGATATAGCCCATCAATATCAGCACCCAACAGCTGCAATTCTTTATGTTCTTACTTGGAATAAATTATATCAAACTTAATTGGGTGTACTGTACTTGCTTCTGAGAGACTTGCTCAGTTAATAACTTTTAAATACAGGCAGTCTCTTCTTCCAGAAACAACTATAAAAGAAATTGAAGGTAATTAAGAAAAATCACTGACCAGAAATCCCAGTTTTCAGGCATCACACTCAGAAGTTCCTTATCATATCCTTTTTCTTTCACCATGTACTGAGCGAAGCTGTCATATATTAGCTACAAATTAAGAAAAAAGTTTAATGCTGTGCAAAATTATATTGAAACACTATTCACGATCACATTCAGGATCTTATGAGCAACAGAAATAATGTTCTGTATGTAAAAACGTCAGCAATGTAGATGAGCTTTTAATGATCTGATTCTTAGTAACATATTCAGAAATGTCAGGATTCTACCCCTCAGGGTGTTCTAATCTTAATGGCAGCTGAAATCAGTTCACAGTTTAAACTGGAGTATTATATATACATAGCAAACTGGTTAAAATACATGAGCCAGGGCTCATTAAATAACCAGAAACATAAATTCCATGTACCGTATTTGTTTCAGTACTTTTAATAGACAAACCCAGGAATGTGGCCTTTATGTAAAACCAAGCCCAACCTAGGACTTACTCTTGTATAAGAATGCATAAAATCCAATGACCGGTTTAAGAATTATGCCATCACCTAAAAGAACAGTAGGAGTTAGATTACAGAAGTAGTCTGAAAAAGGAACTCTCAGCAATATCTTTTCCAGAGTTTCTCTCTTAAGGAAGTCATGAAAACTGAACTGCTAGAAAAAAAATATTAATAGTTAAAAGGCAGATTTTATTCTAGTTATTTATTAGATTTTGGTGTGGTGTTTCTTGATATAGGCACACTTGAACTGCATATGGGTGATGGCCCTCTAACTTCGGAACCCTTGCCGCTCCTGCAATCTTCAGAAATGTCTACCCATCCTTAGCCTTATCTAAGAATAGAAGTGGGGTTGAACTTCTACTGCAGAGGGACACTTGTGCATTGCATGAAGAAAGATGTAGTACAACTTGTCTGGACATTTATGCACTGATTTTTTAAAAAAGAGAAACTGGCAAGCAGACAAGTTTTCCATTTTACCGAATTAAAAATTCTTTTCCAAAATTTTATGTATAAAACATTGCCAGATTTGCAGTGTGTTTTTATCTAATTGCATTTAATATCCTGCATTTTTTTAAAATGAAAATCTATTACCCTAAACAAATAGTTTTTTAAAAAATGGAATATACAATTTGAAGTCCAGGTACAGTAGTTAACACTCAGAAATCAGTTTGGAAACATTGGTAGATTGGAAGAAGGCACACGCTGCTTGTCAGCCAATGCTGTTTTGGGAATAAACTATAATTCAACTTCCGAGGGAACATACATTTTGAAAGACTAATATCAAAAGGATACGCGTATCTATCCTCGACAACAAAAATCCCACCAGGTATGGCAGGAGTTACTATTTGGTGAAAGTATATAGAAGTTTGTAATATAAATTGCATAATCTTAGGTATTCCGAAATTAAGCTCGTTGCTTTTTCATACGGTGCAGCTTAATTCCGGGCGTAATATGCGTTTTGGACAGACTACAGTCGGGGTGCAGGTGTCCCATCCCCGAATTGTTGGGTCTCTTGGAAAGGCCCCTTTCAAGCCGGCCGAAACTCTTGCGCCCTTTCCGCTTCCTGAAATAACGCTAGTCGGTCCCCTTCCTCCGCTGCGGGCTTTACTGCAGCAGCACAGAAAGACGTCAGAGCGCCGCTCGCAGCGGGCAGCGGTACTCGCAGTGCAAACCTTGGGCTGGGCCACGCTCGCTAGAACCCTAGATCCTCCTCCTCCTCCTAACCCGGAGTAGCAGCCAGTCCGAGGGTTGCTCTGCCAACCAAGCGATCGTCGTACGGGCTTTTCCCTGGGGCTGTTTCTCAATGGCATTGCGCGTGGTTGGGGGTTGGTGAACCGTGGCGGCCATTCGAACAAGCCCACCCGGAGCTAAATCCGGGCGAACGGGCGGCCTGCCTTCCAACTGCGCCACTCACCCGGGCGCTCTCCACCAGGTTGTAGCGACACAGCGTGTGATCCAGATCGAAGCCGATCACTTCGCAATCGGTCAGCGAGAAGAACCGGGCCATGGCGGCAGCTGCAGCGGCGGCGGGAAATAGCAAGCGCGCGGTTTCCTTCCCGTGTTTCGCGAGGAAACTGCAGCTCGGCTCTGCGTGTAAACTGGTGATGCGACGGCAGCGGCCGTTTTCTGCAGAGGTTGATCCTCTCTCCTGGCTTCGCCTCACCTTTCTTTTCCTCCCAAGGCCTGGAAGCTAGAGAACCGACAGTGGCATTCAGAGCTAGAGTTGAGCTGATTGTATTACTTCCAACTAGCACGAACTCCGTGAGTTCTGGAAGAGAAAGTAGCGGAAAGCTGGCGCATAGTCAGGGTTTCATTTACAAGCAGAAGAACCGGATTTAAATGTTCATTGCTGGAGTAAACGGTGCATAGGGAGGGATGCATGGCCCTCTCCCATAGGGGAGAATGAAACAAATTTGACTTTTGAAAAGCAGTTTGAGTCTTGTCACTTTTGCTCTGCGATTTGCATATTAACTGAACAGGCATCTAGATCTGTAGAATTTCAGAGCTTTTATTCATGACAGACCTTTCAGATAAGCTATGCCTTATATCTTTCCTCTTCAGAATAGTTGAAAATTGGAACAAGACCCCTGAAGCTTAGCTTGTTCTGTCTGCCAGATTTACCCAAATAGACCACTGGTGTCTTGTTCATATTCGCAACCAAAATTCAGAAGTATACTACCATCTAACAGTAATAAAAATGAAGATGTACACTTAGAATAAACTTTTTCTTTTGCTAGTTTACTTGCATATTGCAAGTAGAAGATTTAAAATGTATTTATTTACACATTTATAATGAGTAACTCAAAACATTTACTCATTTACGCATAACATGAGCAAATGACTTACAATATATAAAATGCATTCATAATTCTACAATAGAACAATTAACAGTAAACTATTGAATACCGTTACCTCAAGTAAAATCTTGTCTAAATGCTCTCTGGAAAAGGATTGTCTGCCATAATTGTGAAGGACAGAAGGATGGGACCACTCAGACTTCAAGAAAATTATGTTTCAGAGAGGGGTCTGCTATTAAGAATATTATTCTCTGGGTCCCAGTCACACAATCTAATCTTTTGGGCACCCAGAGCACTTTCTGCTAAACTATGTAAGGTAAATTTTACCTGCAGGTAAAACATTACCTGAGGGTAATGTTGGCCACCAGGACCTTGAATGGGTCAGAATCTATTGGTAAGCAGCATAGCTGCTATAGAACAGAACTTGAGTTAACCAACTAATGCTGGCAGGCAGATGGGCAGCTGCATTGTGTGCCACGTTATCTTCAATATCAACTGTGTACAATGAAATTGACAGAACATCCAGCAAGTTGTGCTTCTTGTATTTGGAGACTGAAATGCTAAAATTGGAAATAGGAAACAGAAAAATGTACTTGGACTGTGTGGTCTAGGAAATAGAAATGAGATACAACAGCTTACTAGTTCCTGGTCAATTCAGTTATTAACGGTACTTCATTGCCATCATAATTTTCAAACAACCAAAACAATGGCTATAACATGAATATTACCAGATAGAGTCCACAGAAATCTTAACTGATTTTAATGTCTGTAAAGACATTAAAAATGGAAGCAGGACCAGAAAAATATTCCAAAAGATTTCCAGAAATAGGTTCCAACCTTAAATTAACGTGCTAAAGGAACATCAGTGGACGATAGTGCCTGATTCAAAGCAGTTGAAAGAAAAATTCTGTCCAGTAGAGATGTCAGTATCTTAACTCCCTAGAAAATCTAAGATACTTCACAAGATATTCCCTATTTACAAGAACCTTTAGTGTTAAGAAGATGAGGTTATCTAACAGATTTGGGCCCTACATTAAAAAAGGCAGAAGTTCAAAGTGATTTTAGAAAAGCCAAAAGTACAAGAGATATTATTGCTGAAGCATATGCCCAGGAAACTGAGGAAGCAAAAAAGAACAAGAAAGAGAAAGAAAAGGAAGGGAGGAAGAGAAAAAAGAAAGAAAAAGAGAAAAGATTTACTGATATACAACGGTCTTCCGTTGTGTTGACCAAGTCAAAACAGTGGAAAACCTCGAAATACTTTCTTGTTCTCATTTGACACTTGTACACATGTCAAAGTCATAGTTCACTATAGTGAAACAGACTGGCTCCAGTTTGGCCAATGAGTAAGACAAAGGGGTGTATTCTCTATTTGTTCAGTTTCTATGTTGAGTATATATTGAGGGAAACTGGAAATTAAAATTGGAGGAAGAAATGTTGATAGCCTCTGCCATGGTGATGACACTAGTCTGATAGCTGAAAATGCAAATTATCCACAAGCTGTCATAATAAAAGTCGAGAAGTGTAGTAAAAATAGTATTCAGTTTAAAATATAAACTGAACCAGATTAATAATAACAAGTGCAACAACCACCTTTAGAACTGACAATTAAGTGCTAAATAGCTTCTGCCTTTTACAATTTACTACCAACAGCAAAGGAACCAGCAGTCAAGGAATATGCTACAAAATAACACTTGGTTATTTTTTTAGAGTAGCAATGCAGGCCTTAAAAAAAATACTCAAGATATTGCGATGTGCTTTGTACCTATAAAGATCAGATTCATGTAGGTACTGGTGCTTATTGGAAGGAAGGATAGCTGGACTTTACAGCAGGACCAAGAATGTATCAACACTTTTGAACTATGGTGTTGAAAAAAGACTCCTAATAATACCATGGACAGCCAAGAAACGGATCATCAAACAAATCTATCCAAGTACAAGCAATGAAGCTCAAATTACAATATTTTGGATATCAGGTGAAAATGTAGCTCCCCTGAGAATACCATCATGCTGGGAAAAGGCATAGAAGAAGATAATCAGCAGCTCCAGGCTCAACTGGAATGGAGATAGCTGTGCTATTGGTGGATTTAAGGGCCAGTTTGGGGACAGGTTAAATGTTTATCCAGGATAAAAATGACTTGATGGTATTTAATTGATTAATGAAAATAAACTTAGAAATGATCATGTTCTCTTCAGCATCTCCTGGTCTAGGAAAGGATGCAATTAGCAGAATCTCCTGAAACACCAAAGGGTCTCCCCACCATGGTTTCCACCATTATTCCAATAGTAGCCATGGGCCCAGGAGAAACCCAATATTGCACACCATTTCTTTCAGGGGACATTCAACTCCACATGGGACAATAAACATCCACGATACAATAGTAACTTCATATTGCTGCTACTGAGCTGCAGAATACACCCTGGATACACCCTGAAGAACAATGCTTCTGTTGATTACTCCATGCCAGGCAGCTGCTAACTGAACATGAATCTTTCTGGAATAGCTTGAGCCCAACATTTAAATAGTTCTACCATAACTGGGCTACAAAAACCCAAATTACCACTTGATGGCAGCATGAATGATTGGATTTTGCAGATCAGATATGGTAGTCAGAAGCAGATTAATGGTCAAATACCATTTTGTAAATAATATACATACTTTAGCTATGGTCTCCTTTTTGCAAAATAAAATTCAGCAAACACACTTTAGGCTAATTAATGAAACATTAAAATCCCAATCCTCTGACATTTCACTTCAGGCAGAGATAAAGATATAATTATGAGTCATATATTCAATGACATACTTAATTATATGTTTTCAGTTATAGACCTTTATATAATAGGTTATTAGTTTGAATGAATGAATGACAAAAGCTTAAATACCTTTAAGGCTGATAATGGGATGTATTTCTTCTGCGATTTGATAAATGTTTGTTGGGAACTGAGCAAAAAGAACTCAAAAAATCAACTTCTTCAAAAGAATATTAGAATTCTCAAATGAGCTAGTCTTATTTTGCTGAAGCCAGAGATAAAGTTATGTTGTCAAAACTTTAGTTTCTTTTCTTTTATTTAAAAAGTTTATTGGCCGCCCATCTTACCACAAGTGACTATGGAGATTCTCAGGCGTCCAGGTCATGGTTGTCCCAAAGGTACTTTTTCAAGAAGCAACTGGACTTTCTGGAAACCAGAAAGTACAGTTGCCTCTTGAAAAAGCACCTTTGGGATCTTATCAGAAGGTATCTCTAGATGGCTTACAATCATGAAAGACTGTATATGCACACACACAAATGCAGTATATGTTTCTCTCTGTAGGTGTGTGTGTATACACACACATACACACACACACATCTGAATCGAGGATAGCAAAGGGAGGGAAAAACTATATATTATCTTGTGCTACATCATCTCAAAAGTCCAGCAAAATTGCATGGAAATCTTCAAATGCAGAATCTTTACACATAATCAGCAACTCAGGCCTTAGGCAAAAAATTGAAATTGGGGAATTTCTGGCCTCCAATAGCCTAGGCTTTTATCCAGAAGCTTACATTTTTATCCATTAAATTAAACAAGCTCTCTGTAGGAAATCCATTTTGTAACAAACAACAAATCTAGATAACATTAGTCAAATGTTATCAGTCAAATAACTGTTCTGGGGAATTCGTGCAATAAAATAGCAAGCTATAATAGTCCCTTGCATAACACAATTTCCTTTATAGCACCCACAAACAGTGATTAAGTAAGACATTGCTTGCTGCAGTGTGTGGATAGTATCGCCATCCCCTTTGTTGCTGCATCTGATACGGTTTGCCTATAAAGTTAATATTAGTGGAAAACACCTACATTCATTCTTTGTTTTTGTTTTTTGAGATGCTTTCCAAGAAGGACATGCAGGTAGTCTTTGACTTATGACCATAATGGAGTCTGTTCATTATGGTTGCGTGTTGTGATGACCATTAAGTGAAACATCTTATTTAATATTTCCCCATCTCTAATCTCCCTGATCCAATTGTTAAATGAATGTGTGGGTCATTAAGTGAAGCATGGAGAGCTTCAGAGATGGGGAAGGTCCATGGAGGGTTAGCGCAGGCCAGCGATGGGATCCTACCGGCGCTGCTACCAGTTCGTGATCGTATGTGTGCACAGGAAACGCACGCTCGCTGCTTTCCAGCCATCAGCCGAGGTCAGCAGCGCCAATCAGCTGAGCGGATAAAGACCAAATAAGAACAAGGGTGGGTGGTAGGGCCCAACATGCATTTTTCGCTTCCTTTTCCTCTCCTCGGAGCAGAGGCTTCTTTTTGCTTCCGGTTCGCACGAACCGGGCTGAACCAGGAGGATCCCACCCTTGGCGCAGCCCCAGGTCCACCACTACTGAGGCACTTGGTGCTCTGCTCCCTGTTTCTCGGGGTTCCCCAGGGTCAGCTGGCTCCCAGAAGGAGATGCCACTGTTTGTGGAGTTTCTGGAGCTTCCTTAACAGAGTTTCCTACGGAGTCTCATGAGAAGTACTACCTGCTAGGAGAGGCCAGCAGCCTCTGCAAGAAAGCTGAGCCTCATATTGTATCACATTGCAACACCTGGGTTCCTCTGAAAAAAACAAACAGGCAAATTGGATGCTGCTGGATTCTGGAGCTGGGTGAGGAGGAGGCCATGTTCTTGGAAGTCTTTTTGGGTAGTCAGATGGGAAGTAGTCCTCATCCCTCCATGTGCTGGTTGTTTCTGCTGATTGACTTTAGGCTTCCTTGCTGTGGCCTGCAGTTTGGGAGCAAGCCAAGGACCTGGGATAATAGCAATAGCACTTATATACCACTTCACAGCTTTCTCTAAGCAGTTTACAGAGTCAGCCTATTGCCCCCAACAAACTGAGTCCTCATTTTACCCACCTCGGAAGGATGGAAGGCTGCGTCAACCTTGAACCAGGTGAGATTAGAACTGCAGGCAGCTGGCAAGCAGCAGAAGTAGCCTGCAGTACTGCACTCTAAGCACTACCCCACCACAGGATGGATGGGGAAGATGGGGGGGGGGGTGTAACTTCAGAATTCTTGTAGTCAAATATAAAGATGAACAATGGCGGAGGCACTGCAACAGCCATTACTTTGAAAGCAGGTCATAAGTACCTTTTGTGTATGTGTGGGGAGGACGTACTGTCATTAACTTTGAACGGCTAATCCTAGATCTGTTCCAAGTTGATTTTCTATCATTGACTAATTCTATACATCTTGAAAAACTGCAGCCTCCCTCAATTCCAGTAGGAAAAGATTCAGATTTGTTCCTGTCTAGCCTTGGAAAAAATAAATGATTTTTTTAATGAGGCATAAGACGAAACCCTTCAACTCAGGCAATTTTAATGTATTAATTTAAAGCATTTCTATTATACACCAGCACTGTGAACACATTTTGAAAAGGTGGTCTCTGGAATAGGATTACAGTCTACAATATTTGGTCCACAAAGGAGAAGATGATGGAGGAGGAAGAAGAACAGTAAAAGAAATTCCAGTTCTGAATGTTATGATTCTTATGCAGGTTTCCTGATGGAATGGCTGCTGGCAAAGTCAGATTTAGGAAAGTGCCCAAGGCAGCTGGCACAAATGATAGAATAGCCTTGCTTCTGTTTTCCCCCTCTTCTTTGCAGCTACATTATAATGGAAGTGGACTAAATGATTTAAATGCAGAACATACAAATCAGCTTAGGTAATTGGTATCATTGGTCATTATTCATTTTGTAAATGCACTTCTGTGTTCTTCGTAGCATCATCTATAAGTAAACCTGATAATAATGGATATTTAACTTACATGTTCAAGGATATTTCAAAAAGTAAATGCAAATTAAAAAAAAAAGACTCGCATAGCAAAGAAAGCCATTTTGTTATTGCTTTCCCAAATACCATTGTAAAGTATGGCACCAATTAATGTGCAAATAAATGTTATATATTCCTGAAATGTTTCAGCTATATTAGAATGGTGATTTAATTATGCACACACATACACACAACACATTAAAAAAATGCATTCAAGGTTTTTTTTTCTTCATTACACCAACTTCTAATTTGTTTATGGAATTATTGCCCGTTGCTTAGTCAAGAAAAGCATGTTTTCGAGCTGTGTTAATCATTATAGTTATTTTGTATAAGTAAACAACCTAAACTGATATTATGTTAAATGGAATAAGGTTTATTGGAATTAGAGGTAATGGCAGGCTTTTATCAGGAAAATGTTTGTAAAGAATGCACACCGATAGGCCACAAACTGTGCATTTAAAACAACTTAGAATGCTATAATTTTCAGAAGAGTATATGCAAATGCTAATAGCAGTGAACACTGCATAGAAAACTGAACACTTGAATTGCAAACAGTTATTACATTTTTGCATAATCCATTTAATTATGTCTCATTTAAAGTAGCAGTTCAGGCCACCCAGCTCTTATGTTCAAGAAGAATAATCAAAGAACTATAATCCCATGTCAACATGTAAGTCAAATGGGAAAGCCATCCATATAAACAATAGATAATACAATTGTACAAGTAGTTTCAAATGAGTAGAACAGTATTTCTCAACATGGCAACTCTTAAGATGTATGCATCTTCCCCAGTCAGGGGAAAATTAGAGATTTTCTTACTTTGGTTTTCCTATTTTTTTCCTATATGTTCCCTGCCTTGAGTTACTTATAAAAATAATATAGGCAGCTAAAAATCTAAAGTAAAGAAAATAAACAAATATGTACTTTGGCATAATTCAACATCCTGGTAAGTACTGGTGCTCTTCCCACCTCTCAAAAAAGGTAGAATTACTCATTAAAATGATATTATCTAGGTAGAATCAAATAGAATCGTATCAGACATTAGAACAGAACAGAACAGAATAATTAGAACAATTTCAATAGTTCCAAGAAAGTTCCACACCCATTTGCATTATTCAGGTGACCCTGAGGGCACAGATAAACCTCCAAGTGTTCCCAATGATTCCCAGAGTGCCAACAACCAGATGACTGCAAGGACTATACATCCTTCTATTCTTTACCATTCAGTCAGAACTGAAGAACTTGTTGGATGAGAAGTGAAACTCTTCAAGGAAAAACAAAGAAAACCAAATTTTCTGAATTCCTGAATTATCGGGCATGTCCACCAAGAATGGAAAAAGGTCCCTTCTACCAAATTGCATTTCCAACATAATGATTTTGTATTCGGGTACATTTTAGCGAGTCTTGCGGGGGGTAGGTGCCACCTATAAAACATCTTAATTTGGTTTTCTTTAAACGCTATCGATTTTGTGATCGTATAATTCCTTTTCCAGACTTTCTCCCAATCGTCTAATTGTATGCTATGACCTACGTTCTTCGCCCAAGCAATCATTGGACCTTTTACAATTTCTTCCATTAGATCAAACTCCAATAGATAGCTATATATTTTTGAAATTAGTTTCTCTTCAGGTCCCAATAATAATTTATTTAATAAATTTAGTTTTGTATCAATTCCGAATTCTTCTCTATCTTTAATATATCTGGATTGAATTTGGAAGTATGGCCACCACCCTGTAATTATCCCCTCATCTCTTAGTTCTTGGTTGGATTTTAGGTTTCCATGGGCATCCAAAAGGTCAAAATACTTTGCAGCTTTACCTATATCTAATATATTTGGGTGAGCCATTGCCTCCATTGTGGATAACCAACCCGGGACCTTCATATAATATTTATTTTCAATTTCCTTCCATGTTTGCATTAATGAATCCCTCAATGTATGTTTATAAAAATAAGTATGGAAGTTGCTCTACATGAAGGCAATGCATTTTCCTAATAACTGTGACAAGGTCTGTAAATTGGGCCTTCTGGCTCCCCTCACCTTGTTCGATAATGCCTTGATGTCGAGTACGCGGTCTGGGGACAAAAACACCATCCCCCTCTCCGAGTCTATTATCGCTCCCAGATGCAGTAGCTTTCTGGTTGGATGCAAATGACTTTTTTTGTAATTGATAGAGAACCCGTGTTGTTGTAGTATTCGCAGGGTGAAATCTAGATCCTGCTGGGCCCGCCTGACCGATGACGACTGGATGAGAATGTCGTCCAGGTAACACTGCATCCTGACGGGCTTGGATCTCACGAATGCTGCCAAGGCCGCCAGAAT
>JAOYMU010000252.1:28916123-28928961 GCA_025802295.1 Psammodynastes pulverulentus | reverse complement strand
ATAAGTCTAAGTGCTATTGCTAGTGCTTTCCCTCCCTCCCTCCCTCTCCCCCTCTTTCTTTCTTTCTTTCTTCTTGCAGTTTATGTATTCATCTGATTTATTTCCTCTCCAAAACAGAGATCAAAGATTGAATAATTCAGGCTGATCTATCCCCATACTATTCTCTAAATAAAACCTGTCTTTACATTTTCATGCAAGCACCAGCCTCATGGATACTTTAAGACTATACTACAGTATTACCATACCGTTCAATAATGTAGTATGTTATGTTAAATGGTTACACAGTGCTCCTAACTTATATTTCTCAGTTCCGTGCATTCTCTTTGTTATATCAAGCCATCTACCCTCTGCCAAAATTAAACTTTGCCATCTTTGCTAATCTAGCATCCCCTCTGATTCCCATCATCCACAGGCAGGAAGCCTGGAAAGGATGGATTTCTAGTCCAAAGCTCATCTGGATTAAGAATTGCTGTGCAGCTGGCAGGGTGGGGAATTGGCAATCAAGCAGGCATTTGCATGCAGCTCCTTTAATCTAATCAATGGAAGACGCTGGCATCTCTCTTTAAATTAATCAGCAGAGGAGACGCATAAATAAGCAGACTTGCTCCTGCTGCTCTGTGGCGTCGTCGTTCAGGTGCCTCGCAGTCTCTTGAGCCTCTGGCTTTGCTGCTTTCTCTGGGACAACATAGATTCTTTCACTCAGGTGTCAAAATGTCCAGGAAAAAATATGAGGCAACATTCTTGGTGAACCAGCAGGCAGACAGCATACCTGAGTGCCTCTGGAGGAGTTACGTACTCCTAGCATTCTGGGCTCACCTGGTGGCTTATAAATTGTTTTCTTCAAGCTGGCTGGCACTCTCCACCGAGACGGGCTTCAGTCCAGAATAATAGTGCCTTGTTCTGGGGACTGACCTCCCGTTATATATCCAGGTTACAAAAGGCCTGGATTGGCATTGTTCCCAAGAGATATTTATGTTCACGGTGTCCTTTCTGGCTCATCTGAGCGCAGAAGAGAGCGAGTTTCCTTTGAAGGGAAGATTGTTTCTCACCTCCAGGCAGAGAGATGGGAGGGCAGAATGCCCACAAAACGTTCTCAAGCTGGGCCCCCTTTTGGCCAGGTGGGTTTGGGAAGGGGATGAAATGGAGGTGCAAAGGGAGGCAATGTTGTAATTAAGCAGGAAGCGATGGATGCAAAGGTGGCTGGCATATCAGCAAAGGTGGCTGCTCCCTGTATAATCAGAACAGCCCTTGAGAGAGGCTTCATTATCTTGTGCCAGATCATGAATTCATCCATGAATGGCACTTCACTCGGATAGGGGCGTTGCGCAAAACACGCCTGTTCGGTTGCATCCTTAAGACGATTACGACTTCCAAATGAAACAACTCCCATCTTTCTTCACCGGCTTCCTGTAGGAATTGTGGAGTGGCAATCGTTTCCCCAATGCTCATCCAGTGAGGGAAAAATGGGTGAATTGCTTCAGACACTTCCGTTTACGAAAGTTGAGGTCAAAAGTAAATGATACGGAGGATTATAAAAGAGCTACAAAAACCAATCGCTCCAAAAATTGGCAAATTTGCCTGTCTATAATCATAACTCCATGAACTGAGTTTCTCTCTTACCTGTATAATAAAGGTATCTGTACTTTTATTTGTTGGATTTCAGATCTGACACTGCTGTGGCTGTTCACTATTCACATGTGCAGGAATGCCACTTTCCTTGCAATTAGTTTCAGACCCTCCCAGCCTAAGACAATGCTTTAAAAACATTTTTGAAATTGGTGCCTAGTTTAAATTACTGTTTTTATATCGTGTGTGTATAAGAGAAACAATCATCTCTCTCTCTCTCTCTGCATGTGTACATATGTAGTCTTCTACTTACAACCACAATTGGGACTGGAACTTCCATGTGAAGTGATGCAATTTTAAGTGAATTATACCTAATTTTATCATCTTTTTTGCTGCAATTATTCAGCAAATCCAGTTTCCCCCATTGACTTTGCTTGTCAATCAAAATCAATTAAAACCAAATTACAATCACAATACAAAAAGAAAATTAAATATATGCATTAGCCAAGAAAAATAATTCATAGAAGTTAACCTAACCAGGAAACCTTCGTACCCTTGGGATGCCAGGCCTGGGCACATAACAGGGTCAGGAGGCCTGTGCTAATCTCTGGAGGAAGAATGTTGCAGGCACTATGGCAGAAATGGCACGGCGCCTGGTTCCTGGCAGCTGACTTTCCCTGGCTGATGGGACCTGGAGCATGTCCATCCTACTGGACAGGATTGGACAGATAAGAAGACAGTCCCTCAGAAAATCTGGGAGGAGCCCCTTAGAACAGATTCTCCATCTCTGATTGACTGAAAAGTTGAGGAATCACATTTTAGGTGATGCATGATTAACCATTCTATGCCCTGGTTTAAAATAATTTTATTTTGTTTAATAAATTTTGCTGATTAAACTGCTCACTCTCTTTTTGTTCTCTACGCCTCTTTTTGTCATTTGTGGGCATCTAAAGGAGGATCACTCTTGCCAGATCACCAAAGCGGTCACTTGCAGAAGCTTTTCAAATCTGCCCACAGACACAAGCAATTATGGTTGTGATCTGCTGGTGACAATTCCAATATAGATCTAGTTGCGATAGTTTTCTTTACTTTTTTTTGGCAATGGCTAAAGGTTGCCAAAAGTCCACATTAAGCTTCTCAGAATCGTGCATGAATAGGTGACCTTAGGGACTGAAATTATTAATAAATAAATACATGGGTGAAATTTAAATTTTGACAGGTCAGGAAAAGCACTCTGGGATGACGGTTGGGTTAAGACATGGAACAGCTTGGATTTAAATACTTATTTATCCATTGAGTTTGCAGGATCACCCTCTTCCTCAAAGCTTGCTCTACAGGGTTATTGCAAAAGTAGAAAACATCATAATTACCGGTAGCTGCCCCATATCAGGTCGGAGAATGTGCCTACATAAGTCAGTCATGTTTTTCCTGACCAGTGGCAGCTCTCCAGAGTTTCATACAGACCTGGGTGTTTATCATCCAGGGCTATTTGACCCTCCTTGTAACTCAACATGCCAGGAGACTGAAACTATAATTATCCATGTATCTTACAGCAACAATCCATTCCTTCTTTATGAGAGAAAGGGAGTGCTGGCTGCAAAAGAGAAAAAGGAACCCAGACTTCCCCCAGTGACAGCCTCCAGACACAATGGACTGCAATTCCCAGAATTCCTAGCCAGCCCAGCCAAAGAGAATTACAGTCCAATACAATGAGCCAGTAGTTAGAGCGCAGTACTTCAGGCTACTTCTGCTGACTGCCGGCTGCTTGCAGTTTGGCAGTTCGAATCTCACCAGGCTCAAGGTTGACTCAGCCTTCTATCCTTCCAAGGTGGGTAAAATGAGGACCCAAATTGTTGGGGGGCAATAGGCTGACTCTGTAAACCGCTTAGAGAGGGCTGTAAAGCACTGTGAAGCAGTAGGGTCTAAGTGCTGTTGCTATTGCTATTTCATTAATTTATACTTGCTTGTAAATAAGCCTCTCATAGCACTGAAAACATGCTGTTGTAATGTAAGCATCTTAGGCAATCAAGTCATTAGAATAAAAGAATAGGTATAAAATATATCCGATTTTAGATGAGAAAAAAACTGTCCTTAGTGTTGGAGTCTGAAGATTCTGAACAATTATAAGCTGGGATTTCATCGGTGCATTCACAAGCCTTGCCACTGATCTCAAAACATATTCACAATGCAAGCAGCAGAAAATACGATTTATCATATCTCTTCATTATGTTAATAAAGATTTGGGAAATAAGTTTTAGGGTGAAAAAAAAATTGGCTCAGACTTTTTTATGCACTCCAATGGAAGAGTATTTACAATGCTATGAATTTGGATGCTCTAGTTACTATGAAAGGATTGTATACTCCAGTAAACTAATGAGAGGTCTGCTTAGCAAATTAACTAACAAAGAATAATGTTCCTCAAAGACTGCAATTCCTCCTTCTCCGGTCTTTGAAAATAATTTCTGCTTTTTATTGATGTGGATAGAAAAACTTTTCAGAGAGAGTTCAATCTGGTTCTTCCTAAAGATATTATGCAGTCACAGTTGATTTGATTGCACAGGACGTTCTTTTTTTGGATGTCTACTATGCTTGGTTTTTTTTAATAAATAAAACATATGCAGTATGGTTGTATATAATTCAAAAATAATTTGAAAGAAATGCTTTGGACCTTACATGCACACAGCACTTTACTGCCACGTCATTAAAATGTCAACTACTGTTTAAAGAATTGATTCAGAAAGATCAAAGTTTCCAGCAAAGAAGGAAGAGACAGTTCTGAGGTTCTGCAGAGTGGAAGTATTTCAAGAAAAAAGATTAGTTTTGCAGTGAGTTTATGTTCACAACTCTGGAGTTGATCATAAAACAATTCAGTTTCCAGTTTCTGTCAATGTCAGGGGAATATGGGGAGGTTCAGGGGAATAGGGAGGTCCAGAGGGGATTTCAAACTGTCTGAAAGCCACTATGGGTAAGCATCCTAAGACTGCTTATACAGTTTATAACAGCATTAAGTGGCAGTTTATAACAACATTCAGTAGAGGAGATTTTGGAACCCACTTATGTTCATTTAAATATATGTTTCGCTTTTTAAACCACATATGTATGAATTGCTTGGTGGGGTACATAGAAAATTGAACAAATCCCAGTTCTGTTAAGTACCAACTACGTCCAAAATAGGGGATATTTTGATGTGGATACAATTCTTTATTAAAAATGCTACACTTTTCAGTCCAAAGGCCCATCATTCTATAGAGGAATTTTGACCTACGAACAGGTTAGATGCTAAAATATATTTTAACAGAACTGTGAATTTTTTTTTTGCAGGAAAATTGACATAAACGAATAGTTCACAATTGTGATATTAGAGCTATATTATGATCTTACTTAAGGTGTACTACATTATGTATCCGGCATTGAGTAGATCTATATTCCTAGATAATAGATGTAATTGTGGGCATGCAGAAATTATCTTGCCTCTTCTCCTTTTTCTACTGCTTGAATACTAATGTTGTCTTGAGTTCTGTTTTCAATTACTTGTTTTCTGACTTTTCTTTTATCATTGCCAACCATATCTGTCATTATTTAAAACAGAAATCAGAGGTGATATTCAGCTGGTTCTGACCAGTTCTGGAGAACCGGTAGTGGAAATTTTGAGTAGTTCAGAGAACCGGCGGTAACCTTCCCCCAGAAATGAGGAGGGAATGGAGATTTTACGGTATCCTTCCCCTGCCATGCCCACCAAGCCACGGCCACAGAACCGGTAGTAAAAAATGTCCCACCACTGACAGAAATGTATGGAAGGAATTGTTGGGGGCAATATGCTGACACTGTAAACCGCTTAGAGCGGGCTGTAAAGCACTGTGAAGCGGTATGTAAGACTAAGTGCTATTATCATGGAGCTATGTATCTGGTGGCAGAAAGTTTAAGAAGGTCATCCTAAATGAAGCCTTGCAAGAATGCAAGAGGTTTCCATGAGCTGCACAGTGGCTCTGTGACTTTGGAAAAGGTATGTCACAAGATGCTAAATGTAGCCTCCAAATATCATTCTGAGAGAAATATCAATACGACTATCATGCAAGCACTTCTGGTACATAATAAAAAACAAACTGTATTGATCTTCTTAGCTGCAGAAAAGGCCCTTGACAATTTGAACTGGGATTCCTTATTTAAGGTTCTGGAAGATATGAATTTTGGACAGAACTTCATAAAATGGATGAGATCGATCTATACCTTACAGAAAACACAAATGATTGTTAATGGAGATCTAACAAAGCTTGTTAAATACAAAAAGGAACAAGACAGGAATACTGACTGTCCTTTTCTTGTTTATATTGAATACAAATATAGGACAGATGAGAAAATTGAGGGAGTAAAGATTAAAAAAGAAACTTTGCAGATGACTTGGTGTTGACTCTAGAAGATTCCTTAAAATGAATTGACATGTGAATGGACACATTAAAGGAATATGGTGTTTAGCAAGTTTCAAGATTAATAAACAGAAGGCAAAGATACTAACTAAAATATGAAAGCAGAAGATCAAACAGAATTGATAAGCAAATTAAGTTTTCAGGTTGAAAAGAAGGTAAAATATGAGGGTGTCCTTAGGACAAATAGAAATTGTATGCTTATTTAAAATAATTATATTAAGACATGGAATGAAGTTAAAAATATATGTTAATATGGGGGGAACTACAACTTTTATTGCTGGGAAGAATTTTTGTAATTAAAAATGAATGTCTTGATAATATGACTTTTTATTTCAAAAAATACTGTTTTGACAACTGGTACACCATTTTAAAACGTGGCAGAAGGTTATATCTAAAGTTGTGTGGAAGTGGAAAAAAGCATGAGTTAAATATAACATGCTACAAGAAGCAAAGAAAAGAGAGGGATTGGGCTCACCAGATTTCAGTGTGTGTTTTGCAGTTTGCTGTTGGTTTGGATGAAACAGTGAGTGTTTCTGAGAAACAGAAGACTTCTATAGTTAGAAAAACATGACCCGGGATTTGGGTGCCATGGGTATTTGTGGTAAAACAAAATCAATGTTTATTTTAAAAAAATCATTATGTTAGGCATGCCATATTGATAATATGGAATAGATATAACTCCAGATTGTGCCTGAAAACACCTTTGTGACTCTCAGCACAAAAAGCATATTGTAGATGAGAAATAATAGGCTAGTTTGGCTAATTTGTGAACTAGAAATTTGTCAAGGGGAATGTAAAATAAAATCAAGAAAAGAACTGGTGGCAGGGGATATTGAAATTTGAAACAGAAGTATGTGAATGAATGTCTAATAAAGTGGGCTAAAATATACAGATGAAACAATGGAAAAATATGCGACTGAAAGAATTGAAATTTACACGATGTTATCATCTGAAAGAGAATTTTTATAAAATGAAATATGACATATGTCACCAGAGAAATTAAGCAGAATGTATAAAGGTGCTTCAAAATTATTTTGGAAATAGAGAGAGATGTTTTGCCATGTTTGGTGGACTTGTAAACAAGTTAGAAAATTCTGGATTCAAGTACATATACTGATTCAGACGATTTTAAAGATTACTATAGAATTGAAAACCAGAGGTTTTTCTTTTGTGATTGACAGACAAACCATTGGAAGAATGTCATGGAATTTTCTTTTTGTACATGATAACTATAGTGAGATTATTGTATGCACCTGGACAGAAAAATTGGACATCGCCCACTGTGGATGAATGATTAGTTAAAACAAGAGCTGGATCTTGCTGAGATGCTTAAACTGACTTCTTTGATCAGGGGAAAAAAACCCCCCCAATAAACCACATTTATTGCTGACTGTTATAAAATAAACATACTGTATGATTTATGGTTTTGATAATTAGAATAGAAAGAAGAAGGGTGTACAGTAACCAGAGAGTAAGAAGTAATCTTTTAATTGTACTTATGCCTGTTGTAAAGAAAATTGAAAGCTACTTCTTTGTATCTTTTTTCTTTTCTATTTTCTTTTACTTTTTCCTATTTTTAGCTTTCTTTTTTATTCCTTTTTCTTACTCTATATTAGTTTGCACTAGTTTTGATTTTGTGTTTAAAAACATTTAATAAAATCAAATAAAAGAGAATTCATGCCAAATATGATAACAACACATTTATTTATACGGTACAATGATTTTGCAGATTGCTTTATTTGTGGTATGCAGAACAGAAGGGAAAATATGCCACTCTCTGTGTAATAAAAGAGAGGCAGAAAGAGGAGAAACCAGGAAGTTCATACAAAAGAAGTTTGTCCACATTTCAGCTTATTAACACAAAAGGTCAGTCTGATTGGTTATTCATTACCAAGAGTGACACGGTTTTGGTCTCTTGCAGTAGCTACAGTCTATCTTTGAGAGACTAAAGAGTTATTAGGAGGAAAGGTAGGAGATTTAGCTGTTCTGCTTCTGTTTGCTTATTTTATTTTATTATTTTTTTTGGCTCCCAAGAGAATGGCTCAGGTCTTTCTGAATGATCAGAAGAGGAAGTGAAAAATTCCCCTGACATGAAGATTTGCTTTTCATTGCTCAGGTTTCAATCCTAAGCGAGTAGCCGCAAGACGAGGAAGAAACTCTTAGGGAAAACTTTTTGTTTTTAGAAATTGAGAGGAAAGAAGTCCAAGTAAAAGATCTTCCCCAATCCCAGCAAAGCCCTTTGGCTTTTATCTTGTTCAAAGGGGTCGAAGGATGAGTTTGGAAATGACGGCTAATGGAAGAAATAGCTTTCAAGGATTTGTGAATGCGTAACAGGGGGGACAGGAGAGAGAGAAAGAGAGAGAGAGAGAAAGCTGAAGAAATTGAAGCTAGCAAGTAAGAGGAGCCGCAGCATGGGGAACTGCTGCCAGAAGAATTGTGCAAGCCTGGAGTCCTACGTGCTCTGGCTTTTCAAAGTTTGTGATTGCAGGTCAGGAGGTAAAACGGGGTCAAGAGACGATACAAATGGCGCTCCGGTAGGACCACCGATATCACCTCCACTCAGAACAGGAGAACCGAGCTGCAGATTTGTTGCCTTGTTTCCTTACCAAGCCCGGACTGAGGATGATCTGAGTTTTCAACCTGGAGATAAGCTTGAAGTGCTGGATACCTCTCAGGAGGGCTGGTGGTTTGCAAACCTGCTTGTGGAGAATGGTCTTTCCAGACCTGGACAAAAACTGCAAGGCTATATCCCAGCTAACTATGTCGCTCCCGACCAGAGTATTGAAGCTGAACCGTAAGTTCTGATATAGATGTAGAGCTAGAGCTTAGAGGAAATAAGTCCTCAGCTTAGGACTACAATTGAGCCCAAAATTTATGTTGCTAAGTGACAAAATTGTTAAGTGAGCTTTGCCCCATTTTATGATTTTTCTTGCCACATTTGTTAAGTAAATCCCTGCAGTGGTTAAATTAGAACCATGGTTGTTAACTGAATCTGGCTTCCCCCTTGGCTTTGCTTATCAGAAGGTTGCAAAAGGGAATCACGTGACCCCGGGACACTGCAATCGTCATAAATGTGAGTCAGTATGCTAAGCGTCTGAATTTTGATCACGTGACTAAAGAGACTCTGCAATGATCATAAGTGTGAAAAATGGTCATAGGTCCCTTTTTTCAGTGCTGTTGTAACTTTGAACAGTCACTAAGCAAACGGTTGTAAGTTGAGGACTACCTGTAGATTTCTAGATAATGTACTGTATTGCAATCACCAAACAGACAAATAGTCTTGGGGAAATGGCCATATATATGGAGCCAAATATATGGAGAATGCCCTTTTGAGAAACCAGAAGCAACCAAATGTTGTTGTGGGGCTTTGGGATAGCATAACATTTGTGTAGACCTAATTTATCTATTATTTTCAATAGAGATTGGGACTGATATTATACTAGTTGCCCCTACAAATTGATTTTGATTTTGGTTTTTTTGCAGCAAATATTAATGTTTCCCTTTCCCAGAATGAATTTATTTGTTTCTTAATGAATTACTATGTGTGGATAGGTATGTGCAGATGTACTCTTTGCTGTTTTAGGGATGAAGTACAGGGTAAACAGGACAAATCTCTTCCACACCTCATTTAGGTAATCTCTGAGGTACCTAGATAGCAACAAAGAGAACCCCTTCCAGAAGATGTGGAGTTTTCCTTTCATTGAACAGACTTTCTGGGCTGCGAAACTCTTTGGGGGTTTTTTTCTGCCATCATAACTTGAAAAGGTTAATTGTCGCCCTGGGATCGCCCAAAGGCATGAAGAGAACAACTTTCTATTTAGCTGTGACTGGGAGGCATACGACCGAAACTGAATGGATTTTAAAATGGAAATACAATATCTATGCCCATTAGAAAGTGAAGCAGTCCAGATCTCCTGAGTTTTAGGATTGCTATTTTAATTATTCAAATATTTAGAATACTAGTTTGGCAATGAAGACTGGCGAGACTTAATTGCAGCTTGAGTGCTCCTTGTTTACCTTAGTCCAGAAAGTTTGAGGTTTTATTTGCATGAATAGATAAACCAGGGCTGTAAGTTCCTTACTGCAATTTGCATTCATTATTGAATGAAAAAATATGTGTCGAATGAAATTGTGTTACTACAGGGAGTTTCAAGAAGTAGATATGATTCACTGGTGCACGTCTGCTCTGATTTTAAGGACATTTGAGGATTTAGGTGCTGTGCATGTCTGTTTACTCAACTTTATACAAGCAAATGTGTTTTGATATTATTAAAAAGTAATACATTGTGGCATAAGTCATGGCATAAGAACTAAAAGAAAAAGTCATAGAGAAAGAGGAAAAGTAATTTCCAATTTTCTTCAATAGAGTTACAGATTAACTTCTTGCTTTAAAATTCATGAGCAGTCATAAGACAAGAACTATCTGTAGATCTCTCCAGTTTGCCAGATTTGACTGCATATAACTCCCCAACTTTTAATTGGGATTAAAATCATTTATATAATCAGTTACAAAAGAAAACCCCCAGCTACTAGAAGTTATGCGTTTCTACTATTTTAATTGGAAGAAAGATATGGAGCTGTTTAGCTGCTTAATTACCTTCTAAAAAAAAAAGATGGGTAGAGTGAAATCTGAAGGAAATCAATATAATTTGTTGCCAGTATACAGTACATGTTTCAATACTGTGTGTGAGCTCTAAGCCAAATGCAGGTCTGGAGCTTTAAGACTGCTCATTGGTACATGCCTCAATTTTCAGCAGCATGTAATTATTATGCCTTCCTGTTATGTAAGTCATAAGTCATGGATATCCAGGAATGAGCCTTCTCAGAGTTGCTCCCCTGTTTCTGGAATTCTTTTCTAGAGCAGCATTTCTGAACCTTGGCAACTATATGGTGTGTAGACGTCAACTCTCAGAATTCTGGGAGTTGAAGTCCATATATCTTAATGTTGCCAGCCAAGTTTGAGATACACTATCCTAGAGATATTGCTTGGAATTGACTTTGAGAATTGATGTTCTGAAGAAAAGACATTCTATCTCTGAGGGTTTTTCATACTAACTTTTAATCTATGCTACAATTGTACTTTTTAATGAATAGCATGTTACCGCCTGGCATATATTTGAAGGCTTTTCAAAAGATTACTTACTGCCTTTTGTATATGCTATCTTTCTTGCTCTTTTTCTTCCTACTTTTCTTCTCCCCTTCCTTTTTTTGTTCTCCACATGTTGGGCTCTAAAGATTTTGTAAGATTCCCTGGGAAAATATTTGTTTGGAAGTATGTTCAGACATAGTACATTTTAAAACTAAATAAATGAGAAATAAATGTGTTTTAATTATTATTGTATGAAAGAATGTCTTCTTGCTTAACTACTTGGCTGAAGTTAATTCAACACACCTGTTGTGTGCCTCACATAAACAAGATTTTGTTGATATCAGTAGCCTGCTAGGTGTTCTTGCTGTTATCAGAAACATACCAGGTGTGTGTTGCTTGGCTGTTCCAGGAATGCTTGTTGGCAATGGAAGCAGTGGTGAAATTCAGCCGGTTCGGCCGGGCTTGGCAGAACCGGTGGCACAAATTGGGCCTGGGTCACAGAACCGGTGGCGACCCCTGGCTGGCCACGCCCCGAACCGGCTCGCCTGGCCGTTTACTTTCCCCGCCCACTCTCCCAGCTCTCCCTAAAACATGGCAGCCGAGGCACAGCTCAAGAGGTCGGGGATGTCCCAGGGCTGCACAATGCAATTTACATATGCAAAAGCCCCAGGACACCCCTGCCCTGCCTCTTGAGTGCTGAAGCCGAGGCTTTTTTCCTTCTCCCGCCGTCCGTTGCTCTGGAGCTCTCCATTTCAGTCCGCGCTGCTCTGGAGCTCTCCCATTTCAGGTGTGTGTGTGTGTGTGTGTGTGCGGGCATTAATTGCAGGCTGCAAATTGCCGCGAGATGAAATTAAAAGAGCGATTTCCAATTAGCCGGTCCAAGCAGAGAGAGAAGCCGGGATCAAGCAGCAGCCGCACCACCTTCCCAAGACGCACCTGGTCCCAGCTTCTCTCTCTGCTTGGACCGGCTAATTGGAAATCGCTCTTTTAATTTCATCTCACAGCAATTTGCAGCCTGCAATTAATGCCCGCACACACACACACACCCCACCCCACCCTTGCAAAATGTGTCCTCCTTCCGCTGCTGCTGGCTGTCTCCTCCCTCGGTGCCGGGAATGGCAGAGGCGGGGATATGTCGTCCATCTCCCCACCACCTTTGCCATTCACGGAGGTCTGGGAAGAGCCGGCAGCACGCAACGGCTCTTCCCAGAACTCCAGGAATAGCACTGTGGCGGGGAGATGGAGGCATGGCTGCTCTATGCCTCGCAGCTCTGCCGGTGCAAGGTATGGAGCAGCCACACCTCCATCCCACCGCAATGCTGTTCCTGGAGCTCTGGGAAGAGTCGTGGGAAGAGCCGTATGCGCGCAGGCAGCTCTCTCTGCCACCGGGAATGGCAGAGGCGGGGATATGTCCTCCATCTCCCTGCCACCTCTGCCGTTCACGGAGGTCTGGGAAGAGCCGGCAGCATGCAATGGCTCTTCCCAGAACTCTGGGAATAGCACCGCGGCGGGGAGATGGAGGTGCAGCTGCTCCATGCCTCACAACTCTGCCAGCGCGAGGCATGGAGCAGTCACGCCTCCATCCCGTCGCGGTGCTGTTCCCGAAGCTGTGGGAAGAGCTGTTCGTGCACAGGCAGCTCTCCACCGCCGGGGATCCTGGCTCTACTGCGCGCTCCCACGTTCTCCCGCGACCCTCCATCCCTTTCCCCCCCTCTCTGCCCCGGCGGGATGTTTCCCGCGGGGTCCTGCTCACTCCGTT
>JAOYMU010000252.1:28794456-28804928 GCA_025802295.1 Psammodynastes pulverulentus | reverse complement strand
CCTTTTCCGAGTCCGCGTCACGTGACGCGTCTCGACCAATCGCGCGCTATCACTTCCGGGGTTTTTTAGCGCGCGACAGGGGGCGCGTTCCAGCACCTTTCGGCGCCGAAGAAAAGCCCTGAATGTACATGATTAAAGCATAACATGATACAGTTCCTCAGTGTTCCATATTTCACTTGCTTTAGTTCTGACTCTTCTTAGCATAGGCTAAATTCATTTCTTATCTACGCACTCAAAACTCAGATATTTCATAGACAAACGTTTTTCTGCTTATCTGTGGCCTTTTGAAGTAGGGTGACTGTTTAGTTTGGGTTCAGATCCCAAAACAGCTTAGTATATGTAAATGAAATGAAAAGTTCCCATATCAGTCCCATAATGTGGGAATAACATAGGATCTCTTCATCTGATATGGTTTTATTTAATTACACGTTATCAGAATATAAACAAAATATGAATGATTAAATAAAAGCATTATGTGATTAGTATTTTTCCACCAGTGCATATTTCTCAATATCATGTTTTAGAAGAATTTTATTACACAAAATTCAAATAAATATTTTGGTTAATACTGTAACTATTTCAGTCACTAAAACTGGGAGATTTTAATAGTAGCGGTTCTACATATCAAATTCAAAATGAATAAAACATAGTACTTTACCTGGCATAAAAATATTTCTACAATGTTCTTTATTTTTGTTTCTATGCAATTAATATGGCCCATTTGTAAAACAAACTTTATCTATTAAACATTGAAAAAACCTACATTCCCTTGTTTTTTCCTGTTTCCAGGTTCAGAAATGCTAATGAGAAATCCCTGTGGTTTTTCAACAGATGGACTTTAGGCCTTTGTGCACCTTAAGTCATTTGGTTGCCTTCATGTTTCTTTCTTTCAGCAGGTACATTTACTATTTAAAACTTCCTTTTTTATATTCTATTGTTAGGAGCAACTCCTAAAACTCCTGAGATGTTGTTTTTCCTTCTTTGGAAATCAGAATCAATCAATCAATCAGAAAACCAATTGCTTAAAAAATATTTCCATGAATCCAAACTATTCCTAGTTCTGAGAATAGAAGAACAACTAGATACAAGGACAGTTTTTCCCCGCATGCAATCATTCTGCTAAAGAACTAAATTCCCACAACACTGTCAAACTATTTACTAAGACTGTATTACTATTCTTCTTCTTATCCTTCCTATTACCAGGGCTTTTTTTGAGCCGGAGCTCAGTGGAACGGCGTTCCGGAACCTTTTCGGAGCTGTCGTCACGTGCTCCGTCTCAACCAATCGCGCGCTATCACTTCCGGGTTATTTTAGCGCGCGACAGGTGGAGCGTTCCGGCGCCTTTCGGCGCCGAAGAAAAGCCCTGGTTCTTACACAGCTCTTGTTGTGAAGTGTACTAGATCATATCTGTCACCGAATTTGTGCTTGGAGAAGAGAGGGAAAGGGAAAATACTACTTTCAAACTGATCGCTTACAGATAACTTTAAGCTGCCTCAGAATATGCCCGAAAAAGGCAATTTTTAGTGTATTTGTGACATGGTTAGAGGGAAGTGAGAAAGAATCCTGTGTGTGTTATTTACTACTCCCTGAATTTTAAGACATTGTTGCAATGCTTTATTTTGTTGTGTTCTATTGTATCAGTCGTTTATTTTGTTGTGGTTATATGCTCCTCATTCACTATAAAGAAAGAAAGAAACAATACAGTAACAATTAAGGATGGGTTTTTCTTGCCAAACTGAAAACAAACAAATCTTTGAAGATAGGGAAGGGTGAGAGGATTCACATTTAATTTGGAGAACGTTTTCCCAGTCTCCAATAATGGTTTATTTGGGGTTGTTTCTCCAAATATGTGCATTGTTTCACTGTGCACACATGTGTTGTTGCCTTATTAAATTAAAGATCTTTCAGAAGTTCTCTTCATCCATCTTTCAATAGATAGAAAACTATATACAAGCATGAAATTTCCTGTCCCACTTCTGATTCTTCTCTTGTCTCTCATCTTCAAGGAAAGATGACTATAAGGAAATGGGTGAGAAAGCCTCACAGCTTTGACATACTTTGCGGCTGACCTTAGATGCCATTGGCTTAAAGGGGCAAATTCTATTTAACACTAATGCAGCTAGAAGGGTGACTCAAGCTGATCCCATTTATGGCTGAGAATAAAATAAAGACAATTTCATGGAGACAGGGCAGAAAATAGGTATTATGCCACAGTGAAGTTTGGGTGGAAAAAGACCTTGTGTGAGCCTTTGGGAAGTCTGTGTATGTTACACAGCATCTTCACTGTGTCATCCCAAACACTTCTGCAGTTTTGAAATGAGCCAAACTGGGTATTTTAAGGCTGCTTTAAGTCTTTTTAATCTGTGACTCTCTTTATAGATTTGGGGCATTTGCCCTGGGGAAATGGTGCACTTTTCGAGCCTTGCCCTATAAGCAAAGGCCATCCATTACCCTCTTCCCTCTCTCTATCAGGTTAATGACTTTATTAAATATTTAACGGGCACTGTCTCTAGAGTGCCGACATAAGTGATTTTACATTATCTCATCCACTCCTGTCTCTGATTTCTTATAAAGTGTGTTGCTCTCCCTGGCGTTAACTCAGAGAAAAATCATGATTGATTGGACAACCATTAAGACCATGTTTAATATTAACCTTCATCTTCAGAGATGGCGGAGGCCACTGAAGGTAGGATGGGGAGAGAAAGCTAAATGCAAAACAGATGTTTTGTACTAAAAATGATTCTCTGGGGATGAGAAAGAGAGCTGATAAGCACCTGCCCCCCCCAACCCCAACATTACACACCAATAAGCATTTGAAGTGGATTTCAGATGTTTGAGTGCAACATTTTAAGTACTTTGGGACTGAAGTAGCTTCTTCCTTTGGTGCACAATTTGCTTCACTATAAAGTTTATTTATATATTACTACATATCCTCTTCTCTTCTACCTTCCCCTCCCTTTACATCCCGATGGTCGAAGTTGATTGAGAGCTCTTAAGAGATTAAAATCCCAAAGCTGGTTTATTCTTTCAGTAAGAAATATTAATATGTTAATTGTTATTAATAACAATTATTAATACATGAATAATTAATTTACTAAACCAATTTAGTAAATTAATTTTGCTTATTTTAGGGCAGAACCTGATGAATCATAGATTAGCTACGCATACAAATACACACCATGGGTTTCCAAAGGCTAGCTAATTGTCTACATTGGCTTATCCAGTTGAGCCATATAACAAGGAATAGCTCTGAATATCTTTTTCATACTAGTGAAATGATAGCCAAATTTATTTTTATTTACCGTATAAGGGAAAAAGAACACCATTGTCACCCCAATGCTAGGTGAGGGAGTGGAATTCTCCAATAAATTTAAGACCACAAAGCAGCTATGCTTAGCAGTAGAGGTATTTATAATCCTTGACTTACAACTATTCATTTAACAATCATTCAAAGTTATGACAGTGCTGAAAAAGTGACTCATGACTGGTCCCCCACTTAGACTGTCATAGTATCCCCATGGTCATATGATCAAAATTTAGGCATTTGGCAACCAGCGTGTATTTACAATAGTTGCAGCATCCAGAGATCATAAGTCAATGGGGGAAGCTAGATTCACTTAACGACTGTAGCAAGTTGGTTAACAACTGCAGCCAAAAGGTAATCAAATCAAGCATGACTCACTTAATGACTGCATTACTTAGCAATGGAAGATGCCTCCCAACTGTGATTGTTAAGTCGAGCACTACATGTAATAGACTTAAAGGCATTGTTGTCTAGATGTGGGCTATCCCTTTCACCCTCTTGTTTATCCAATTGTTAACCTGTGTGTTAACAAGGGACTATTAAGAACATTGACAACATGTTTAGAGAATGGGAGGATTTATCTGAAATTCATGCAGGGGTGGGATCTTACCGGCCCTGTTGCTGGTTTGGGATAATGCGTGGCACTGAAAAAACGTGCATGCGCACTGGAAAAATGTGCATGTGCACTGGAAAAACATGCATGCGCACTGGAAAAATGTGTGTATGCCACTTTCCAGCCCCCAGCTGGGGCTTCCAGTGACAATCAGCTTGAGCTGATACAGACCAGGTAAGAATCAGGGTGGGTGAGAGGGCCCAACATGGATTGTTTGCTTCCTGTTCCTCTCCGTGGAATGGAGGCTTTGATTAGCTACCGGAATGCCCACACTGGGCAGAACCAGGAGGATCCCACCCCTAAATTCATGTCTTCAAACTAGCTGTGACATCCTTGCCTCTAAATTCAGATCCTCTAACCCATTGATTGGGTATCTCTTTCTATCTCTATCTCCCTGAAAAGCAGACTGAAGCACTTGGAGAAGACCCTGAGTTGAGTAACACAAGAGGAAAAAAATAATAGAGGTTGTGGAAAGCATGTCCCTCTCTTTGGGGAATTTGCACTGGTAGCAAAGCAACAGTTTGTGAAGTGCTAATAGTTCAATTAATGATCCTAGGCCTTTCCATTTAGTGTTTATCAAGCTTTGTGGGAAAAGAGGTGATTATCCTCAATATTTAAATGTGTTTTATAAGAAAGTTTAACTAAAACACACATGGTTTATATGGCATAATGTACGCAGGCATGTATATAGTTTCGGCAGATCTACCCCTTTTTTGCATAATTCGTATAATCGGAGAACTGTATTATAATGTTCAGAGAAGTGCGAAAATAATATTATTGGCGTGCTACCTCATGCATTAATTTGGAAAGTCTGCTTGCTTTGTTAGTAAAATGCTTAAACAATTTAGCCTCCAATTCTTATTACCATCCCCTTGTGCTTAGCTGCAATCGATTATTTGTGCAGAATTCTCATGCTTGATATCCACTCGGTATAGCTTCTGTTCTCCCATGTGTGTTGAGACTGCAGTAAGGCCTGACCTGAATAAAAAAACCAAGGCCTTCAGTCAGAGAGCTGCAGAGAGCTATTGTAAACTGAACCTTTCGATTTCCTCTGTTGGCTTATACTGTGATCCATCATTCCTACAAATGTTCTCTTTGCCGGCATCGGGAGAGCTTAGAGTAGGACTGTCATACTCCCGGCCCACTGGCTGAATGCATCATGCTCTGGCCATGCCCATGCCTGGTTTAGTGAGGGGGAAAAAAGTCCAGATACATCATGTGACATCGCCATGACGATGTAAGTTTGACACCCCTGCCTTAGAGTGTAGTATATCTGCAATCCAGACATACCACATGACACCATGATATACTGACTAGAACTCTTTAAGCCAAGATTAGAATAACAAATTACTGGAACTATATAAATTGATATTCAGGTCCACGTATTCCTGGATTCAGCTGATTAAAACCAGCAATTACAGCAGAGGGAAATAAAAGTTTGATGTCTGACTCCACATAGGCTCAATATTAGTGCAATTTTTTTTTCTCCAATTATAATCATAGCTTTAATTTTTGATTACTGTCGGTTCCACACATTTGAATTCCTTTTAATAATGGAGAATGTTTGATTTTAGTCTAATTCCAAAGGAATTAGGAAGGATATAGTTGAGAGTTCCCAAACTGGTATTTTCCAGAAAAGTTTGGACTACTGTTCACGAAAGCTTTGCGCTGAGAAGGCTGACCTTATCCATATCCTACAGGTGTTTGAAAAAGAGAGGTAAGAATACTTTTTCTGGGCTTGGAAATGAAGCAGGGCTGAGCTTGGGGAATGCTTGAGTGGGAGATCGTCAGGAAATTCCTGGGTGCAGGGCAGTCTGGGAAATTCAAAAAGCTACCCTGGAAGAAGGCACTGGCAAATCACTTCCACACTGTTGAAAGACATCTGGATGGATGCAGTTACAAAGCCACTGAGAATCATCCTTCACATGACAGTGACTTTACTGACGTTTGCCAGACATTGGTTCACACATCTGGAGGATGCTAGGAAAAGGGAAGGCTACTTTAAATGGAGTTTGGAGTTGCAAATCATGCCTGCATGCATGTATTTATTTATTTAGAAATAGTTCTCTACCTGTCATGTCCTAGCTATCCAGGTGGTGAGAAACAATAAAGAGGCATGGTATAAATATAGATGACAGGTACAAGAGCAGCATCATAAATCAAAACTTCTTAAACAGTTTTTTAAAAAAACAAACAAACAAACTTTCCTCCATACACTGAAATGGAAACTGAATTGGCACAAGCTATATTTCTAGGCAAGGGCATTCCAAAATGGTGTATGCCACAATAAAAAAGATGCTCTTCCAGATTTCCAAGAGTATTCTGTATAACTGAAGGAGGTTAAATCTGTGTAACCTGTTGATATTACCCCTACCGGTAAATCCAAGAGAAGAATTAAATACAATTCTGTGCATTCCCTGCTGCTTGATAGTGATGGAGAAAGCTGCCTAGAAAAAGGCAACCAAAAGTTCTTCAGTCCTGTTTTATCTGTTTCTAAGAGCAAGGAGAGTTTTTATTTCCCCTCAACAGTAAGATAGCCCACCCTCCTGATCTCTTTCATTGGAGATCTAAACCAGATCTTGGAGATGTGACCCGATCAACTTGGAGAAGGTTGTAAAATAGGTTATTTATCTATGTGTTTATTTATTCAAATGTATTAGTCTTCCAGCTTTAATGGACTCCAGATCTAGTATTCTGGTCAGTCCATTGCTGTTCATAACATAAGATTGACAGCTTAGTAGCTATATGATGATGGTGATGGTGATGATGATAATGATGACTACATGCCTTTAAATTGTTGTCAACTCCTAGTGACCACATGGACAGATGTTCTCCATGTTGATTTGTCCTTCAGCTCTTTCAACAGTCCACTTATTGCTTCTGTAACCGAGCTCATCTACCTTGCTGATGGACATCTTTTATTCCCACTTTTTCCAGCATTAGAGCCTTCTCCAGAGACCTGGGTCTTTGCATAATGTGTCCAAAGTAGGACAATTTGAGTCTGGTAAAAGCTATATAGAAGACAGCATTTCTGGAGGAGCAGTTTGGAAGACAAGCTCTCCAAACTACTTAAACACATTAAGATTAAGTCTAAATTGGTGCCATTTCCAAGTGCTCAACTCCCAAGGGGCACTGTACTTAATGCAAGATTCTTTACATACCAACCTTTTAAATTAAAATCCAGACATTGTGGAAGATATTGAGCTGTTTGCCTTGGTAGTATTTTGTGATTTTTACAGTGCTCACTTTAATATTTCCCAATCTGTTGTCCTCCAGATTAATTAGGATTACAACTCCAGACTGTATTATGAATATTTATTAATTAAATTTATATGGACACCCAACTCATACACAGGTAATTCCAAGTGACATACAACCTTAAAAAAAACCCATACCATAAAAACCACACACGTACACACACATGGCAGCAATAACATAATTAAATCAAATAAATCACTTGATCAGCTGCACCATCATTTCCAGTCCTTAGGCCTTTTGATAAAACTATGTTTTCAGGGTCTTTTGGAAAAGCAACAAGGTAGGGGCCAATCCAGAGGTGGTATTCAGCAGGTTCTCACCAGTTCTGGAGAACTGGTAGCGGAAATTTTGAGTAGTTCGGAGAACCGATGGTAACCTTCCCCCAGGAGTGAGGAGAGAATGGAGATTTTACAGTATGCTTTCTCTGCCACACCCTCCAAGCCATGCCCACCAAGCCACACCCACAGAACTGGTAGTAAATTTTTTTGAATCCCAGTCGTATCTCTGGGCGAATGATGTTCCACAGGGAAGAGGCCATCACCAAGAAGATACCAGAATACTGATGGGACACAGAATTTCCCCAGATCCTTTCATAAGACTACATTTTCTATATGTGGCTCTTTCTCTGTCATGATTATTCACTTTCACTCCTCTTGACCAGACCCCAACATGGCTTTTTGGATAAAGATGTAATGATCCATGAGAATAATCTTGGGAGACAGGAGAAAAAGCCGCAGCCTAGACAATCAAATCTGAGTCCAAAAAAGGAATGGGGATTGGGGTAAGCATTTTCAGAAGGGACCTTCCATAATTATCTAGAAAGTAAAGGCAGCAGGGGGAGAGGGAGGGATGCTTTCAGACTTGCAAGATTCTGTTACTGTACCATAAAGGTAATCTTAGTACTTATGTTTTGGTTTCCTTCTGGATTACCTCAAAGGGCTGACAAAGCCTATGGCAGGATAATAATTTGTGGGAATGGCCTTGGGATAAGAGGCAGCTTACCCCACAGAAGCAATGCGGATTTGGCAAACATCTCACAAGAAACCCTACTGATTCTTGGGATGTAACGGTGACAGTGAAGAAATATGCTTCCAGACATGTCTGAATCATAGCATCCTTCAGGTAGTCCAGGCAGAAATCATCTCCTTGCGAACTAATTACACTTTATTATAGGGTTACATTAACAGAATGATGTAAATCTAAAACTACATTTCTTCCCCACAGCCATTACAGTCCCTTCTGAGATATTTGCCACATCCACGTTTCTTCGGAGGGCTAAGCTGCCTTTTATCTGATCATTGCTCTCACTGCAGTTCTTCCTCCTGTCTCCCAAGGTCTTTCCCATCTACCATTATAGGCAGTGACCTTTAGGAAACTATCAGTAAAATATATCCTATGAGTCTTATGAGACTCCTCTAAGTTAATGGCAATTCTCATTGACAGGCACCAGGGAACTTTGTGTAACATTTCTTCTGAAAATGGGAACATTCTTTAATTCTTAAAGCACTTAAGCTGGCAGGACTGTTGTTCATTTTTAAAGGGCTCTCGCTGTCGAAACTGTTTCTGAAGATTGGTCTGTAAGTCATCTGGAGATTTGTGAAATCTCCAACTTCTGTCACCGTTCCTGATATAGTATTTGTGGCCATTCCTTTTATGTACATAATCTTAGCTGTATTATCACGAACATGTCAAAAGGGAATAATTCAAAAACTGATTTAAAAGAGGAGCTCTTACTTGGGTCACTCAGCATATTATAAAATGTTGAGAAGTGTCCTTTAGTGCCAATTTAAAAGCATTCTTCTTCATCACCTCTTTTGTCATTACTGTCACCACACGCCCACAAATCATGGGCAATTACCACTGATGTAAACTGTTGAGATAACATTTACTATTTACTGGTCATTATTCCTTGGCTGCTATGTGGGAAGTGAGAGGCAAATGGTCAAATGGGCTAGAAAATTGGGATTTAATGATGAGAAATAAATAAATAAACAACCAGTCAACTACTTAGTTCTGGCGAAGAACAGAATACTGAAAAGGCCTCCCGTGTGCGAATGACGCAGGGCAGGCACTGCCGTTCAATATTTATCTTCATTTGTTGCTAACAGGACACAAGCTGTGGAAAGCACAAAGGACACATGCTGTCGATATGAATTTGAAGAGCCATTTTTTCCCCTTAAAACTTAAACGCTAGTTAAGAAGAAGGAAACTCTGACTGGAGGCAATTAGCATTTGACTACACTCATATTAACAATTAAGAAAGGTGGAGGTGATCAGATAGGCATGATTGCAGCCTGCATAATTGGATTTTCCACTTCTAAATATAATCAAGCTTTTGGCAGAAGAAAAGGATCTGCATTGCATATGCATCTCTATATGATGCATTATTGTATATATGTTCATCCAAATGAAGTGCATTCTCTGAAAGTGATACCATGCCAGGAAGTTGCAGTACATGGTATTTTTGAACATTTTCTTTTCTTCTAGTTTGTATTGGCCTCTCAGGATCAAAGGCCACCTTTGGCCTCAAAGGCCTCTCTGGGTCAACCCTTGCCAAGATTATCTGCAAGTGTGTGTGTGTGTGTGTGTGTGTGTGTGTGTGTGTGTGTGTGTATGTGTTTGTATAACATGATCCCATACTAAGTATATGGATGTGATGGGAAAATTTACCCCCTGCTGTTCTGTTTTGCGATTCTGAATGTTTTATTTCAACCCAGGAAACCTCAGTCTCCACATAATTAATTATTTTTAAAATATTATTCAGTTCATGCCCTTTGAAAAGATGTTGACATTTTAGAAGCCTCTGTTTTACTTAAGCTCATTAGACTAAAGGAAGGATTACTGATGAGAAATCCTTAATGCTCTGAGAATTTGATTTCTGAGAGTCATACTTAGTGTGTGGGAGGAAATGTTCAAAAAAGGACTACAGTGAATGGCTGGGGGTGGGTACTGGCTGGAGAGTCCTTCATCCTTGACCTAGATGCATGGTATAGTTTCCGGCTATGGGTTATGTAGTCCTTTGCCTACTATGCTATCACCCATCTTCCTGAAGGAAGGACATGCCTCAGTCAATCTTAAGAATGGCTTGAAGGATAGATGGGGCTTTCTTCATCTCAGCAATTTACTCACCAGTAAACTGGAGATGGTGATAATAAGGATGATAATGATATTGAGGATAACCAAAAGAACAACAATAACAAAAGCTCTGTAGTCTCACAAAGAGAGAGAGAGAGAGAGAGAGAGAGAGAGAGAGAGAGAGAGAGAGACAGAGACAGAGAGAGAGAGAGAGAGAGAGAG
>JAOYMU010000252.1:28564389-28583573 GCA_025802295.1 Psammodynastes pulverulentus | reverse complement strand
TAATTATTATCTTATGATAATTGTAAAATTCAACATATTTTAAACAACGTACTTTTTTGTATTTTTGACCAATAAAATTTTTACAAAAAAAAAAAAAAAAAGCATTCCAAGGTCAGTAAAATGAAGATCCAGATTGTTGGGGGCCATATGCTGACTCTGTAAAACTGCTTAGAGAGGGCTAAAGCAGTGTGAAGCGGTATATAAGTCTACATGCTATTGCTATTCAAATACAAGTAGATAAATAGGTACCACTTTGGTGGATATTTAACAGTGTTCCACGCACCTCAGCATATATTATAGTCATGTCAGCCAAACGACAGAAGTATCTTTGGACAATGCTGGCTCCTTCTAGAAAACGAGATGAGCACTGTCTCCTAGAATCCTAGAATCAGACATGACTGGGTAGGGAAACATTTATCTTTTTAATTTAATTGTACTTCATGTATAAAGAAAACATCATTTGGTGGTTAAAAAGAAGTGTCTCTTTGGAATTATGTCAACTTAAATAACAAGCAGAATTGCTTTCCCTTATATCCTGTACTAAAGTGTCAAACCCAATCATATTGCAGGCTGTATCATGACATATTGTGATGCTTTTTGCCCTTGCAGAGCTGGATAGGCGTTGCCTGTGTGGGTTGTATCCGGCCCATGGGCCACCAATTTGACGTGGCTGAAATAGATAATCCAAAGTTAAATTATTTTGTTTTTATTTGTTCTTCTCCCCCAACTGACTATGGGAAGTTAAAATGAATAAAAGTCATTGGTAAGACCACTCTGCTTCTTCATAGGAACAGCAATGGAATGTAGAGATGGTTAGTCCTTCTCACAATTGTTTCACCAGAAGTTCTTCTGTCTCTCATTCCTGTGATTCATGGACTCATTAGACTTCTACCAGTTTCCTTGGTCCTTTTGTTTTCAGCCATGACACACTTCACACTTCCTGGTCTATGTCTACTTCAAGAATGGCCTATTATTGCTTTAGAAATTATTCATTTATTTCTGTTAATGGTAAAGCTTTCAACAGAACTGTGGTTATAAGTTATGTAGAATTAACATAGAATACTTTCCACATAAAGTTGCAATTCACAATTCTAAGGTGGAAACAATTATGAGCATTCATTCTATTTTTCCTTTCCACTAGTCACTGCTTCTAAATGATTGCTTTGCTCTTCTGGGGACAATTTAATCTTTTGGCTGAATTTCTTTCACCCTACCATCCTGTGCTCCATTGACATGAAACAGTATTCTTCACAAACATACTATTTGTTGGTAGGAGAATTGTATCTTTAGGTAATTTAAATTTAGAAAGTGGAATAGTAGTTTTTTTTGTTACATTAATCAGAAAACTATAACATGAAGGGTATAAATAATGGTAGAATTAGATGCTTTTAATCTCTAATTACATTATGTGTATGAATAAAACACAACAGAATGTTGATGTAATTTGTAGCAGACGTTAGTTCTCCCTCTCAATCCGCTGATCAGTGCTGCAATTTTTGAGAGATTAATTAATTAAGCTGAATTGGATCACTGCCCTCAGAGTTTACAAAATTCAGGTTACTTACACCATGTAGTTTGATCCAAACTGCTCTGCCCACTATGTGAACTGAAAAATTGTGCTTAATCTGAAATAACAAATTTATCACAATCAGTGTACAAAGCCATTTAAAAACTGTACATAACAAGTACTGTCAGATGAATATTTTGCAAATGAGATTCACAGATTATAATTAGTAGGAAATGTGACTCCACATATTTGGCACATTTCTAGACACATTACTAAAATAATTTTCTTCATGACTTAAGTGGTGGAAAAAATTATATATCTAGTGTTATACTTTATCCGTACCTTCCTGAATCTGGTCCCAAGTTTTCAAAAGCTATTATATCAACATTCAAGATATATGCTATTGTTAGTATAAGTTATTACTCATGTATGTTTGTTATATATGTATGGATACAAGTGATAGCTGTATTATATGTCATTTCACAGCCATTGTAGATCATATTTATTGATGTAGATCAATAATGATGAACTCATTTGAATGAAATACTAAGATGGGTTGCAGAAATAGGAATGCATCTTCAGTTCATTTTGTTATTTTCCACTCCTTATTTGAAGTGCTGTTAGGAAGTGGAAATTTGAAGCATTTCCTTCTATTTTCAATTAACTGCAGTTTAGCATCATCTGGAGTCAGTTTTTATTATCGCAATATACAAATATAGTAAATAAATAGCCCTATAATCTTATATGGTAATTAATGTTAACTGCACTTTTCCAAAACAGGACAGTTTCCTATACTACAGTTTCAACAATTTCTAGAAGCCATACAAGACTCTAACCACATTTGTCTCGGTCCAGCAAGATTATTAAACTGCAGTTAATTCCGTGATATCCTTAAAATGTTGATTTTAGCAAGCATTTCATGAGCGATGTATGTTTGCAAATTGCTCAGTTATCCTACAAGCAACAGAAAATGTTCACGTTCAGGCAGGCTGTGAAGAATGTTGAAATTAGGTGGCAGAAATTGAAAGAAGATCCATTTAATATGGCTGTTTTATGAAACTCTTATCGTTTAGGAATGCAATCACCTTCAATGTTGACAAACCCAGAGTACAGTTTTTTCAGGTACTGAAACGTTTAATGACCCAAGTGATAGCTTTTATCCCACGATGCCAGTTTTCTCAATAACAACAATAAATGTTTGGCTTATTAAAACCAAATACAGGTAGTCCTTGACTTACGATCGATTGCCTAGTTACCATTTGAAGGTACAATAGATCACCCTCCAAAGGCACTTATGACTGAGGGCTACAATAGGATGAACTTTGTAATACTTGCAATGTGGATTTTGTAGTACTGTTGCGCTGGATTTTCAAGTATTTTAATTTGCTCTATTCAAATGTATAACTAATAATTTGCTATAAGCCTGAACCTTCAAAAAAGAAGATTCAAGGAGGATGTAAAAAAAAACAACCTCCCTTTTAGAAACTAGGACTAACTAACATCCTTCATTCATTGTAGCTAAAACTATTCAGTTTTCAACTGTTTTCATGCCTCCATGAACAAAGCAAATATTCAAGCCCAGTATTGGGAAAACTGCGAATGTATCTTATCTAAATGCATTCTGACATTTTCCCCTTGCAAATGTTTCTTTTACATTTATTCAGAATACAATGTTCTTTTCTATGATTACACTCACATATTATTGGATACTTTATGATGTAACCAGATGATTTTTCCTAAGTCAATTTTACTTTGAGGTTTCTTCATTGTGCAAATTATAAAAGTAAATGTAAACCATTTTCCACGTTCTCTCTTGTAATATTAAAAAGAGAGTTATTTTATTTTAAACGTTTCAAATAAATTGTAAATTAAATGATCTTCCTTGTCTCAGTAGCATAATTGGGGTCTAGCATACCAAAATACTTTCTGAGAAGCCACATTTGGCCAACATGACCCAGTTTTAAAGTAATGACTGCCACAGTGCTCTCACCATTGTTGATCCTTATGACTGACCATAGGGAGGCTGTAGTCCCCCCCCCCATCTATCTCCCCGACCAATCCTGGCCTTGTATTGCATTGTATTGGCCGGGCTCCTCTGTAAAAAACAAAAAGATAAGTTGGTGCTGCTGGACTTTGGAAATGGGTGAGAAGCAGGCTGAGTCCCTCAAGTACCTTGGGATGAGAAGTAGTCCTCAGCTTCTCTAGAGGCTGATTGCTTTTGTTGCCCAGCTTTAGGCTCTCTTGCCTGGCCAAATAGCCAGGTTGGGAGCAGACTAAGGCATGGGAAATGCCAAGGGTCAGGGAGCTGGATGCCTTGTGGGGAGTCCTTGGGAGGCCCAGGCAAGCAAGCCTGGGCCTGCGCTAGACTTTCAAGGGCCTCTCCTATCCCTGAGGCACTCTAAATTCCATTTAATGACATACATATTCATTTAACAATTGTTTTGTTTGGGAGATCAGGGATAGGGATCATTAAGTGAGACGCTTTATTTAATGGCCAGCATACAACCATAATGGGCTCCATTACAGTTTTAAATTGAGGACTACCTGGATATTCACTCTTGCCTATTTCCATAATGTAAATTTGTGTTTTAAATGGTATAGTTAGCGTTCCATAGCATATTTTCAAACATGCTAACTTTGACTGAAAGCTGCAAAATTTTCATGCTGTACTCTCAATTTCTTTATTCTGATTTTATTTGCATTCTTCATTATTCCCAAACAGAACAAACTATATCAATCATTATCTCTAATTTCCCAAACAGTTAAAAAAGTAAAAACTCCTAATTGAACATGACTATCACATACCTTACTTATTCATAAACTAAAGATGTGCAGTATGTAATTTAAAACACAAATTATCTGATAGCTTTCTAATTTGATAGAATAACACTTCCATAATTACACTATTGCTCAGAGCCTTTTTAAACAAATTGTCATAAATAGCACAGATATCATAAATTAATATATTTTTTTCATAATGTGTTGTCATGATGTGATTTTGATTGCCCCAAAGCTTCAATTCATGAGATTACAAATTTGTGTGGTTCATCTCAAACTTCCTTCCTCCTGTATAGCTCTTAAAATACTAGCAATGATTTAAGACAGCTTTTCCCTGTAAGCTGGTGTATATTTAAAGATCTCTTCTTCTCTAGGGTGTCAGTAAACAAGTGTAAGTAGAAGAAACAGTTTTTTACTACTATTCACTTATTTTCTTGTTTTTATAACTATATGGAGGTGTTTACTTTGTCCCTACATTTGCAGCAACCATACTATCACATGTTCCATGAAAGTCATACAGAACATTAGAGACAACTTCTGCAGCTCTTCCTGCAATGTGATACATGCTCTCATCTGTGCCCCTCTGTAGGACAAGTTTTGCACAAAAGATTTAATGAAAGTTTGACATCAGACTCAAAGCCAAAGGAACATTACAATGTTTTAACCTCCTGATACTTGATTACAGATTTCAAGGTAGCTGTTTTGGATCAAAGAAACTGGACCAGTAATATTGAGTAAGAGACTGTGACACTCGCCTAGATCAGTGGATTTTAGGCTATTTTAACAAATACAATGGATTTTACCACACTACAATTGCTGATTGTTGAGAATTTATGTCTCATGTAACCTGAATAGCCATCCTCCATTCTCCTCCTTTCCTCCACTCCCAACTGAAATCCTACATCAGTTTAACCAGCCCATGAAACTGATAAAGAGTGCTACAGTTCATGAAAACAAATGTCTTTTAATAAAATGTGTTAATATGAATAGTTGCTACCAGACTCCTGCTAATGAGCTTCTGTGGCTGGTGGTAGACCAAAACCTAGATCTTTCTACTAGCAGCCCAACAGTTTAATTTCTACACCTCACTGATTCCAAGTTAAAGATGCATATTTAAACTAAAAGTTTTAAATCTCCAATGACTGATGCAAAATTAGGAACCAGGTAAAAAGTAATAATGCAACTACTGTATTTTGTTTTATATATTAAAGTTGAAAAGGAAACCATACATCACATACAGAAGTCTTATTGTACAGGGCAACTTACAGTCTTAATTCTCTATCTTAGATATAACTTCCAGGCTGCATCAGATTAGCTGCTACTTATATTTATAGCAATTTTCCTTCCTCTACCTTCTCATTTGTACCCCGCCAACTATATCCTTCTTTCACAAGACTCTGGATACTGTTAAATAGCAAGTCAGCAAGACAGAAGAAGCTTTATTTGTGCTTTTCCCCCTTTAAATCCATGTGCTAAACTGCAGAACAGAAGCATAATTAGAGAGGTATCTGTTGAGGCAACCATGTAATTGATTGTTTTTAACATACAATTCCAAAGAGAAGTTATATATAAACAGATAAGGAAGATAATGGCCATGGAAATATATCTTCCAGTTAATTTTGAGATATGTGTGTTTATACACAAATTGTTGTCAGACCTGAAGTGATGGAAAATGAATATAATTTGGTGTATTTGTTAAAATTAAACTTGAAAGAGCTTTGGAGTTAGACTATAATTATTAACTTTTATTTATTTATTTCACTTTTTTGCCATCTTGCCTCCCAAACAAAACTCCAAAATAGTTACAGTGAAATGAGCTTTGCATAAAATCAAACCTCCTCTCCAAATTGTTTTATACAAAAATATAAAAGGAAAATGCAAAACCATACATTTATTAAATTAATTTAGTCTGTATGTCAATTGGACAGTGGGAAAAATTAGACATGAAGCGTATTAAAAAAACCCATATACAACCCTAAATTTCCAAATTGTTCTCCCTTCGGATGGTAAAATGAATGTTTTGAAATACAGGTGTTAGTTCTCCAGATCACTGTATGATAAAGAATGGGTAGCTTACTAGATATCTATCAAGTTTTCTGCAATCATAAAAGCATAGAATATTTATATTGTTCTCCTGTCAAGCACCAAACTGTCAGCATCCAAATAAAAAAAAAAATCTACAAAAGCCAACGTGTCTTCCAGAGTAAAATTGGTATCTATAAAAATTAATAATTTCTGTTCTTGACATCCATCATATTTCTTTATTTTTACTTAATAATCTATTTGCTGTAAAAGTGACCTAATTTCAATCCTAATGTGATAATATAGAGTTAAGACCAGGGGTAGGATCTAACCGGCGCAGCTACTGGTTTGGGATCGCATGTGTGCACTGGAAAAACATGCATGCTCCACTTTCCAGCCCCAAGCTGGGGCTTGCAGAGACCATCAACATGAGCTGATAAAGATCAGAGTGGGTGGAATGGCCCAACATGGATTTTTTTGCTTCCTGTTCCTCTCCACGGAATGGAGGCTTCCCTTAGCTACCAGATCATCTACACTTGGCAGAACCGGAAAGATCCCACCCTTGGTTAAGATGCATCACAAAATCAATCAATAAATCAAACAAAAGTTTTAATAATCATAATGAAACAGCAAACCACACTATCAGCAAAGAGGGGGGGAAAAAGAACCATATATATATACCATATAAATAAATCACAAATCACCCTTGCTAAAGGACAGTTGGATAAATCAGTGCAGCATTTTTTTTAGCTATGTCTTTAAGAAAGAGAAAGTCTTCTATATGGTTCCTTCCAGTTTGGTTTCCAATAGAAAACAGGATGAGAGTTATACTATAATCTCAACTGTCAACTTTCTGACTGACAAACCCAACTAAAGCAAGCACGGCTAAGATGATCCAATGTCTTAATCCAAAACTTTATTGAGTACATCATGTTTGCAAAGATGAGGGCAAAACCAGATCTAATCATTTCCCATGCAAACCCACATAGTTAAAGTTCAGGTCTTCCCTCTCCTATTATTAGACCAGGTCACATTTTCCAATGGAAACTTCTGGTATTGTTGTGAGAAAGTCTTTCTTGGCTCTGGTAACCACCTGCTGAAACGTCCTTGGTTCCCATGGCTGGCATCTTGATGTCTGGAGTTTAGCTCTATCTTTCCCTTCCCTCCCTCCATAGTTCGTTTGCAAGCTGAGAAGCGATAAAAATTACAACAGCAAAAACACCATTTGAAGATTGGCATCAACATTTCTAAAGGGCACCAGGCCAGAAAGGACATAGGTTACCAAACATATGCCAACAGATATATGCCCAATTCATAATTTTTATCCTGTTTATATCACTTCTCCCTCCAAATTCAGCTTCACTTGAGTTAGTATTCTTCTGCTTCATTGTAGCATGTGCACAGACATAAGCACAGGCTAATTCCAACTGGATCCTGCTGTGCTTGAATCAAATGAAAATAAACAAGAATTGGCTGAAATTAGTGAGCTTATTATGGTTACTATTTTACAATGTGATCAGTCTGTTAAATCACACTGTCCAAATGAGGAAAGAAAAAGTATAACATTGTTGTTTTGATCAGTCCAGAGACAGCTGACACTGTGAATTGGGAGATGTAGGTATTTGACAACATAGTTTACAAACTTAAATGCTACCAAGAAAAAGAATTGCATGTTTGGGATTTGTAGGTCTTTCATTCAATGGACTAATGTTATGATATAGTAGGTACTATATCTGCATTTGACTTCTTCAGTCTGTGAGACTTAAACTTGCAAACATTCTGTGTTCGATCTGTATGTCTGCAATAAGCATAACATGTCCTGTATTGTGTTTAGCACTTCCCTCTTCCTTTCCTAATAGGCATAGTGTGGTTATAGAATGATCCTGATGGGGTCTAATTAGCTATAAAAATAATGCATATTTACAAGAAATGCTCAGCACAAAACTCTCAAACTCTCATTTGATTTCAGCACTTAGAAAGGCCTGCTTGTTTTGATAAAGTATCCAGATATCTGTACAATGAGAAATGTTTTGTTGCCCAATCTTTTAGGATCTAATGAAGTTTCCATCAACAGAGTGATTGTAGAATTTAATAAGATTAGAGACATACAAATAAATTATTCTTGCTTCTCATGAAAGTCTTATATCTGATAAAAAATCATACCGCGTTCATGTCCTTATCATATATTTTGTGCTTCTTGTGCCTTCTACCCTCTTGCAACACCCATTACATCAAATAAAATGCAGCTCAGAATGCAGGACTCATTCTTCAATAGGCTTTGGGGAACAAAATCAACTGAATGGTTTATACTTAATTTCTTGGGATTTTTCCTATGGTCTTATTTTTACTTTTCTCCAAGGACATGTCCATTGATGAGAGAATTACACCCAGAGTAAAGATTTGACAGAAAAGCCAGCTTTTTCTGAGGCTTGGGCTTGCTTCTATGACAGGTATAGTTTGAACAAGATGCTGACCAGATATAACAAAAAACAGAGAAAAATTAGCACCATGAGGAAAAAAGTCTTCCACAAACATAAAAATGTTTGAATTCCTTTCTGTCTGTATCAGTATCTATTTGTATGTGTATTTGGTTTGCTATTGTGTGTTTGGAAGCACTCAAGCTATAAATGTTCAAAGAACATAATAATATTTACATGTATTAAAAATTGACCCCTCTCTTTTCATGACAACACTATTTTGCAAATATGGCAAACTTCTATAATTTTATATGATTTTTTAAAAAAAAAAAACTTAAACAACATTTATCTCCTTAAGCTGCTTTTATACTTACCCACTTAAATAGTTCTTAGTTAAACTTTTTTTTATTGGAACTCAGCAATATTTATTTTTACAAATAGAACATCTTAAAAAATGACAAGCTATCTTTCATGGCTACACAATGCTCAGGTGTAATAAAAGTGATGATCCCATAAAATAAAATTTATGAAACCACTGTGAATTCAATTTATTTGAATACGCTCAGTTATGTTTTTGTTTATTCCCATAGCAGATGTTTAATTTACAAACCAGGCAATTACTCCAACTCTTCCAAACAAATAAGAACAGATTAGTCAAACGTTCACATCAGTTTTTATGTTTATCATTAGTTTTATGATGCATCATGAATATTCAGCGATAGGAAAAACTATCACTTTGATACCTGAAAAACCACAAGATAATGTTTTGTGTCTCTAAATGTTCTTTCTTTCGTTCTCGGGGAAAAAACCACCATATTACTTTTCTTGGCTGTTACAGTTAGGATGGCGTATGTGTTAACGTGAAGTACTCAGAAGGATTTGGCATTTGCATTCACGCTTTTCAAGGGTGTTTATATGTGTTTGCACATACACGGAAGTACATCCAGTCTTACTCTGTTTTATGCAGTTTTCTTGAAACTGTCTACAAAAGATCTATTCTTGAGAACAAAGCATTTGAAAAGAATAATTTAAACCTACATGTTCCCCACCCACACTGTTCTGATGCGTTTAGATCAAGAGAAAAATTGCATAATGCCCTTTGCTTTCTTTTGCAATTCCCTGAGTTAATTCTTGTTCTTGGTGAAAATAATTATAACATAAAAGCTTGTTTTTTTTTATTTTTTTCCATAAAGTATGCTTATAATTGCATGGTTTTAGAAAGATGAGCAACTTTTGATTAGGAAGGCACTCCTCTGTTTTAAAGCAAGCTAGGCAACATATCACATGTATGTATGCATTTAACACAGCGGATTTTAAACAAACAACAATGAAAAGCTAGTTGATTAAACAGCAACAAAATGGAAAGGAAAATTTATCCTTTACTTGATGTTATGTTAATAAATAAAAGCACCCTTTTATTGATTTTATTTTAGATGAAAATATGATTATTTTAAGCATATTTTGTTAAAGTGTATTTTTAACTTGGACATGCACAGATTTTGGCTGTCTGTGAGCCATATTTGGCTGTTCAGTGACATGCCAGGAAGTAGTCTTCCAAAAGTGGTGGATAAATTCAGGACAAAAAAACCAAACAAAAATATTTCATTTGATTTATGCTTATTTTGGTTACAATTAAGTAAAAATTGTACAAGTATCCTCAAGTTGTACAGAATAAGAAAAAGAGTCACATCCTCCTTACCTAGTCATTCGTCACTGTTCAGATGAACCACAAATGCCATTATTAAAAGATTAAAAAGATTTCTGCCTTAATAACTGAGAGATAAATTGGCTTCTAAAGTGAAAGCAGATCAGTTGCTGAGATTTCTTTAACTCCATTCTACAATCTTTCAATGAATCCTCTCAGAAAAAGCTCTTTCAGAACCTTACTTCCTTTTGAAGGTCTGCCAAGAGCTTGGCACCAATCAGATTTTAAAGAATGACATTTTTTGTCACATTAAAAAAAAAGATAGTTTTGAGGTTTGTGGAATTGCCCAATTGGGGTGAGCATGAGTTGTACTTGAACAGAGTGCTAAAAGTCATACTTAGAAAAGCAGGGAAGGCCAGGGCAAAAGTGACTCCTAATTTAATTTGAACGCCACTAAAATTAAATTAATTTGCAAAAAAATTAATACCATTATTCCTAATGTATTTAAACATATGTCTTTTCCACCACATGAAATCTTAAAATGTTAAAGGAAATTTTTGTAGGAATTCTGGAGGCTACAGAGAAAAATTTGAGCTATCGCATACTGTACATCTCGGGCTTTCAATTTTGTACATATCTAGTGTGGTGTCCCAAGGCAACCTGCTACCTGAAACAATTGAAAAGTCCACCCAATGTTCTTGTGAAGAAATGAGAAACTTATAGCTGGCATCATTATGAACCATGTGATTGTCCTAAAACATATCTGACTGCCAGAACACTTATGTTTTTAAAAATTTTTAATTTCTATCTGATAGTGTAGGAAGTGCTTGCATATAGCTAAGAGGGTAATAAAGACCCCAGAACAAATTACTGAAAAGAGTATTGGTTAAAGTTTATAATTAGGGTTATAGTTAGAGTGTAGTCTTTCTTTCGTGTGAAAAAAAGTCAACATATGGGCACAATAATTGTGCCCGTTTATGGTACATGCTGTGTTGGTATCTATAAGCCCAGTGATCACTGCATTTGTGGATGCCAGTAAAAAAAAATACTTGTTGCATCTGTCTCAAAATGTTTTGTTTCCTTATTTAAGTAGACATTTTTTTTCCATCACAGGTTTCCCTGCACCTCATAAATGATTTTAGTGGGACACCCCCTTCTACAAATTCATTGACGTAAGGTGGAGTAAGAGGAAAGTTGTAGGGAAGGAGAAAGTTTGAATAAACATTCTGACTTCAGATCTCACAGTCATTAAAAAAAGACTCTGATTAAACTGTATTTCTCAATGAATAACGATTATTAGATGTACATTGTCATCTCCTATTTTATATCCTACCTACCAGGATTCATTGTTTAATAGCAATCAAAACAACAGCTGTTTGCTCCTCATCAGTTGTGGTGTAGATTCTATTTCAGTCCTTAGCTTTAAAAATAGCTTTCAAAGAACATACCTACAGTAATTATATGGATTTTGGACCTATGCCACTTCGGAATGAATTGAATGTCTGAAATTCGTCTTCCATATCCTTGAAAACTCGCAGGTTCACTAAAAGCATTCATCATAGAAATAAAAATAGAGGCTGAAGCTTTTACAGAGAAGCTTTCCCATCCTTCTTTCCAATATAGCCTCCATCCTTTTCCAAAACCCTTCAGAGTATTGTGGCTTGGACGACAACACTCCCCAAATGCTATTTAAATCATTACCATAAAGCTCTTATTACTTTTGAGCAAGATATTGAAAAGATTGCCTCCAACTACATGATTCTGTTCACTATTACAGTATCAATGAAGGATCTACTCTGTGCCATATCTCCAAGAGGTCATATTTCAGGTTTCTGAAGCAACCTTCTGGCTTGGAAACTCCTTCCTCTGGGATGTGCATTTGGACTACATTTTATAGACTTGCCAAAATTCAAAGTATGGGATTTTGTTATACTTTTAGCTTAATTACAATATAACGGTTTTGCTGCTTTTATATCCGATTGTTTAGTTTTAGTCCTTTTAAAAATCCACATGCCAACATTTCCACATTCTTAAAGATATTTTTCACCTCCCGGGACTCCACTGAATAGGGTTTTAGAAAGAAGTTCTGTACTTTAAGATATTCAGACTTTTTAACAGCCACCCTTTGATGCCTTATCTTCTATACTAGCATTATTCTGGAACACTCTAAGCAATCAGGTTCCTTCTGCAAGAACTTGCTTTTGGTTGCCATGCTCACCTGAGTTCTGTATCTCACCTATAACTTCTACTAACAAAACTCGGACTCTTCAGCCCAATAGCCTCGCATGAAAGTCTTCCTGACAGCTTTATACTCTTGGAAATAACATACATGCTTTCTGTTCTCATGCCATAACAGCTTGGCCTTCCTTTACTTTATATTATCTGTTAAATCCAGAGTTGCGGTGTTAATGAAATGGGCAGTAAAGAAATTTAATAAATAAAAAATAATAATAACCCAGGATTTGATTTCCGTTTTTCCTTGCTTTTGATCCCTCATTCCTGTGTACCATCAGAATACAATGACAACACATTGCAAGCTTGGATCCAGATCTGATATGGCTACATCTAGATAATTAAATATACACTTTATGAGCTCCTATGATTCGTGTCATTTCCAGTCAGGACTATATTCTCTTTTGTTGTTGTTTTGTATTTGTTTCACCCATAATTCTCTTTTATAGATTTAAAGATGTGACTCAGAGCAACAATTATCTTCTTATGTACTGTGGGTTAAATGCATTAGGTACTCCAGAGACTTGTATCTAAATAAAGATTTCTGTAATCACCCACAGAGCTTAGTTAATGGAATACTGCTGTAAATGGGGACTCTCAAATCCATCATCTTTCAAGAGCAGATTTTATTTAGTAAAGAATAAACACACAAGGGAGAAGGAGGGTTGGTTGTTTTTTTGTTTTTTGTTTTAATGTGGATATCTCAGGGGCTTCTGGTCCTCTTCTTTGTTTTCTATTTTCCTTAAAATTCATTAGAGGAAAATCCATGCTGAGCATAACAAAAATATTTCACTGGCTACCTAAAGTTAAAATGACACCAGGTCTTGGATTGTACAGGACAAAGGTTCCTGAGCTTTGGGGTGGGAAATAATTCTTCCCCTCCCCTCCAAGGACTGAAAAGTCTTCTCTGTGGCTTCACAGTCCCCATTGTTCCAATTATGCTCCCAATTGTAGTATACGACCTAATTGTTGCCCACTCAATTATGGTCTGTTTGGTGTGGTGTCCTGCAGCTGATCCACCTGCTCCTGGCTTGCTCTCCTGCTGCTCCGTTCGCAAGCTGGTTGCCAGGTGTTGCTTGCCTGATGGCTGCTCCCTATGTTGTTTACCAGATCTTGGCCTATATAATCTCGTGCTGACAGTTTCACAATAGCTGCCTGCTGCCTTAGTAATCTGGGGTGAGTGATAGGCATTGCTTGAATGCCCAGTTCACCTAGACGAATTGACATTTCTTCTCCCAGTTTGCCTTTGATGCATATATATATATTTTAAAAATTGAAATGATAGTCCATGTACCCAAACCGGGAGGGGAAGCTATTATGGCAAAAGTGGAATTTGATTCTCTCCTAAAGGCTGAATGTACATTAAAAGGCAAATCTAATAGGACGCAAAAAAGCATGCACACATTAATTTACACCTGAGTTATTTGTGTAGGACACTTGGTGAGAGATATTGCTATTTCAGATGCACATTAATAAACATGAAGCTTGAAATTAGCATTGGTCATAACTAGGACTTTCAGCAAGGAAAATGTTATTTGCTTTCAATGGCTCTTTTGACACTTTCAAATTGATGGTCCCTTTGACTTTGACACATTTGTGGCCAAGGCTCCTTGTTGCTGTCTGTATCCAGCAGAGAAGTGAAAATCCGTCAGGTTTTTCAAGCAAAACAAATGAACATTAAAAGGTAAAGTTAAATGAACTTCCCACAAATCCATTTGGATTTTTTTCTACAAAAAGCAGAGATTACAGTACTTAATTTTAGTACATCTGACAGGAGCATTATGACTGGGAATGGCTGACATCCTGGCTACAATTTTTAGAGTAGTTTTCCCATAAATATTCATGAGCCTCAACATCAAAATCTATGATCCAACAAGGCCCAAGACTAGGAATAAAATATATTGTCTATTATGTAATGCCTTTTGTAATTGCCAGGACTTTAATGGAAGTACATAAAAACTTTTCAGCAGAGCTCACAAAGGTTGATGTCATATTAGATGTTCATTCCATATATGTGTAGATTGATAAAATATAAGGGAAATTGTATTTTTTTGAAAACTTGGTAAAGTACCATCCTCAATAAATAATCCTAATTTAGTTAATGAAATCCTAAATGGTTTGTTTTCCCGTACAGTTTTCCTCAATAATTTACTTAACCAATGTAAATATTAATTTGGGACTAATATTGAAATAGCTCTTCGTACATTGATTAATCTTAGAGTGATTTTCATTTTAACAATATTAATTTTACCACACCAATTTGTTCTTGAATTATAACAGAAGAATTACAATAGCCACTATAACAATTATTATGTGATGACAATTAAAATAGTTCTCATTTAGTGACCACACTTGGGACTGACCAGTCATTAAAGAAAGCAGCCACTAAATTAAACTATGACCTGCTCATGATTTTACTTCAACTTTCCTTTGCTTTACAGACCTCCAAAGCTTATATATGAAAGGGTTGCTCATAAAGTTATTCTTATCATCAATGTAAATGAATGGTTACTAAATAAGGCAGTTGCTAAAGGAGGACTATCCATAATGACAATATTAACCTAACTGCAAAATTACAGTGGGTTGCCTGCCTAGGGACGCTTCATTTGGGTTACCATTTTGGCTGAGTGAGCAAGCAGCATTTTTTAAACTTCTAAGCCTTTGTTAGATAGGCAATAGATTTGTGAATGACCAACAGCAAGACTACTTTATGTTCAAAAGTGGAAAAGTCTGATACTATCCTTAAAGAAGAAATATTTGGTAAGGATAGTGGAACTTGCAGGGATGCTAAATTAGTTTCTTTGATCAGAGAAAAAAAAATGCCTACATTTATGGCTGATTGGAGAAACTTACAGGCCTTTTGCATAAAATGTAAAAAAATACATTTATGATTTATGGTTTTGTTATGGTTTTGTTAAGTGCTTTTGGCTACTTTCCTTCATGACGAGAGGCAAGTTCACCTGACCAATAACCAGCCAAGACTTTTGTTTCATTTATTGCAATAAGTGGAAGAGAAGCTTTCAAAGCTTGGTTCCCTTCAAAGTTCATAATCTCAATTCAATGGCTTTATACCTTCTCTACACCGGTCACCCATCCCTTCTTGTTCCCCATTGGCTGAGGTTACATTCTCTCTTATCGCCTCCTACATATTTTCTGCTATCTTCCCCAAACATACTAAATTATGCATCACCTGTGCAGATAATATATGCAAGGTGTGCCAGTTAATATGTATTAGCAGGTTGAGCATGACCTACTATGCTTGTCCTTGTGGTTAAACTATAAGTTCTTGGAACTGCAGGTACTTTCCTGTTATTCTAACTGTTCACTTTTGTGGTTAAGCTAGCTGTTTTCTCTTAAAGTTTGGTACTTTCTGAAGACCTTGGAACTATAGATACTTTCTGAAGATCTTTCACTCATATTCTCTATCATTTTTGATGACTGGGAAAAAACTGAATAATAGAAAACAGTGAACTCTCTTTTGTAATCATAGCATAATAGATCATTGTATCTATTTATGTATGGCTTGTATGTATGTATTGTAATTATAATTGTATTCATATTTGTTGCAAAGAAATTGGAAGCTTCTATTTGTCTTTTTTTTTCCTGTCTTTTCCGCTTTTTCATTTGATTACTTTGTGTTCTTTTTTGTGTTCTTTATAAAACTGTTAATAAAAATCTATTTTACATATTGTGAATAATTTGAAAATGTAAGGAATATGTAAAAAACAGGATTTAAATTATATTCCCACCAGGAAATGATATATGGAATTGGATCAACCAGATCAGAGATATTTTAGTCTTGATAAAGTTACATACATACATACATACCACATCAATTATTTCTTCCTCCTGTTCATTTGTTCAAAGGCAAGCTATTCTGTTATATGTGCTTATGGATAACATTGCAGAGACACAACTTGCAAGTGAACTCAACTTATAACATATTGTAATGTAACAGTACAATATAATTAACTGCCCCCACAACTGATATACAGTACATACTTCTAAAAGTAGCAATTAAAAGCTGTAGTAATAGAATAGTGTTTGTTAACTACAACCCAATAAGAGGTTACCAGATTTTATGTTCATCATTTTGGGTCTGTTTGATTAGATAATTAAGTGATCTTATGAGTGCTTTAAGTTGATAACAGTACAGTTTCAAGTAAATTTATTTCTTAGTAAAATGAACCATGGTGGCACAATGGTTAGAATGCAGCATTGCAGGCTAACTCAGCCCATTGTCAGAAGTTCGATCCTGACTGGTTCAGCCTTCCATCCTTCTAACGTTGGTAAAATGAGGACTCAGATATGGTGTCACTGTAAAATACTCAGAGAGTGCTATAAAGCACTATGAAGTGGTATATAAGTCTAACTGCTATTGCTGTTAACTCATGGAAGCTAAAAAATAATGTTACAAATGATTTATTGGCATTTAATTTGGTAAATATATGCTTGTTTCTGAATTCATATCATTCTGCTTAAACTTTTTTTCTATTCTTCATCCACCTGCTTTCTAGGTGGATTTCAATTTTCATCTCATCAGGTAAGAAATTATAATATATGTTTAAATGTAGTTTTTTATTCTGTTACCAATTTTTAACGGAAAATACATTATACATTAAATATACATTAATATATACATTAAATACATTATTATAAAGAAAGTAAAATAAGCATTTCAAGGGTTTTTTTAGACATGAGAACCTATATATTTTAGATTTAGATATTTTAAAGGCATACATTGGTAAATAAAAAAATTGGAAAATTATGGGTAAGGAATGTTTCAAATATTATGTGAAACAAATTTCACTGGAATTATATAATGCTTTTATGTCTGTAAAATATAGTTCAATCATCCTTATGCATTTAACAAGGAAAATCTATTCAATTGTATGAAGCAAAATTACTGGGAGAGACCAGAAAAATCTGATTAATTACTTTTATACTGAAACAATATCAACCAAATAGTATTTTCTGTATAACTTATGACTTCCAAATGCATATACAGTAATATCTTGAATTTGAATAATCAGCATTTTTTAATTATTCTCAACTTTATAGTGTTGATTCAATGTTTGAAATGTAGAAGCTTAAAATTTCTTTTCAATAAGATAGAGATTAGTCAGGATCAAATAATTTATTTAGCTGCACCATTATCTCTGCAAGAAATAATGTACATTATTAAATCAATATAGCTAGGTAAGGTACCAAATCCAGATGGCTGGCTTATAGATTAGAGTAAAGTATTTATTGACCTTCTGACTCTGAGGTTTATCGTTATGCTTTTTTGTACAAAACTTTTCTCTTTTCCTTTAGCAATTAGGTTGTAATTATAATATCTGAGGTGGGTAAAGTTATCCGGCGGAACATGTTAGTCACTGCTCAATTTCTATGTTAAGCATTTACTGTAGATGCTAAATTCTTGATTCTGGTCTTAGTTCAGAGACTTCAAATTATAATAGTTACACAATCTGGTTTTATAAAAGCTTTGATAATATTAGACTCTTGGTGTTTATGGTTGATACATTCAAGTAAATTAGACTCACTATGGTTGTTTTGCTAGAGGCAGGAGAAACCTTCGATAGGATATGGTTTATATTTTTGGAACAGATAATAAATATGGTTTTACTATCAATTTTGTTGTTTGGATTAAAATGTAATGCTTTAATCAGTTAGTCAGAGTTATCATAAATAGAATTATTTCTCCATTCATAAAGATGTTACTGGAACTCATCATGGGTATCCATTTCACTTCTTAATCTTTACAATATTTCGAACATATGGATGCTACATTTATGCTTGCAAAAATAATTTGGATTACCTAAAATTGTTTATAAAACTGCATTCAAGTGAAACCTCCTTTGAATTTACAATTTGAGTCTGACACATTAGCAGTGTCTGACACTCCTGAATTATGCTTTTATTTTAATAAAAAGTATGGAACTTCCCAAAACTGCAGTTTATTTTTCATTTACAACAGAAAATTTGCATCAATATAAATAAAGGAAACATTCAAGGAACTTAGAATGGTAGGAAAATGACTGTTTTTAAAGAAACTCAAACCTTTAGAATTTGTTTCATTCAGTAATAGACCATCTTCCAGAACTGTTGGGCTTTATAGCATGGCCACCAATTACAAAAAAGAAAAAAAGCTTTCATCTTCTATATGTTGGAAATGAAATATTATGGAAGAAACTTTATCATAGTCTAAATTTAAAATATATCCCCAAATATTTCTAAGTTGCATCTTTTACAAATCATATTTTAAAACTTATTTTGGTTTATGACACCATTTGCCATTTTAAAATCCATATTTAGATTGGGCATGTGTGCCATGATTTCTTAGCATTATGGTATTCATAATTGTTGCATATTAAATATGCAATTGTTAAAGATTGTAATGTAGAGTTTGAGATAAATTTCTACAAAATCACATTATTTTTCCCAAGAGAGAAGCTTTCAGGAAAAAAAACAACACATGCAGAATTGATCAATATATTTTTCTGGTTTCACTAAAGAGAGAGAGAGAGAGAGAGGCGGGAGGGAGGGAGGGAGGGAGGACGGACGGAAGGAAGGACGGAAG
>JAOYMU010000252.1:28537856-28556562 GCA_025802295.1 Psammodynastes pulverulentus | reverse complement strand
TGATTAGTGATACGAAATCCAGCATGATTATCTTGTTTGCTGTGTATACTATTCTGTTACATAATAATAATAATAATGATAATAGCACCAGAAGGGAGAAAATGTATGAGGAATGGCTGGGTAAATAGAGTGCCCAAGGTTAAGATGGGCAGCCATATAAACTGAAATGAATAAATAAAAGTTTGGATCAGGTGAAAGAAAACTGTGGGAGAGACATGATAGCCATCTTCAAGAATCTGAAAGAAGAAGAAGATGGGGCAGAACTGATCAGTATTGTTCCAGAAGATAAAACAAGAAGCAATGGTCATTTTTAAAGACAGGAAGTAGATTTTTAATGGTCACTAGGTATGAGCCCTGTGAAGTAGACCCAGTGAGGAGACCAACTTCAAAGGAAATTGAGAGCTTTACTTACTGAGAATGCAATTAATACAAAATCTTGCAAGCCTGATTGCATTTTACACCCCCTCCCTCTTATACCTCAGAGAATCAGGGGAGCTTGCCTGCCTCTCTCCTGAATACTATCTTCTTTTCCCAGGAGTGAAAGGATCCTTTCAGCCCTCTTTGCTTATGTAATATTGTAGTTCTTGCTTAGTTTCCTCAAAATCATCTCCCAGATTCTTTACAGCAGGAGACATTGCCTCACGGTAAGAGATGTTTGAAAATGGAACAAATTTCCTTCAGGAAGCAATGGATTCCCCCTTGCTGATGATGTTTGAGTAGAGGTTGAGATGGGGGCATATCAGAGGTGGTATTCAAGCAGGTTCTGACCAGTTCCGGAGAACCGGTAGTGGAAATTTTGAGTAGTTTGGAGAACCGGTGGTAACCTTCCCCTGGAGTGGGGAGGGAATGGAGATTTTGCAGTTTCTTTCCCTTGCCATGCCCAACAAGCCATACCCACAGAACCGGTAGTAAAAAAATTTGAATCCCACCACTGAATCCCTGCAGTGACCTTTTTGGCAATGGAATGAACTCTGATCATGTCCAATCCTGTGTTAGTTTCCCTTATTTTCTGTCAGAAGCCTGTGATGGTTATGAGTGGCATAGGCCTCAGCAATTTTGCAGGGATAATATCAACACCTGGGGCCTTGTGGTTTGGCAGTTGGTTCACTGCCCAGACATGTTCTTCCTGAAGGATGATTGATTTTATTTCTTCTTTTCTTTCCTCATCATTCTGAAGAGGCTGAACCCTTTTGTTGCTGCCATACAGCTCTTTTCTAAATTTTCACTAAAGTTTGCCAGCATAAATTGCTCATTCTCAATAGCTGGTCTCTACTCTGCCTTGTTTAAGGTGTATTGACTGGTGAATTCCGTATTAGTAGGGGAAAAACATCTACCATCCACTTTCCCTAAAGTGGACTGATGCTATGGTTGGGGCTAAGGCTGTGCGTAGAGGCAAGCTTTCCCAGATGGTTAGTCTCATATGTGATGCAAATACAGAGGTGCAACATTTGCATGATTATGTCATTACACACATGCCATCATTTATTCCTCCTCCCCGCCTTTGTTCCCCACAGTCACCCATGTGTTCTATGACTAAATTTCTCAAAGGTTATTACAAAAATGTAATGTAATATACAGGCATGAAAAATATTTTACAAGCATAAAAACAGCCTGAGGATTATGTCAGAAGATGGTTCATCTAGTTCAACGTTATGCCTCTAGCAATGACACAACACATAAATCTGGACAGCTTATCAGGAAGGTATAAGAGGGCCTGCCAAATCTCCCATGCCATTCATTCTCACATCTGATCAAGAGATATTGCCTGTAGCGATGAAGGCTCAGTTATCATGGCTAATACTGCTGTGCATTTGTTCAATGTATAATGTGCTCATAGCCTCCATTTGATTGGCTACACTGGTTTACTGACATTCTTAGTGCTCAATGAAGAAACATAGCCAAATAGTCACATTCCAGCTTTCTTAACTATTCAGGAACCTGTCAATTTGATTTTAATAAAACCACACAAGGTCTGAAAATGTTAAAACAGAAATGTTAAAACAGGTTAGAGGCAAAAGACTTCTATGGTCCTATTGTTCGCTGATAATAATATTGACCAAAAGTGCTGTTTGTTGCAGAATTTGACTAATGCATTAACTGAATGTGATTACTTTATTGTTTAAAACAGTAAAATATTTTCTTGAATCTATAACAAAATACTCTGGTACTAAGTAGTCATCAAAATTCAATGCAATTAAATGCAACATAGTCATAAAAATCCCATTACTTTTGCTCACCCTCCTAGGTCTAAATCATGCTTCACATCCCTTCTATTAAACCAATATTTCTCAACCTGGACAACTTCAAGATGTGTAGACTTCAACTCCCAGAATTCCCCAGCCAGAATTTATGGGAATTCTAGGAGTTGAGGTCCACACATTTTAAAGCTGCTCGGGTTTTGTTTTGTTTTGTTTTGTTTTAAGAAAAACACCACATTAATCAATGTCTTCTTCTTGGATCAAGGGTTTTCCCCTTATCTTGGCAGAGCCTGTCCTCTGGAACATCAGCCCCCAGGGAACTGGATCATCTGGAATCTGGATCCTGTTAGCTTTTTGTGAGGCTCCTAGGTTTCCATAGAAGTTTGGACAACCTTGGCTATGAATGAGATTTTGGGGTTGGAATATATCATTTATCTTGGGCATCATAGACTATTGTTTTTAAATGTTGAGTTTTTAATCTTATGCCACCCAGAGTCATTTTTGTGAAATTGGCAGCCATACATATTATATACATAAATTTAGAATAAATAAGTAGATAAATAAAATTATTTTAATTTTAATTTCTGAATATTAGCATTTTAATATTAGCATTTTCTTTAAATTCACCATTTTACTACTATCCTGTAATAGTAAGTCTAGGAGGATTTACTTTCAACTCTGTGTAAGTTTTATGCTGGCACTTTTTTTCTGAATATTCAAAATAATGCATTACATCAGTTATCATTTTTGTCATACAATAAAAATGCTAAGTACTAAGTAAATAGAAAACTTTTGCAGAATACAGTTTGCTACAGTAAAGTGTGGTGAATCTTTGGCCTAAAGTTATGATGCAAACTGCTCTTACAATTCTATGATGAAGTATTAGCAAATAACAGCACAGATGGCTTTGCCCTAAGATTAAGCCTCACATGCCAGACGTGATCAGGAAAACTGTCATTTTAAAAATAACTTTAAAACAAGTGCCAAGTGTTGAGTGATGCATATGTCTAATAAACAGCTAGAAACATAGCAATGCCCAGGGCTGGAACTTAGTCCTGGAAGTGAAATATGGCCATGGAATTATCACCTAGATTCAGCCAACAATGGTGGCATGCCATCACCATTTTCCTAAGTAACCAGGGATAAGCCTCCAATTTTGGGGTGTATCTGGGTGTGGAGAGAGAGAGAGAGAGAGAGAGAGAGAAATCAAACCGTGTGTGTGTGTGTGTGTGTGTGTGTGTGTGTGTGTGTGTGTGTGTGTACCAAAAATACTATCCAAGCTTATGTACATAAAATATTGCTAAGAGTTGGTATTGGATGAGATTGATGTTTGTTAGTTTCACCTTTCTACCCTGCTGTTCATATCTGCTCCAGATTAATTTGCAAACAGTCATATTAACAAGAATCACTATACTGTATATGCCAAATTTAATCTAAACATTTGGCTGACTGTGAGACTAACCACAATAATAATAACTGGTGTGGTAATTGCTGTAGTCCAACAGCATCCAGTTGAAAACAAGCTCTTTCCACTTGAACAGAAAGGAAACTGCTCAACAGCAGAGGAACAAAATATTAGCTCCTAATTGACAAGATGATTTTGGAATACTGCAAAAGAAGGAAGACCAACTTGAACATAGCTTAGATTAATTAAAGAAAGGCACTTGACACAATGCCACATGATGCTGTCTCTGTCCTCTCATGATGCCTGGAGGTTGTAGGGATCTAGATGAGGGCAACAGATTTAGACTGCATCCTGGCAAGACTGAGTGGTTTTGGGTGCATGGAACCTCAGAATCTGAATATTTGTCATTTTTAGTTCTGGATGGAGTTGCACTACCCTGTTCAAACCCAGTTTGCAACCTACAGGTTCTCCTGCACTCACATTGTCCTGCTTAAAGAGCAGGTGGCAGGCATGATCAGGAGAGCTTTTCCACAGCTCCTGTTTATGCACCTGAAACATGACTTCATGGGTGCAGTTACTCAAGCCCTGGTCGCCTCTCTCCTGGACTATTGCAATGCAATCTATAAGTACATGGGGCTACACTTGAACTCCATTTGAAAACTTCAGCTAGTGCAAAGGGCAGGAACAAGAGCAGTCTTTGGAGCAGTGGTGGGATTCAAATAATTTAACAACCAGTTCTCTGCCCTAATGACCAGCTGGGTGGTATAGGTATAGCTAGGTGATCATGTGACTGGGTGGAGCTCAGGCGAGAGTAAGTCTGGGCGTACTGCCAAGAATCTTTAGCTGTTATATGGGTTAACCAAGAGGCAGTTTCTGTAAGCAGGGCAATAAAGATTAGGCTAGAAACAACACCAGAATGTTTCCTTCCTGCCTTTCTTACAGGATTAGCCCTGTAAAATGGAAAAAAATTAAAGGAGATTTCTTCCAACAACCAGTTCTCTGAACTGCTTAGAAAGTTAAAAACAGATTCTTGCGAATAGGTGCGAACCTGTTGAATCCCACTACTGGATAAGGTGTGTAGAATGATGAAGGCCACCACTTATTTGTTTCACACTTGCCTCTTGCAGCTGATTAAATAAACCAGGTTGGGACTAGATTTATGGATATAGAAAACTGTCTCCTTGAGTGGAAAATGTGTCTTTGCATGCTTTATGGAAATTGCTATGACTCCTTTAGTGCAAAAGTCCTTCATTAAGTCAGTAGATTTTTCTCTATATAGGCATTTCTAGTATTCCACTCTTGGCAAGTTGGTTAGCCTGCATGCACACATGCACGCACACATACACACATATACACACATACACACAGGATTTAATCTGATTGATTTTCTGATCCCACACCAAAATCAAAATTTTATGAGGGATATAGTATTGAGACAGCTTTGGATTATCATAGTAGATGACCTTCACTGGAAGTAGAAAGTCATAGTAGATAGCCTTTACTGGAACTTAAATGGGAATGCAACCAAGCAAGTATTTTTGGACAACTCAATAGTTTTGGGTACCATCAGTTGCTACCAAAACTGATGTTACCATCAGTACTATCAGTTATCTGGCTGTGTTGGGTCTCGGGAGGAATATTTAGCAATGGTTCCAGTTATTTCTGCTAGAATGTGTTCAGAAGATGGTGCTGGACCCTTTGGTCTCTGAATGATGGTAGCTTGCAGAACTTTACTTGCCCTTATGTTATTCAAGATCTACATAAAATTATTAGAGCAGGTTATTCAGAGCTTTGCCAGTGAGGTGCCCTTATATGTTGAGAACATTCTCCTCTCTTCTCTCTTGTGCCTTACCTAAAGGAGCAATTAGTTTGTTCTTGAATGTTGCCAAATCTTAATAATAGTTTGAATAAAGAAAAACAAACTAAAACTAAATCTCAACAAAACAGAAGCAGTGCCAGTAAGAACAATATTGCATTAAGGAATTGAGATGCAGCTTGCTTTGAATGGAGATATATTCTCCTAGAATGAGCAGGTTAACAGTTTGAGTGTGGTCCTAAGTCCCAAGCCAGATCTGCAAATATAACAAAAAAGACCCCATATTGGTACAATTTGAGATCTTTCAGAGCAAGCAGAACACATTGATTATATGATATCCCATTTGCCTATCCAAAATGCACTCTACATGGACCTACCTTTGAAAAGTGTGTGGAGATAGTAATGAATGCAAAAAGGAGCAGTGAGCAACTAGTTCATGCGAAGTACAGATTTTGAATGATGACTGTGCTGCATTGGCTGCCAATTGCCTTTTGTATGGAATTTGAAATATTAGCTGTTGAAGAGCAAATAGAAGGATATAAGCAGAAAATGAAAGTAAGGTATAGGTAAGGTAATGCTGTAAAATCTTGGGGATGATACAATACTGTAAAATCTTGGTGATTTAAGAGACATGCCAATGTCCAGAGGCAGCCCACTCAAGTCCTTAACTTACAAACATGAATGCTAAGACAGTGTTTGTGGGTATGTAGAAGAAAAGGAGATAAACAAACTGCAAGCAGATTGGAAGTGGTCAGCGATATCTGTAAATCTACAACTACTACAGGCAGGCAAAAGGGCTATCAGTCAACTGTCGGGATCAGAAGCTATGGTAAATAGCATATCATGGTGGGATTTTTTGCCTATGGCTTGACTTAGATGAAGTGCTGAGAAGCAACACTGCTTAACAGCAGAGCTTGGGGCATGGCCTGAGTTTGGCAGCAATCAGAAAGGGAGCAGGGACATGGAGGCAGAACCTCATCCCAACCAATGGAAGAACTTTTGGAAGGAGGCAAAGATTGTATGCCATTTTAGAGACTTGGAGACTTTTCGAGTATTGAAGTTATATTTACTTGGCTACATCAGTGTGGAAGTCCTTGGAGAGTGGAGTCAGCATGGTGGATTTTGAAAAATGACTAGCAGCAGAACTGCTTCTCTGACTATCAAACCACTTCTCTCCTTAGAGTAGCCCTACTTCAGGAAATTCATCAATCCAGTACATAGAAAAGGACCTTCTGCTTGTCTTCCAGGCTAAAGAATGTTCTCTCAAAGGACATGTCCCCCTCTACCCCCAGTTTTCCAGAAGATGGTGAGTCTTCCTCCAGGCTCTTAACAATTAATTTATTCCATTAATTTATTCCAAGGTTTCATTTTAAATCTGATTTTAACTGTATTGATAATGCTTTAGGTATTCTTTTTCTATCACTTTAAGCTATTTTAGATGATGAAGAAACAATAAGGCAGAGTAGAAGTTCAATAATAAATAAAATAAACATGCGTGTATGTCTTAATAAATAGGTAGGTCATTGTCCCAATGTATAAGTAGGCTGGTAGGATTGGTCCAATTTTGGGCACATATGCTTTTACAATCGGTAGCTACCACAGAAGAGTCATGGTGGCACAATAGTTAAAATGGTGTATTGGAGGCTAATTCTGCTGATTGCCACGGATTCAGTCCTGACTGGCTCAAGGTTGACTCAGCCTTCCATCCTTCCAAGGTCAGTAAAATGAGGATCCAGGTTGTTGGGGGCAATAGGCTATTTCTGTAAAGAGAGGGCTGTAAAGCACTGTGAAGTGGTATATAAGTTTCAGTGTTATGGGTATTGCTACTTGTACACCAGCCTCCTGTATGGAACCTTGCAAGTCTGCTAATTCAAGACGAATGCTAGCCAAGGAGCAAGCTGGCTTCAGGTCCAGAAATCAACCTTTCATCAATTCATTCTACTGCATCACCTGGTGGGAAAGGATTGCAGACATTTGTGCTGCATTCTTTTCCCACATTGATCGATTTGAAGGCTGATTTTTATTCAGGGTCCAGAGGTAGGTTATGGGCAGCTATGACTGTAGTTGATAATGACACTACATGGAAATAACTACACTAGTTTAGATGTGACATTTCTGCTTTGATTCCCATCTCAGAAGGAGCTAAACAATGGTTCACAATTGACCCTTTCCTCTTTAACTTTTATTTCAACTCAGTTTTTAACTTTCTGTTAATAATGGAGTTATTAATGGAGGGAGGGGTTTTTTTTGCCTCCAATGTCAGCCAATAAAGCCACATCCATTCTTCTCCATGCTGTGATGCAGTCATTTCATCCTTGACACAGGCCAGCCTTCAGGAGACCCTGCAAGCCCGAACAGAGTTCGGTGGCAAAGAAAAATTGGATATAAATTATTCTGAAACAAAAGTCATCTTATTCACCGAGAGGCATGCTAACTGCCTTCACTCCTGGAAAATAAATGATACCCACACTGAACAAGTCAAGGACTTTAAACATCTTGGCATTTGCTGCTTAGAAGAATATAACAAAATAATTCTACTTAGAAGAAGGAAAGAAAAGAACTCATATCTCAAGCTCAGAGGGTTTCTAATGCTGTTATTCGATTTGCTAACTGCAGCGGCCACAATTTTGCAGTGAAATTATTCCAGCTAAACTGCTGAGCTTTATGGAGCTCGGTTTTCTGCTTATAAAGGCAGAAAAGTATTGGAAGCAACACAGCCTGAGTTTTTACATGTCATGCTGCATTTTCCCATTGGGTTCTCAATGCTGTTCTCTGGTGGGACGTCAGCCTTGCCTTTGTAAGGGTTCATATGAAATCCTGCTGACTAAAGTATTGGCTAAAATTAATCTCTTTGGATGGTTCTTTGGCCCACTTAATCCCAGCCAATAAGTTTAGTTCTTCCACTAAGAAAGCATAGCCTTGGAGCTGATTTACTGTGCCCTATCAGCTTAATTTTTTATGATGTCAGGGCCTCAGAGAGCCATCCCAGACATTAAACAGCAAGTGCTTAATCTGGCCCTGTAGAAACATAGGAGCAAAGCCTTTATTATTATACCAGTAGCCTCTGTGATAGGCTTTTTATTACTTTTATAATATCCTTTGTGTCCTGCACAGAAGAATATTTTCATTAGCCAGAGTCAACACCTTGCCATTAATGATCTTGGAAGCAAGGGCCAACAGTACACTGCCATTAGATGGCTTGTTCCCTCCTTCAGATAAGGTGATCGAGACAGTTTTTGTGTGTTTGTTTGACCTGATCTTTTTTCTTGACCACTGGTTATCTGCTACCAAGTTGGCATTAACTCAATAACCACAACCACTACCCCCAACCTGGCCCTTAAAATCTCCCAACAGCACACCCCTCACTTCTGTAATCAAGGCTATTCATGTTATTGCTGGCAGTCTTCCACTTCTCTTTCCTTCCAACTTATCCAGCATTATTGGGCTTCTCAAAGGAGATAGGTCTTTGCATAATGTTTACAAAATATGGTAATTTGAGCCTGGTAATTTGTAACTCAAGTGGGAACCCTGGATTAATTGATCCATTTGGGGTTTTTTCTTGGTAATCCATGATAACCCCAAGAATAGTCCCCAATACCAAAGTTCAAAAGCATCAACGTTCTTCTTACCCTGCTGCTTCAAAGTCCAACTTTCATTTTCATATCATTCATAACTATCTACCATTTCAATGTCTAAGCACCCTCCACAGCTTGATGTGGTCAGCATAATTGAATGCCTTTCCATCATGAAGCACATACTGACATTGTTTTGGTATTCTTTTGCTTTCTCAATTAGCATGCATCAATAGTCATAGATCTTGCTTTTCAGGGTTTCCTGAAACCAGGAAAGGTGTTTCCCTTTCTTGTACAGCTCTGATCTGATCCTAAGCATGATTTTGCTAGTATATGAATGAAGGATATTTATTATCATTTGGTTCTATGATAAATTCGGTCCATTTCTTTTCCCTTTTCTTAATCAAAGGAAGTTAAGCCAACTTCCATTACATCAAAGTTAGCAACCACAAAGTCAGTACTGCCCTGTGAGAAGTCTTTGACTGTTACAAAGATGAAGCTAGGAAGAATTATGCAGATCTTGTACTCCTGTTTTCCAATCCTTTGTCTACCTGACTTCCATGATTCCATCAAGGAGAACTAAAGAGCTGAATGCACATTCAAAGCTGAATGTACCACTTTGTGTGATTGCACACCCTACTTTATCAGGTTTTGCAATCATCTGGCATAAATGTCTCTTCAGGTCTCTCCTTGAATATGTGAAAATCAGAATGGGCAAGGAGGGCATAAGGAAATGGGGAGCTAGATTAGACACACACAATTAAGTAGAGTTAGGAAGCTTGAAAGTCTGCCCTAGAAATCCATGCACTGTTTTGACAATTCTGAACTCCATGTTTGTTTTATATTAAAATCAACCCTTCGTGCTCCTAAAAAATTCCGCTATTCGAAGTATGTGTTTAGTCTAATTTAATGTGAATCACCTTCTGATTGTCACTTCCACAGAAGTTAAAATCAAAAGCCAGGAGATAGCCCACCAAGCATTAAGTTAGGAAGCGATTCCTTTCAGTTTAGTTGGTAATTACATATATTTAAGTTTTGCTGAACTGTACAGAGGTACATTGCAATGCTTTCAGTAAAATAGTTGCCAGGCAACTATGGAAAAATGCACTAAATGATGTGAATAGACTCTTTACTCCCACTCTTGTATTAATGGAGACTCACTGTTCCAAAAGATAGTGCTCTAAAATGTAGGAACATTAAAAGGCTGTTTAAAATGAGCACCGAAATGAAAAATATGCTACAAAATTATATCACTGAAAAACATGATCTGGATTCAAAATATTTCTGTCCAGGTGCTGTAACTTGTCCTATCACATTTGCATTTTCTTTTTAGAATGGTGTTTCCTTTCATACCATTTTTTTTCCTTTAACTGGAAAAGTAAAACTGATAAAACAAAAAAGGGAAAAATATTATAGCATCACAGAATTGTAAAGATATATATTCAGAAAATTTCTGATACTATCCATCATCCTAAGCAAAATAATCATAATTTGAGTTAAATCCTCCATACTAATGAAAATTATTGAAGAAAGCTTTTTCGGTTGAGGAAAATTGCAAACTTTTTTATAAAACTTTAAAAAAATCCATATAACACATCAGTTAGGGTTATAAAAAATTACTTCCTTGCAATAAATTGAACTAGAGTAATATTGACACACACATCCCTAGTCATAATTGCTTCTGACTGGAGGCTCTATTCATCTCCATGATAGAGAAAGCACAAAATTGGGGGACCACAGGGCATGTGTGATGATTCCCTTGGATGATTCCTCAGATATCTCTTTAGAAGTAAGCTCAGGGGAGGACAAGCTGATTCCTGGCACATCAGGAACTGAGTTAATTGATGGGTCTGAATGGCCATCCGGAAGGGATTTGCCTGAGGTTCCAGCTGGGGAAAACTTGTGGTTGCAGACAGTCAGCAAAGAGGAGGAGGACTGCCTTCTGCACCTGAGTCAAGAACACGCAGGGCAGAGAAAAGGCAAGAGCAGAGAAGGTCAGCCAGACTACTCAAGAGGAGAAATCCCCACCTGTCTTGATGGGCTGCACAGAAGCTGACTATTTATCACAGCAGATGGATGAAAGCATTGCTGGGAACAAAGTGTTTTGTTTTCTAGCTGTGTGTTTTCTGGTCGCTGTGATACCTGCCTCGCTTTGGATTGACACTGTGTTTTGACTTGACTTGTGCCTTGGAATTCTAGACTTTTCTTGCCTCACGAGCTCTCTTATGTTGTGGATTTAAGCTTGCCTGATGGATTTATTTTGTTTGAGAAACTTTCAAGTGCTTTGTAGACTCTTTGCTATTGCACTATGGACTAACATTGGTCTACTCATGGCTGGACTTAATTGGGATTGTGTGGATTTTTTGGTGAAGGGAATTGCTGGAGAATATTAATAAGGTCACTAAACCATAGTTACCTATGTGTGTGAGTGAATGAGGCAGCACAGTATGTTTAGATAAGAACATTTGTGCTCATCTAAATTAGGTGACAAGTAGTCAGAATTTTTCATGGACATGGTCATCTAAAGTCCTATCCATAAGCCTCGCTTCCTTTTTTGGTTAATAAAGGGATATAACTGGCAGCACATTATGTAATTGGTATCTTCACTGCTTATAAAATTCTAGAATTATGTCCTTCTATGAATTAGACAAAAGCTTATATAGGTTTCAAGATAAGTTGGGATAAATGTGTTTTACAAATCACCGTTGAAAGAAAGGCTAAGGCTCTTAAGAGAATAAACTTTCAGCACTGTTGGGATAAATGTAAGTAAGGCAATTACACCATTTCAATCTAGCTGCCATCAATGATGTTTTAAGCTAAAGCAATTTGAGTTTATATTTCCTATTGTCTGTCTTATGTTCTGCAAATAATAGTGGCAGGAAGTCAATTTTAACTTGTGAGTTTGAAAATAGCAATTGTAAAGTAATGACTGATTCTTGTACTGCCTTAGCAACAAGTTTGTTTCTTCCACACTAGACCACAACTTTGTTAGTGAATTGTAGACCTGGAAAAGAATTTTCTTCCTTCCTTCCTTCCTTCCTTCCTTCCTTCCTTCCTTCCTTCCTTCCTTCCTTCCTTCCTTCCTTCCTCTACCCACCCAGCTACTGATCCATCCATCCATCCATCCATCCATCCATCCATCCAATCAGTAGTTCTCATATTCATTTCTGCCTATCCCTTTCCCCAGTAATGTAAATTTTCTGTGCAAATTACATTTTTACAAATGACTTATAATTAATTATAAAAATGTAATTAAAATAAATCCCACAATAAAAATAAAATATTTTAAAAAGAATCATAACAAAAGAACATTGGGTTAAATTCTATGAGAAATAGATAATTTGGGACCATCAGTAAGAAAACAATCCAATTTTGGCTTTCAAAATGAAAAGTTAAAATAATAAGTTGTTCTAAAATCCGTTAACTGATTGATTCCTACCAAATGCACTTGAAATTAGGACACTGCATTATTATTAATGTCAAGTGGATTTACAGAATAGAGAAATAGAAATTAGAACTGAAATTCTGTTGTATAATATGGAAGTGATAACATGGATGCTAAGTATAAAGTCCTGTATGGTTCATGGTCAGGGTAGCTACTGAATTTCCCAAATAGATTTTTCCAGCCCAATTCAGACAAATAGAGGCACTTACCAAATCTCTTCTTATCATGTGGTATGTCAGGAGGGATGAACTATACAATTTTCTACTGGAGAATATCCCAGAATAGTGTACATCTTGATGGAAGGGTGCTGTAATGTGAATGCTCCATTACTGGAGGCTTTCAAAAAGAGACTGGACAATGATTTGTCTGAAATGGTATAGGGTCTCCTGCTTGAACAGGGGATTGGACTAGAAGATCTCAAATTCCCTTCCAACACTATTATTCTATGTCCTTAAAGGTGAATGAAAATCTTGGCTTTCACAAAGCCTTTAGGAGCTGATTGTATCCAATCTCAAAGGGGCTTTTTAGATGAGTCTTTGGTTTCAGGTTATGCATAGGGGTTTTGACCAAACTATTTGACAAGAAGAAAATAATGTTAATTAATATGTTATTAATAAACTTATTAATTACCCCATTAAAACATAGGAAAGGTATTTTCTTAAACAGTAATTTGTAGGCTACATTGTTAGTGATAGCCATAATACAAATGCATTTGTCTTTGATTTTGGACGTGCAAATAAAGTAAATGGGCTGGACTGTTTTTCCTTGTGGAAGACACTTTGTTTCTCATCCAAGAAGTTTCATTGGTTCTGGCAGGATGGTGAGGGTGATGGAAGGATCCTGCCACCACTACCATCATCCTGCCAAACGCTTCTTGAATGATAAGCAAAGTATCTCCCTCCAGGAACAACCCCCCCCCCAAATGCCAGTCCAGTTGCCTTTTGAAAAAAGTATCTTTGAGACATCTATGACCTGGTTGACTGAGAATATCCATAGATAATTGTGCATAGCCGTGTACAAACCAGCTGTATTTTTTTTTGTTACTTATATTCAGTTAGATTATATTTATTATATATCACTATATATTATTGTTTTCTCATGTTTTACACTTGTACATTGCCCAGAGTCTCTTGAGATTGAGGTAGTTAATACATCTTATGAATAAATAAATAAAATTCTGTATCTGATCTTTTAACTTGGTTATCCTGATGTTTTTAGCTTTGCTTACCAGGGGGATTACAAAATGCCTAGGACTAAACAGTTGCTTTTTTTTTTCAGACCCAAAATCAAAGACAAATGCATTTATATTATGGCTTTCACTAATAATGTAGGCTGCAAGCTACTATTTAAGAAAATAGCTTCCCTATGTTTTTAATGTCAAAATTAATAAGTGTATTAATAACATATTAATTAACATTATTGTCTCCTTCTCAAATAGTTTGATCGAAATCCCCATACATAATCTGAAACCAGGGACTCATCTAATGTAGCATTTTTATCTCCAATATTGGTGTAACATCCAATGTCTGGATGAACCTTAGTGGCGCAGTGGTTAAAATGCAGTACTGCAGGCTACTTCTGCTGACTTTCAGTTACCTGCAGTTCAGCAGTTCGATACTACTGGCTCAAAGTTGACTTAACCTTTCATCCTTCTGTTATTGGTAAAATGAGAACCCAGAGTGTCAGGGGCAATAGGTTGACTCTGTAAACTTATTAGCAAAGGCTGTAAAGCACTGTGAAATGGTATATAAGTCTAAGTGCTATTGCTATTTCAAATACATCATTTTTGACCATGGAAGAATCATAATAGTACAGCTAAGTGAAACTTCCTTTCTATTATTATACTGAATTATTCTAAAAGATTATCAACATTCACTTAAAGGGCTGCAAAATAAATTCCAGAATGGGATGAACTGAATGCAGGAGTGAACAACATTTTATTGGCTTATAGACGAGACTCCATTTCCTGAGCAACTGGTGAATCCCCCTAAAGCTTTATTCTAATGGCAATATTATCACCAAGCATGAAACAACTTTTTAAACCTGGATGTTGGTCTGAACTTAAGAGTTGAAAATGGAACTGGAAGACTCTGGGGAACCAAGTGATTTTCTTTCTTTTTAACTCCTTCATCTCCAAAGTATCTTAAATTTGACAACAGGGCCAGATTTCAGTGGCATGATTGGAAGTTGTATCTCTGTGTGGGTCAGTCCTTTTCCCACCCTTATTTTTAAAAAGTGTGGATGGAAACCAGCTATTTTCCTCCTACTCTCTGAGTGCTATGGAACACAAAAGCTGCAGATTGCCTGACTGATTTAGGAACACATCTTGCAATAACTTAATATTTCTATTTAAAAGTCAAAGTCAAAGTAGCAAGACAGGAACTTAGTTATGCATTATAACTAATGATGCTCTGAGCTTGATGGTTTTCTTGCAGGCTTCATTACCAAACTATGTAACAACATTAGCACACTGATGATGTTACCTAGTTTGGTAATGAAACATCTGCAAGAAATCCACCAAACTCAGAGAGTGTCATGGACCCTACATTTTGACGGTGAGTAAGAAAATATTCTCTTTTATCATGTCTCCCTGTAATTCCAGCCTGAGAGGGTTCTATTGCAGTTTTCTTCAGCAGCTGAAATAAACCATTCACCGTCACTGGTAGAGTAATGCCTTATGGGCTGTGAGTTGTATGTTGCTACTTTCAATTTGGGAGAAAATGTTCAGTGACTTGCATGAAAAAATATCACTTATGACCGAAATAAACTACCATAACTGATCCTGTTTGTCACCAAATTGGCATTATAAATGTAGACAGATGGAGTGAGAGTTCCAAATACTGTCTTCACCTGGGGTACACTTTGGTTTATGGTTTGATTTTCATGTATTTTGGTTGGGAAAATTAAATTTCCTGATTGAATAAAATGATTCTCTGGTATTAACTAGCCTTACTTTAGGAGTATCACTATGTAATACCTAAAAGTATTAGATATTCTTCTAATAGCAATTACATACTTAAGTGAGGGTCAAATGCGAATTCTAAAACAGTGAGAGCATGCTCACTTTTCAGCTTAGTCATAAAATTTAAAATATGAATGTAACATAATTATACTATGTACCTAGGTACCTGATAGGTTGCCTTTGGTCTACAAATTTTAACATAAGTTTATTGCTTTCACGTTTTGTAACTATTCATCTGCCCATATTTCCTTACATACAGCATTCTGAGGTATCTAATTACATTTTGCTCCCATTCTTTTCTTCCCAAAGATATAATACAATGAGTAGTTAACTAGTGCTTCAATGGGCTTTCAGCTGAAGATTCTGCACAAATCTAGAAGAATCATGCAAAAAGGATGAGTGAAGATTGTCTTTGTGGGGAGATACAAATAGACAACTTATGACCACAGTTGAGCCCAAAATTTCTATTACTAAAATATTCATTTACTAAGTGAATGTCACCCCATTTTACAACCTTTCTTGTCACAATAAATGAAACATTGCAGATGTTAAGTTAGTAACACAGTTGTTAAATGAAAGTGGCTTCCTCATTGACTTCCTTGTCAGAACATTGCAAAAGGTGATCACATGATCCTTGGGACACTGTAACTGTCATAAATACAAGTCAATCTGGAAAAAAAAGTAATGTCAGTGACTTTTTTTCAGTGCCATTGTAACTATTAAATGAACGATTGTAAATCGAGGACTAGCTGTATATCTAAACAGTTTGGATGCTAGGAGCATACCAACAGGAAGTAGGGTTCTGAAGCATCACTAAAGATGCTTCTCAAATTTTTCCTGTCTAAATACCAATGTATATTTCGAACTTCTGAATTCTGTAATGACTTTCCTGAATTGGAACTGATGAATTTGTTGTAATGGTTTCAATTACTGAATTGTACATGGTACTGTTTTACAGCTTGTTGTAGTTTTGCTTAGTTCCTTTGGTATTTTTCTAGGGTCAAACTGAAAGAACAAAATATATCCCAAGAGAAAACCAGATGATATCGAAAACTAAGAAACTATTTGCAGGTGAAAGTATTTCCCACCAGGACATTAGATTGGCCATTCAAATTACCTCTGTAGGTTCCCTGAATAGAATGTGTTATGAACCTAGGAAAGTATTTGCATTGGGCTATAATGGAGCTCACTGGAGCTAGATGCTATAGCATCTGCTCTTCTTTTTAAAGATATTTTGATTTCAGGAGCTGAAGGAGATGAATCATAAATGTGATTATAGATGCTCCAGTTACAGAATGCATTTGGTAACTGTGGATTACTCAAAGGCAGATTTATCTCATGGGTTGTTGTTTTGCCCATAAAAATGGGGTGATCCCATATATGCAACCTTCAGCTGTTCAGTTGCAAAGCAGAAAAGAATCTAAAAGTGATTGAATGCCTAACATGTCTTGGGAATACAGAGGAGCAGTGGTAGGATTCAATTTTTTTTTACTGCCAGTTCTGTGGGTGTGGCTTGGTGGGCATGGCATGGCTTGGTGGGCTTGGCAGGGGAAGAATACTGTAAAATCCCATTCCCTCCCCATCCCACTAACCTGCTTTCCAGTTCTGTTCTCCTTTGCAGGGTAACAAAAGAAGATCCAGCCAATCAGCTGGGACTCGGGAGGCAGAGAATAGATGGGGGTGGGTCCAGTCAGAGGTGGTATTTGCCAATCTGAACTACTCAAATTTTCTGCTACCGGTTCTCCAGAACTGGTCAGAACCTGCTGAATACCACATCTGCAGAGGAGGCAGACAAACAGTTAAGAGAAGAAACAGGGATGCTATAGAAGAAATTCTGGAGTCCAGAGGGTGAGAAAAGCAGAGACTCATGGTAATTCTGCCTTAACTACACTAGGCATAAATTGTGCAGGAGAATGACTGATAGTCTTTCAAGATTTTGTTGCATTACCCTACTAGCAGTGAAGATCTTTCCTGAAATCCAAGTGATTCTGGTTTCCTGAGTTTGCCAACCTCTTAGAACTTGTCAGTAACAAATAGAGAGAGAGAAACAAATATTAACCTTGGATCTACAGTACAGAGAATAAAATCTTTTCATTTTCCATTACATTTGCAATATATTATTACTGAGAGCAAATTGAACTCATGGATCAGTGAAAAAGTGCTTAAATAGGTGGAACAGAACTTCATCGTGAACCTGTGCAAAATTTGGGTCAAATAATTTATATATACACTTATATAGTTGTCAGACGTACTTAAAACAAAACCTTTCTCAACTACAACAGTTGAGTAAAATATATACTGTATTTACCTGGCAGAGGAGATATCATGATCATGGAATAAAAATATCATTTTTCGACCCTCATGAATCAGTGGCTCAAGGGTTATTTCTTCCAAGGTGATAGGAGTATCTATTTCTAAAGGCTGGAGCTGTCTCTCTTCAAGGTCCAATTCCTTCCGGCATTAAATAGCTAGTTTCTGAGTGGATCTTCCTTCCTAATCCTAGCTTTAAATGTCAAAGTATCTGTTAAGGACTCAAGAAATTAAATGTATAATGTAAAGCCTTGTTGAAATTATTACTTTACATTACAGTCCATTGTTAAAGCCATGTACAGTCTGATAAGGATTTGGGCTTTGCTTGTCCATTTTTTTTAAGTAGAGTAGAAAATCTCAGTTAATAGAAAAAGCTATTATGTTTTTTGCATTCTTTTGTACAACAGGGTCTTTCCCCCCCCCCACCCCCAGCCATATTCTTTGCCTTAAAAACATGTAGTGACTGGGAGGGAGTTTACAATCCCACTCTTTCTTTGTCAGTCAGTTAAGTGGTGCTTGCTTATCTCCTCCTCCCTTGCAGACAATAACGATCTATAGGCACATTGTATGAATGCCATTCTTCTCCCATGGTGTGAGCACAAAATGCCTTAAGCAGAATGATTGTACCATGAGACAAATGTGGCCAATGTAGTGAAAGTGAACTTATAGATCTATAATTTAATGGATTTCAAAGTCATGCAGGTATCAATAAGATTTCCCAAGAAATTTCACTAGCTGTGTCATTTTAATGAAACCTTTCAACACTGATGTTTGAAGGAAAACAGCTTGGTTTTTTTTCAACAACAGAGACAATAAACTTAGCGAGTTTTGCAATAAATACCAATTCAAGGATTTAGAAAAATGTTCCAGTTCCAGACTTACTTAAAGTTTGGACTTCAATTTTCCCCATGGCTCCCAGAAATGTAGCATTGCCAGAAACAGGTTGTAGAATAATTTAATAATCCTGCAACAGTCTTTTTATTTTCACACTGACTATG
>JAOYMU010000252.1:28306028-28317808 GCA_025802295.1 Psammodynastes pulverulentus | reverse complement strand
TTTTCCCAGCTCGAGAGAGAGAGAGAGAGAGAGAGAGAGAGAGAGAGAGAGAGAGAGAGAGAGAGAGAGAGAGAACTTTTCAGAAATGTTCACTGCCTTTAAATGTTTGTAATGCTCACACATTTAGGAACAAGCTGCAGCAAGTGAAATAATTCTGCTCATGTTTACATCACCTTACTCCTAGAACCATTGCCTTTAAATCAATTTTATTCTATTTTGTTTACTTTCTCTTGCTTGAAGCTCCCTTAAAGGAAGAAAGTCAAGATTAGGCTGTCGAAATAAAAGAATAAATAAATAAAATAAAAGCAGACTCTCTTGTTATGTTACTGCTTCTCTGCTCTGCTCTGCTTGTTCTAAGCATCTCCTCAGAGAATTTAATGTAACATCGTTGGTAAAGATCTTCAGTATGTCAATTTACCATTTCTCTTAGACACTGTCTGCACTTGCAAAGCCCTAATTGTGCCAGTCTTAAACTAATATTTTCCCCATTAGCCAACAGGATCCCACCACAGCCTCACGGGATAGAAATATGGTCACCCTTTATTAGATATTGTCATAGCAGCAGCACCAGATGATCTATTGTAGGAATGATTAGAGGTGTTTAAGGTAGTATTAGAGCTTCAGACTCCTTCTTTCCCCTCTGCCACAACCATTTCTCTCCCAGTGCTTGCTTCTCCATTAACACTTTCTTTCTTGACTGTCTTTCCTACCAATTCACTTTCCTCCATTCCTCTTTCTGAGACCAACTTCAATCTCAGTTTCAAACACAGAAAGGGAGCAGAGCTGCAGTAATGCACTGTAGTGAACGAAGAAAAGAGAGACCTTTTTTTTGTCCAATTGTATTTTAATGGTACTAAGTTATGAAATATAGATGACATGTAAATAAAACCTTTAGAAGCACCAGCCTTTTCCAAGGTGTAGTGTGCTGAAGATAACAAGCATAAGTGGGGTATGGGGGAAGAGGCCCCTGGAGAAGCTGAAGACCAATGCTCTCCATTCCTGCAGAGCCCTAATTGGTGTAGATTTTCTTCTCTGCCTAGTAGTGCACTGAAAGGGAATGGTAGCCAAGCCAAAGGAGAAAAGAAACCCTCATAACAACCAACATATTCACAAATCAAGACCATTTTGCACATACTCAAAGCAGATGCAAAAAAAAAAAAAAACCCTAGGAAACAGATAGATAATAAGAACATTACATTTTGTACTGGCATTCTTTGTGATAGTGCTTTATAGTGGAGAAAGCATTTTATTGTTTTTTTCTTAGTCTTTGACATATCGTGTGCCTTGATGTTTTGCTTCAAAGACATTAAATATCAATAAAAAATCACTACCTTGATTCTTCAGCTACGCAGGGACAGGGACAGAATTGTAAGCCTTCTCTTCACCAAGGAGTAGAAGACAACAGAACAGAGAGATAAGTTTTCCCCTCTAATTATTCCAAATACACTTGAACACAATGTTTTAAAGGTTATGTATCAGTCTTTCTCGCCCATTTTTCAGACTCTTAGTATAAAATGGTAAGAGTTTCAGTGAATAAACTATAAAGGTGATGGGTCATGACTTGCAACAACAGCAACAACAAATCCTTGCAGAAGTTTAAATACAAAAACAAATATCAAAGCCCGATTTATCATAGTTTTGCCACCAATTTCAGCTTGTTTATTTATTTACTTGTATTTTTATCCTGCCCAGCTCAATAAAGCAGCTAATATCTAAATCAGATGCAGTGTTTCTTATAAGAAAAAAAAATACTTGCTCAGAATGAAATATATACAAGGTATTTATTTCTGTCATATCTGGGACTGCCAAACTGTGAAGAAAATGACCAAGATTGTTCTATTTTGATTAGGATTGTCAGTGATCTCAGGATTCAACTCAAGTCTCCACTTCAAAAACCTGCTCACTATAATTTGGACCGAGTCAGTTTGAGGCCCACTCTAACTCTGTGAATAATAGGTCTCACAGGTTTTTTTTCTTAAGAGAATAAGGTAAAGATGTAAGTACATTAAAGCAGCTATAAAGGAATACAGGCAATCCAGTTTCAGAACCATAGATAGAGGGACTTTTCCACTGGACCTTTATAAAATATTCTATTACATTATGGACAACAATGTGATAAACTGATTATGAGACAATTTCAGACAACTTTACCTGGATGATTTAGAACCTTCAATGACATTGCAATGGACTTTGGGGAGGAAACATCTGAGGTTAGTGCAGGAAGAGTTGGTACATTACAATAACTTTCTGCCTAACTAACTTGCACTCACTGATGAAGCTGCTTGGATGAGCAGTGAAACATCTCAAACTAACAAGAAAAGTAAGTCCAGTTGCCACAACTCAATCTTCAGACAATATGATAAGTTCTTGAAAACATATGAGGTCATTACTGGATCAGGACAATGTCTCAGATTGTCCAGCATCCTGTGTTACCTAGAGGCCAAAGTTATATTTAGAAAACCTATAAACATGTCATCTTCACCATTTTCTCCAGTAACTGGTATTTAAGATATGCTGCCTATGGTTCTGATGATAGTACAAAGGTATTGAAACTTGATCAACCATGAATGTGTTCAGTCTTGATTGATTGATTGATTGATTGATTGATTGATTATGTGCCAGTGTTGATTCTTAGCCACCACAAGATTTTCTCCATAATGAACCTGGTCTTTCAGGTTTTCTAATATGGTATGTATCACTGTTGTAAAAGCTTGTCTTATCCAGAAAACTAGATCTTTACGTTATGTGTCCAAAGTAAGACAATTTGAGCCTGGCCGTTTATGCCCTTAGTGAGAACTCTGAATTGATTTGTTCAATTATTCATTTGTTTGTTTTTCTTGGCTATCCGTAGTATTCTCAAGAGTTTTCTCCATTACAAATTCATCAATATTTTTTCTGTACTTTTTCTTCAAAATCCAACTTTTGCTTCCATATAGGTAGACTTTGAGTTACAATGGTAATTGGGACTGGAATTGCTGTTACTAAGTAATGTGGTTATAAAGAGCAAAATCATAATAATTAAATGAGGACCTAGCCCAATGTGAACTCCTTCTGGCTTGTTCCCTCCTATCCCTGAGCCTCAGAAAGATAAGGAATTACCTTCTCTTTAACTCCATCTACCCACCTACCTTCCTATCTTCCACACATCTCTTTCCTTCTGGACACCTTCCATTCCACCACTATGCTGGTTGCAGTTTTCGGATGATCTTCAGGGGCAGCTCCATGTGATGTGCAATGCAGTAAATCAAATGGGAGATGACTAAGGCATGGATCACTGTAAGCAAGGCCTCTCAGTCCAGGAATAATAGTTTGCTAGGTCTATGCATGCAAATGACTTTAAAGAAATACTTCAGATTTGACACAAACTGAGCACCTCCCTGCTACCCATCAAAGCAACTCCTTTTTTCAAGCTACTTCAGTAAACGATTCATTATGATTACTGTGCCTCTTAAAGCAGCCACATCTTTTATTCAGGCTCCCCCAGAAACCTGACAAAAGATGCAGTTATATAATGAATTGCAGAGTGATGCTGAGCTCACATTTGTAGATGACCCATTCCCTCATGTTGCAGATGTTGCTGGTTGCAGATGTTATGCTTCAAAGCTTATAATGCTTTAATTCTGCCTTTCTACTAAAGTGTTGACTCTCTCATGAAACCACCCAATTCTGGGTGGATTATTCTGTAGGCACTGTGGATTTGAAGCAAGAAGATGATTGAATGCAAAGGGTGCAAACATAACACTTGTTTACAGCTCCTTAAAGTGATTCTACTCTTTCAGAATCACAACATTTTGCAAAACCAAGAAATTTCTGGGTGCTATAATGGCACGGTTTAATGTCAGATCAAAAATACTATAAACCTCCAGTTCACAGGGATCCTGCCTTATTTCATAGAGCTGAAAGGGTCAGAATAACAGAATAACAGAGTTGGAAGGGACCTTGGAGATCTTCTAGTCCAAGCAGGTGGACAAGTGTCTATCCAGTCTCTTCTTAAAAGCCTCCAGTAATGGAACACCTACAACTTCTGAAGCCAAGCCACTCCACTGGTTAATTGCTCTCACTGTTAGGAAAGTTATTTTATTTATCTTATTTATTTTATTCATTTAATTCATAAGGTTTATACACTCCTCCAATTTGAGCAGTTTAAAGATCTCTCAAGAGCATATAAGATGCTCTAACACAGATCAGTTAACTAATAGGTAACTGCCCATATGCTGAGGACCAACCATAACATTACTACATGAGGAAAGACTATTAGAATTCCCTCAGCCCTCAAAGGGCCACTGAAATTGTCTTTAAAGCCTTATGAAAATCTAACAGGGTGGTCACCAAAAGTTAACACCGATTTGAAGGCCGGAAATGACATTTGAAGAAAAGGCTGGGAAAGACACTACCGCATTATCTGATCCAATGTGCAGTCACTGTCAAACGACATAGAAGTGATGGTGTGAGAGCATAAAATGAGCAACATCTGAAGGTTTCTTATGACTCTGATAAGTCAAGAGGACTCATCAGTTGGCTAGCTGCCCTATTTGTGTGTTGAACTGAGATTAATACAGAAATGGAAAATCAGTCATTTGTCCTCATCTAATCAGGGAAGTAAAGATCTACCTCTTCTTGAAATATAACATAATCTTTTAAAGTATTTTGAAATGATGGCATTGCAGCTTTCTGCAGTCTTAATATTTAGGGTTTTTTTAAAACTAGAAATAATCTACTCCTATCTTTTCACAGGTGCATTTGAACATAATGCAATCTGCAATGCTATTTGTGTGTGAAAAGCTAAACATTTCAAAGCAGTAAAGAATTCATAGACAATTTCCTTTCTGCAAAAGGAAAAGCACATTTTTTTCTTTTGTTCAAGAATACTTCTATAAAATCAGCAGCAAAGCTAATAAAATATTCGAGCTGTTTTCCTTCAGAGCTGATGTTTAAACATGGTAATTGTGTTTCTGAAGTCGGTATATATCATGTTCTGCTTAAGATGCAGAGAGGATCTAGGAGATAAGTATTCATAAATGCATTTTTCATTTCTCTTATTTGAAATCCCGATAAGTTCTTCTTTTTCAACAGCCTTGTTAATGGTTTTTGGAGGAAGGAAAAAAAATTAACTTTTAATATCATCCAGGCAAATTTAAGTTTGCTACTGTATGTTCTTCAGTTTTTCTCTTCAGAGTGTACTCTACTTAATATAATAGTGCTTTAATATTTAAGAATGTTTTCCCATCCTAATGGGGACACTTTTAACACTTTCAAAAGTATTGTTTTGCTAATATGAACAAGAATAGACGAAAGAGAAAGAGAAAATGATGCAGGAAAAATTGTATTTTAATATTGTTAGGAAGAAATATTTGGAGAAAGGAATCTTCCATCAATATTACAAGCTTGATGGAAATTCTTCTCAATGGACTTGGCTTATTTTTTCTTCAGGCTGTTTAATTATTTTCCAAACTACAAATAATATGATCCTTCCTAATGTTTTAAATCAGATATATGTGTTACCTATACCAGAGAGACACTTTTTTTATTTAAATGTTATTTGCTACAGTATTACCGGTAAGTTGTATAATAAATGTTGTCATAAGTTCTGTGAAACAGAAATTAGAAGATAATGGTAATGCTATTTGGGAGGCAAATTCCAAAATTATATGAATCAACTTTTATTGAAACAAAGTGACTTTTTCTGACCTTTTACAGACCTAGAGATCCCCAATCTTCTGTGAATTTTTTTACGATGGGGACATATGAGGAGTTGCTGGAGAGAAATGGAAAGCATCTTCTCTTTTCAATTGACAAAAGTCATAACATAAAATCCAAAAGATTTAATTGGTCTTGATTATTTTTAATCTATCAATCGACTTATAAAAATGTAAAAATGTTTTTGAAAAATGGTTAGTCTTGAACTTTTATCATCTTCCAAGAGAAGATGATTGGGGTTCAACAATTTTGTTTATTCATTATTATAAAATTAGAATAATTCTCAGGAGATATGGCTCCTCCTGAAATGATGGACACCGAAATATGTAGCAATTTCATCGATCCAAACTTTTTGTTATTTATTGCACATTATTCCCTGACTTGCTTCCAGTTATATTTTTCAGTCCTGACTTTCAACTTTGCTTTTGCCCAACAATCAAGAGGACTCAAAAGCAGAATTTTGGACTATGGCAGCTTTTCAGAAGTACCACATAAAGTTCATATCATGTTATGATTAAATGCTTGTTGATTAAGCAATAATTGTAAGATGTACCTCAAAAATGCCTATTTAATTCCTATTTCTGGCCTTAAAAGTTTCAGTAGTTGCCAACATAAAGTCATGCTTGTGAATATTTATTATTGAAGCAATTTTTATCCTCTTTCTCAATCTCAGTAGGGTTTCAGGTCAGGATAAAATAGAAGGCTGCCTTATTGAATTGTGAAGAGCAAAGAAACATACAAAACCCTGACTAGTTTTTGCTTAAAAAGTAATATAGCCTGACAATTGGCACAAATTAGATTTTCTCAGAACAGACAAGTTTGCAAATGTACAATAAAGTCAGTGTTTCCAGAAGGAAGAAGTTGGTGCATTTTTTTTTCAGATCCAAAATGACTTTCACAGACATCTCAGGTATTCTTGTACCAATCCTTGTGCCAGTTCAAATATAATATATCTCAGTGCACCTTTTGCCCTCAAACAAATTGATTTGATTTGATTTTGGTTTTATTTTTACCTTGCCAAAAATTCCTCCCAACACTTTCTGTGACACCGATGCCAAATAAATCATTCTAATGTTCCCCTGAAGTGAATTGAAAATTAATTTACAGGGCCAAGATGATCCTCCTAATAACAGGGTACATGGAATGGGGAAATTGGAAATCATTACCCAGCAAACATTATCTGCATTATTTTTGTAGCTGCTTTAGATTGCATTGTAATAGAAAATTAGGAGACCGGCTGTGAAGAAGTTTAAGAGGGTCCCCTGAAGAGCTTCTGCCTCAAAATTGATTCTTTAAGAAAGCATTAAAAAGCTATTGGAATTGATTGCCTGCTAATATAAAGGAAAAACTCTTTGCCACTATTTGAGTTTAAAAAGAGCATCTTCATTCATGCATGTTATTAAAACTACTGGCCTGTAAGCCCCTGTAGATAGATAAAGGATATGGATGGGATATTAAAAAAGCAATCTTTACCTTATCTGGGATTTAAACTTAATATGTTGCTTTTATTAATTTAGAAAGAACCATTAGTTAGGATGTCAAAGAGTAGGTTTACAATTAAAATGCTATAGAAGTGAGGGGTCTTTAATAAACAGCCTACCAGGGATCTTTCATTAATCTTTCAAGCGTGAGGATCACCCCTGTAAACATTACTCTGAATGTACAGTTTTCTTTACTATCAACCTTTCTGTGAAGAGGCAATAACCCAAGAGCTGATACCATGCCGATTAGTTGTTACAGTCCCCCTAACAAAGAAGAACATGCCAATCGGTATTCAGTCCTTCAGTCCATCATGACTTGGCAAGCAACGTTCTATATTTTAGTAACAGAAAGGCAGAGTTTCTTTGGGGATATTGAATGTCAGGTTTTTAAATCCATGTAGCTGCATATTCCTGCATACGCTGAAAGAGATATTTGGCAGGGGGAGGGGAGGATAACCCATGTATTATACTTTTAGATATTCACTGAATTTTTTTTAATTGTGTAGCTAACATTAAAAAAATGGGGACATGTCACAAAGAGGTGCTTCATGCCGATATTTTTCCTCAGAGAAGTAGAATTATCAATCATAATTATAGATGGATTCTGAGCAGCCTGTGTGTTTTTATTGCTGGACTACTACTGATTCACACAAAATGAGAATTCCTATGCCCAGGAAAGTGTATTAATCTAAGGCAGGGGTGTCAAACTCAGTTTCATTGAGGGGCGCAATTTCAGTGGTTGACCTCCAGAGGCCGGTTGGGCATGGCCAACTGGGTGGGTGTGGCCAGCTTGACACCACTCCCCAAACTGCTGGCATATTTCCTCTTCGCATTGGGTAGAACGGGTCGATGCCATGCTGGCCTATCTTTCCGCTTCGCACCAGGTAGATGGGCAAAGCCATGCTGGCTTCATCTTTCTTCACACCAGGTAGACTGGGCCGATCTTTCCTCCTCACATGGGGTAGACCAGGATGGCCCTGTGGGCCGGATCTGGCCCATGAGCCTTGATTTTGAAACCCCCCCCCATCTAAGCTTTTCTGACCTGTGTTTGTTTCAAGAGCAATGGAGACTCTAGAGCCCTTCAGATGTTATGGAATGACAACAGCAATAGCCTGAGGCATCATGACCCCCTCAATCTTTTAAGGCATGTTGAAATATGCATGGAAAACATGATTACTATATAAAATTGGGAGGTGTTTTTTAACAGAGTTGATTCTAATATGTCATAATATATTGTGCCACTTTAAAAATTAATCTGGTCATACAAGAACCATTTTTCCCATAAACCATGAAAACAAATTTGATAAACCATGAAAACAAATTACCTTAGACTTGATATTACTATCAAGTTAACCAATGTTAGCTGTCTTGTGGGAGGAAGGAGTTAAAACAACCAAAGTACCAGCAGCTGCATTTATAAAATATACAGGCTAGGAAGAAATAATGGCATATTGTAGGTAAAGTTTCAGCCTTTTTTAATGGTACAACATTTGTTGATAGAGTGGAAGAGTGCCCTTCTATACCCTCTGGTCTATTTTTATTCTTTTATCCTCTGTTTTTTTTTTCCCATGCCGTCACTCTGCTAAACACCACAGCTATCAAACCTGGCTGAGAACTATATATCTGGCTTATATCACAAAGCTCTGGTTGAAGGAGATCAGGAAGCAAATGCTTTCCATTATTCTTGGTATTACTGTATGTAACTAGAAGGTTTGCTTCTCTATCACTTATGTTAATATGGTGGCATTCATCACAATGGTTATATCTACATGCACAACAGCTATTTCCATGGATTTATGCAATGAAATGAGCCACCCTGAAGCAGTGATGTTTACCATCTAAATGAAAAGTAAAAAGCACACATATGTAAGTACTTCGCCCCCAAAAGTGTGCAGTGAATTATTTTGTTATTGAATAATAATGAAAAATACTCCCTTCATTCTAGTATAAATAAATTGTACAAAAATATGGGATTTTTGGAAACAGAAAATGAAAATCTCAAACAAATTCATATTGGCTAGAACTGTAGACAAAAAGTTTTGTTTACTCAATGTGATTCAATGTTAAAATAATAATTTTGACTTAATTGCCACTTTTGCTATCAGCATTCCTCTTTTCAAAAATGTAAGTGGATAATAGATATCATCCTATCACCCCAAATCCATGACTAACTAATACATAAGACAGTTTTGGAATTATCTACTCTTGCCTGATTAGTGCCAAAACTATAACTTTGTTCATATATTTTCTTACTCTCCAGGTGGACACATAGAGTTATTGATGGAAAGAATTCAACTAGTAGGGCTATAGAATTGATAGCTCTGTCTGAAACTGTGCCTTTAAATACTTTCCATAAAAATATTTCCAAGATAGCTTACAACAAAGTTCAGTACTCTGCATAGCAATCAAACTGACAAGATTAAAACATCAAGATAAAGTCAGGAGTCTTCAATCAATAAAATACATTACAGATTTGAAATTATAGCAATCTCTTTTAAATATGGACTTAGATTGTCATTGTGTACTTATATGCCTAAATTACTTTTGTCAATGGCTAGAGGAAAATCTCTATTTTGATAATAGACTTTTTTGTGGACATATGAAATCAACTTTCTATTGTCTGAAGGATAATATTTTGCCTGATGGATAAGTAAAAATGTAGTGACTCATCCCTACACCTGCAATAGAAGAACTCTTGAGACTGGGAAATTTGTCAGAGTTTAGAATCAGCCAAGTTACTGTAAAGTGAAAGCAACAGGAGGCTGATTGGGATCACAATACCTTCAAACTTTACTTCTGTTAGTAGGTAAGTGGATGGATGAATGGGTAGATGCATCTTTCTTTGTGTTGTCTGTAAACATATACGAGGAGAGGAAATTAGAAAGAAAGAGAAAAGAAGATAACATACACACATGTATTGGAAAAGGGAGAACTTTAAATAGTGCTGTGTGTGCAGAAATATGGGAAGCTCAGAGTCAGTGGTGTGATCCAGGGTAGGCTTCAAAAATTTTAGAAAGGGGTTCTCTGCCCGGTTGCTGAGTGGGCATGGCCATGGTGGGTATGGCCTATTCTGCCTCCTGTACCATGGTGTGTGTGTGTTTCTGCCCTCCCCAGATTCTGGAGGATTTCCCCGAGCCTCCAGGAGGGCGAAAACGGCCTCCTCTGGCTCTGGAGGCCAGAAACAGGCCCATTTCTAGCCTTCCCGAACTTCCAGGAGGCCTGTTTTTCACCCTCCTTGAGCTTCCGCATACACCCTGCACTTACCTGCATCCAAAACTGGCCGCGTGGGGACTCCTGGGAGGAGAGGGGTGGGCGGGGCCAGCCAGGAGTGAGATTTGGGGGTTCTCCAAACTGCACAGAACCTTACTAGAGGTTCTCCCAAACCCCTGCGAACCCCCAGCAGCCCACCCCTGGTATGATCTCCTTCTCCACATACACAAACCCATGTAGCCACTGAAATATTCAGAAGAGTGCTTGAATATTAATTGCTTTAGGGTTTGTTTGTTTTTAAGAAGAAAATGATCAAATTCACCTTCTCTGCTCTGCTACCCTCTGTTGACAAAGCTGGGCATTCCAGAAATTGTAGTCCTAACACATTTAGGTAGGAAAAGCTGCTCTCTAAATTGTAATTCAGGAGGAAATTGTTAGAATGTTTTACTATGGCAGTGTGGGACCAGAATAGAATTTTTTTCTCGGCAGAGACCAAAGGACTTTTGAGTGTGAAGGTAGTAGAATGGATTCATCAGCTGTTCCAAGTGGATCTGGAGGGACTTTGGGAATGTTGTAGAAGATATGCATTAATTGATCTAAGCTTTATAAGAGAAGTACCTGGAAAGATAGGACACTGTAAAGGAGCTCAGATAAAATATAGAAAAAAGAGGTTGGTGGAGAGAAAAAAGCAAGGTGAAAGAAAAGCTGCTGCAGTACAAATAGCTTTCATTTCCTAAATTCAGGATCTTGGATATTTCTCAAGGGGAAAATCATGTCAAGACCTTGGCTGTGCACTGGTGCAGCTCAGCCATTTCAGAGTAATTCTTTCTCCTTACACCATATACCTTAACCACACCCGCACATATTTCTTTTTTAAAACCTATTGTGTATGCATGTGTGCAATTTTCATAGCTACAAATTACAGATTTACATTACAGATTACCAAGTTAATTGTAGATTAATAAAGTCTGGCCTTTGAAAACATTGGAAATTAAAAATACTTTTTCGTATCTAGAACTAGTTTAGCTGTAGTTTCATCCTGCAGGGAAAGAAGGGGTGAAAATAGAGCAGAATAATTCAGGAAGATCTCTTACAGAGTTTCAAAACTAGTACAAACATAGATCTTAAATTTCATTCCTGTTTATATTTATCTTGGAACCACTCTTGCTGAACTTAGTGGAAGTTTATTTCTGAGTATGTTTGTATAGGTTTGGACAGTGGGCTGGTTTTATAGTGATTAAGGTGCTAAACTGATGATAGCTTCATTCATTCACCCTAAAGGAAAGTGGGCGAGTGCAGAAAGAGAGAGAAAGAGAGGGAGGGAGGGAGGGAGGGAGGGAGGGAGAGAGAGAGAGAGAGAGAGAGAGAGAGAGAGAGAGAGAGAGCTCTGTC
>JAOYMU010000252.1:28282753-28294267 GCA_025802295.1 Psammodynastes pulverulentus | reverse complement strand
AAAAAAAAGTATAGCAAGAAAAAAAATTATGAAAAAAAGTGCTTGACAAAGGAGATGAAGTTTTAATGCTTACTTTCTTCTAGTAAATCTCTTGCATCGGTCTGCCTGCTTCTTTCACTTCTCGATCTCAAACGGCAAGCAGGGGTGGGCGTGGCTCCTTGGTCTGTAGAACAGACGCTTCCCTTCCTCCGGAGATGGTGGTGCCTATGGGGAGCACGTGTACAGACCTCTAGAGAAGCCCCCAAAGGTCCCCCGCGGCATCTACCCGGCTCCCACAACTCAGGCAGGCTTCTTCTCCCGAAGCCTGCTTTCAGTGCTGCTGGGGACAGCTGATTCCCGCTATCCCGACACAGCAAACAAAGGAACGGGACAGACGCTGCAAAGCTGCATCTTCGGAGCTCAGCGTTGCCACCGGAAGCTCAGCATTTCACCATTCTTGTTACTATATCACATTTTGCAGACAAGTTATGGAGCATAACCGCATGTCCCCCTTGCAATTTTGAATTATTTTGATGTAAAAATACTCAGGACTTACTTTTCCTTTATTAGTGATCCAATTCTGATAAAATTAAGCTACGTTCATTTTCTCCTTGTAGACCCGTGTAATTGCCCAGCTCCATTTTTGCCCATGCAACAAAAAGAGGGTTTTATGGAAATCCTTATTTTGAGGACATAAAAGTCATAAATTGAGCTTTTAAACCACACATATAGACACAGGCCACACCTCTGAGGTTTTTTATTCTAAAATATGAGGGCATTTATGAGTCCGTATGATAACTGTTGATCTCCTTGCTTTGCTGCACTTTGTGCATTAAACATTTCTAGTGCTGCTAAACTGGCTACCACAAAATTGTTAGCTGCAGTATGGTTGCTTGAAAAGTAGTCTATATGGGAAAAAGGTAAGTGCCATCTTCATCCGTTGGTATTTCCATTTGAAGTCAAATTGTTCCTGTAATGGTCTGCAAACAGCAGATCCAGGGGGTTTCAAATAACCAGTTTGTGGCTAACTAGAATTAATAATAATAGCAATTCATTGTTCATGCTGTCTGCCACAAATATACAAACAGATGTGGAAAAGGAAACAAAAGTTAGGCATTGCATGAGATACTTCCATTAGTACAAATCACTGAGTGGAAAGTGCATAAAATATTTCTGTTGATACAAAACCCCTTTTCCTTTTTTCATCAGTGGGTTGCTAGGCTAGTGTATTGAAAAAGTGGTGAAGTCTCTTTTGGGGAAGAAAATACAGGTACAGTGACTGTTTTGTACAGAATTTTTCTGATATAGTTAGCATCTCTAGTTTTGACTCCTCATAAGTAGAATCCAATGCAATTACTGGGACAGATGTGCTGGGATTTCTTTTGCTTGGTAGACTCTGTAAACTTTAAAGAAATGGGTAAAATGTTGCCCAGAATTGCCTCAGGCACCTGCTGGCTATACTATGCCTTTCTTGGTTCCTATGTAGGAGATGTTGGGTCGGGGGAAAGTGAACATCTCACTCCAGAAGACAGTGATTTTTATCATCTTGAAGGAGATCCTCTTCAGGGATTACCCCCTCCCCGACTTCATATATTTTTGACAACCAGTACCCTATTACTAGCTTCCATCTGGTAAGGGGAGTTTGGCTGCAGAATGCTACAGAAAAAGCATTATACGGTACTCTTTTAAATCGGTTTTAGACTTGGGTGCAGATCTGAAATGACATAGGTTGCTATTTTTGAAATTTTGTGGATCTGGATAGGGATAGCGCACCCATTTTGTTCCTGTTAGAGTTTGGATTCCGTTCAGCATCATTAACCATGGCATATTTCTGGACTATGGATTTGGGATTGGAGATGGTTCCACTCTTTTAGTGAGGAGATCCAGTGACTGTTCTAGAGCACGGCTGTCAAACTCCCAACCCGCAGGCTGGATGAGTCACACGCTGGCCATGCCCACTCCCAGTATAGCGAAGGGGGGGAAAGTCCCAAAATGTCACATAATGCTGCCATGATAACATGAGTTTGAAACCCCTGTTCTAGGGATGGAGAGTTTGGCTTAGCCTGGCCTCCTCTAATATTTTAACATTTATAGGAAGCCAAAGGGAAAGATCATCCATTTTCAAGTGGGGATGGAAAGTATAATATCAATATTATATTGATGATATTCAAAATGCATATCACCAACCCAGGCCAGAGTTCATGTAAAACCCTTGTCCTGATATCTGGAGGCTTTTGTAAACTGTATAAGATAACACAGACTGAAACTAAATCCAAGAAAGACAGGAATTTCTGTTTGTTCATCAAATTTCTCAATAGATCCCTGGATTGGCTCTTGAGGAAGAGGCAGTATGCTTGAAGGAAAGGGTTAGCAACTTGGGACTTGTTCTTGATTCATAGTTTCTGAGTCCTAGTGGCACAATGGTTAGAATATAGTATTGGAAGCTAACTCTGCCCATAGCTAGAAGTTTGCTCCTGACCAGTTCAAGGTTGACTCAGCCTTCCATCCTTCTGAGATCAGTAAAATGAGGACCCATATTGTTGGGGGGAATATGCTGACATTTGGAAACCACCCAGAGGGGGTTGTAAAGCACTACAGAGTGATATATAAGTGTAAGTGCTATTGCTGGATGGAACAAGGCTCTGCCCAGAAGCCTTTTGACCACATTTGTCTGGTGTACCTGCTGTAACTTTGTTGCAAGTTATACCACTTGTAATTATAACTCATGCACTCATGTCTACTCAATTGGACTATTCCAATCTGCTCTCCATAGATTTGTCTTTGAAGACCACAAGGACACAGCAGCTGGTGCAAAGTCTGCCTCTATGAACATGTTACATGTGTGCCATGATCCTGCAGTGGGTCCCACTAGATTTCTCCACTGTTTAGAATGCTGATTTTGATTTATAAAGCCCTATATGGCTTAGTGCCTAAGTACTTGTAGGAGTGCCTTCAGCAACAGAAATTGGCCAGTTCAATTTGGGCTGCCTGACAAAAACTGTTGTTGGTTCCTATGTTTCATGAGTTGGGATCTTATATTCAGCATGGCATATGATCAGGGCAAAACAGTCATTAAATAGTGCATAACAGATGCAGAGAGACAATTGTATCTATTGAAGTCTCCAACCTTTATTATCTATGAATCCGGTAGGTATCTGCCTCCTGTATGCCTTACTTAAAAGTGCTTAATCAGGGGAGGACTTTTAGTCTGGCAAAATGTCATGTCCTCCCCTCATTTGTCTTTGAAGGCCAATATAGGAAGATTCCCTACCCAAAGAGACAACGTTGCTTTGAGTCTGAATACAGACAACTTGCAATTCTCCAGTTCCTGTATTATAGAGACATTTGTCCTAGTCCTATCTCACCATTATGGCTTGGGCACACAAAACAATTCTACACCTCCCTGCTATTCTTAAATACTAAACTTCCTGCAACATATAATGTTGTCAGGTTCTGCACAGCAGTGCGTAAAATTCAACAGATGTGCTATAAACTAGTCTTAATAAGCATTCCAGTTTGTCATTCGAGAGTGCTCTGTGCTGTGATAGATTTAGTTTGCCACATACTAACTTTTACGCTCCTCTACAGCAATCAAATGCTCCTACCCAGTGGTAGGATTCAGCCAGTTCACACCGATTTAGGCAAACCAGTTGTTAAATTACCCACCCACTGCTATCAAAGTGGATCCTCTGCACTGTCCTGCAATGAAGAAATGGGCAACAGAGCAGCCGATGCAAGGGAAGGAGAAAGCCGCTTTCCCTCTTTCTTCTCCCTGCTCCTCCATCTTCCCTCATGCTGGCCGCAATGTTGCCCATTTCTCCACTGCAACGCAGCACCCAGGATTCACTTTGATAGCAGCTGGGGGGGATAATTTAACAACCAGTCTGCCCAGGGTCAGGTTGGCCATCGTGGGAGGCTTGTCCTACATGTGTAGTGGAGCTGGAGGATGGGGATGGGCCACGCCTCCCACGACAGCCAACCTGACCATAGGCGAACCAGTTGTTAAATTATTTGAATCCCACCACTGCTCCTACCCCTTCTTTTAGTTTTCATTTAGACTGTTGTTTTTTTATGTATAATTCTGCTTTATATATTTTAGCTTTTTATTATTTTTTAAGACTTTGATGTATTTTCTATGGTTTTTAATTGATTGGACCCTATTTCCTTGTGCTGGTGTTTGTCCATAATAAAGGTTTTGTTGAATTGAGTCATGTTGAGTTGAGTTAAGCTGAGAGGCCTAGAGACATTGTTTTTCACTCATGGTGCCTATTCTGTAGAACGGAAGTTAAATTAGTCCTTTATATGACTCACTTTCAGAAATTGCAAGACAAAATTGAGTTCTTCCAGGTAGCGTTTGGAAAGTAGAATGATATCATTTGTTTAAACTGTTGCTGAGGCTCTATTTTTAATATTAATTTATTTTAAAATTCTTATAATTACAGTGTATTTATTTATATATTTGGCCAATTTTTTTTCACCTTAGCCTTGTGACTCCAGGTGGAAACATATTTTGTAGTTTGCAGGTTTGTGATTTCTGTTAATCACTAGAAGTCTTGCACATTTTAGTGTCTTACACATTTAATAAATATACACATAAATGCATGAATAATACATGGACAAGATTCCCAGTGTGTAGAGAATAAGGAAGATGACCTTGATGGAGAAATACAAAGTGGGTTACTAAAGTGACAAAGGAAATGACATCTTAAGACCACACCAAACAAACAGAATTCAAAATAACTCGAACAGATACTTCCCTGAGTATAAAAAATAGCATGGCAAGATCAGACTGGCAAGATTGTGTTACTATAGCCAATCTCAATAAAAGTTATTTTAGACTTCTTGTGGAGTTGATTTAGTGGTCTGCTCTAACTAACTAATGGGTCTGGCACAATTTAGCTCCATGAAACTATGTTGAAGTCTCAGAGGTGAAGTCTATAACCACTACCAGATGACACAGAAATATATATTTTTGTGGTACCTCCCATGTTTGAATAATCCATACTTCTTTCTTTTGGCATAGAAATCATTCCTTAATGTCATTTGAACATCTTATTCGGTAATGCACTAATGTCAAACCAAAGTGGACTATGAACAGAACAAAAGCGTAAGTGTCTCTTCTTCCATTTTACAATTGCAATATAGCTGTTAACAAGTCTATTCTCCTGTTATCTAAGGAATCCAATAAACAGGGGAAAGAATATTCTGCTGAATTGACCTTATGTTCATATACTTAATTTTTTTCTAAAGACTCCTTGATTTGCTAATATAAGATAATCCAACTCTTTATTCCAGATTCCTTGCAGATAACTAATACTCACCTTAGGGCATGCTTTCATTAGAAGTGCTATTGTCTGGAATGGGAGCTGGCCTAAAATATCTTGAGTTAAAGAAATTTGACTTCAGATGCAACCCTCATTTTGCCTGGGCAATGAAGCATAGCAGATGTTTTGTTCATACAAGAAGTGGGGTAGAAGAATGGTGGGTGGATAGAGAAGAGATGGAGAAAGCAAATGATCTAAGATACTTCTTCATAACAATTCATACTACTAGCGTTCATAAATGTCAAACCAATGTAATTATTGATGAAAAGGGTGAAGAAATAATAAAGGTTTAAAACGATATAAACAACAGTACTTTGGACACACCTCAAAAGGCCCAAGTTTCTGGAACAAGCTTTGAAATAACTATGCGCAGCAGTGAAGTTTTAGACAATGTTTTCACATTATAACTTGATCAAAATTGTCTTCATGTTCCTATATTTACTATAGACTATCAGTGATTCTAGAATATGCTCAAATACTATGCTGAAATTCCTTTTGTGCCAGCAACTAATGAAATATTTTAGTACAATAGTATGTGCCTCAGCTGCAAAGCTGTGAGAATACAGCCAGAAACACAGTTTCCAGCAGCTGATTAAAAACATTCACCTCTTTATAAACCACAGCGAACTCTGCATGTTCTTTTCAATTTATATTCAAGATAAGTATTCAGGTGCTTCATCATATAAAAGACAGATCATCAAATATGAAGAAAGAAAAATAGTTGAATTCAGAAGTTAAATAATTTACAAGGATTTTCATCAGAAATCTTTTTTAAATGACATATTTAGAGCCACAAATGAAGAAAACTTCCTCAGGAAAAGTATTTCAAAATATTGAAAAGATTAAAACAATAACAACAATAACAATTAAATGTGCCAAATCATTACACATTTATATAGAAGCATTAAAAGTTAAAACCTAAGAAATATATAGTTTTTTTCTGATTAATCAACTTTTCTGGTAAGTTACCATACTGCATCTAAGTATAAATAAACTTTGATATAAAGAATACATAGGTATCAATGAAATAGTTTCATCCATATATAGTAATAATTTATGCTCAAATTCAACTACTGTTATGTTTGAAGTATCCTCCATTCTTCTAATAAAGCAAGCCAACTGTTTGATTACATATGAGGGAATAATTTCATTTTTTTTTTTTTAGATTTTATATAATCATTTTCTCAGAGATGATTTTTTATACTTCTCTCCTAAAAGAAATTGCAGATTTTAAACTTCTGGAAGCAGAAACTAATGCTGTGGAAAATATAAAAACTGAAGATTAACAAGTAGAGCCTCTCTCTGGGACTCACCAGAAATTGAAGCTATGTAGAAGATTCATCTGCAGTCTTACAGTCCTGACAATTATGGATCAGCATGGGACAAGGCCTCAAAATGTACTATTTATACATTTACCTTCTAGATCAGGAGTGTCAAACTCAAGGTCCACAGGCTGGATCCAGCCCACGGGATGCTTACATCTGGCCCATGGGGCTGGCCTGGAAATAGCAAAGGATCGGCCTGAGTGCCTCTGGCAGCCAAAACAGGGCACGGGGGGGTGCACGTGGCTCCTGTGTGGCCCATTTTTGGCCTGGATGGTCTGCAGCACTCTGCCAGCCAAAATGGAGCCCGCACCCCCCTGTGCCCCATCTTGGCTGGCAAAGTGCTGCAAGAGGCCATCCAGACTGAAAATGGGGTGTGGGGGTGCATGTGTGGCCACCCGTGCCCCATTTTGGCTAGCAGGGTGCTGCAGGAAGTGACCATCCCATCTCTTCCCCACACTGGTCTGCAGAGAACTGCAACGCTGATCCAGCCCTCAAAGAAATCCAGTTTGACACCAATGTTCTAGATCCTGAGAATGGAAACAAAGCAAACATAAAAACTTGTTATGCCTTCAGCTTCTTTGTACACCCTTCATCTTTGCCAAGATTTAGAACTCTTGACATTTGGATCCTCATGGCTCTTGACCCCTCAAATCATCTCTGAATGAATCCTTTTTCAAATTTGACACTGTATATCGAACTACTTGGTTGTGGACATCAAATTTAAGATACCATGTTCTCAATATGACACTTTGCTTGCCTTTGTAGTTTTTTGCAAGCAGTTTGTTCTACTTGAGATCCCTTTTAAGGGCCAGAAAGTTGAGGTAAAAGCTTTTTAAAAAATATAGATAAATATGCATTTTAAAAGTTTGAGTAGTTTATAATGTGGGTAGCTAAGAATAATGTAACAATCATGTTTTCTTCTAAGGCTTTTTTAAAATTCCAATTTCTTTGTAATTTTAAGCAAAAAGTTCCAATTCTTGTCAATCAAATAATGTAAATAACTTTCTGCTAGAATGCCAAGACAATGATGAACAGTAAAATATATGAAAAGGGAATGGAAGATTCTTAAGGTGCCTCAGTGCAAAGAATAGAACTGAGCCATTATTCAGAACTGTGTAAAATCAAGGTCTGCAAAACAGTTCAGGGTAAAAAAATGATCTTCATTTAAAAAAAAAACTAGGAGTGGAAAATTATGTAATTTCATTCTAGGAAAAATGACACTGTTCATCCTCATCTTTCTTATTTTTTCATATTTTATTAAGCAGAAAAACCATATGAGTTTAATGCAACATTTTATTGCATAATTTACATAGGATACTAAAGAGCTAATGATGAAAAATCAAGCTTTAATTTTATTTAATTTAAAAAGGTCTATGAAAAAGAACTAAGAAAAATTCTTGCACAGTTATTGTGCTTTAAATGATTTGGGGCTTTTCTTGATTCTGTAAACATATCAGTTTTTATATGTTCTTAAATCCCTAGGGATTTGGATCAATCAAAGTTGATTCTACAGCATATTTGAAAGATCCTGGAATTCAAATGAGAGACAATTTTCCTTAATTTCTTCTCTGCTTCCAAGGTCACTTCCTATGCTTCCAAAAAGTCAAGCTGAAGAGAAATGAAAATGAGCTATTCATCTGATTACTAAGAGCTGATACGGACACTGTATAACTCAAAGTATGGAAAATCATATGAGAACCTGAACTTTTTTTAAACAGGAAGGCAAATAAGCAAGTTTAATAGGACAATTCTTGTTATTGGAATACACAGTTGAAGAAAACACCTTGTTGAAAAGGAATATAAAGAGTAGAAAGGTAGGAAGAGATATATGGTAAGTTCTGCTTGGAAATCTGGGAGGATAAACTAGATCAGTCTTTCTCAACCTTGGCAATTCTAAGATGTGTGGACTTCAACTCCCAGAATACCCCAGTCAGCCAGGCCTGGCTGAGAATTCTGGGAGTAAAGTTCACACATCTTAAAATTGCCAAGGTTGAAAAGTAGATAGTTAGATCCAGGGCTTTTTTTCGGCGCCGAAAGGTGCCAGAACGCACCCCCCCCCTCATCGCACTAAAAAACCAGGAAGTGATAGCGCACGAGTGGTGGAGACGGAGCACGTGATACAGACTCTGAAAAGGTTCAGGAACGGCGTTCCGCCGAGTTCTGGCTCAAAAAAAGCCCTGGTTAGATCCTGTTTAGCGGATTTAACGGATTTCAATTTTAAAAAGTGGGAGGGGAAATAAAAATAATATTGATTTGATATATAATATTATATCTTGGCCAAGAAATTATAGCTATCAGGCCAAGAAAGAGATGTGAATAATAGTTTTGAAAAGCACATTTCAGGTTTTTCGGGATAGGAAGGAAATTGAAATAATAAGGGATTTTAATTACTTTTTCACAAGCAAACATTGCTGAGTGTGGAAGTCCCGACATGTCTTGCTATCAACTTCTCTCATCTATGGTTGGGTGAAGAATTCAGAGGTCATATTCAGCAGGTTCTTACCAGTTCTGGAGAACCAGTAGCAGAAATTTTGAGTAGTTCAGAGAACCGGTGGTAACCTTCCCTCAGGAGTGGGGAGGGAATAGGGATTTTGTAGTATCCTTCCCCTGGAGTGGGGTGGGAATGGAGATTTTATAGTATCCTTCCCCTGCCATGCCCACCAAGCCATACCCACAGAACTGGTAGTAAAAAATGTTGAATCCCACCACTGGTGAAGATCCAGTCAGGGAGAGTTTTGACTTGAAACCAAATTAAGGAAAATAGAAATAGTGGGAACTATTTGAAAAAGTGGCCATGTAATTGTGAAATCCTTGCTATTAAGGGAGACATTTCAAGCTATGTAAAATAATAAGCAGGATCCTATGGGCAGGAGAAATCAGTTGGAAAAGGAGATCCTGAGGTGAATTCCTAAAAAAGCAAGTTACTGAAAGTGGAGTTGCAAACAATTTCAGCAGAGGGAAAAAAATTGAAAGTCAGAAGAAGCCAAGGGGAACTAATGAAAATATGAGCATCAAAAATGAGAAATACACAAGTTGGGAAAGAAACAGGTCATTAAAGAAGAGCTAGAATTGTAGACATAGCATCAGGAAAGCTAAGACACAGAATAAGCTGAGCTTGGGAAAAGATGCAATTTACAACAAAAGAGGTTTCTGCCAATATGTTCAAAATAAAATGAAGGGGGAAAAAAGGAAACAATACAGTAGTTGTTCTGTAAAGATTAAAAGGGAAACCAAAAGCAAAGAAATGACAATACTACTCAATTGAAATCCTATTTTGGCTCAATATTCTTTCAGAAGAAGATTTTCTTTCTACTAGGCAACAATAAAGAAAAATATGAAAAAGCAAAATCAAACTCAAAAAGTTTGAGTTTAACAATAACATGTTAAGAGTTTATTTATTCTTAAAAAAGACTAAACTGACTCTATAATTAGATGTCTTAAGGTGCTTTTTCAAAAAGCAACTGGACTATTTTTTTTCCTTGGGGAAAAACAAAAAAATTAGTTTCTCATCCAAGAAACATCACCAGCTGTGATGGCAAGAGGGATGGAAGGATAGATACTGACCAATTTGGGGGTGGGAGGGTTCAGTCATCTGGTCATTAGTACTCTCTTGCCCTCAGGGTAACCTAAATCAGGATGTGATTGATTATGGAATCTTCTTATAACAGCTGCAAGGGCTGCATTTTAGACTGAAGATAGTTGGTGTCTTAACCCTCCCCCTCCGTTGAGAGAGAGCTGCTCAATGGTGACATAAATGGCCCCTTTTACCTCTCTTTCAAATCAGTGATCCTGTGGACTTTGCTGTCTTCATAAGAGTGACCTTTGTCTTTCCAATACAGATGGACCAATAACTCTTGTCCTGGTGGGTTTGATCTAAGGAATTGAATGAACTTCTTGATGGCATGGATGAAAATCTGTTCATTATCTCAGAGAAACCTTTAAAAAACATTAAGGCACCAGATGATTGGATAACTGTTGTTCCCTCCTTTCAAAAAGGGAGAAAAGAAGTTCCAAAAAAAATACTGTCCAGTCTACCTAATATTGGATTGTGGGGAAAAATTTAGACCAGATATCTAATAATGAGCAATCAGCAGAAATAGTATGGATTTTTATGCCAAATCCATCTAACTTCATTTCTTGATGCTATTCTCCTTAGTAAATTGGAAGGTAATATTAAGTGGAATGTTGCATGGAGGCCTATCCATATAACATGTAGAGGAGAACGGAGATTGCCTTGAGGAATGAATTTAACAGCTGTTAAGTTGAAGAAAGGAGGGCGTGGGAAGGAAACTCAAAATTGATTTTCTTCAATATAAGAGAAAGGAGAGAGAAATTCTGTCAGCCTTTCAAGATTCTGTTATCATCCTTTTTAACAGTAGAGTTCACATAGTATCTGCTATTTGACCTGGCCTATCTTCAAGAATTGTCATACAGTATCTTTCTAATCAGGAACTCAGCTGGGCTCTTATGAGATGAATGTGATGAATCTCAGATTGGCTTAATTCAATAGAAGCTCCCTTTGATGTCCTCACATTACTTGAACACTCAGATTCAGATGAAACTATTGATTCCCAGTCATGCAGGAATCTCAGGTTTTCAGAAAGAGTCTGAGCTCTGTAAGTCTAAAGTCAGCAGTTAGCAGGAGCAAAACTGAGGAGTCATTTGCCTCTTCAGACTTCTTAAGGTATCAGTTGAATATAGATGGCCTAGGTAAAGGCTTGTGATGAGACGTCACTCTTAAACGTATGCATTGGATTCAAAATCACTCTTGTGTAGAATAGATGTTATCTAAATAAAAAGTTTTAAGATAGATTTTGTAGAGCTTTTGTTATCATCCCTTGCAGGGTTATGCTGGAGTTACAATTGAAGTTTGGATTGCTCTTTAT
>JAOYMU010000252.1:28258472-28272519 GCA_025802295.1 Psammodynastes pulverulentus | reverse complement strand
ACCAGCAGAAAAAAAATTAACCAATATATATATATATATATATGAATTTAAGAAGTGCCTCTCCCTGCCAACACCAAGAGTTTCACTGGTGCTGTATTCTTGATGATATCAGGGCTACAGGTTAGTATTACTTCATTTAAGCAGAAACATGAGAATCAAGGAGCTGTCAGGAGTGATGCTTACTGTAGAATTCCAGGCTGCCTGACACATTAGCACATAAATCTTCCCCATGTTCATATTCCTGAATTCTACAAATCACCTTAGGAAGCGGATCTAGCAGTCTGTATTGCAATCTCACACCCTCTGTTTATCCAAGTATGAAATGTGTGAGTGATTCATGTACAAAAATGTGAATTGATTCTGAAAAAGGGATGGATGAGGAAAATAACCTTCCCGCTTATAATGTCCACTGTCTCCCAAACAAATGAGACTGGGTTTGATTTATTCCTGAGATTTGCATTTATAAAAGGTTGTAATCTTGTCATAAAGGGTCGGACATAGTCATTGTAAAATAGAAAATAATAGCTTTAACCATGGAGTGTTACTAGGGAGTTATTGGAGTGATGAGAGCTGCTTTCAGATTGTTAGAATAAGTAATCTGCCAAGAATGCCACATACTGTTGGCCTGATTTATATAATTCATCTCTAGACATTACTGGGGCCATGTTAGATTTAGCCACGTAAAAGCAGCAATGTCTTCTTATTAACCAGTCAACTGAATATGTGCCTTAACCATTATTTCGCTGATTGTCTAGTAAATTATTTTCCTTCTGGAATCACAGATGCTATCTAATACCTATTTCCCCTGTTTATTAGACATGTGCAAGATGATTTTTTAAAATACAATTTAAGCCTTCCAGGTCCTTCAAGCTCCTTCCTTAGATGATTTTCTTGGGTGATGTCATCCTGCGCTGAATCATAGTCTGAGCCCTAAAGATGGGGTCCATCTATGCTACTGCAGGAAAGGGCAATTTTAATATGCTTTTTCTTAATCTTAATGTCAAATAATCATCTCTAGTACATACAGACTAGGGCTGAAGATAAAACACCAATCTTTTTCTTCTTTAGATTGTCCTGCACCCTATATAGATAAATGCTGTATGCTATGAAAAGGATTTATTTGCAAGGCTCATGGATGGCTGCAGAATTTTGAATGATGCCATGCTTAGAAGTTTATCTATAATCTAATTCAACGCATCGTTCATGCCATATTTTTGATATTTTATTTTGCAGTGTACTACATTTGTATAATAGCAAGGTAACAGTATTCCTATTTACCAATCACTTTGTTCCTAAAGATACTTTGGTGACACATTTTGTCAGGGAGTTTTGTACATAGTCCTAATGTAGTAAATTATACCTATATCATTTATCCTTGAGGCTTTCTGGTGCCATTTACTCTATAATCCCTTTAATATTCAAAATGTTATAATACGCTGGTCTTTTCCCACTGAGCTAACTATGGGCATGACAGGAAAGGGGTTTTTTTGTCAGAGAACAAGATTATTTCTCTCTAATCCACCAATTCGATAGATTTGTTCTGACTGGCTGAATATGCTGTGGACAGATAGTTCAGAAAAGCTGGATAAGCAACTGGCCTACTTTAGATTGGATTGTGTATTCTCTTAAGGATCAGATGCATAACCTGGATAGTTTTTAATCCAACGCTGTCGTAAAAAGTCCCTGTAAGCATGAGTTGCATTTCAGCAGATAAGCATGGTGGGCTAGCTGTAGTTTTGCCTTGACAGAGATATTTAATCATGGATATTCAGGACCCAGAGAAAATTGACAGAAAACTTCTTCATACATTTGTTATAACACATTCTAGAATAATATTAATTTGTTCTTTGGCTTTGGTAGGAGACTACCATTGATGCATCAGTGACTTAGTGCTGAGAACTAATATTTTCCTTGTGCTGGAAATTTCTGAGCATATGCATTGGTAATGTTATATAGCTCTGGGGTTATTCTCAGGTTGATCTCTTACACAAGCCCTAGAGGTATAAATACACTCTAGTCTTTGTGCTGGTGGTTAATTTGGGCTGCTGGTTATTTCACGAATGAAATAAAAGTAGGTCCCTGCAAGCAACAGTTCCTTTTTTGTTCTGTTCTATTTCAGCTAACACTCCAAGTTTTTTGCCAGGATGTAGACAGGGATGGGATTCAGAAGTTTCCTAATATCAACTTCCTTTATAAGAAGTCGCCTTTAAACACTGCAATAGATGCAGATTCTTTTGAGTACGTTCATTATTTTTATGGAATATGCATCAAGCTACAACTCCTAGGATAATTTGAAGGAAAGTCATGACTGTTAATTTAAGGCAAAGCTATGTTTTCATGTGTATTTGTGCATAGGCTCACGCACATATGCCCATGAGCTAAATTCAAATTTGTTTACTGCAATTCATAATTCATTTTCTGGCTTAATCTTCTGTGCTGAAAATATTTGTTTCCATGGAATGTATCTCCGTAAAATAACCTTACATGAGTACCTTAAATTAGAGCATTTAGAGGTCAAATATTTTGTCAGTTCACATGCATAAATCTGATTAATGTTATTAGGAAATGTATACTAACTGACTAGAGAATATATCCTTTCATCTTAGAAGAGAAGCATTACTCTTTAGGCTGAATTAGACCTCTTGCAAATGGCCCTCAAGTTTATCCCACAGCAGCTATATTTGAATCTATTTTTGTCACAGGGAGTGTTAAAAATTGAGTTATGAAATTCCCCTGTGACTTGGAATCACATATTGAAAAAAGCCACAGAATTTAATTGCCAGACACCTTGAACTGAAGTCTACTTCCTTAGATGTGTTTAGAATTGCTTAATTTCAGTGATATGACAAAAAGTCTTCCCTAGAAAGCTAGATTGGAAACAGATAAAAAGACACTCAAGGCCTCAAGCAGTGCTGAGTATATTTACTACAAAAAAAGCTTAAGAAGTCACTACAAGAAAATTCCAGTTGCTGCTGAGTTTCAAATACAAGCCATATTTATATTGATATAAGCCATTCTCCTTCACCAGGTCTTATTTTGGAGAAAACACGGGGTAAGTAGTCATCATTTAGTGATTGCCATGTTAGATGACCATTCACAGCACTGGTGGGATTCATAATTTTTTACTACTGGTTCTGTGGGTTTGGCTTGGTGGGTATGGCACAAGAAGCATACTGTAAAATCTCTATTCCCTCCCTACTCCTGGGGGAAGGTTACCACCGGTTCTCCAAACTACTCAAAATTTCCGTTACCGGTTCTTCAGAACAGGTCAGAACCTGCTGAATACCACCTCTGATTCACAGCTATGATGATGGTAAAATAAGACCAGGTTTTATTTTCATTTGGACCCCAAAATAAGCACTAGGGCTTATTTTCGGGGTATCTTATTTTTCCCCATGTACAGGAGGCCCACTTCTGCTTGCTTGTGGCAGAGCCGGAGACCACACAGCACACCAGTGCCGCAGCCATGAAGCAAAGGTAGTGAAGCTTCTCCACATGTCCCACACTGCCTTACCTAAGGGCCCCCACAGCCAGGCCACCCATACTCTGACACCTGCCTCACCTTGCGGTGACATCTCCAGCAACCCCATCCAGCAGGACCCCATGTGGCCACTGACCCACTTCTTCTCCTTGGTCATGGACACAATGGAGCAGGAGGTCAAGCGAAACACCGGTACCACTGCCACGAGGTAGGTGGGTGGAGCTGCCCCATGCTCCCAGCACCAGCTTACCTCAGGGACCCTGCAGACAGGCCATCCATGCCCTGATACATGTCTCATCTTGCGGCCCCAGCACCAGCACACCGGATGGCCTCCTTCTCCGTTGTGGCTGTGAGCAAGCAGAAGAAGTGGGTCGGCAGCCACCTGGGCTCCTGCTGCACATGGCTGCTGGTGCTGCTGCCATGAGGCGAGAGTCAGGATGTGAGTTAAGCCAGTTGTGATTATTATCGAGGACAGCTTATATGTCACTTGATTTTTATATTCTAAAGTGAGTAGATTTTATTTTATTTTTTTTGCTTGTTTATCAAATTTGTCAGCACTCACTCTAGCAAAGCCAACAAATTACATGACTTCTATCTTATCTGCAATAAAGCAATTCATCTACCAAAGTTGTGTGTGTGAGTTTCTACTTTAAGCAAGAACCTGAATATGTGATTGAATGTCTATAGAATCAATATTTATTGCCATCTGTTTGTAGTACAAGTAGTCCTCAACTTACAACCACAATTGAGCCCAAAATTTCTGTTGCAAAGTGAGACATTGGTTAAGTGTGTTTTGCTTCATTCTACAAACTTTCATGCCACTGTTGTTAAGTAAATTGCTGCAGTTGTTAAGTTAGTAATACGTTTCTTAAGTGAATCTGGCTCCCCACTGACTACTTGTCAGAAGGTCACAGAAGATGATCACATGATACCAGTGCAACCATCATAAACACGAATCCATTGCCAAGCATCTACATTTTGATCATGTGACACAGGGATGTCGCAAAAGTCATAAGCATGAAACAGTCATAGGTCACTCTTTTTCTATGCCATTGTAACTTTGAACAATCACTTGTTGTAAATCAAGGACTAACCGTAAAGAGAGTTGATGTTATTGGTTGTTAGCTGTTGAACAGAATATAAAAAGAGTTATGCAAAACTAAAGAGATTCTTCTCATTAGATGCTAGTCAGATTGTTGAATGCCTTCAGGGCTGCTGGGACAATGAATTTCTGACATTTCTATGTTCAGTGAAGATTCTGATAGCATAAGCCTTCTCTCTGACCTGATTCATACATTTTTCTAAGCCATAATGTGGTATGTTTGCATAATGGGCAAACCAACCCACTTACATGGATTTGCATTGCATCTGAATCAAGCCATCATATCTTGCTCAACCTACTACTTTGATTTAAAAAAGGGACTGGGTTGTTTGTGAGATCCGCCATTGTTCAAGCAGAAGTCAGCTTTATTCAATTTACTCAGATGAACTTTTTGATAAGTGTCTTAAAATTGTAACTTAGGGATGTATTCCAGCCACTCCACTCTAGAACTATTTCAAATCTCTTTCATAGCAGAATTCCTTTAGAACTAAGTTGTTGCTCCAGAAAACATTATGAAAGGACAGAAAATTCTAATTAAAGAAAGGGAAGAGGGAAACCTAGACATACCCTCCTGTAGGGATATCATATCGTCTTAGCCACTGAGCCACCATGTCCCAGGGATATCATAGATGGTGTATTTACCATACTTTTCGAAGTATAAGACACACTTTTTCCACTCCCAAAAGTGGGTGAAAATTTGGGTGCCTCTTATACACCGAATGTTGCAGAAGCCCAGCCCACCAGTAATTTACCTCTTTGCAGCAAGCAGCAAAAAGCCTATTGCAGCTTCAGCACAGCCCAATTAGCATAAGCAGCTGATGGTCCTTTGGATCGGGCTCCGACCATCAGCTGTTTCAGACTGCAGCCTGAAACAGCCGAGCCACCTGCTAATTAGCCTGTGCTGGGAAAGTGAAACTGAAACTATTTCTGCTTGCTGCAGGGAGGCAAATTGCTTGGAGGCAGAAGCTGAGGTAAGATTTTTTTTCTTGTTTTCCTCCCCTAAAAGTTATGTGCGTCTTATACTCCGGTGCGTCTTATAGTCCAAAAATATGGTAATCCTGGACAAATTGCATAATGCAGTTTATCAAGGATTAATATATGTAAAACATATATATGGGAGTTAGGAAGAATCTGTTTGTTTTAAGGTCAATTTGTTGGTTTCCAGAAGCCTTGAGTTATTTTCCATAAGAAAAAGTCGGCCTGCTTGGTATGATTCAGCTGGATTTTTCTTCTATTTGTTCTCATAACAATAGCTGCATTAGACAAACTAATATAATCTAACTTATTTCTGAAATTTGTATTCACCAACAGTGACTTCCACAGCCCATCACTTTGGGTATAATCATCCTAAAAGGGCAAGCGGTACATTATTAAAAACAAACTAGAACCATTATTGCATTTGCACTATTTAAAAAAAAAAAACAATAGGAGTGGTGGAATGTAATTGCTGTTTAAAATGTTATCTCTAAAAGCAGGAGTGCTGTAGGAGTACACTGAGTGATCTAGCAATCTTTTACTAGCAGCAATTAGAAGCAGCTATCTATCCCTGGTAGTAAAAGCTTAAATTGTGTGTCGTTTCTATTAAAGCCCCCTAGGGTGCTTCTTAAAAGAGCATTTGCAATGTAGGGGTGAGAAAAACACAATTCCATACATTTCAGGAGAGCTTTTTAAAATGTGCTGGGTCATCTTGCGTCTTTGTCTCCAACAATGTCTGACTCTTGATGTTAATGTTGTTTTAGTGGGAACGGCAATTCACCTGCACAAATCATCGCTTTGTGAGTCCAAGCATTCAAAAATGATTTTGTTCAGTTTCACAGAGACCTTGACTAGCTGAGTCCCTTTGTGGGTCAGAGAACTCTCCTTGTCGTACAAAGGCCACAGTCAATAAATATTTAAAGTCGTACTTCATATGTAAATATGGATGTTTCCATTTTGTTAAGCTCGGTTAATTGCCTTTCACTCTGAACTGGGCACTCTGCAAAAACCACAAACATTCCCCAAAGACTGCCTGGAGATGGTCTCTCAGGATTTCAGCACAAGGATGAATAGGAAAAGCCAGCCTCTCCTTATCTTCCACAGAAATGTAACTAAAACCAAGTAGATTCTATAAAAACCCCAAATAAATTGGCTTTTTCCCCCCTTTTTCCCCTTTTTCACAAAGCTTTATTCCTAAAATTATTCTTCCTTTTCCTCCATCCATCCACCCCAGTGCTGATTTTTAAGAGTCTGTGTTCTAATAGAGATTTTTCTCTTTCTTCCTATTAAAAATGTCTGCATCAGAAAGAGGAAGAGAACACATTTGGGAAAATAATTACTGGGGAGCGGGGGGGAGATAGTGTGTTTCCTCCATTTTTTTTCATAGTCATTCTGATCTGAATTGGGTGTTTGCATTTATTATTTAGGGAAAAATAAAGAGAAGTCCAAACAAAGGCATGAGCTGGATGTGACATAATATGGCAGTTTGACCCTTAATGATTTAATTTTGTTCCTATAAAATATTCCTGTGACTGGATTGGGACTATCATATTTCATAAAAGAAATTGTTCAGGACCTTATAAAACTCTAGTTGGATTTCTGTGCACAATTAATTCTGAGATGAAGAGAGTAGTGCTGAAGAAGCATTTTAGACCAGTCACTCTCTCTCAGCTCAACCCACCTCACAAGGTTGTTGTTGTGGAGAAAATAGGAGGCGGAAGCTTTAGATATGTTTCCCAAATAGAGTTATATATAAAAAGGTTGAATAAAAGAAAAATAATATCCAGAATTAGACATCAGAAACAGAGGCTAAGAAGTGAGCATTAATTTATAATGTGAAATAAGTTATTCACAGAAGCAAAACTGGATGAACTGCAAACGTCTACTTAGGGCAAAGAAATCAAAGCCTTGAAGAAGTAGCTCAGACTGTAAACACAAACCAGGGGAGTCACCACTAGAGGAAGCCAGCATATCTATTGAATGGTTTTCATTCCCAAACCAGGCAGCCTCTTCCCCACTTCTCTTCAGAAAGAATAAAGACTTAGAACTAAAAAAAAATTGAAACAAAGAGTAACCGAACTCTAGAACAGCACAAAAACAAAAGAATAAGGTTGCCTGAATTGAAGCTTGTTCCAAAAAAAACCCCAGCTAGCACAAATATTAAAAGATACTAATACTGGAATATCAAATATAAGCACCAGCTCACTGCAAGAAACAAGCCAACTAATGTACAGCACAGCAGGGTTTATACCTGAATACCTTGGGTGCAAAATCAACAAAAAAGAAACAAAAACCAAACAATACATCACCAATTGGAAGATCATGCTGGAAAATAAGATCAACAAGCCAAGATCAGATGTAAGCAAATTAGAACAGAAGAAAAGTAAAAAGGTGAAGAACAAGAAGAGCAAAGAATATCTGAAGAAATATCACCTAGAAACAAGGAACATCAAGAAAGCAGCAAATAAATAACAGTAAAGCAAGAAGATTAGCAGATACAAAACCAAAATTGCACACCATGTAGAATCTCCAATTTAGAATAAAAAATATTTCTACCAATCCATCACTGGAGAGATTGCAGTAAACCAGCCAATATCTGAAAAAGAAACAATGCCATTTGGGGCACAAACTCTGGGGCAACCCAAATAAATACAAGAAATAGAAGAAGGGAGCTAAGATAAAGGAGACGGGAAAGTAAAAAGAGAAGCTGAAATGAAAGAACTTGCAATAACAGCAAAATGGCAGGGAAAAGTGCAAGGAAGATCAAGAATTGATCAGCACCAGATGAGATGAACATCGTGGTTTTGGTTGAAACATCTGACTAGTCTACACCCATTCATTGCCAAGCAGTTTAACAATATACTGCAAGGAGGTGCAGTATAACATTTGGCAAAACTTGATAATGAAAGATCCAATAAAGAGGGCTTTCTCAGACAACTACAAGCCAACCATCTGCTTACCAGCAACTTTCAAATTACTAACTAGTGTGGTAGCTGATGCAATCCAACAGCATTTAGTTGAAAACAACCTCTTTCCACCTGTTCTGCCCAAACAGCAGAGGAACAGAAGAACAACTCCTAATTGACATGATGCTTCTAGAAAACTGAAAGAAAAAAAGAAGACCAACTTGAATGTAGCATACTGTATGTTGATTGCAAGAAGGTATTCAACTCCTTGACTGAGTGATCAAATGCTTAGAAATAACAAAAGTCATAGAAATATCAGAAGCTTTGTGAAAAGATCAATGCCACAATGGAAGACAAGTTTGCTGGCGAGTGATGACAGACTGGGAGAGGTTAATATCAAGACAGGATTTTCAAGGAGACTCACTATCACTACTACTGCTTGTCATTACATTGATTCTTCTATCACAATACTAAACAAATCAGATCACAGCTGTCAAACATTAAAAGTATCTGCTAGGCTATCCCACCTCCTTTATGTAGATGATCTGAAGCTGTATGGGAATATGTCATCTGAAATAGAATCTCTGCTCAATACTGTCCATACAGCAGATATTGCAATCAAGTTGACAAATGTGCCACCTTATCATCAAAAGAACAAAAATAGTAAAAACTGAAGGAATCAAGATGCCCTATGGAAATAACATCAGGAATCTGGATGAAGAAAATCATTACAAATACTTGGGCATCCTTCAAGCTGACAACACCAAGCATAGTGAAGTCAGGAAGGTTAGAACTGAATATATAATGAGAGAAAAGAAGATCTTAAAGTTCAAAGTCAGTGGAGAAATACAATCAAAGCAATCAACACCTGGGCAATTCCAGTCATTAGATATACCACTGGAATAGTGGACTGGACTCAAGAGAACTAAAAGCCCTATACAGAAAGATCAGACAAATAATAACAATGAAAGATATCCTTCATCCACGCAACAATATTGACAGACTCTACTTACCAAGGAAAAGAGATGGGCATGGAATGTTTCAAGTATACCAGACAATAGAAGAAGAAAACTGGGTGTTGCAAATGACTGTAGCAAAAGATAGTATCAATAATAACAGTTGCCTTGGGTGCAATCCCAAAATATCTGGGACATTGACAAAATTACCATGAGTCAATCACAAAAGGCAACTTTACTTGGAACAGTTTATATTCTGTGATGGTCCTTTTAATATTATTTAAAAACAACTTCTGCCTAACCCAAGTCTTTGGTAAGAACTCGATAGTTGGACAAAAATGTCAAATCCAGCCAAAACATCTAACTCTGTGACCAAACATAATAATTTGACTGAAATATGACTAGTCTGTACGCAAGACAGAAAAGGATGCTAGAATTAACTGAATGCTTTCTGTCAGAATATGCATGGATCTTCAGTGTAGAATGCCCCTACGTTTTGAAACAAGAATGTTGCAAATAAAAATTATTAACAGCAGGATGAAAAAAATTGACTCAGCTTCTTCCTGCTGTGCTATTTTTCAAATATAATATGTTTATTTACTTTATGTGGCAGATGCCCAGGAACTATCATTCTTTGAAAGAATATCCACAAAACAATTTAAAACCACAAGAACTCCCACAAAAATGCAATGGCATAACATAATTAATAACCTTAATATCATAACACAGAGACAAAAGCTAAACAACATCCTCATTTGGGAGAAAGGAACTAAATTTTCCAGAATAAAAACAGACACAAAATACAATATTCTGCAGAGTTAAAATAACAGTTTAAAAAAAAAAATCTGTAAGAATATCAGAGAGGTATTTGCCTTTTGCTGAAAAGATACTCAGCTGTAAAGCAAGGCTTTCTGGAAAAACATACCATTAACAAGAGGCAGATAATTAAAAGTTCCCCTCTTGCATGGCCCCCCAACTACATATCAAACTGCAGCACATTTGATGAAGTAATGGTTGATAGATAGATAGGAGACCCTTCAAGTATCATGGTTTCCAAATCCAATTCAGTATCTTGAATTGAACCTGAAAATAATATCCGAGTCTGAAGTTGATGAACTATTACCGTAATGCCTAGTTTAAGACAATATTCTGATAAAATAATTCAAGATAGGTCTGCTCAATGCAGTTTCCAGAATATTTTCAGATAAAGCCATAAAATCTAAAGAGGATTTGGTGGCATGGAACATATCTAGTAAGAAATGTATCTGATATCCCCAGATAAACTAGGAGAAATAATTTGAAGGACCTTTGTACTTCCAATGACAAAGTCTCTTTTAAGAGGTCCTTGGTGAGTTCCTAGAAATATGCATGGTTTTTTAATGACACTTTGGAATTAATTAATCATAGCTTTCTTCTGGATTTTTTAAGAATATCCTTGATATTCTCTTATCCTTGTTTATTAATCAATCAAACCCAATTCTGTATAGCTTCTTAGATTAGACAAGTCAACCAATGCTTCTACCTTTGAAGATATAGGACAATAGGACACTTGCATTGCAATGCTGCTGCTATAAAGAAACCTCAAGCCCATTTAGAATGATTTTCAGATGGGAGTATAAACCACAAACTTTGAGATGACTCAAAGCAACTCAGTATGCGGAGAGGCTAAATTCAATTATAATCTCCTTGGACCCAACTTTTTTATTTTATGCTATTATAGCCTTTACTGCAGTTGGTCTCCTCAATTCCTATTACCAGGAATCAGGACTGCAAAACATCAGGATTAACTGTAGCATAAGGATATGGCTGCGTCCTTCCAGTGCATGAATAGAAATGGCTAAAGTGAGACCTAATCGTTTCCAGATTAAAGATATGTAAATATGCAATAGCCATTTAGCATGAAATCTACCAAGTACTATAACAAATATCCCTTAATTTGGAAGGGTAGGATGAATGAGTTCAACACCCCTGAAGCCATTAATGTCATCTTCACACTCTCACTGGTTGTGAGAATCGATTGTTATATATGACTTCATTCTTGTCTAAATAAAGATGCTAACTAAGCCAAGCCATGTGTGATTCCTATCCGATCAAGCTGAAAAATCATCTTAGGCTATGAAGTGTCAGGAGAGCTATCATTTACTGCCAAGCTCTGGTCAAGGGAGCTCGGCACTTTGTGTGATATAATCCCAATAAAAATCAGGGTGCATTGACATAATATACTTCAAACCTTATTTCTTACTTGATTGTATAAGTCTCAGTGTGGGTAGAAGGAAGTAGAAATATTTGAATATGCACTAGCTTTATTCCAGTATGCTTCTAATGCAATTCAAAGGGTTGGTTATCACTTTTAAAGCAAGTCATGTTACAAGGCCAGGTTATTACCTATCTCAGAGGGTTTCTGTCCATTCCACCAGAACTGACAGAATAAGCATTCTCCAGATCCTTTCTATTGGACAGTACCATTGTCCGTGAACAAGGACATGTACCTTCTCTAGCACAGCTCATGCTCTATGGAAGAACTGTCCTCTGTGATTGGGATGGTTCTGACCCTCTTGATTTTCCAGGAGCCTGTTAAAACCTGGCTTTCCCACCAGGTATTTAGGGTCAGGATGTTAGGGGATCCCATAATCAGAGGTGGTATTCAGCAGGTTTTGACCAGTTCTGAAGAACTGGCAGTGGAAATTTTGAGTAGTTTGGAGAACCGGTGGTAACCTTCCCCCAGAAGTGGGGAGGGAATGGATATTTTGTAGTATCCTTCCCCTGGAGTGTGGTAGGAATGGAGATTTTGCAGTATCCTTCCCCTGCCATGCCCACCAAGCCATGCCCACAGAACCGGTAGTAAAAAAAAATTGAATCCCACCACTGATGTGAAGGACTTTATAGATGATAGAAATGGGTAGGCTTTAGCATAAGTCTGATGATGGGAACATCAGAATGGCTAAATGAGAACCTTGTTAGAACACAGTCTTCTACTAAAATGAAGCTGGAACTTGGGGTTTCACAAAGAACAATGTTGTCAAACCAGAAAATCCAGCAGATTCACCAGGGCCAGGATTCGGCAGCAGAATCTTTAATTTGAATTGAGGATACAAAATAGATCAAGAAGGCTTTATGAGGGATAGTTGGAATGATCTAGCAAGTGTGGAAGGCTACTATCTTGCCACTTGAGTCTTAAAGGAGATATCCACCTTGAAATTACATAGGCTTAGTATCATCAGGGGGCACCTTAATGTACTTAGAGGGCATCAATACTGCTCATCCTTCTGAATAATTCCAAACATGCACATCTTTGCATTGGCAGGAGGTAGCTCCACCAGTCAGCATAGCCTAAGTGCTCCATATACAGGTAATCCTCGATTTATGACCACAATTGAAGCCAACATTTCTGTGGCTAAGCAAGACCTTTGTTAAGTGAGTTTTGCCCCATTTCATCACCTTTCTTGCCCCGGTTGTTAAGCGAATCACTGCAGTTTTTAAATTAGTAGCACGGTTGTTAAAGTGAATCTGGTTTTCTCATTGACTTTGCTTGTCAAAAGGAAATAGACAGAAGCAAGTGTACTACATATATTATTAGGCAGGTAGAACATTTTTTTCAGAAAATGCTCAGCAAAGAGAGATTCCTTAGTCCTTAAAAGAAATAATTCCCTGAAATTCATTTGGCTAGGCTGCTAGGCTGAGTGAAAATCCCCATGTTACCTTCATGGCTTTTCACCACTCCAGGAGACTGCATAGACCATAGGCAGACCTCCTATGCTAGAGTAGACATTAGGCTTTCAAATAATTCTATGCACATTGATTTTATTTATTTTCACATTTATCATGTTCCCACAGAAAGTTCCTCTACTCCTATTCAAGTCTAGCTATTGATGAGTTTTCTCTGCTAAGTGAAACAATCCCCTAAATACCTCTCTTTTGTCTACTCAGATAAAAGATCATAAGGAAGGGCATCTTTGTGTGAAGAAAATTAAAGTTTAAGAATTCATTCATTGCCAATATCCACCTGATCCCACTTGTGTAATATTTAATTGAATTGGTTAGATTGATTTAAAACATCTCAATCTATTAAACAGGTGCCTCTAATTAATCAGGCAGATTTTCTTTTCCATGTTTATGTATAAAAACTTGTCTAGAGGATGTCTTTGTTTTCTCACACATGTTTCTACACATGTTTTTCCCTCTCAGGAGAAATTAAACAGACTTGGTCATGTGCTAGGATTGTACTCCCCAGTATAATATATCAGAACTACAACTCCCAGAATTCCTAGTTAGAATCAAGCTTGATAAGGCTATGCTAGGTTACAAATGTGCATTATATGATCAGAAAAACATTCTATTTTATTTTATTCATGTGCAAATCTATTTAGATTTAATTAAAAAAAATGAATAAAGCATATGTTGAGTTACAACAGCCCTAAAATAAATGAAACAAATGAAATAAATTAATAAATGACAATTTGATTACGGCAGCAGCATGAATAGTGCTAAAGCTGCCCGACAGGTGTCAGCATTGTGCCATTAAAACTTAAGCGAGAGAAAGAGAGAGAAAGAGAGAGAAGGAGAGAGAGAGAGAGAGAGAGAGAGAGAGAGAGAGAGAGAGAGAGAGAGAGAGAGAGAGAGAGAGAGA
>JAOYMU010000252.1:28238600-28248827 GCA_025802295.1 Psammodynastes pulverulentus | reverse complement strand
TAGTTATGAGAAAAATATAATAATGTGTATTTTCTCTCTCTCTCTCTCTCTCTCTCTCTCTCTCTCTCTCTCTCTCTCTCTCTCTCTCTGAATGAGGGTATTCAAGAGAGAGTGCTTTTGTGGCTTTTCAACATCTATCAGAAAACTGGATGCAGGTAAGCAAGAAATAATTTCTAATACTAGTATATACCAGATGTGTTTGATTCTGGCTCTTCTCATCCCTCTTCAGCCATCTTTCTGTTTACCACTTCTCCCTTTCTCTATGAAGCCTCTACTCCAGTAGTTTAGCGTTATGTATTAATACTCTTTTTTCTGCCTCTGATGAAGGGGTCGATGATGTTCCTTTATTGTGATTATGCAATAATAAATCTGTTACATTTTACGAGGCCACAAATCTTTTTGTTCTGCTTCCTTCACAGATATTTTATACTTTATTTTTGGAACATTTCAATATTCTGTGTTGTTGTTATTTCTTTTTTTTTTTAAATATAATTTTAGGAATTGTAGTTTCACCTTCTGTGGGTTTTCCCTCCCCTCAAATGGATAATTTATCTTTTCTTAGAATATGAGTGTCTGTGTGCCTGTGTGTGTGTCTCTGTGTGTGGTGTTTTAAAAATGTTGACTTATCAATGCCTCTCTTCATTGATTTGTTTTTTCAGGAATCAGGAAAGAAATTTAAATGAATATTTTTCTTTTCAATGAAAATCTTATTTTTCCATTGATAAAAAGGACCCTTTTCACTATGACTGTAATTGTAAGACATAGGATAAATATACAGTGTTTGATTAGCAAGGAGTCTAATCCATTAGACCAGGGGTGTCAAACTGGATTACTTTGAGGGCCAGATCAGCATTGTAGTTCTCCTTGGGCTGGCGAGGGGGAGTGGGTGGGGTGGACACCTCCTGCAGCACCCTGCTGGCCAAAATGGGCACAGGGCAGCTATGCCTGGTCCCATGCCCTGTTTTCAGCCTGGGCAGCCTCCTGCAACATTTTTCCAGCCAAAAATGGGCCATGCAGATGCCTCCGCCATTTTTAGCCTGGCAGAGTGCTGCTGGAAGCCAGGGAGGCCGAAAATGGGTCATGCAGGGACCTCGTGAGGCCTCTGTTGGCTTGTTTTGGCTGGCAGAGATACCACAGGCTGGTCCTTTGATATTTCCAGGCCAGCCCCATGACCCAGATTTAAGCACCCTGTGGGATGGATGCAGCCCACAGGCCTTGAGTTTGACTCCCCTGCATTAGACTGTCATCTATCCATTATCGATGGTATGATTTCAGTGCTTCCTATGTTGAAGCTCTTTATTACGCCTGTTCTCTGACTGCTACAGTGCAATTTTACACCACCATACAAAATTCAGAAGAAAGCTCCTTGGAGTTCAGCTGTGGTAATCCAAAGCAAATAAAATGGGACTACTGTATATTATGATATTTACACTGTATATTATCATAGATTTTCACATTATGATTATGGAAGATATTTCAAGGATCACAACAATTGATATATCTGTATATTTAATCTAAATGCCATAGGCTATAATCAACATACTAGAGCAGGGTTGTCAAACTCATGGCCCATGAGCGGGATGTGTAATGTGCTGGCCATGCCCACCCCCCCTTTTAGCAAAGGGGAAAAGTCATGATACATCATGACTTAATGACAACGCGACGCCATGAATTTGACATCCTTGTACTAGAGCAATGTTTTCAATCTTGGCTGCTTTAATATGTATGGACTTCAACTCCCAGAATTCCTCAATAAGCAAAGGTTGAGGGGTTCAATTCTGGGACTTGGTCCACTCCTCTTTAAGTTGCCAAGGTTGAGAAACACTTTATTAGAGTGACCAATGACACAATATATAGGGGCTATCTATAAGTATAATTTCTATAATTGAGAGGCTACCACAAAGAAGAGAGAGTCAACCTATTTTCCAAAGCGCCAGGAAGTAAGACAAGAAGCAACGGATGGAATCTAATCAAGGAGAGAAGCAACCTAGAACTAAGGGAAAAATTCCTCACAGTAAGAACAATTAACCAGTGAAACATCTTGCCTTCAGATGTTTGGGTACTCCATCACTGGAGCCTTTCAAGAAGAGATAGGACAGCCACTTGTCTCAAATTGTATAGGGTCTCCAGTTTGAGCAAGAGATGGGCTAGAAGACCTCTAGGGTTCCTTCCAACTCTGTTATTCTGTTATTTCAGAGACCTGACAACCATCTGCAGTGAATTGTTTGCAGTTAGAAATTGATTTGCCATTAGCTAGTTCATTATCTGTATATATGTAAGAGCTCGTTTGCTCAGCAGTTTTGCATGACATATGTTATGTGATGATCATGATACATAACGAATTGCATATTCAATTCTTGACTTTTGTTTTTTCCCAATCTTCCTGACCCCATTGCTCCATAATGTACTATTGCTTTTACCAACAATACCATAAACTCATTGCATACAGAGACCAGGGCATGTGATAGCACTCACTGTCTAGGAACAAATTATACCTGTACAAGCAAAAGAAATTATGCATCATCTGTGCAGTGCAGGGAGAAAACAATTTTCATGTCTGTGTGCATTTCTTTTAACTGCAGACCATCTAAACTGATGTTCATAATAGCTTACAATTCTTGATTGGGTAAGCTTTAATAAAACAAATAAATAATATATTTGTTATGCAAAAATTCAAGGTCTTATTATAGTTGTTCATTTCCCATCTGGGTTATTTCATTATTTACTTTGCAGAGTCATTTACCGGAACATACTTTCAGAAATTATTCTACTGATTTTTTTATTATTATTAGGCATCTCCATGTTTTGGGCACAGAAGTATTTGAAAGTTGTAGTCGCTCATGAAGAAACTATTCTGATTCAGCTAATAATCAAAATACTTAGCAGATTGCAAAATACCTGGATTTTAATAGTCTGAAGTTCTCGCTATTGCCAAATTCTTAAGTAATGATCATGTACAAGCTTTTATGTAGAAAAGTATGTATTTGCAGGGAAGAGTATGGCTGGCCTCCAGGAGTGAAAGAAAAAAAAGAAAAAATAGGCAGCTTTTAACCTACATTTGCTGATAATATAGTAAGCATTTTCCTAAACCTTAATTCCCTGCGGAGCATCATCAGTAAGCTTCTTTCTTTCTTTCTTTCTTTCTTTCTTTCTTTCTTTCTTTCTTTCTTTCTTCCTTCCTTCCTTCCTTCCTTCTTTCTTTCTTTCTTTCTTTCTTTCTTTCTCTTTCTTTCTTTTCCTCTCTCTTCCTCCCTCCCTCCTTCCCTTCTTTGTACTTATCTGGAGTTGAGGGAATTGATTTGTTTGTGTTTTACTTTGTCCTGAAATTGTTCCTCTCTTTTAGCACTCTTGTACATTTATGAATTCTCTTCTCATTACCTCTCCTGATCTAATAGATTAGGTTATTTCCTAAACATTAACATGTGTGAACCCTATTTTTCACATGTCAGTGGACATCCCAAATCCTATTTATTTGTTGTAGTAAGATGTGCAAAAGTATCTGCCTATGTTATGTTGCAAAGGATTTTAAAACCTTGACAAACCATGTTATGATATATTTCTAGTGTACTACCAAAGCTGTCAAAAATACCAGTTCTCAATAAAGTTTACCCAATAATTTATAGAGATGACAAACGACCATTTCCTTTGCTTTCTTCTTTAAATAATTATGGTTTTCCATAAATCTCTTTCTAGGAATCTCTTTCTAAATGAAGCATAAAATGACCTGGATGGGGGGAAAAAGGATTCCAACTAGCATTTCATTTTAATAGATTAAAATAGATTTAATAGATTAACTATCTATTGAAATGTCATGATGTAAGATCATTCAAGCCACCTTTTTTCATAATATGATGACAAAACACACTAAAGTTACTTTCTTTATGGTGACTCAGGCTTTTTGCTTGCATCTGTTAAACTGCCAAATCATTCGCAAATTTATTCCTAAAAGGTGAAACCTAATATAGTCTGTTCTTCTATATCATAGGTTGGGATCAAGCATCTTTCTTACACTTGTAACATAAGTTCACTTCTAGTAAATTGTTCTGAAAATTTTAGGTTGGTGAGGATCCCTTGGCTTCAGTTGGTCTTTCCACTGAAATGCCTTATACTTCTATTTTCTTGATTTATATTTTTAGATACATATGACAGTATGGCACGTTCACAATTTATGAATAACCAATCCCTTTCCATTGGTACTTTAATGGTAGTATTTCTATTAACTCTCAAGGCAAAAGGACTAACTATTTTTCACCTGTAACTTGTGACATTAAAAGCATTGTCACCACATTGACAGCATGGTACCTACCATCCCACATCTCAGATTCGCCTATCTATGCATAGCAAATTCCATTAGATCCTAAGGCATCCTTAGATTTGTTATTTATGAGAAATCATATCATATGTCAACAGTATCATGTAGGAATGTTTCCTGGGCAGTTTCTCTCTTTTTTCTTCAAAAAGGAAAGGATAAAACAAGCTGTTCTGAAAAGGGAATGTGATCTACATCAAGACTAGGAAACCTGTGGTCCAAAGCTGTTGTGCAACAGATTCTTCTCTCTTTTCACTCTAAAACGTTTGTTCTATTTGGATTTTGTTTTCCATTGGCTGTATTGAACCTGAGAAGATCTGATGAAGTTGCCCAGGAATAAGTCTGTATTGCAAAAAAAGGATGATCAGTTTGACTACAGGGAGCTTTAATTATTCATGATAATGGACCTGTAATCCCTGAGGCCAATCATTCCTACCCACACTTTAAAGAGAGACTTCAGCATCCATCTATAATTTATTTATTTTATTTACTTTATTATTTATTTATTAATCAGATTCATTTGGACATCCATCTCGCAGTTGCTGCTTATGGCGTCAGTTTGCTTAATTTTATTCTACCTGGATTGTCTTATATATTTCTGTTATTTTGCAGCTATTGGTATCCAACATATTCCCAAGAAAAGAGAATTACAAGTAAGTGATGAATTGAAAATTAGAGTTCCAAGATTACATTTCCAAATTAGAAATTCACTCAATTTGGAATACAACTATGCACATTTTCTTTTCAGAAATCATTTTCGTTATGCTCATTAACTTTTAGTCTCAACTTTAGCACGAAGTATAATAATATATTTCCCAGGTATGTAAGGAAATAGTTCTTTGTATAACCTAATGAAAGCCTACACATCTATTGCATATTTACAATGTACTAAATGCTCAAAGCAACATGTTAAATTAAATAACACGTGACTTTATAATTAAACCTATTCTTGATATATAAAAGCATTCAAATATTAATAACAAGTTTGATGGAAATACATAAAACTATTTGTCATCATCCATTGTGTCAATTCAGACACTAAATTAAATAGAAAGAAATATTTTCTATATTTCCTTTTTTGAAAGCCTCTATTTTTCAGCACAGATGGAAAATGGGAACCAGGACCTTTGGGAAATTATATAAATTTAAAGATTTTTTTTTTTACTTTGAACATATTTTTCAATACGATGCCAATACAAAAGCTACCTTATTCATCTACCAATTTTGCCCTATGTGGGGATTATAATGTCATTATTATGTCAGTCATCGTATTTCCCTCTCTTTACTTATCTCTATTAGTGTATCTGAAACTGGAAATAGAGATTGAAAGGCTGTTATACTGTGGATACTGTGAACAACTCCACAGTTCTATTGTTCTGTGTCTTGTGTGTGTGTGTGTGTGTGTGTGTGTGTGTGTTTGTCTTTGGGGATATGTATATAGAGTTGTATTAATGTACCTGAATATATTGAGTTTATGAATTCTATATATTTCACTCTCTGTCCATATTAGTAATGTATGCATTTTTGACATCAATTTATTGAGAATCCAACTGAAATTAAACTCGTAGAGAATATGAGGCAACCTTGTAAATGCATGGAGCATCAAAGACATGCCAGCCTAGATATTCCCACACTATTTTATATTCCCACATACATTTTCATAAGCATACTGCTTTCTTTAGCAAAAAAATATTAAAATGTTGTCTTCATAAAACTTACTTTATGAAGTAGGGAAAAATAGGAAAATGAAATAGGACTATATTAAAGAAAGGGCAAGATGGCTAGAAAAATGTATGAAATTTGGGACAATTTTTTTCCCTATAGTGTTAGATGTTCAATTAACATCAGTGAGACCCAGTTATCATCTGTCCTCAGCAACTGAAGCTTATTATATGTCTTATCTTAAATGTCTGTATGAAAGCTGAAATATAAATCAAATAAATAAATAAAGGAGGGGTAACTGTAAATAAATAACTGGAAGTAGCATCTGTTTAGAGATTGAACAACTGATGGTCCAAAAGTGAATAAGAATTAAAGATATAAAGTTGATGTAGATAACAACTGAATCAAGTTTTTTCATGATGTTCCATTTGTAAGCATCCCATTAGTGATTTACCATAAAGGTTAATAAGATAGTTTCTGTATATCTTGTCCTCTCTTTGCCCCCTCTCTTTTACATGTAACTATTTGATTAAAAGTGTATATGCATTTTTAAAAACAGATTTCTCAATCTTTGCAATATAATAAATGCTTCTTGTCTGCCATAAATATAGGCTCAACTTGTATAATAGAACTGAATACTAAAGTGTCTTTCAGGGATTTAATGTTTAACATATTCATTTTTCTTCTTTTAAAAATCTTTTTAAAAGACATAATGTTTTCTTCTTACAGGCAAAAGAAAAGATTTTTCAAAATCTTTTGAACAAAGATTTTTTTATCCAATAAGACAATAAGATCCAATAAGACAACAGTTTGTTTTGAAATTCCATAATTATGTAAGTAAATATATCTATGACAAACTATATAGCAGTCAATAGGTAGCATTTCTCTCTGGAGAAGTATTAAAAAATTTTCAGTGGTCTGTACAGGGTGAGAAAAAAAGTTAACTTAGTTTGAAAATAGCTTTTCTCTTGTACAAACTCACTCATTGTTGCATTTTCCCCCTTAAAATGCCCACATTTAATGTCAGGAACATCCTTGCTGGAAAAATCAAGCTAAGCTTCTTTGTTGGGGTTGACTAAATCTATGGTCTGCAAAAATTATATTCTTTAAGCTGCCATCTCTTGATCTATCAATGTATAGAACAACATATAACAATGTTTGAATATATTCCCTATTGAAGAAATCAATGTATTATTGTTTAATAGCACAGATAAATGTTTAGCATGTTGTATTAATAATGGATGCATTGAGATGCCGCACATCCATTTTATGAAATAATCTATTACATTTCTCTTAGAAATATAACCAACTTGCCATCAGAACTTAGTGTCCAAAAACAAACAGCAAGTTTCATATTCTGTATTGTATTGGAGGAAAAGGTAATCTACAATTTCTTTAAAAAAGCTTTTTTCCCCAAACATTTTTTGGGCTTCAATTCAGATATTTTTCAGGACCTGAATTGTTAAAAGGAGGAGAGGAAGAATCTACATAGATTTATTGTTTTATCATTAATTGAACAGAAATAGGTTATTCTATTCCAAGGGCTCATTTTCAGAAGCAGACAGCTTCTTTCACTCAGAATAAAAATTGATATGAATAAAAATTCTAAGGCCAAATCTGCATCAGTATCACTCGGACTGAGAATATCAATGAAGAAAGTAATGAAGGGCACATTGAAACAATAACAATGAATGAAGAAGAGGTAGGAGTTAGTATGTCTATTTTCTTTGTGTTGTGGTTTGTTGACTGCCAGTGGAGATGGCAGTCAAGTTAGATGAGTCAGAGGAAATGGAGGGGGTGCCTGGGTTACCATCAGAGCTGGTGGAAGGCTCTGAGGAACAGGAGGTCTCAGAGCCAGATGCAGAGCAGGGCCCATCTATTCATGCTCAGGTGGTGAGACAGCTGTTTTCAGGGCCTGAACTGAGTGAGGGGGAAGAAGAGCTGGGCCCTGTACCAGTTGCGTGTATGCATAGAGAAGTGCAGAAAGGAGAGCAATTCAGGACTGAAGGCCAACTATTCAAGAAAAGGATATGTTAACAAGCCCCTCCCTGGCTGAGAGATAAGTAGGAGAGCTGTGGGAAGCGTGGTTGTCGGAGACATCTGTTCATGCTCCAGAACAGTTCCATCCAATGGATTTCTTGCCAGGATTTCATTGTCACTAACCAGGTTGGTCAGGATTCTTTGTGTTGGGACTGAAGTGTAGTTGAGGATCCCTGCAGGGAACAAGGAGACTGCTATGGCTTGTGAACCACCTATGGATGCTTGACTTGGAGCATTGTCAGTGAATGTTGTGTATTCCTGCCTTTCTAAATAAAAGGGGGTTTCTCCTCATGAGTAGGCTGTTGAGTGGGGCTTATGAAGGCTGGGTCAGAACACTTTGATCTTGCAGCAGCCTATCCTAATAGAATGCTCTCTGGAAGTGTTAAAGTTCCAATCTTATGATTTATGGATCCATTGCCTATGCTGGCTGGGATTTTGGCTCAAACTCATATATTGACAATCCAGGACCTGAATAAATTTGGATTAGCTCTTTAACAACCATAAAACTCTAGTGCCATTTTTATGGCACTTCAGAATATTTCAAAAGACAAAGCCACAGTAGTCATGCCAAACAGAAGGAGGATTATTAAGGAGGGGAAAAGGAGATGAGATCTTTACGATTAAGAATTCTTCTGTCCAATAAGACAAAACCTTGCATTCAAATAACGGATTGCCTAAATGAAAGCATCTGGCTGAGTATCTTGGGATTCAGAGAGTTTTTATTGTGATTTGCACCTTGGCTAAAGAATTTATTTTCTTACAGAAACATCAGCAGAGTCAGAGGCTTTGAAGCTAGCACAGTTTATTGCAACTTTTTCTATTTATTACAATAAAGGGAGTTGTTCTCTAGAATTGTGGAGATGTACAGATATCTTATTGATTATTAAGTCACTGCCAAGCCAGCTAATTCGCATGGGATCCTATAAAATATATTCAATCCTGCTTGAAATGTTTTTGACTTCTGCGTGAAGCTAAAAACTGATTTGGAATGCTCTCTGAGGACACCTCAAAATACTCCTTGCTTTACACATTTTCCTTTTATAGTATGACTTTGCAAAGTTGATATTAGCTAACTTTAAGTTAACAAGTAACCAGGAAATTTTGGCTGGTTATCCCAGAGGCAAACTATTGATCTTTTGCTCAGCTCCATCCTAAATTCAGTTTCAGACAACTAACTTCTCTGTATGTTGTATTCTGAAGTCTTTAATTTCCCTGAAGTTTAATAATTCCATGTCCAATCTTGATTTTTATTTTCATTTGATCATCTAGTGTGACTTGGGGCTTCAGTTTGGTTTGAATGTCAATCCAGGATTTGTTTGTTATTCAGGATCATCCATCGTGATCTTTCCTTTGCATGATCCCATTTGGCTTTTATGCTTAGCTGACATTTTCAAGGCAAGACTTTTCTCTTTAATTCTCTAACACTAACTTTTTTCCTTGATCATCAATGGAGATACGTGTTATGTTCTATACTGAGAGTTAAAGCCTCTTTTATAGCCCTGTTAAGCAAAGTATCATTCCTTGCATGTCACTTTTAGTCTCCACCTTAGCAACTTTAAGTTGTGTGGACTTTGACTCCCAGAATTCCCTAGCCAGTTGGGGGAATAGCTAGGGAATCCTAAAAGTTAAAATCCATACATCATAAAGTTGCTAAGGTGGAGAAATCCTAGTTTACAGATTTCTTCTTTAGTCTGTTGGTCCTTTAGTGGGGTTAGTATTTTACTTTGAACTTACTGGCTGTGAGTCACTTTGCTGCATTTTGAAAGCTGCTACAAGGTCTTAAAACAAATGCCACCATCTAGCTACACTTTTTGGTGTTAGAATTACAGGTAGTCCTCGACTTATGACCACCATTGAGCCCAAAATTTCTGTTGCCAAGTGAGACATTTGCTAAGGGAATTTTGCCCCATTTTATGACCTTTCTTGCCACAATTGCTAAGTGAATTTCTGCAGTTGTTAATAACATGGTTGTTAAGTGAATCTGACTTTCCCATTGACTATGCTTATCAGGTTACAAAAGTGATCACATGATCCTTGGACATTGCAACCATCATAAATATGAACCCATTGCCCAGCATCCAGATTTTGATCATGTGGCCATTGGGTTGCTGCAATGGTTGTGTGAAAAATGGTCATAAGCAGGGCTTTTTTTCAGCTGGAACTCGGCGGTACTGCGTTCCGGCACCTTTTTAGAGTCCGCGTCACGTGACGCGTCT
>JAOYMU010000252.1:28211362-28223316 GCA_025802295.1 Psammodynastes pulverulentus | reverse complement strand
CGTTCAAATAGAGGTTTTACGGTATATTAAGATTTATAAATTGTCTTTATTATGTACAGTTCAAGATGGTTTAAGCATACCCCCTCCTCCTATGTTTCCCAAAATAACAACCTTTTGAGGTGGCTGGGCCCATATAGAGTGATTGCCCAAAATCACCCCACTGACTTTCCATATTTAAGGGAGGAATAGGCTAAGACTCCTGGGTTTTAACCTATCACTTTAACCATTGAAAAAGAATATTTATAATTCGGGGTTGAAATGAGGGGTCCTTGGTTGGTGCCCTTTGAGCTTGGTTCCTCAGTTTAACCACAACCCAGTACTGTATGTGCATTTACACATGTTGCTTTCCATGTTTGTAATTATTTACAAAACCTGGAGAGAAGTCCCAGATGTTGACTACATAGAAGGCATTTAAGATATCAAAAAGCTATAGTATTCAGGTACAGCAGCTATTCCGCTTTTACATCCTGATCAGAATTGCAGAACTGATCAGATGAGTGGTGATGACTAGATAATTAAGACACGTGAGTGGGGAATTGGAGGATACAAATCTAAGTGATAATCTCTGAGGAAAAGTGAAATGTCTAGAGACATTCTAGAACACCCAAGAGATTCATCTAGGTGATTAAAAACAAGATTCTTGGATGATGGTCTCCTAGATAGCATTTGGGATACAGTTAACATTTGCTTATTAAAATATGTCTTGCGTCCAGTGGTGTTTATTTTCAAACAAAAGTATGTAGAACTTTAATGCTTATATTAAGTGGGGGTTTTTGTATTGGGTAACAAGTATCATTTGGGAGATGAGATTTCCCGAATAATTAAGCTGTTGTTATTCAATACATATTTTACTTTTACTTTGATTATTTACATAAGCATCCTGGTCACGGAAGAACATGATGAATGTAACATTGTTTTAAAAACTTTTGATAAGGCACATGGGAGATTCTAATGAAATGGAGAATCCTTTAGGATTGAAATGTCATAATACATGCTGATGCAATTTGGATTTATGCTGATGTCACTGATGCAACTTCCTTCAGAGACAAATTTGGTTAACCCTTGGAGGAGCAGTTGCCCAATTTTCTACGCTGCTGGAAATATTCGTACTAAACCATCTTTACATATTACAGATTTCACTGTTCTTTATAACAATACTGCAGATGGATTTGGATACGGTGGCTGTTTCAGTGCAAAATGGGTTGACACTTCAGAATTTTCTTTTTGTAGGATGTTTTATTCAGTTATAATAACATACACATACAATGTGACTTCAGAACAATACCCAGTGAACAAATAAAAATGGAAATATTACTTGTCAGAAGAAATGAGCACTCCTTTGCTACAAAAAGAAGAAGAAAATATATATAGGCTTTAAAGAATGAAATAAAATTAATGCATTTTGTTTTCAAATATTGTTGTGGAAAAGGGGTATTCATTTAGATCTTTCACCAATTAATCTGAATGTGTCAACAATGTATCAACAATAATCTTAACTTGTGCTTCCTGTCTAGAAGGAAAGAAAACCAAATAATACCATTAGATATGCAAGTAAAGATTCTAAAGTTCTAGAATTAAAAAAGAATCATAATTTGTTAGAGGTTTCTGTTATTTTTGTATAAGTACTGCTTCAGGTTCCCACTGTTTATCATTATTAATGTAATCAGTAGGTTTCTCTTTTAAGCATTGATGTGTGATATTCAGTTTTAATAATGTCTATCTCTACCTGTTTAAAATTAGGGATACACCTATTTTAAAAAGGTACCTGGCAATCATTTTTTTGAAATTATTTTTCCAAATTATTTTTCATCCTTTTAATGAAAAGGGGGGATTTTGGTCTTTTGTATATTTCCTCCGAAAGAAAGGAGAGAGACATGTGTGAAGAGGTTGTCAGTCTTAAGCAGAAAAACAGCCTTGGGTTTATGATAGTTAGGGTTACATTCTTTCCACGTCAGCTGTAAAAGAGGGAAGAAAGTTAGAATAGTGTTTCACCTGCATAACATCTCTTAGCCATGTGGACAAACAACTAGTGGCTGTTGACAGTTTTTCCCTGCTGCCAAGTGCATAGTGAAACCCCCAGGCTCCTGGGATTCTTAAATGTATCACCTACCACATGATGCTACTCGGCATGAAGTATTTTAAAGTTACGATATCTCTTTAGATCAGTCCACTACTGTTCCAGACAGTCAACCAAAGCTGACCTATTGCTAACAGGGGAATAAATTCTTTATCCAATTTCTAATCATGGATGGAGTATTTGTTAATGATTGCTTCTGACTGCTCTATTCTTCAGTGCACACCATTCTTTATTCTGATCATGCAACTCTGGCCAATTGCTTCTGCAAGGAACAAAAACAATTACTCACTGAATTATTCAGTACAATATTCCAAACACTCCCAAAACTGTTGTAACTCCCATTTTCACATGGAGAAAACTGGTTGTTTTATCCAATTAGCTGCTGGTTTTGGCTGTCAACAGGTTTCCAATACAGAGAAAGTGTACAAATCTGCATAACTGGATGGAAATCTAATTATTACAGGTTTCCCAACCCCTTTTCCGGTATGAAGCCTTTTAATTCCTGTAATTAGCTTGTAATTTTCATTTGCAGGAATCGACTCAGGTATGCTTATGTCAAGTACACTGATTTAACGAGAAGTGTATGAATCCTGTGCTATCCATCCTGGGAAAGCAATGTCATTATGTATTTATTTATAAATTGCACTTGTATAGCAGTGAACCTTACAATTCACGATGGTTTGCAGGAATAAGAATTAACACAATAAACAGATTAAAACCATAAACAAAATAACAAGAGCAATTAAGATAAACACTAAAAAGCCACAAACAGCTACCAGGTTCAACCCAGCGATGACAAAAGGTTACGAATGCTTGTGGAAAACTGTGCCAGTATTGGCACAAAAAGCTGCCAGTATTGGCACAAACTGGCTTGTCTGACGGCACAGAAACACATTCCAAAGAGAGTGGTCCACCACAGAGAAAGGGAATCACCATCTCCAGGACCTCATAATGCTCATTCTTAGGCATATATCAAATCAGAAATATTGGTCACTTTACTGCATCAAGATATTCATGCTCTTTCATTGAAATACACAGAAAAACCCACATAAAGTACAGCTAGTATGAGGTGGATTTTTCAGCAGTTTATATACATTATTTGGTAATATTGGATATCTTATTGAAGCGAGGAATGATTTTTAGAAATATAAACTGCATTATTGTTGTTTGTTGTGATTGTAAAGACAATAGTCTTTAATTATGACTTTCTCTGCATTAAATATATTCAATCTGAGCATGTGTATATCAGACAAATTTTTGAGAACATGTCTGCATAACACATAGCCAAAGAAATGAGATGTAGTTTTCTTATATCACAAGCCACAACTGTAGGAAAGTACAGGAATTCCAAATAACTTAGTTATTATAAAGGTATATATCAGAGTTGCTCACAGGCATTTATTTTATTTCCTTAAGATAAAAGCAAGGGAATGATATCCCCCTATCCATATAGTTTTTGACTGAATTTGCAATTCAATTTTATCTCAATATTGGCCATAATAATGTTGTATATCAGGGATCCCCAAATCCTGGGCTGCAAACCAGGCCGTGCAAGCAATGGGAGAGTGAGTGAAGCTTCATCTAAGCATGTGTGGGATCTATGTTACATACAAAACCACACACACACACACACACACACACACACACACACCATGGAAAAATTGTCTTCCACAAAACCCCTTCCTGGTGCCAGAAAGCTTGGGGATCATGAGGACTGATCACGACATACACACTTCTTCTTTCCAATAGCACAGTTCTGTTCACAATTGAATTCAAGAGGAACATCATATGGCACCTGACTTTGTCATCTCATGTTGTCTACTTTTATAGGGCTGGTTCAGTTACTTGTGCAAATGTTAACATGCATTCTCAATCATCCTGAATGTCATGTCCTTTGGGTTGAAAGATTCAGTGCTACTCTGAATAGAAAGGATTTCTTTTGCCCCAAATTAAATGCTATAGCACAAAATAAAGATTTGAATGAAAAGAAATCCTAGAATCTCTTTACTCTCCCCCCCCCCAATTTTTGTGCTTTAGTAGAGATGGTTGCTAATGCCTATACCCCCATTAGTACAACTAGTGCTGTTTTAAAAACCATTAAAAATCATTAATACCAATACTAAGAGCTGCAAAGACAGAGAAAAGATAAAACTATCTAAATATATATTCTGTTGCCCTAAAAGGGATTAAAGCACTCCACAAACTGGCACCCAGTTTCTTCTGGACTATGTTTCACTTTGTTCCCTTATTTAAAATCCCTATTTATTTTTATTCCTTGTATAACCATGCATGCCAATAAAAGCATATACACCACACATGTAAGTGGCTAAGAAATTCTTTATCACTGAATATTTTATTGTTGTAGCCTTTTATGTCTGGTATCCATTTCTATTGTGATATATTACTACGGTAGATTACTTGTCAAACTGACAAGTTTACAGTTTTGTTATTTCCCAGATCAATAAAGTTTTAAAATGATTTATTAGGTTACTGCCTTGCTATGGTCAAGGGGAAAGAATAGCACTGACCTTACTCACTTTCCCTTTCTGTAACATTAAATTTTCTTTAATAAACTATGTGCTCACAGTGGCATATTAAATATCAATGCCATGTCTTTCTTTAGTAAAGTAAATGCAAATATCTATTAAACAAAGGACTGACATTCATTAGTGAACTATAAAGACAACCTCAAATCTGACTTACAAGAAGTACACCATTAGTTCCTTTCTGAGAAAAAAATGCATAATTCAGATTTTTGCTGCTACCCATCTTGCCATGCATTATGTCATCTAAATAAATAATAACAATCAACTTTGCAATCTTTTGCATCATCAGGTTGCATTCACTGAGGAGGGCAGAGGAGAGGAAGGGAAGGGAAGTAGTGTTGGACTTAAATGGAATAGTCACATGCTTTTCACATTTTTATTCTAGAAACTGTGTTGTAGAGGATTTGGTTATATCAAAGATGAAGGCATCCTCAGGGATTAAATGAGTTGCTGTTATAGAAAGAGCAACATATTTAGCCATCATTTGGCTGAGTTGTTTAAATCTTAAGAGAGAGATTTAGTGATCTGAAGGTCCCAGAAAAACAGAAGAAACCACAGAAGCAGGAAATCAACAGCTGTGGAATTAGAAGGAACTATAATTAGCCTAAAAGAAAGAGGAAAAGTGGAATCAAGAATAAAGGCTAGGAGAGCACAATTCAGAAGGCCAACAACCACAAGTGTGGGAGAAGTAGAGAGAAAACCACTTAGTTAAGGAACTATAAGCCCCTATAGTTATAATTGGCTTTGTTTTCAAGCATATTAAGAGCTACGTCATTGCTCTTATATCAGTTATTAAATGTTGTTCTTAAATTATTAATATAAATATTAAAACGTTTTGGTGGTATTAACAACTACATCCCCAAATTTATTGCACCAATGTAAATGTAGTATTATAACATTCAAAGAGTATATTGGGTTGTGTCTACAGTTGTAGGGATGTTTTAACATTAAGTGTCTGTCCATCTGATCTGCAGAGTTAGGGCTTATGGAGTAATTATGAAATGCATACCAAAGCACAAATTGTCCTGTGGAATGAAATATACACCTGTAGGAGTTCCCACAAATGTCAGAAGCAAATCACTAAATGTGTGTACATGATAATTCATAATGAAACGGATACATCTTTACAAGATAGATGGACTGAGTAAGAGATACATTGTGTTCCTTGGGCTAAAAAAAACCCGAAACTGTGATAAAATGAGGGCGCACAGCAAGGTTTGCTTATCTGTGGACCTATGTATTGGAGTTTGGAAATGCTCCACGGGAAGGGAGCAGTCTGGGTAACTGATCTTCTACAAAAGCAGAGTCAAATCATGCCAGTCGCATCATGGAGCAATGCAAAGTCGTCTCTTCGTGAGGAACATTCCTTCCTACCAATGGTCCCTTCTCTTTGCTCTCCCTCTTTCCTACTAAAGAGTTGCGGTCCAGAGAGCCGGTGTCGTTTCTTTTGTTTGCTTTACTGGGTCGCTTGCCGCTGTGGCCGCCACTGCTGTTGCAGCGTTTTAAAAGTGCCTGTTTCAGATGCCCCTGGCATCGAGCCCTCGCTCTGCCTTGGGCGCCTGACAAAGAGACGGTTCAACCATTTGGTGTGCGGGAATCCGAGATTACCTGAGTCAGGCCACCATCCCAGCCTCGCCAAATTCCTCGGGCGGGGTGAGGGAATTAGACTCCCCCCTCTCCCTGTACCCGGCTCTGCCACCCGATCGGTGGCGAGGCTGGCCTGCGTTGCAAATTTTGCTCTTTTCTGGCCGCTCCTTCCTCCGCTGTCGCTCTTTCCGCCCTTCCCGGCAGGGTAGGAACAACTCGCTTAGGTCGCAAAATCGGAAGGTGGTAACAGCAGAAGCAGCAGCAGCAGCAGCGAGGGCGACCAAGAGAGAGACAGGGAGAATTCTTGAGCTTTGGCTGAAAAGGAGGGATTGTCGAGAGGGGAAAAGCAAAGCGAGCTTCCCCCGCCCTCCCTCCACACACACCCCTCCCCGCAAACGAGGCTCTTGTCACCAAAAATTAGGGGGCGGGAGAGGCCACGCCACGCGCAAGCAAACGCCCGGGCGCCGGCAGGGAAACGCGGCGACTCGTACCGGGTGTGTGTGTGTGGGGGGGGGGGAGGTTGTGGAGAATTGGCGGCGAGCTGAGCTGCCTGCAAACAGCGCCGCGGGGAGAAGAGACAAGGCTCCTTTACTTGCGAGGGAGCCGCACAGGCGTACATAACGGGCGAGCTCGGCGGCTGCTTCCCGAAGGCGAGGGAAGGGCGAACCGCCTGACTGGAACTCGGGAGAGTTTGTTCGTCTGCAGCCTGTGGAAGTGAGGGAAAGAATGTGCTACAGCCCCACCTCCTCTTCCTCTTCCTCCTCCCGCCGCTGCCCCAGCTCCTCACAAGCAGAGCAGCCTGGAAGTGAAGGGGCTCGGTTTGCGGCCGCTACTGCCGCCAGTCGCGCTGTGCCTGCGCCGCGGGAGCGAGCGCTGCTGCCGCCGTTGCCGCCGCCGCACCTGGCCTCGGCCGCTCTGGGATGTGCAGCAGGCGCCGCCTCCTGAACTCCGCTAGTTCTCCCGCGCGCTCCTCGGCTCCGGCTGGGAGCTCCACTCCGCGCCCGGCTCCGCTTCTGCTTCTGCGGGAGGGGAAAAAGCAGCGAGAGCCCTGATTGGCGAACCAAGCTTCGGCAAAAGCGCCAAGCGGTGGCGTCCTAATCTCACAGGCGGCCAAAACGACCCGCCGGGGCAACCGGGGAGGAGACCGAGCGAGGGCAGCGAGAGGCTACGGAACATTTCGCCCTACCCGCCCTCTGGACTTTGAGCAGGAACTGCTTGGCGTGAGGGTCCGGAGGCAGAAGGGGGGCAAGAGGTTTGTGGCGTCCCGCGACCCGACCCCGTGCAGTTGGAGCTTCTTCCCGGCTTCGCTTGAAGGTTGGGTCTACGGATACACTTTTGGGCTTGGTATGTGTATGTGTGTGTGTGTTTGTGTGCGTGCGTGTGGGTACGTATAGCTGTGTGCGCGCGTTTGCGTCTGTGTGTCTGCGATGCTTGCAAAGAGGCGTCTGTTTCTCCCTCTCTCCCTCTCTCTCTCTCTTTCTCTCTCTCTCTCTGGTGCAGTTTGGAAGGCGCTCCGCAGTGCATTGTTCGATGATGCTTCGGTGCTTAGGCAGACTTTACCTGGGAGTAAGTCCCATTGTATGCGGGGCCGGTGCGACGAGTTGATAAATGAGGCTCTTCTGGTGAATTGCTTGATGGCACCGTGGGGGGAAATGAGTATGGCTGGGATATTCCGGGTTGGTCGATTGGCAGTTAATTAGTACGGGGGCTCGCTGTTCCCTGGCTCCGATGGAGGAGAAGCAGCTGTGACAAGGAGAGAGTCACCCTGGGCTACATAGGGGAAGGTTTTCCAGGTACAAGCTTCCCGGCACCCGCTTTGAAAAAAGGTACATCACCACCTTGTGCCTTTCCAAGTATTTCCTCCCAGGATCGCCTTCTGCTTTCAGTGCTGACTCTCTTGTGGGAGGGGGGGGTGGCATTTCAGCACCTGGACCAAAAACAGCACAGGGTGTGAAAACTCTTTTTTTCCCCACCCATTCGCTTTCGCCCTGTATTTAACGGCAGGCTGTCAGTGTGAAATGTACACCCCTTAAGGAACCCTGTAATATTTGAAAAATGTTTTCTATCCAATGGGTCCTATGAACCAGTTTTTCTCCCCTTCTGCCGACAACTTCATTCAGATGTGTAACAGTTCCTGGCTGATAGAGCAACCCTAAATAGATGGGTCAGAAAGCTGAAGAGCCCCACACAACCCTACATGGTTTATGTGAAACATTTAAAGCTGGAGATGTGTTTTAAAATTTGATTTGTAAAGCAGTTTGAGTATTTCCCCCTTAATTTTACAATCAAGTGTTTTTGACACTAATTTGTCCTTTTGAGTTTCACGCTCAAAGCTTGGTTTCTACGGACCTGAACTCTAAGGATATATGAATCTCAGTTGGTAAATTGAGGTAATGTTCAATAATTTTCTCATCATAAAATGATAATGTGGGTTTCAGAAATGAGATAAAGAAAACAATTCATGCATTAAAAAAATATAAGGATAAAAAGCAGCCTTAGAACTCCAAAGGAAAAATGCAGAAACCCCTTTCTTGGAATAAGCCAACTAGTTGTTAGATTTAAAATGATGTGTACTGTATTTATCCTGTAGATTTGTGTGTATGTTTGTGTGTGCACAACATATGATTTTTAAATATATATATATAAATGGGCAATTTAGTTCAATATATTTGTTCATAGCTGGAGGCCTGATTCATTGCCTAAAACATTTTACAAAAAAACAAAAAAGCAAAAGTATTTATAATTTAATCTACAAGGCAGTTGAAAACATCTTTGCTTTATTTATTTATTAGATATCCACGAAAGTTCATAGCAAAATGTTCAAGCACTGCCTAGCGTTCCATTTTATTTTTTTTTTTTGTAGAAAAATGTGATAAATATTTAACTATGCTTCAATTTATTGTGAAGGGAATGGCAGGTAATGCTTTTCCTTTATATTTTCTTATGCTTCTGTTTCAAGAAACCATTTAAGGTAACATACTATGTGTCTAAGGTTTTAAAGCTCTTTATCAGCTCTGAACTTTTTATTCACTTTTTGAAAAGTGAACATGTAACTGTTTGGGGCAAATATATTAGATAGATATAGATGGGTATAGGTATAGGTATAGGTATAGGTATAGGTATAGGTATAGATATATAGATATAGATATAGCTATAGATAGATATAGATTATATAGGTTATGTAGGTAGATAGAGATAGAGTAGAAGTTTCACCACATAGCTGTTCTTATCATGAAGAAAATATGAATTAAATTACAAAATGAATGAATCATAAAGACTTGGTCAGATGTTTTTCAGATGCCTGAAAGATCTATGTTTACTCTGATGGATCTTTTTTTTTCTTATGATCAATTCCAAAAATCCATTTATTAAAGAGAACTATTTCTGTGGATGAGTCTATTGTTTTAGAGAAGCAATAATCTTATTGAAACAAAAAGCTTCAACTTGTATCAAACAACATTTCATAAATTTGTCGATGATATTATTGTTATTTTTGTAAGCTTATTTCCCAAACAATAAATAGATAGTGGCTTAAAATATCTGAACACTAATGAAAGTACTGAAAATATATGGTCTTGGATAGCCCAATGATTTTAACATGAAAGGCTTCTAAGTAAGGTCTCTTAAGATCAATGGAAGATATATATTTTCTGGGAAGCATGTTTAGAACATTGTATGCCTAATAAAATAAAATAATGTATGGATATTAGAATGAAACAGCAGCGTAATGCTTCATTTGAAAGCAGAGTATTGGGTTAAAGATGCTGATCTGAATTCCAATAGAAGTGTGTAGAATGTTCATAAATGCCAGAAAACCTCTTATGACATCATATCACATCACATGATAGAGCACTTCCAACATTCAGGGGATATTTGAGCATTACCTAAAATAAAACCCAAAATATTTTTCCTAAAGAAAAAACAATTTGATTTAAACATCCATATAGAAAGTCATATTTTCTCAGGAGATTTTTGGATCTTGAGTTATCTGAATCAGTAATATCAGAACAGAGATGATAATATGTGCTTATTAAACTGTTAAATATTGATATCAGAAACATAGCATTCCAAATTTATCAAACTACAATACATTTGAAAACCTGTATAAGACAACATCAATGAGCAGAAATATCACCTAAAGATGTTGGCTGCTGGTGTTTCTTCAGCAGTATATTACTATGGAAGGATGCTTATGTTAATGTGAATGAACTATAATTCATTCTTCATGTTTTGATTTTGAGGAAAATAGTCTTCCACTATATAATCTGTGCATGTTACTATTAGTCAAGTATTTATGCTTTAATAGTTATCATTAATGCTACATTGGTTTTTTTAGGGAGTGAGTTTCAAACTGATGAGAATTTTGAAACATACATTTTGAATTTATGTAATAAAAGAAGGAAAATCTGAAAAAGAAATAAATCATGATGATATACATGAGAAGGCTTCTCAAAATTCACATGATGTTATATTTAGAGCACTTTGATATTTTACTATTTTGTTTAGTTCTTCTTCTCAGCAAGTGGTTTGGAAGAATTTACTTAGTACACAAAACAGAATTCAGAATCCACATGAACTGAATCGGGTATCCTAACTCAAAGGCAATCCATGTAGAGCATTCACACTGGTGTAACACTTGTCATACATATTCTTTCATGACAAACATTTCAAAGCACTCCTGTGGAGGAAGATGTCACAGGAAAGGTTTCCTACTTGCAGGATTGTTGATATAGCTTACCAAAAGCTTTATGTTACCCGTGGGAATTCCCCAGGATAAACAGACACCGTTAACAGTAAACACTCTGTGCGGGGATTGGCTAGATAATTTTATAAAGTTCAAGATTTTTAAATGAATGCAAAGAGGATAATTTGCCAGAATCAAGCTGTTAGGCAGCCAGGGACCAAATTAGGTGTTTGGCTTAATCTTTTCAGAAATTCTAAGGGGGCGGGAAGGGGAAAATCTCAGTGGCTGTTTCTTTATCTAGTTTGTTTAGTTTTCCTTATCTAGTGTTTTTTTTAATGGGGGGAGCTAGACTGAACATTTTTGCTCAGTCTGTTTACTTTGTAGAGGAGAAATACATCCATTCAAATCTATAGCAGTAAAATATTGTAATTTAATGGCTAGAATAATCTTGAATAATTGTATGCATTTATTGTAGTCTCAAAAGACTGTCATAAATACAAAGGTTTTGCTGCAGAGACTTTGGGAAGACAGATAATTGGGAATTATAATTTAATAAAACTGTAAAAGGTGTAAATAATCATAGCCTTAAGAGTATGCAGTCTGACATGGGATTTTCTTTTGAGAAGATACATATAGGTTAACACAATGTTAATTTCTAGTTAAAATATTCTATTTGTAGCTAGCTTCTTAAAAAGCAAAAGAACGAATATTAGGGTAGTAACCTGAATAGGAAACCTTTGTTACATAAAATGGCAAACTTCATGACTATGAAAAATTCTGAACAGGCTAATGATAAAATACCATGATTTATGTTCAGTATTTCAGATTAAGAATAAATAATATTAATATATACTTGACAACATAGTATGCATGTATACTGTATGCTAGAAGATCGTATCTGGACATGAGTAGCATTCTATATTTTTATTTATCATGACAGACAGACAGACAGACAGACAGACAGACAGACAGAGTTGATCGATGGGTGGGTAGGTAGGTAGGTAGGTAGGTAGGTAGGTAGGTAGATAGATAGATAGATAGATAGATAGATAGATAGATA
>JAOYMU010000252.1:28178900-28190262 GCA_025802295.1 Psammodynastes pulverulentus | reverse complement strand
CGTACCACGTGATCCAGACTTCAAAAAGGATCCGGAACGCCGTTCCCCCGGGTTCCGGCAGAAAAAAAGCCCTGGTTGTTATACGAACTATAAGAAGCCATCTTAGATGTTTAGATGAGTTTTAGGAGTTGGTTCGATGAAGGAAAACAATAAAAAAAAGGAGGAAATGGCAGCTGTGTTTTGAACAAAGTTTGTGGTTTGAGACCTGATTGCAGTTTAAAAAATAATGCATGCTTTGATTCTGACCAAGGCAATTTCCATGCTAGTGACTCTTCAAGAGATCTGCCAGCCATCAGCGAAAACTCAAGTCTTCTCTATATGATTATTATTTTGGGCAAAAGGTGTTGTATGACTCTTGAATATGTATAAACTGCTAGTGTGGAAATTATATACATATGATGTTCCTGATTTTAAGTTGGGGCACAATCCAAGGTGAGACACATGCTTCCCTATACTTTTCTCTTCTTTCCTGGAATAATATGGTGCAGCATGCAAAGTAAAGTTACAAACTGCTAGAGAAAGACAAATAGGCAAAATCCATCTCTTTACCGGCAGAGATCTTAGAAAGCCTCCTTTCATTTGCACTTCAGTGTCTATGTTTATGGTTTGAAAATGCCTGCAGCACTGTGGATACTCCCAGCTTAATCAATGCAAGGCCAATGACCAACCGGTTTCTGGTGTGTTATCCGGCTGTCCAACAGTGGCCAGATCCCTCTATATTTCTGTGCCATTCAGACAGAAGATGAATGCAAGAAGGACTCAGGAAATATCTCAGCGCCACTGCTCAGGACAAGATAAAACGGGTGCTTCTTGTATGCCAAGAAGTGGTAAGCCAGCATTCCCTTCATCCTGTCTGTTTGCCATCTGCTGTGTCTGAGAAGGTAGAGAGAGGTAGGGGAAACAGGATTATTTGAGATATGAGGAAGCATGGAGAAAAAAGGACTGAGTTAGCCCCGTAGATTTTAGACAAGGTCTGTAAAGGGTAAAGTTGGTATATGTGACTTAAAAGACAGGTTGTCCAATTATAGGTAAATAGACAAAGCACAGAAACAGAGAGTACAAATAAATAGATATAAGATAATACTTCAAGAAGTAAGAGGACTCTCTTGGTAATGACTATAAATCATAGATGTTTTTTTTAATCTTTGTGTACAGTACATGAAGTAAAAGACAGCAGTTTCATAGACACAGAAAAGAAACACCGTACTTCTGCTGTTCATAAAAGGGAAAAGAGCAGCACAAATGTGAAGCACAATGGAAAGGAATTTTAAGCACATTTTTCAAAGCTCAAACTTTGAAAGAGAAGTAAACAGAGGAAATATTCTGATGTGTCTCCATTTACTTCTGAGAAAAGCATTTCATCTCTGGAAGGGCAAAACTGCCTCTTATTTAACAAGTGCTATTGAACAGTAATAAACTGATTTTCAGTTCAAGTTTATTGCAGCCCTGAGATACAAACAAAATATTGAATAAAAGAATAAGTGTATAAGAGGAAAAAATAAGTATAATGTAGTTTTAAAAAGAAAATAAATTCTATTTATAAGAAGTTCCTATCCTAAGTGATGGTACAGCATATCATACAAATGATAGGTCTTATGAATTTTAAAATTAGAATGAGTAATAAATATGTGGGGAGCAAATGATAAATAATGGGGTGTGACATCTTACTTAAATTTGTTTGAAAATTTACCTCATAATTGTTGCTAAGAGCAGTTCTAGCATTATCAAAGGTTAACATGCACAAACTTTCCATAAAGAAGCCCAGCAATTTTATATACGGCTTTTAAAAGTGATGATAATTTAAACTGGTTCCTAAATACCTATAGGGAGTCTAAAAATATTTAATCCCTGGTGATGCTTGCTTCCAAGGAAACTGGTCTTTTTTTTTATGACAAACATGTTCTGTTCTTAAACTGTTAATTATAACGATATATTTCCTGATCCCTTATCTCTTTTGAACTTCTTGTTGTCCATGTCCCTTTTGAATTATGTTTTCCATTCTGGCATTTACAGGATTATTATTAGTCACCAGGCAGGCAGATATTTTTTTTCCTGTAGTATTTTTCTTTGCAGTTCCAAGTGGGATCTCGTCCAGTTTTGAACTCAGTCTTTATGTTGCTATATTCGTACATCTGTTCTGTTCAAGTTTGGAACAGTTAATCTTGCTAATAGAGTCCTGAACTTTCCTTTCCTTTCCTTTCCTTTCCTTTCCTTTCCTCTCCTTCCCCTTCTCTTCCCTTCCCTTACTTTAGTTTACTTTCATTTTCAAATTTAGACACCTCCCCTACCTCACTATCCAAGTAAAATATTTATTGCCAACATTCTGTTAGGTTAAAAAGAAAAATAATAATTCTTGAAATAGTTTTCAAGATTAATCTTTATTAATCTTTATTTTTAAAATAAGAGGTGTGGCATGCAATGGATGGGGAATTAAAGGGGTGATCTTATTGTATTGGCATGCTGTACTTTAAAGTCTTCAGATTCCACATTACTGAACATTCTAAGTTCAGATTCCTGGTTCAGGACATGGTGTAATTCAGTGAACATTCAGGCAAACTGGCTGTTTTTCCAAGGTAAATCCCGGAGTGACAACATTCAGCACAACTACTATTACAAATCATTGTGCCCTTGTTTAATAGAATGGTAGGTATTTCTTACATGTTCCTTATGTAACTGTAGAAACTTTTAGGACAGCATGTTAGGACAGTAGATCTATTTGGTTCTACTAACTGTGAACCTTCCACATATTATAAGAAAGATCCCTTTAGACTTAGTAGATCAGTGGATAGCTAATATAATTTTTCATTTGTTCCAGCTTTAAGTTCCTATAGAAGGAGCAACCAGTGCTTATGCTGTTTGGGGGGCAATTTATGTAGCTTCCTTTTATAATAAAGACAGTAGAAAAATATTTGAGGGAAAAAAACTGACTCCAATGGAAAAAGTAACTAAGGAAAACTAAAAAAGACACAAATTTTAAATTCCATCTTTGTTGACGTCCTTGCTTATTTTGTCTAATAACAACTTCTGTGATTGTTGATAGGAAATATCACATACTGTACATACATACCCACTTTCATTTATTCTAATAATATTGCAATGTGAGATTGCAGATGTGCTTTTGAAGCATTGGCAATTGGCAGGGACCTTGAGGAAAAATGAAATGCTTTATTGGCTGTGAAAACTGTTGAGCAGAGGTGCAGTCACCTCTGAACTAAATGGCTTAAATTTAAAGTTGTCAGTGAAGCTCCAGACAGGATTGTAAGTAAGAAAAAAAGCTTCTTTAGTTTATATAATGAACAGGAACACGTAGTTTTTATAACAGAGTATTATCCAGCAAACCAAACTTTAAATTCAACATTACTCCATGCAAACGTCTGAATACTTATTGTGGTGTAAAAATCACAGCTTGTGGAAAGATTCGGATAAATATGAACTGATGACCTTTTAACATATTATGACATAAAATGCACTCATGATTCCAAGTAATTAATTTTCCACTGTGACACATTTGCTCTTCAAGCACCTTTTTTCACAAAATATGCATTCAAAACCATTAGATATTTTTAATGACTTTTTCTGATTATGCTGTATCAAACAGATCAAAATAGAGGCTGCACTACATTCGCCTTAAGGTCGATTAGTTGGTGTAATGGAAAAGAGAAGGTCAGCACTTAAATTAGCCTGCAAATCTCCCATGTTTGATAAATGCTTGAAAATGGATAAAAAATAAACTCAAACCCAGAGCGACGTTAATGATTGAAGTGGTACTACATATTGGATCCCCATAAAGAATGTATGAAAAATGGACATCAGTTTTTAAAAGTTGAAACTGTAAAACTTTTGAGAGCTTATTAATTTATTTGAGGGCTTATTAACTTAATCATTAACCAGTCTGGTGTAGTGGTTATGGTGCTGGCCTAAAAACCAGGAGGCTATGAGTTCTAATTCCTCCAAAGCAGTCTAGGTGATTTTAGCCAGTCATTTTCTCAGCCCAACTCACCTCACATGGTTGTTATTGTGGAGAAAGGAGGAGGAGGAAGCATGTTAGTTACTTATAGAGGCAAGATAAAAATCCAACGAATAAATACATTCATGACATGGCCATATAATCATTTTGTATTAATGCATATTAGTAGATTTATAAAGATGCTAACACAAAGTTGAATTATATACCATAGTTTTGGAATTTGACTAAGGGTGGCTAAAATCATACTAAGAAATTGGAAAAGTGATATTATTCCAAAAGTCAAAGAATGATTGCTAGGAATGTTTTGGGAAAATCAACATTTTCTACTAGTAAAAAGAGTATTTTATTTAAATTATGTTTTTCTTTAAGATTAATGATTGTTTTAATAATTTTGCATGTATAAACTAAATAAAAGATTTTTTTATAAAAAGGGCATTACACGAAGGTATGTTATAATATTGGCATACCACTATTTCAAGTTCCAATATAAATGAGAATATTTTAAGACTGGTAAATGAAGAGAGACTATGTACTGGAGATACAAAAAGTTTGTAGTTCAAGAGACAGAATGTTCAGGCATGGTCCAGTTCTTGAATTGCTTCTAGTTCAGTGGATTAACTTTTGGAAAGTGACTATAGAAAATGGCTGGATCTACATGACTAGAAGAAAAGTGAGACATTTTTGGAGTTATCTATAATTTTCTGTTCTTGGCATGGTAGCATATACCTTTTTCTAGACTACCTGATAGGACACCAGGAATATGTAGCTTGCAATAGTTGACTTCTCTCTTATAAACCCTAAAGAGTATACAATATTTTGTTGTACTGTGCATGGTTAGAATATAACATCTTTGTCCATTGAATTTGGTCCAAAACTTTGAGAGTGACACACATTTCTTATCTTTGGTCTACCTGTATATTAATTTCCTTAATATTCTTTTAAATATATTATTTAATTATATCAAACATTTGCTAAGTATCTATAGGCAGGAAGGTAAAGTTAATGAATCTGGTGAAATTCATTAACCTAAACCTCAGATGCCCACTTCCTTACTATAAACAAAAGAAATTACATTCACAACCTATTTATATAAACAAAGTGCAACCTCACCCACCTTTGAATGATAATGTATCACAAAAATTGATACATAATTTTGTTCACGGGACCTCAAAACGGATAAAGCATTATTAGAAAAGATGGAGATACAGGAAATCAAATTGTGTGAGGAAATCGACTGTGAGGAAAGCAGAAAACTCTCTGAGGAGCATCAGAAGATAAATGTGAGGTGGCTGGGACCCTCTGACATAAGTTTTTGGTCTGACCTTTTTTTTTTACTTAAGTGGCTTTTTAAGACATTTGCAAGCACGTGGCTTTGCTAATAAAAATTTTCTGAGGCATTTCTGAGTCATTACATTTTCAATGAATCACCAATATTTGATACATTTAAAAGTTCTGTGGGGACAGGGATTTCTGGGAAAGCCAAGGGTAACTCTCTGCGCTTGATTCTGTGTACATAATGTATAGTCTGGATTGTAAGCATAAAACCTCAAAAACTTCATACTATGGATGGATTTATGTTCTTCTTTTGGGCTAGCTGTTTTTTTCTTATCTTTTTCGCTGTATAATTTATAGACGAAATATCTGTTGAAACTTGTTTTCTTCTGCTGACACCGACATAGATTTGAAACAAAAGGATAACCATAATTCTTCACTATTTCTTAGCATAAAGAAAAGAGAATATACTGAATCAAAACATGAATTATTGTATAGCAGATAATTTATACACAATTTTTCTTCTCAAAAAAGGCTATGCTACCCACAATACAATTGGACAAAACTTGGACATTCTCTCCTTCTCCCTTTTCACATGTTCTGCCTTTTAGGGATTATCCCAGAATGCTTCTTATAATGCTTTTAATCCTCCCCAAAGGGAATGTTAAGATAGCAGCTTTGAAAGATCTCAAGGGTAAGTATCTTGCATGGCAGATGTTGTGCTTTGGATTTGCTTTTAGCTAATGGCATAGAACTAAGCATTCCACTAAAGACCATTTAAAACCAGTAGAGCTCAGGCACAATCTAGATAGAACTATTTGCAATGTGCTTTGTTTGCCAAATAATTTGAAGAGGGGCCCTGATCTGATATGATGTCATTGGTTGAAGTCCTCTCAAAATAAAAAAAAAAGTATGCAATCTTTTGATGTGCATGATTAGGGTATAAAATTGTATAAAATGTTCTCTTGCAGACATTTAATTACCCAAACCAGGCCACTTTATCAGTGTTGATAGGGAGTGAGGTTTTCTCTCAATTTATATTCTGGTAGTTTGCCCTGTCAGTGTTCAGTGTTCATGGGAGTGGTCTGGGTGGTTGTTTGGTTGGGTTGTTTACAGTTAATTTGTTTGGCAGTCCTTGATTGGGGTATTGTTTACTTCTTGGTTTTAATCTTGATGTTAATCTATTCTCAACTGGGAGGTCTTTTTGTTTTCTTTTGGGCTTGTTTATTGTTTTGTTAGCACAGTATGTAGCTGTGGTCTATGCCTATGTTTCTACTGGTGGCTGATTTGTCAGAATGCCAGGCTTCCAGGAATTCTCTAGTATTTTTGGACTTGGCTTAATCTAGGATGGTCATGATTTCCCAGTTGAAATTATACTTAAGTCTGTCCATATGTTGTGAAATTAAAAAGTTTTCAACATATCTTCCAACTGCTAGTTAGTGTTCATGGATGCATTCTGCTGCTCTTCTGTTCATTTTTCTATGTAGTGACTGTTGCAGTCTTTACATGTATGTTGTAAGTGACTTAAGATGTTTTGGAGGGGCTTTAGTTGGTTTGTGTGCTACATTGATGCCATGTGGTTGTAATAGTCTATTGGTAGCTTCTGAGATGTTTTTGCTATATGGCAGTATTATTATAAAGGTCTGGTAGAAAAAATAGATCTTAGTCCAGATTGGGCCACCATATACTTAGAGTGTACTTTGCATTGCATCCTTGCTTGCCATGACCTTAGTGATCCCTATTAATTAGGATTTTGATCTGATCATGTCTTAAATATTAAAAGAGATTCTGGTCTGCTGGCTCAGGAACAGCACTTGTTTTCTCAACTGGTGCACCTAAATTTATCAGCTATGTTTGATACTCTTGACTGTCAAATATTTTTGTCCTGGTTGTGGTGTTTGGTTGTCACTGATATAGATTTCTCCCAATTCTCCCTCTTTTCTATATTCTCATTCATTTTCTGCTTTCTTTAACAACTCTATTTCATGTAGGTTTCCCTTTACTGTTAGTGCTTCCCAAAGATCAATTCTCAAGAGTGTTCTCTATATTATCACTTTTTTTGAGTGATTTAATCACTAGCCTTCCACAAACTCTATCTTTCTGTTCTTTCTTAATTTGAGGACTACCTGCAGATTGAATTTTTTGAAGATAGAAAGCTTTTGTGATATGGCATGAATATTTTAAAGATCTCTATAAAGGATAAGGCATCCACTTTGTCACAAAATATCAGACTGATTTTTTTTTTCAGTTCTACCTATTCAGGAGGGAAAATCTTTTTAGGTGCCAAACCTAAAACACCTGTAATAATTTAATGCCATTTAATGGATTCAAATAGCTGTTATAGTTGGATTTCTTCACAGCTAGCATTTCACATAAAGTTTTTTAAAGGATCAAAATACAAATAACAGTTCAATGGATGATATGATTAAATTATTCTTTTGAATGAAATTACTGAATTGATTAGATATGTGGAATCGGGCATTTTTGAATTGATTTGACAATTGATTGTATGCTTGTGCATGCAGGAAAAAAATACTGAAATTGACACTTTTCAGGTGGTGAGTTTCTGCAGACCCATAAAACCTTTTTCAAAATGATTCCAAATGCAACAATTTCATTTATAAGATTTGTAGTTCACATTTCTTTTACAAATAGCTTATAATAAGTGTCCCTATGAGAGAAAGAGGAATCCTCTTCCAAGAAGTGTATTATCATGCCAATTTTTTAAAAAAGATTGTGTTTGCCATTTAGAATTATGTTCTCCTTAATTTTATACAGGCCATATTTTTATCAAAATAAATAAGCCTTTATTGCTTAATTGCCTTAATCAATTCCCTTTTTGCTTGATTTGGAATTAGCTCAACAATTAGAAATTTACTTCAGGCAAAATGTTTTATTTCTGGAAGTTTGTGGTTGAGTTTATTTCATGTGGATTGATAGCATCACATAGAATATGTTTCTTATCATTCCACTTTCTTGGAAATCCCAGGATTGACCACTTTGAAAACTATAACTTCTATAACTATAACTTCTTCTATGAAAACACTGATTAAAAACAATCATAAAAACTGTATCAGTAAAAAGATTTTTTCTAATCTAACTTCTCTTTAAGCATATTAGGATGATAACTGCATACTCGAAATATGCAAAAGATAATGATGAAGAAATATTATAAACTCAATTATCATTCCAATTATACAGATCTTTATATCTGTTTCAAGGCATTATAATTCAGGAAAAGGCACAACAGTCTTTACATTCCATATCTGTATTTCTATTCAAATGTTTTATCATTTGTTTTAAAATCTACACAGCTGAATATTTTCAGAAAGTAATAATAGTTTGCTAAGAAAATCTTATGTAGCTGATATAGTCTGCTATTCCCTGTTTTGCTTGTTTCCTTTGCAATTTTCATTCACAAGTGAAAGCGTAGATGTCACAATTAATAAATTGTTGATATTTCTGAGATCTCTCATTCTACTTCTTATACACAACAGTACCAAGGTCAAGATGCTGACATTGACATATAAAGTTCTAAATGATTTGAGATTTGAATATCTGAAGGAATATGTGTCTCTGTTCCGCTCACTTATGATACAAGAATATATTGCCACTGTAAAATAAATCAAGTTCATTAGGTCTTTTCTTGGTTGCCCTTGAGAAGCTAAACAAAGTCAGATTTAGTAAGGACCTGGTTGGTACTCCACCAGGAAATACCTAGGATATAGCCTAGTTTGGGAAGTTGAAAAACACGGTAGAACAGGGATGTCAAACTCAAGGTCCAGATGTGGCCTGTGGGGTTGCTTAAATCTGGCTGTGGGGCTGGCCTGGAAATAGCAAAATGGGGCACAGGGGGCACACGCAGTCCCCTGCACCCTATTTTGACCAGCAGGGTGTTGTAGGAGGCCATCCTGGCCAAAAATGGAGCACTGGGGGGCTCATGCTGCCCCCCCATGCCCCATTTTGGCTGGCAGGGTGCTGCAGGAAGGGATCCAGGCTGAAAATGTGCCATGGGGGAGCCTCACGCGGCCCCTTCTGAACCCTATTTTGGCCAGCAGGGTGCTGTAGGAGGTGTCCGTCCTGGTCCCCCCAGCCAACTTCAGAGGAGAACTACAATACTGTATGATGAATTCCCTGCAGAGATATGGTATAGATCCAGGGGTGGGCTGCTGGGGATTCGCAGGGGTTCGGGAGATCCTCTAGCTAAGATTCTGCCCAAATACCACTCCTGGCTGGCCCCACCCACTCTGTCCCACCTCTCTCAGGAGTCCCCACATGGTGTGTTTTGGATGCAGGTAAGTGCAAGGTGCACGTGGAGGCTTGAGGAAGGTGAAAAATGGCCCTCCCAGAACTATAGGAAGGCTGGAAATGGGCCCGTTTCCAGTGTCCAGAGGGCCTCCGGAGCTGGGGAGGCCATTTTCACCCACCTAGAGGCTCAAGGAAAGCCTCCAGAGCCCAGGGAGGGCAAAAACGCCCCTCCTCGCCATGGTGCAGGAAGCCGACTAGGCCACGCCTACCCAGCAACTGAGCAGAGAACCTGTTGCTAAAATTTTTGAAGCCCACCCCTGTATAGTTCATAATTTAAGTAATCCTCCATTGGTTGATAGGATCATTTCAGTCAGTGAGAATACAATGTGTCTTTAATGATCCAACTTAAATAAAGCAGTCATCCATCACATTAAAAGCATAATTCACAGCATGCCATCATCTTTTATAATGGACAAGAAATAGAAGAAAAGGTTATGCATTTCAAAAGGCAGCTCAGCACAAGGAGAAGCCAGTTTGGATTTTTCAAAGCCTGAAGTCTCAGGGTATAAATGAGGATGAAAACTTTAGACTGCAGTTCTGCTAATGCAAATGAATGCTGAAATGTATTGTTCATTTGAAAAATAACTATATAATTTATAAGAGAGGAAAGCTGCCCTATAATCCAGACACTTCAGTATCTGGTCTTAACTAGCACGGATTCCATTACTTTATTCCATTCTTAAGTCATTATGTGGATTTTTTTAATATCAATACTTGTGAGCTGTTGTTACAAAGCATTCTAATATAATATCAATTTTTAAATTTGAATTTGTTTCCACTCTGGTTGCTTCAATTTTTTTCTTCTTTACTTCAGTTAAAGTCCTCATGACATATAAAAGTTGTCTTTTTACAACAAATTTTAAAGAAGCATTTAATATAGGGGCAAGTGGTAGAATCTGTTCTTTCTCTGTGTAGGGTCTTAAAAGATATTATTCTTATTACTCACTGAAACATTTCCAGAACTATTTTTTCCCCTTCTCTCAGTCTTTTGAACTGCACATAGCCTTTCGAAAAGAGTGGCAAAATGACCCTGGACATTTCACTTTCAATGGTATTCTAGTAGAAGGACAAATGGGATTGTGTTAAACAAAATAGCTATTGTGAGACATGCCAATCCTCAGAGAAAACCAAGGATATGAACATGAATACAAACATTTGTAACAATTTGACTTATGGCCAAACTAATAAGGAAGCTTGCCACATTTATCCTTGAGTGACAAACTTTACTGTCATAAGCAATTAAGGTGAAGAGGCCTAGATTGGTTTTGGCTGGAAACTCAGTTGTGATGATTCTTTCCCCGTTTTTCCTAATTACAAAGAAGAGAAACTTCTCTGGGGGTAGGACAAGTGTGTTCTCACAAGGACGATTTGGACGGGAAATCCTGCTTGAGACCACCACCAGATCAGGCTTAAAACCTTTTCGCTATCATTTTGCACTGGGAAAAAAAAAGCTAATGAAAATCCCCTAGTTTTAGTCTTGAAAGGGCATTTACTCCCACAGCAGTCTTGAGGCTCAGCCAATCTCATTGTACACATGTTATGCATTGAAAACAGAGGTTTGAGAAAAAAAAATAGAAGAATGATTAAAATTTGGCATGTTTTTGAACTGCAATCCTGTTAATAGGTTATAATTTAAAACCTGATGTTTGATCTTTTAGAAGGATCTTTTTAATATCTGCATAAATGTTACCTCACTATATATAGTAAAATGTCTAATACACTAAATAGGAGTATTTTTAACAATTTTGTTAAGGAAAATCTCTGGAGTGGTTTTCGTGACATAATCAATTCTTAATTTTATATTGTAGGGTTTTG
>JAOYMU010000252.1:28062684-28072815 GCA_025802295.1 Psammodynastes pulverulentus | reverse complement strand
CCCCTCTCTGATGTGTGCAATGTAACCTGGGGGATATAGTAGCCTCTTATTGGACTTTGTTGCTCTAATGGGGCAATTAATTCAAATACTCAGCAACTCTGATCTGCAGAGTCATGTTTTATGATTACAGTGATGAAGTGAAGATTAACACTTCTGGGTGTAGCAGGACTGATGAGATATGCCATATTAATCCTCTAAGAAAAGCTTAATTGGACACTGGAGTAAGCTTCCTCCATTGTTACACACCACTGAATCCCTTGGAGAGAGAAGTAGTTAGGGTGTATGATAACAACATTATTCTAATTAAGCAAAGGCTAATAATTTAGAAAAAGGCATATGTCGTTTTATTCAGTTGCTACCCAATATTTTGAATTAACTCTGGAGTTTTAGGTACTCTGTGAACTTTGTAATTTGCTTGCAGATATTTCATTACTTAACTAGGTAACATCATAAATTCGCTCTCAGATTTTGAATTAAGCTAAAACAGATTTGAGTAGTTATTAAGAACAGCAACAGAAGAAGGCATTTTGTGAAAAGTTTCTTATTTTAGGAATATTGTTTAAAATTCTGGCTTTTACTGCTCAAAAAGAAATCTCAGTGTCCAAAAAGAGAATTAACAGTCAAATTTGACTTCATTGTTTTTTTTTAATGTGTCTTAAGAAGAAAAATGTATATCAGAAAATTCTGCAAAAAGGATGAGAGAAAGGTGCAGAGAAACAAAAATAATCATTACAAATAGTGTAGTCCAGGGGTGTCAAAGTCATATTGTCATGGCAACGTCACATGACATATCGGGACTTTTTTCCCCCTTTGCTAAACCAGGTGTGGGCGTGGCCAGCATGTGATGCATCCGAACTGCGGGCCGGGACAGCCCTGGTGTTGTCAATGAGAATGTGGAGTGAGTAAGATTAATAGAAGCTGAGCAAATGAAGAGAGGTTTTGTTTTGGAAGAGAAAAAAGAAGGCTAAGCAAGGAATCAACAAACAAAAATGCTATAAATGATAGTATGAACTGAACTGAAGAAAACCTGTATTTAATAATATTTTTGTATTATCTTGCAACACAGTTCTTTTGATTGAACATTTTTTTGAAAAAAATTGGTGAAATCACCCAACAATCACGTCGCTGATTCATAATTCACCTTTTGTAAATGATATAAAGAACTGACTCAATTTTTGATACCTACCAGGTTTGTTGTCACAAAATGAAGTTTAGTAAAATACATTTATCAGTAAATATGGAAAATGCCATCATCTACATAAGAGATAAACATTATGGCAATAGCTTATATCAAAAATGATGGTAAATCATATTAGCACTATGCAATTTTTTGAAATTTTAAAAAATAAGTATGGATAAATTGTTCAGGCTAAAAGAAAAAATTAATATCAAAATAAAGAGATTTGAAAATATTGAAAAAAATGATAAAGCCATCTATAGCTACTTTATTGGCTAACAATTAGTAACAATTAATAACAATTTTATATGAGTAGACTTTTTTTTAACACTGCCCCGGACAATAATTCTACCAGGCATCATTGTTCATAAATTATCAGAAAATACAAGCTTTAAATAGTTATTTAATAATATTCAATTAAAATGAGATATTTTTCTGAAGTATTATTATGAATGATTCATATTTGTCTCCTCAGACATGACCCCATCCACAATTAAGAGTACAATTATATACTTATAATGAAAATAAATCCACTCAACTCACTAGGAGATACTTATCAGATTGTATGGTAATTAATCTTGCATAAATTTGGTAGCGGTTAAAAATGAGGTCATAAAGCTACCAAATAATAAAACAGAAATTGTTTTTGTTGGGTTCTTTTGGTAATCTTTTTGAATAATATTTTGCATGGCGAATTAAGTAATTTAACCATGAGGTATCTTCAGTTTGCAATGCTTTGTTGTTATTATAATTAGTATGAAATAGCAGAGAAACAAACTGTAATTGGCTGGCATTTCTCTTTTGTTACTCTTTTACTGATGGACAACAGATGGGTGATGACACCCCTAATATTTAAGCATATACCTCAAACCACAGTTTTTCTCATTAGATATAATTCCACACACAAAAAAAATCCAACCAACAAGAAACATGACAATTTAATGAGATGCTCATGGAAAATAAAATTTACCTAATACTCAAATAAAGATTCTATTTTGACAATACCTAATTAGGAACTTAATTTTGGTGAATGTGCAGGAATGGTAAAATTAATGGCTGCTTTTTTCCAATAATATTATTATGCACAAATAATAATAAGTAACAATACAGTGGAGACCATACTACTAACTAATCATCTTAAATCAGAAAGGTTTATTGTATAAGAAATATTTTGATGCAATCTGCAGCAGTTTTAAAATATTGTCTTCAGTTATGGACAAAAAAGCTAACTTGTCTTATGTTATTTTAAATGTCTTAACACTGACATTTTAAATCAAAGTTAATATTGATACAATATTTCTCTTTTTTATTGTTCTAAGTTATTTATATTAGAATGTTAATAATATTTAGTCAATAATATATACAAATATCACTGTAGCAAAATAATACACTGCATTATGTATGTTTTACAGTATTATAATAAAATGTTCTACAGCTTTGACAGCTGAAATTTCTTAAAAATTGTTAGTATATGAATAATGTCCCTTCTGGTTATATGTCCCCCTCCCACCCATCTCACCATTAGTGTCTTGTCCATATTAATTTAAAATTAAAAAGCAGCAATGCATCCCCTTGGATCAGCTTCTAATCTTGGTCACCATCATTATCAAATGGAAAGAAAGATGTAAAATAAAGAAGAATATTTGTAGCTCAGGGTTGAAATGATTACCCAAACTAGGTAACATTATCAGTGCACAAGGACTCCTCAAAGTTGTAAAAGAAATACTGTTGATTTAAATGTTCATTATTTTAACTGTAAAATAATTCTGATTATTTCAGATGACTTCTATATTGCATTTTCTGATGATGGGGCTTGGAGATGGGTATGGTATCCTCTTTGGTATCCTTTTTTTTTTTAAATCTTATTCATCTAAAATAATTAACTTTTCCAAAATGCCTTAGAATCTGAAGGATACAATGTAAAATGTAAAAAAATGATGGGAAGTAACAATAAAAATAGATTATGCTTCCATTAAAGAAAGTAAACTGCACCCATCCATAAGTAACAAATACATGTATTTAAATGGAATTTAAAAAAATAAAATCTATATATATTGATGTGCTATTATTATCATTAATTTTATAATAATGAAAACTGAATTAAGTTGAATTCAGCTTTGGGTTCAGATTTTTCTTTGTTTTGAAATGAATTCATGTATTTAACTGGAAAGTTCTTGTATATAAGCGTGCATCAGGAGAGTTAAATGTGTCAATAAATGTCACTCCAGCAAAGCTAATTGGAAACATATCATTGTCAGTTACCAGGAAATATAAGCATACTATGTATGGATGTTCTATTTCTAACTCTTAGTATATATTTGAGATATTTAGATATTTAGAATGATAGAATTGGGTATTTAACCTTCATATTTTTCAAAAGTGCAAACTTCATTTCAGTTAAGGATAATTTCAGTAAATAATGCTCACACATTATTCATCATTTCAAGCCAGTTTATCCTCTGGTTTCTAAACAAAACAACTACAGTGACCTCTTTTAATGTAAATTGAATTTGTTGGTCACTTCTCCAATTTACCCAGACATAGAATTAACTTTCCACCTAACATTCAATAATGAGATGTTCATATTTACTTGGCAATTTTGTGTCTTCATTATTCAGCTTTTGACAATGGGTTGTGATGAGGGAAATGCATTTTGTACAAAATTAAATAAATTAATTCATATGCCCTGTGAGGATTATCAAACATGGAAGATCTGATTTCATTTCAGTTAAGTTTTTGATTAAGCTTCTACTATTTTTATAGCAAACGTTGAAGATTAACTAATTTTAAGTGCTACTGCTATATGTTGGTGAACTCTAACGTATTAAATCATATCACAATGGATTTTAAAAAACCACAAAATTACTTTTATATATAGCAAATGTTTCTAAATCTTTTGATTTTTCCTTCCTTCCCCATATCCAGTTACAAACTCAGATACACCTTAATTACAGATTAAGCACCTGGGTTGGGATGCATGCATGTCCCTCCTGTATTTTGCATAAAATGAAAACTAATAACTCAAGCCAGGGAAAGGGTGTGAGACAGTGCATTCTTTGACCTGAATATTAATGGACATCATTCAGACTGATAACCTAGAAAGGTTCTGAACATCATTAGCAATTCCCTAAAGATCAGATTTCTCGACACAAAATGAATATCATTTAATTCTTTCTAACTTCGTGTAACATTATTCACAAGAGTAAATGCTATTCATTGAACATAAAAGTTTGAAGACATAATCAAAATATGTTGGATTCATTTCTAAAACATGGAATAATGCTTAGGAACTGATACATGGTGTAGGGGGAGGCTTAAATTGAATAAAGCCTAGGTAGATGCTGTTCATTTGCAATGGTGGCAATGCTATCCATATTTATCTGCACTAAATTTTGGATGATAATCCCTTCCCCCAGCAGCCTTCATTCATTGTATGTTGTTTAGGAAGCCCTGAACCCTATATAGAAACTTTTCTAGGGCTGAGAGCTATAGGAAAATATGGAACTCCTTCTTTCCATGCAGTCTCATAGAAGTTTAATAAAATAAATAAATACATTCTTACCAATTGTGAATGGGAGCAAAAAAAATCAAGACCATGGCTTTGAGCATACAGTCAAAGCTCATTGTAAGCAGTGGTGGGATTCAAATAATTTAACAACTGTCTCTGCCCTAATGACCAGCTGGGTAAGCATGGCTGGATGATCATGTGACTGGATGGAGCTCAGGCAGTGGTGGGATTCAAATAATTTAACAACTGGTTCTCTGCCCTAATGACCAGCTGGGTAGATGTGGCTGGGTGATCATGTGACTGGGTGGAGTTCAGGCGACAGTAAGTCTGGGCGTAGTGCCAAGAACCTTTAGCTGTTATATGGGTTAACCAAGAGGCTATTTCTGTAAGCAGGGCAATAAAGATTAGGCTAGAAACAACCCCAGAATGTTTCCTACCTGCCTTCCTTATAGGATTAGCCCTGTAAAGTAGAAAAAAACAAACGGAGATTTCTTCCAACAACCGGTTCTCCAAACTGCTTAGAAAGTTAATAACTGGTTCTTGCGAATAGGTGCGAACCTGTTGAATCCCACCATTGATATGTTTTTGATACAAGTAAAAGAAAGGAGGGTTAGGTTTCAATTGTCTAATCATAACACCCATATTGATTTTTTTTGGCTTCTCTCCAACAAATGACTAGATATGGAAAAGCCAAGCTGTTCTTTTCTGAACTGGAACTTCATTGTTAAACCAAAAGGAATTTTCCAATCCTAAACTGTTTAACATTTTAAATTGTGAAAAACAGTGAGATTACCAAGCAAATACTAAATTGTATTTGTTTATTAAAGAAAAAGACATTAACCAGTATCACAAAATAGTGAACAACCTTTTACTTAAACAAATAAATTAAATAAAAGAGAAGCAGGAGAAAAACTGGAATGAAGTAGTTATTCCAACAAAATGTAAAATGTCTCATACTTCAGTGTAGGAAATATTTTTCCAAATATAGATTGACTAGTTTTTTGCTATGAGATCAAGCAGCAAATGATTAAAAAAATGTTTTTCTTCAGCCTCTAGAAGAATTTGGATAGTACTCAGAGATATTTCTCCATATTTCTCTACTGAATTCCATTTTATTACTTTTTTTTCAAGTCCATTACCACATTCAGTCATTCATTTAGGACACTGGCCATCTCTTCTAGTTTGATGATATCTATTGATGGCCTTGACCCTCTGATTCTTGTATATGGCAATCATGGTATACAGTTTCCCAAAACCACATCAAAATTTCTCAGTGCCGTTTTCTTGAATCAACAAATTAAAAAGCATTACTACTAAGTAGTGCAAAACTTAGTTCAGATAACAATTTCACGGCAATATTATGTCAGTGATATAAAAGTCATTGAAACAGATTTAGCATGCATTTTACAATGATTACAGGAATTTCAGTTCCAAAACCAAGTAAAAGTCTAGAATGATTTAGAAAATAATCTGACTGGATTTGATCAAAAACTTCCTGGTCAACACTTTGTCAATAAAATGGAAGTTAATAACTATAAATTAGTTAGTAACTATCCTCAAAGTGGAATTTAGAAGTTTCTAAAATTAGAGTGATATTTTATCTCTCACTATATACAGTATGTCAAGTATGCATGCAAAGTAGCATTTGTAAAAAAATATCTAATAAACACAGAAATAAAAGGATGAATCCCAGCATATGGTACAAACACATTGTACTCCAAACGGTAGTATTGTACTCCAACATAAAAAGAACTAATTTTTAAACAAACATATCTCATGTGGTACTTTGAGGTGGTGGCATGCATGAAATAATAGATGGCCTCTAGAATAGAGGTCCTAGTTTGCCTAGACTAGACTAGAGCAAGAAGGCTTATGATAAAGAGTAAGATTAACAAATTAAAAGGAAGAAAAACAGGTTTGTTATATGGAAACCAGTTTTTGACGTCAAGAGTGGATTGTGTTGGGAAAAAATGTCATAAAAGAATACATGCAAGAAACAAGATTGCCAGTATGAATGCAGGAAGTAAACGCTTGAATTGTATGTGATAAAGTGTTAGAAGCATTACTTTCTCAACAGAATTAAAGGAAATATGGCATCAGAGAGAGGAGCATAATAAATACGGGAACATCATAACATAAACTCCACCCTTTTTGTACTTGTCTTGTGATGTCATGTTTTGAGACTTTGACAAAATTTCCAGTTGCAGTTTATGCTGCAGATAGCCCACAAATGAAAAATGATCATGAAGAGTATGTGAAAGCTACTTGGAACAGTGTGAAAAGAATTATGTTACTATCATGTAGCATATGAATTACAACCGTATGCAAATAGGAGCTATGAAATAGAATGCTTGGTCGAATGATGAAATGAAAGTAACTTCAAATGAGAAAAAAATGCATATAAGACAATGATGGCTGCAAAAGCCAAGGATGAGAGATAGATGCTGTATAATATATGTAAATGAAGTAAATAAACATTGCTGCAAATAACATAGTCAAAGAGAGCAAGGGAAAGTTAAGTTTTAAAGTAAAGGAAGAAATGCAGAGCATTTTTATGAAAATAAAGCAAAATTTTGAAAGTACGGTAGATGAAAAATCCAAAAAGGAAGTTCCGGAAGAATGAATAGAATTAAACATAAAAGTGCTGAAAAGATTTAGGATGCAACTGAAGTGAAGGAATATTGGAAAGGGTATTTTAAAGGTTTTAATGGAAATGTTAGTGATATCTAAAATATCTAAAATAATCTCTTTTCTCAGTGTCTTGAGCAAAAAAATGATGAAAAAAGTCATGGCTTAATGCTTTGAGAATGTTGAAAAATGGTAAGGTGCCAGTAAAGATGGTACAACTGGTGAAAAGTTAAGATGTGGTGGTAGGGAGGGAAGAGAAGATCTTTTACAGAGTAACTGTGTTAATTAACATGTATTAGGCTACACACTGACAATTGGAAGGATTCTTTCTTGTTCACCTTTACAAAACTACTGGGGGTGCTTAGTTTTGTTTAGTGGTTCCTGGGGAGGGCGGTGTCCTGATAGAAAAGCTTCAAGAGCTGATAATGGGTAAATCTGTTAAGTTCAGTACAGCTTAATGCCAAAAAGGGGGTGTACAGATCATATTTTTGTTCATTTACCTATTATAGAGAAGGATGATTGTGTGAAAGAAAATGTATTGGAGATATGTTAATTTAGAGAACGAGTATGATATGATAGAATTGAATTATAGAATGTTTTGCCTGAATATGAAGCTGGAAGTTGGCTGCTGAATACGATAAGAGAATTGAATGATGGTATAAAAATGCATGAGAATAAATGAAATGGTTCAACATTTAGCAAGGAATAAGGCAAGGATGTTTGTAGAATAACATAATTGTGAATTTTTTTCTAGTGAGGGAATCGTGTGATAGATAGATAGATAGATAGATAGATAGATAGATAGATAGATAGATAGATAGATAGATAGAGATAGGTAGGTAGGTAGGTAGGTAGGTAGGTAGATAGATAGATAGATGAGACGTGATAGATAAATAGATTAGATTAATAGCTGATAGCTGAAAGACAGATGGAAGAAAGAGATGAGATAGATAGATAGATAGATAGATAGATAGATGATAGCTGAAAGACAGATGGGAGAAAGAGAGAGAAATGTGATAGACAGATTGATAGATGGATGGATGGAGTAAGATTAATTTCCTTACAGGCATAAATAAAAGATTTATTAAAATCAAGTGTTTGCAGTTTATCGAAAACAGGAAGGGATTGATTCTCACCTAATCCGTGCAGGACGAATGGCTTTGTTTTCCTGACCTTTTTCTCCATCATCCTTTCAATATTGCAAATATATTTTTATTCCATTTTTCGTAAGCTCATGAGATTGCAAATCATTACAGCTGATTTGCAAACTAATTGCCATGGGAAGCAATGCAATAAGAAAGGCTAAACTATAATTTAAGAAATATTGGTCTGAATGCGTTGGCTAAAAATACAATTGAGCACATAGTATTTCTAAGCAAACTACTTAGCCAAAAAATATGTCAACGCGCTAAATTGAGTTTCCACCAAACTTAAGACACCCGGGCTGCTCTGCGCATGCGCCATCGCCAGGAATTCCTTGTTCTTTCCCGAGGTAATTGCCATATTCTCCCGCCAGGAGGCATTTATATTTCCTTCGCGCTTCTCATTGGCTGTCCACTGTGGTGACCCGCCCTTTTCTGGAACGGAAGAATACGGCGCTGTTTTTGCTCCATCCTTCTTTTGGGCCTGCCGCTTTGCGGTTGCTATAGTAACCGTTCAAAGGATGGTTTCCCTAGCGTTGCTCCTGCTGTGGTTTTTCTTTCCCTTCCCCTCGTTTCCCACTCCGAGTCCTGTCTCACTTTTGTTCCTCCTGTTCCGCAAACGAGAGATTAAACAATATAAAATAACAAATATAAAACTAGACTTCCGGCCTGAACAGTTTTCCTCTTCCATGGAGGCAAAATACGACGTCGCTCTATCTTTGACATCTCTATGGAAAAAGGGCATCGAGACTATAAGGGATAGAGTGGCGGCAATTTTGCCTGTACAATACAGTCCTATAAGCGTATTGGGATGTCCATGGCATTCAAACTAATGGAATTTTTGGGAAACAAAAAGGATACTTTTACTGTCCTAAATCTGACGTGCGGCTTTGGAGAGCTGTAAATCAGCCGTTACAAATAAGAGAATAAAGATCAGTCGCTGCTTTGAATAAAAGTTCAGATAGTCCTCAACTTATCACTACAATGGAGTCCAAAATTTCTGTCGCTAAGTGAGACATTGGTTAAGCGGATTTTGCCCCGTGTTATGTATGACCTGTCTTGCCACAATGGTGAAATGAATCTGGCTTCCCCATTGACTTTGCTTGTCAGAAGGTCGCAAAAAGTGGATCACATGACCTTGGGACACTGCAACCGTCATAAATGCGAGTCAGTTGCTGAAATTTGATCCTGGGGAGGCTGCAATGGTCATAAGTGTGAAAAACAGCCATAAGTCATTTTTTTCAGTGCCCTGGTAACTTCAAATAATCAATAAATGAACTGTTGTAAGTCAAGAACTACCTGCGATGTGTGTAAATAGTAATGTGGATAAACGGACTTATTCTGAAATGGCAAATGTAAGTATATTTCAAATCTTATTTTAATAAGGCTGACTCTTTAAAAAGACACAAATAAAACCCAGCCTCCTAGCCAAGGAAACTCAGAGCTTTCTGCACCTCCCCAAACCGGAAGTGGCGAACGGGCCCCGCCTCCTCCTCCTCCCCCCCTCTGGCTGGGCCCGTTCGGTGACGCCTCTTCCGGCGCGTGGCCCATAGAGTCCCCTCCTGCGGCCCCTCTTTCCGGCCCGGTGGGGGAGGGGGCTGGGGGCGCGGCTGAGGCGGCTGTTGCGGCCGCTGCGCTTGTGGGGAAGGAGACCCCGCCGGAGGAGGAGGAGGAGG
>JAOYMU010000252.1:27942163-27954602 GCA_025802295.1 Psammodynastes pulverulentus | reverse complement strand
TATCTATCTATCTATCTATCTATCTATCTATCTATCTATCTATCTATCTATCTATCTATCTATCTAATCTATCCATCTCTTATGTACCTACCTACCTACCTACCTACCTACCTATCTATCTATCTATCTATCTATCTATCTATCTATCTATCTAATCTATCTTCTATTTATCATCTATCAATTTCTTCTCTCTCTCTGTCTTTGTCTCTGTCTCTGTGTCTGTCTGTCTGTCTGTCTGTCTGTCTGTCTGTCTGTCTCTCTGTCTCTGTCTTTGTCTCTCACTTTCTGCTTCTCTATGTGTCTCTCTCTGTCTCTCTCCTCTCTGTTTCTCTCTCTCTCTGTCTCCCTCTCTCTCTCCAGTCTCTCTCTGGCTGTCAGAACCTGGTTGTTTTCTTGCAGACATTTCATTACTCAACCTAGGTAACGTCATCAATGCTAGTAAGGAGTGAGTTTGTTTTCAGTTTAGATTTTAGTAGCTTGCCCTGCCAGTGTTGGTGAGAGTGGTGTTGTTGATGGTTTTGTGGATGTTAGACAAAAACTATGGATCCCTCATTTCAAACCTGAGCTCTCTCTCTCTCTCTCTCTCTCTCTCTCTCTCATCTATCTATCTATCATATATAGTATTTCTCCCATCATGTTTTCCCTTTGGTCACAAAACAGGAACTCCCCAAAACCCTTGGAAGTCCATGGAGGTTGGGGTGAAGAGATACCTATTGTATGGCTCTGAGATCTCAGGGATGCTGTAGATTTTTCCTATGCAAAGAATCACCATTGGTGGTCAGACTGTGGGTTCACTTAATCCATACATATCCAGCAGTTGTTTCTGGGATAAGCTTAAGCAACCCTCCCCTCTCAATTTTCCTCCCTCTCCTGCACACTTTTCTTCTGGGTAAAATGTATGGCCTTAGTTGGGTCTTTCAACTAAAATGTTCATAGGTGCCTTCCTGATCTTAGATTTCTATGCAAAATCTATTCAATCGGCTTCAATAATCTCTTTTCAGTCCTACTTCCTTTCTACACATAGTTCCTCCCAACTGCCTGGTGAGAGAGTTAAAGGATCTGAAAAGATATGTTTGCCTCCTCCTGTTTCCTTGGTTGTTCCTGTTCCCTCTAGTGATTGATGTGACTTCTCTCTGCATTCCAAAGAGCTGTAGAAGTGGCATGGTATGTCAACAGTTCCAAATAAGCCCAAGGAAAGCTCAATACATCAAACGGGTAGCAGCTGAGATGAAGAGGAGGTATTATCTTGGGTACTTGTTCCTCAGCCATTGAAAAGCACCAGACTTTCGAATTTTGGTCCAAATAGGTGGTTGTGTGGCTCTAGAAAGAACCTTTTTTTCTGTGTTCTAATCTAAACAACTCCTTTATTTTCCAGGTCTCTACAATTCTATGGACAGTTGGATGATTGTCCCCAACATCAAGCAGAACCATTACACGGTGCACGGGTTGCAAAGTGGCACACGATACATCTTCCTCGTCAAGGCGATCAATCAGGCTGGCAGTCGAAACAGTGAGCCTGCCAGGCTCAAGACTAACAGTAAGCATTTTCATGATTGGGACTTTCCTCCTGGTCCAGAGGTGGGAGAGGAAAGAGCAAACACATGGGGCATAGAATGTCTACAAGAACATGGCTACAAGAACATTTTGCAGTTCCTATGAAGGTGTGGGGATGGATTCCAGTCCTTCATATTCCAGAATGAGGTTAAGTTTAAAGGGAGAATCCTAGACTATTTATGAAGGTTGGCTTCTGCTAGCTGGGTTTTCACACCATGTTACATTAAAATATAATGGAGTTAAGTATTGTGCAGTTCAGGGTATTCTAGGAAGCCTAGCTATATCCTTAGGTTTTGCAAAGTGTTTGGAAGAGGCCTTGTAGGTCATCTAATCCAACCCTCTGCCCAAGCAGGAGACCTTACTTTTCTCTACATTGAATTTCATTTTGTTAGATAGGGCCAGTGTTCAAGTCTGTCAAGATCCATCTAGATCTTGAGCCTATCTTCTAGGATGTTCGCTATTCCTGCCAGCTTAGCATCATCTGCAAATTTGGTAAGTTCCCCTTCTATTCCCTCATCTAAGTCATTTATGAAGATATTGAAGAGCACTGGGCCAAAGACAGAACCTTGTGGCACCCCAATGCTTACTACCCTCCATGTAGATGTAGACCCATTAAAGACTACTCATTGAGTACAGCTTGTCAGCCACTTATGAATCCATCTGGTGGTGATGCTATCTATCCCACTTTTTTCTAGCTTACCAAGAAGTAGGTTGTGGTCTACTTTGTCGAATGCCTTGTCAAATGTTAAGTCATGGTTGGGCACTGCAAAGGATCATGACATGTTGTGGAGTGCAGTGGCTCACATGTTTAGGATGCTGGATTGGAGGTTAGCAAGTCTGAGTTTGAGATCTGAGTGCGACTGTATGGTTGGGTGAGGGCCTGTCATTTGCTCAAGCTCCCTGATGGGGACATGAAAGGAGTTCTTCATAGGCATTTCTCAGGCAACAGTGATGTCTTAAGATACTATGAATCTCAAGATTCTGGACCACCATTTTGCATTACTGCTAGCCATTGGTCTGGACTGATTCAATCTTTCTACTTACAATAGCTGCAGTGATGTTTTCTGAGGAACCTCATGGAGGTTACATTAGACAGTATTTTAAAAAGTCTTATCCTGAATCCATAACACAGGGAAATTTGTGGAATAAATATTTGTCATTTCTTCACTCCGAGTATCACTTATTACCACACTATTCAGGAAGTCCATCCAAGGAGGCTTTGGTGAGAGGAGAGAAGGACTAGAAAGCTTCTTTGGTGAACATCTCAAAGTTAACCAATCTTAGAGGTCCACTCGATTTGAATAATTGCATGAGAGGAAAGAGATGGGCCAGATGTTTGGGAAGAAAGGACTCCAAGATAGAAGAAGGAAATTGTATCCAGAAACCTATTATCACAAACCCATTTTAGAGGATATTTGGACCCAACTTTATTTGGCCTGTAGAAAGTGGGTTTTAATGGATTCCAGGATCCTCCCCACTTTAATGTTTCAATTTTTCCTATCTTTGGGGTCTGACTGGATGTTTAAAATGATTTATTGCCTCCACGGCTTCCATCAACTCCCTGGAAAGCCGAATGTATGCGAAAATAAAAAGCAAATCAAATCTTGTCTTGTGAGTTGAAGAGAACAGTTCGGCTTTGATGAAAATCTTTTCTTTTTGCTCACTTGCTTGTTTGTTATGAAAATGCACCACTCCACAGATTTGCGAGGATTTTAAAAAGGGATGAATTGCCGGCTGGATGGATAAGCTGAGCCCTGGAAAAGGCTTCTCCTTTGGAGGGGGGTATTGAGTTGTGTCAATAAATTGCTAGCAAAAAAGGATTATAGGGGAAAGGAGGGTGTGAGATGGACTGCCTCGTCTGTCACTCAGCTGAGTGATTAGCAGGTGGCCCAAGGCTCCGCATTGCTCTGGGTGTCCATTTGTTAAATTAACCAAACACCGAATTGAGGATTCATGACCTGTTAGCCAACGCATGTCAAAGAGGAAGCATAAACTGGAAAATGAAATGGTGTGTGGGGCTTCTGATTGTAACATCAATTTGTAATCAGAGTCTCTTAACATGGACTTCACCATCTCTCTTTCCTTGACTTAGATAGGTTGCTTCTGTTTTTTAATCAATTGCATCTTCCAGCAAGGAATGTATAATAGTACAAGGATAGTGTTCAGTTTTCATCCAGGTTTGAAAAAGGCCATCTATGTCAAAATTGAACAGCCCTCTCTCAACAGACGGGGAAGCATAAGACATCATCTATCTCCAGTCTACAACACAGTCCTTTCAACAGTTCCAAGAAGGCTCCACACCAATTTGCACCACTCAGATGACCCTGAGGACACAGATAAACCTCCAGGTGACCATAATGACTTGCTAAAAGAATGCAAATGACCAGCTGTCTGCAAGAAGTATATATCCTTCCAGTCCCCACCATCCAGTCAGAGCTGAAGCTTCTTGGATGAGAATGAAATGTCTTCAAAGAAAAACCAGAAAGTACAGTTGCCTCTTGAAAAAAGCACTTTTGGGATTTTGAATCAACTATTAAAACCATTCCCTTTAATTTTTTATGGGCATTTTCTGAAATGAACAAGGGTCTGCTATGCAGTATTTGTAATAGCTTAAAGTCTTGGAAACCCCTCCCAAATCCTGTTTACCAAATATTGCATGTAATATGCAATACGGATATTTTTAAATTTTTAGGGCTACATGGAAATTCTCATAATCACTCATGGTTGGCACATACTTCAGCCACTGTATCTTCTAATTATCAACTAACCAGAGTTGTTGGGAGTCAGGTGGCATATGAACTTAAATTGTTGCTTCCCAAACCTTGGTAAATTATTCAAAATAGGATAAAATGGCTTTGAGTGATGACACACAAATCCAATACACAATCACAACAGGTACTTTTAAATTGACTTGAAGTGTTTTAAGCCACATTGGGTAAAAAGGACTGATTTGTGGTTATGGGTAATGGAGAAAAATGGGAACCACTGATTTACAATAAATCATTGTTGCTTTTGATGGCTATTTATACTCATTTATTTAAAAGGTTTTCATGGCTTCCCATCTTAGAACACATGCCTGGACAGCTCACAATAAACAAAACATAAAAATAAAACCCCAGCACTTCAATTAACTTCCTTGGATGTCTCCCACCAAACATGCGTCCATCTTGCCCAGTGCCAGGAGAAAGAGCCAAAACTCTTTATGGTTTTCTTTTGAGACAGATGAAGTCTACTTCATGGTTATGAGATTTCTAATAAATCTTCACAAACTGGTTTGTGGTGTATATTTAGCCCTTGACTGTATTGTTGCTAAGAGCTGATCTTAAAATTTCAGTAATATTAAGTATTATTGATACTTAATATTATTGAAATGTTTATTCCAGGTAAATTAGGAAAATAGTTTTCAGTTATGGTGTTCAAAAGTTATAATAAAAACTTATATTTTGTTAAAATATCCTGTAATTTTTTCATCTACAAATACATTTAAGCATACACGTGCCAGTTCTACAGCATAGGCATCTGCTAGGTCTGCTCCATCCAAAAATATTAACCAGTGCTTCATTCTTTAGAAGCTGCAGAAATTTTAATTTTAGTGCATTAAATTCATAGAAAACCAGCAAAAGGGGGTGGCTGTATTAGTAGCAGCCTTATATTTTAAAATGGAGTTCAGATCAGTAGACTTGCCTGAATAATCTTTCCTAAATAATGTAGACAAGCTGTAAAGAGGCAACAAGGTATTTCTTAGCATTCTCACTGTCCTCCCAATCCTTCACCACTGGCCATATTGGGTAAGGCCAAGCCCAAACCCAAAACATTAGGTGACCCACTAGGCAGCTGGCGAAATTAAAACCAGTTTCCAATACCAAACAAATTATCCAACTTCTGTGTTGATTGTGTAATTAAAAGCTGTACTGTATTAGATTTACACCTTTGCTTTCTATTGGAGAACTTGATGTATTGGTGGAAATAAAGCAGTGCATTCACGACATGGCTTTGCATAAATTACTTTCTATATTATGAATGCACTTAAATCTATATCCTTCCAAGAAAAAAATGTGCAAAGCAAATTAGTAGAATTTGAGGTTACTTTTTAAGAATTCGGCACAACAGCAATAAGCCGTCTTTAAAAAAAAAACATTGCAACTTGCATTCAGCTCTAAGAGCTTTTAGACCACATATTCTACATAGACAAATTCAATCCCTAGATGTTACTCTACACCTGGAGTGTCAAATCATGGCATCACGGTGGCGTCACATGACATATCACAACTTTTCCTTTGCTAAACTGGGTGTGGGCGTGGCCAGCGCATGGCGCATCCGTCCCACAAGTTTGACAGCCCTACTCTACAGAGTTGCAGCAAATGATGACACATCGGGATATCCCTCAGGACATAACCCCACAATCTGCAATGCATAAACTGGCCTGTGTCCTGCTTTTTGGCCCAGCTGAAACAACTTGGGTGGAGGGATAAAAAATAATTCCATTTAAATCACTCTGTATGCAGATGTAAATGACAGCTGGTTTATTATTTTTAATGACTTAAAAACACATGATGGGCCAAGAGTCACAGATCAGGTGTACAACCACATCAATACTTATCAAGAATTACGATTAGAAGTGTCTCACAGATGGAGTCCAAAAATGACACTGGTATGGAAGATTTTACATCCATTTATTTCATCCCATGGCCATTTAAAGCATAATAGTCAATACATTTCTAACACTACAGAGAAATACCAGGGTGACCAGAGTATATATACAAGCAAAAAAAAAAAAATATGGATAGCTGAGTAAGAGTATGTATTCGGAATGGAATCCATTGAACCTCATTCAGCCTAGATTTTGTTTTTCAGGGAACAAGGTGCTAATGTGCCACTCGCTCATAAAATACGTGTAATTGCTTCTAAAGCAAGTTACAGCTGAAAACAGAGGGAAGGCAAGTTAAATGTAACACTAAATTTCATCTATAAACCTAGGAACAATGCTTCTTTGAATCAATTTCCATCCTCCAATAACATTAATACTCCATTATTTGTTTTTACAAAAGCCTACTACTGTTTTATTAAGGCCTGTTTTGCCCTGAGCAGCAAGGTGGAAATTAGCCCAAATGTCTAAACAGTTAAAAGGCAAGCACCAAGTGACTTTTATAGACAAATATAGCAATTTTTGTTAATGTATAGTTGGGAGTAATATACAAAAAGTATTGCTCATTCATTTGGTAGAACAAACACTTTTTTTTTTTTTTACTCTAGCCCAAACTTCCAGAAAAGGTTGTGTTCAAGTTAGGCACTGAAGTAATGTTGAAAATGGTTAAGAACTTGCATGTAAGATTGGACCTTTTGCTGTCTTGACACCTGAATTCTGGTGTCCCTGTTGGAAAACTCAGGTTCAGCCCCAAGACATTCCAAACAACCACAGCTAAAGTGTCAAGTCAACTCAAGCTAAGAAATAACTAATATACTAAGGCGATCCCTTAAGGATTTGATTACATACATACCCATTCTAGCTAAAGTCAACTGGTGTAAACATGTTGTGAACACATTTGGTCTCTTAATCTAGTTTCTTCCCAGAACTCATATTAGCCAATCAGGTGTCCACACTGGCATGGCCAGTTTAAAATCCAATTCACACATCTATTTAGAAGGCCTTAAAGATCTTCTGTCTACAGATATAAGTTTTAATAGGGCCAGGAGGCCATGCAATCTATACTACAGAAATTGAGAGTAATGTTAAGGGGCAAACAAGTGCCTTTTTTTATACAAATTTAAACAATACAAGTAATCAACTAAGCTACCAAGAGTATCCAGAAAAAGAAACACAGCCAAATTCTACATTTTATTCACATTTATTTTTTCGCTTTTAGTGTGCTCACAGAAAATTAGAACACCTTAAGCAGGAATTTAATAGCAATTTTGTAAGCAAAGTTACATTCCATCTCTAAGTCAAATTGGTCAAAGCTTCTCCAGTATTTACAAAAAACATGATAGACATGATGCTACACAAAAACCATTGCATCTGAAATTGTTTTCTTTTTATTTTCAAAGACAACTGGAAAAAGAAAGCATTGTCTGCTGTCATCAAAAACATACCACAGTATAAACAGTAACCATTCCACTTATCACAGCTTGGTTGAGTTTAAAATAGTGTGTGGTTTTTGTTTTGTTTTTCAAAGGTCCAAGATTACTGCAATTTTACAAAAAAAAAAAAATGGGCAGGGTGGCAAAAAGTTGCAAACTTAATGTGCTTCTGGATATCAAGATTTGTTTTTATACAATAGTCACAGTTAAAAACACCCTGCTGGTAATACATAATTACACTTTATTAAGGTCATAAACCAGCAATAAACAATAAAGCCTATACAACTTGTATTTCTACTTAATCACTGACTGGTACAGCTAACATGAGATAAGTGAAAGTTCCTATGGTTTAAATGAATTTCCTAAGACTATGATTTTTTTTAAATCTGAGTATTGGATTTTTTTTTCTTTCTTAATCAAGACTTGTAGTGTTGTAAACCTTATAGAACATCTGCCTCACAAAATACATTGTAATAACTTTCTTTTTTAAAAAAAAGACTAACCCCTTATTTCCTGTGGCACATTTTCTTGGCAAATTATCTGCACCACTAATTCCCCATTGTGACCCCTATCACTTCATTTGCTATCCCTTATTGACTCCTCCATCTCCTTCATATATGGGCATGTCCATAGACTGACAAAAGAAAAGAAAGTTTACATTTTGAATAAAGATGCGAAGTATGCAATAAACATTAATACTGATGTAAAAAAAAAAAAGGAGGAACAAGGCAAAAGGGAGGCATTAAGTCTCTCCTCTGCCGAGTTGGAATGGTGGTAACAGAATGATTTGAGATGGGATCTGTGGGTAGAGACAAGAGAGACAGAGAGAGAGAGAGAGAGAGAGAGAGAGAGAGAGAAAAGAGAGACATCTTTTAAATCAATCCCTGGTTGTAGACAAGTTCTCCAAAACCAGTACCTGGCACCACTCCAAACAAACAAACAGGGGGGAAGAAAAGTTCAATCATCTCAAAATTGCCATTCTTTTCATTGCCTTGTTTTACTCTGCCGACTCGGTGGGTGGAGCTTCTGGACTAGACTCGGAGGCAGCTTCCTGTGAAGGAGCTGCTGCCGCTGCCGCCGCCGCTGCTGGCTCCTCTGCTTTGGCTGCCTCTGGCTCAGTTGAGGTGGCTTCGGTGGTAGCATTTGGGACCTGAGCCGGTGGCGCCTCTTCTGGTTTCTCCTCTGGCTTCTGTTCTTCAGGAGCCTTGGCCTCTTCTCCTGCAGGCTTCTCTGGGGCAGTCTCTTCCAACTGAGCTTCCTGGGAACCCCCGGTCTCCTCTTTGGCGTCCTCTGTGCTGCTACCAGCAGCAGGGGCCGAAGGCGACACCTCCTGGGAAGCCTTGGCCTCCTCGTTGCCCGCAGGCTCCGCGTCGGCCGCCGCCGTGTCAGCTTTTCCCCCTTCCGAAGCAGCCGCAGCGTCGTTCTCTGCTCCTTCCCCGGACTCCTTTTTGTTCTTTTTAAAAGAAAAGCCACTTAGCTTAAAAGACTTCTTGAAGGAAAAGCGCTTCTTTTTTTTTTTCGGGGTCTCATTACTGGAAGACGGGGTTGCTCCCTCCTCGGTCTTGGAGGAGGTCTCCCCTTCCACAGGAGAGGCGGGCTCTGTGCTCTCCGCTTCGGCGGTCTCCTTTTCGGAAGCAGCCTCGGAGGGGCTCTGCTCTTCCTTGACCGACTCCTCCGCTGGCGCACTGCCGTTTGCTTGGACTTCCTCCTTGACAGCTTCTGCAGCTGCAGGGGAGGCATCGCCATTCACCTTCACGTGGCCGTTCTCCTGGAAGAGGAAAATGACTGTATTATTGGAGGGCACGCTCTCTTAACACCTAGTGCAAGGCACCCTCTGGTTGAAGACTTCATCCCCCCAGAAGCTCTGGGAGAAGCCCCATGGGGAAATTCTAGGAGGTGAAGTCCAATGTAGAAGGCACCAAGGGGCGGAAAACATTGCCTGACGCTTCACCAAAGCAAAAGTGGAGCACTCAGGTCTTGAAGCCCTGTCCACAGCAGCCTCACTTCAGTCTAGTGGTTAAAGCACCCGGCTTAAAAAAAAAACAACCCAGAGACTGCGAGTTCTAGTCCTGCCTTGGGCAGAAAGCCAAGCTGGGCGACTTTGGGCCAGTCACTATTTCTTCACCCTAGGGAAAAAAACCAATGGTAAACCATCCCCCCCCCCAAAAAATGCCAAAAAAACTGCTTGGGACTTGTTGTCACCAGGATTCAAAATTGACCTGAAGGCACCCAAAGAACAAAACAAAATAAATAAAAACCAGCCAAGGATTGCAAGCTGTTAAGAGAGAGGTAGAGCAAGAGCAAGTCACAAATGGGTGGTCTGTGGCAGCACGTTGCCCCAGACCTTCCCGCGGCTTTCTTGGGAGGAAAAGCGCGTGACGTGTCGCCAAAGGCTGCGAAGAAGGGAGAACACGCCACCCAGAGCCGAACCAAGCCACGCCCCCACGCCTTCCTCCCAGCTACTCTCTTAAGGGGCGCTACGCGGCGAGAAGCCCGCGTCATCATTCTCCAGACACGTCGCCCGGCCCTCCTTCCGCGCTTCCCTTTCTCTTTCTCCCTCGACAGATCCCAAACCGCTACTAAGCGAGCGTCGGCCTCTAGAGGGCACTGTGGCTCCGTCTTGCACTCCTCGAGGCCGACGGTGGGACAGCCCAGGGAACAACGCTGAGGGAGGAGCGAGCTCGGCCAGAACCGGCTCCAATGAGCGAACAAAGCTCCCCGTCCGCTTCTACTCAAGCCCGCTTTCTTTTCTCTCCTATCGCCTGCCTCAGTTCCAAAGCAGAAAACGGGCAGCCTCCTTTTTCCGCCTCGGTTTAATCGAGGCAAGAGGCGCTGCCAACCACTCACCCGAGCACATCTGTTGCTCGCTCCGGCGCTGGGCTTGAACGCGCCTCAAAGGTTCCTTTCTGGAGCAACTACAGGGTGGCATATCGCGGGCCAAACTGGCTCCGGCCGACAGCACGGGTCGGACGAATCCCATACCTCTTAAACACACTACTGGAAGGAGCACAAAGCGCCTGGATACGGGGCGGATTACAACACCCTCGTAAGACACACCGCTATCCCAGGTTCAAGCCGCGGCGAAGGACCCACGCGGGCCAGTGTGCCAATTTACGTTTCACACACGCAACGCCTCCCCGCATTCTCATCTTAAAGTCGCCGAATTATAGAAGAGCATCTGCGTTAAAGCGGGCCACAGCGAAAGGGAACGTAGAAGAGGTCACCAGAGCCCAAGCTACGAGCAAAGCCAGCCAAGCAAGATGGAGAAGGACAATTTACGCACGACAGCCCCTTCCTCTATAACGCGGACAACTCTCCAGCGCCCCTAATCTCAATCTTGCTTTCAGGTATCTCCGGCAGTTCTATCACCAACTAGATCTCCCTTAAGGCGCCAAAGGCGGGGATGGGGATTTGGGGACGACGACGACAGCCTGTTAAAGTACAGGAAACCGCGGGAGAGCCTATTCAATCCGACCACGAAAGCATATACAAGCCCCCCCCCTCAAAAAAGGATGGTGGTAAATTAGCCTTCCTCTGCGGAGACCAGCTAGGAAGAAAAGGACACCATACAACAGGCGAGCATCTCGCATTGTCCCCCCCCCCACTCTCCTTACCACTGCATTACACATGCAACCGGTTCAAAAAAATAAAATCCCACATAAACACGGTGCCATAAAACAGCCACTATTTATTTGTTTTTACGGTTGAAAAGCCATTCGCCCTCCCTCCCGGAAAAAGAAAGGGGGAAGCAGAATAAACATTGCACTCAGCCCAGAAACCAGTAACAATCCATTAGCCGCTCTTCTTCTTACCTGTCCGTTCGCCTTGGAAGGAGATGCAGCTACCGCTTCTCCGGGTTTTTCAGCAACAGTAGTTTCGCCTTTTGCAGCGTTCTTAGAGAACTGGGCGCCCATGCTGGTTTATTCAACAAAGAAACTCGGCAGATCCAAAAGAAGGCAAACAAAGAACAGTAGGTTCGTTCGTATAAAATGCTGGGCGACCAGCAGCCTGAAGAGCAGCGATATACACACACGCGCGCGCGCGCGCACACTCACACCAGTGGGGGAGGAGGGGGGGAAAAAGAGAAGAGAGCCGAATATGTTTAAATATATGCACTCCTTTTTTTTAATAAAGCTGGAGAGGTCAAAAAAAGACAGCAGCAGAGGAAGAAAGGGGGATAAAAAAGGCAGGAAAATAGTCGAGCAAAAAATATCAGAAGCCCAAGTTTAGTACAAAAAAAAAAAGAAGTAATAAAAAAAAAATCCCAGATTTGTAGCCGTACTGTAGACAAGGGGAAAATGGAGAAATCTCCCTGGTCGCTAATAAGATGCGGAGTCCAACGCCCAAGTGCACAGATGAATGGGCTTCCCAAGCACTGACGGCAGCCCCCACCCGCCGTCCACCAATCAACGCGCCGCCAGACAAAAGAGAGGGCGGGGTCTCCAATTGGAGCGAACAATGGAGCTGCGATTGCAATAATTTGAATTCGGCCTTGGACTGATAATTAATACTCCGAAGAACATAAATAAATTAGTGGCATTAAGACTTGCGCTCTGATTTCTTGCTAAAAAGAAAAAAAAATCGAAGGATACACGGTGTTTACTGCCCCCTGCCAAATGCTCCGTAAAAAAATAAAATAAAGGGGAGGGGGGAGGGAAAGATTTTGACTTGCAGGGTTGGTAGCCTCTGTTTGCTGTCTTGAGTCTTTCCCCCTTCCCATCCCTGTTAAGTTAGAGACAATGGTTTGACTTGTGTGCGTTTGTGATTTCATTTTCTCGCCCCCGCTGCCGCCCCCTCTATTCCTTCT
>JAOYMU010000252.1:27870640-27884121 GCA_025802295.1 Psammodynastes pulverulentus | reverse complement strand
AGAAAGAAAGAAAGAAAGAAAGAAAGAAAGAAAGAAAGAAAGAAAGAAAGAAAGAAAGAAAGAAAGAAAAAGAAAGATTAACTACCCGCTCTAGTTTGAAACTAAGCTATGGAAAATGTATCATTTGATACATATAATAGAATAATAGAAACATACCATCTTTTCAAGCATTTTATTGCTCAATATAAACAACAATAATATAGTATAATAATAAAGCTAGAAATTAGCATTTAAGTACTTCCAAAATAATTCCCTTTTTGTTACATTGAATATTACAATTGGGAGGCAATTTTCAGAGGACTGCATCAGTCACATCAAGATTAATAGTTGGAGGTCTTCACTTCTTTCCATTTCACCAGGTCTGCCCAGATAGCCAGGTTGAGCTTGGAAACTAAGCAGAATTGGATGAAAGACCTCCAGAAATTCCAAAATTGTAGATGACACTGAGTAGCAAAACAAAACAAAACAAAACAAAAAAACCTTGCAGAAGGAGGCAATGACAAACCACTTCCATATCATTGTTGAGAAAACTACATGGATCTGAAAACTACATGGGTACCATTTAAAAGTAGCAACAGTGTATGATCTACAAGCATCTTATATAGATACTGGCTGCTTGCATTTAAGTTCTATTTAGTTCAAAGCATGTTGCAAATAGTAATAAATAGTAAGTAAGTTGGGTAGCTATAAAGCTAATATGGAAATATAGTAGGATTTCCAGAGCGTGAGTAGTAGAAACCTTAATCAATGTACTACTACATATGTTTGGACCAATGAGCTTAACAAAAGAACCAAGCTTATTTCTGTTGGAGCACCATATTGACTGTTCACTTACAAAAGCAATACATCTGATTAGTTCAGTGCGTGCTACTTCTACTTTAGCAAATGAAATGTTTTCCTAATCATTTAAGAAGGTAAGAAGAAGCTACTGTTTCAAAAGCTAAGGAAGATCTCAGAAAGAAAAGAAGCAGGAATTAATTGAGAAGGGAGATTTCTGCTAAGAAAAGCAAGCTAAAGACCAGAAGCTATTCATAGAGGGTTACAATATTTGAGCTGCAAAATTCTGGTCAACCACAACATTATAGCAGTGGAATATAGAAAATGGCAATTTTCCACTGCTATTTAGTTGTTGTCTATACTTTTGCACACCAGATATGGTGGTCTTACGTTATGTTCTAGAAATGGTCAATAAATGAAAATACTGTTTAATAGAAAGTCTCATGGACTTGATCAAGAATAAACAATATTGTATCTTCTTGTGTTAAGACCATAGGAGTCATTAACTGTCAGATGTAGATCAGTCCATATCTCCTATGCAATGGACACTACAATTTTGCTGATCCAAGAGACTGATGTGTGAACTCTTCATCAACATGGAAGGAGGAAGAAAGATATATCTTACTGCATTATCCTCACTATTGTATCAGAAGCACTGAATGTATACTCTTCCTTGTGCTGTATGGGTTCTCAGATACAAAAATTACATGCTGCTTCTTCAAAGGCTCTCTAGGAATATAGTGAAGTTTTGCTTGATTTATGATTACCATCTGAAGATACTGGGATCATCATTAAACAGAGGGATTACCTACAGTGGCCTTGGAATTCTGTCATCAATTTGTCTTGTACTCTACAGTATATTATTTTATTTTCCTTCGATGTCTGGCATCAACAAATAAAGTAAGATATGGGAACTCATTCTGTGAAGCTGATGCAAAAGAGACATTGGCAACCATGGGATATATTGATTTTAAACTATACAACTATACAACTATTGGTTGTATTGCTTTTATTATGACCATTACTTAATCAAACAATTCATAAAATGCAGTTCTTACAATTGATTGAAAATCTTGAGTTAGTCAACATATTTTAATTTCAGCAGAACAGAATATATGTAGTTCAGTATTCAGTATTGAACTCTGGAGTCCTTGGTGTTCTCTGAGCTTGGTTTTCTTGCAGACATTTCATTACCCATCTAAGTACATCCTCAACACAAGTGAGTACTGTATATTTACATACAGTAGTATGCCCTGCCAGTTTTGATGGGGACGTGGTTTTCACCTTGGTAGTTCCTTGATTAGAGTATTGTTTTCCACTTGATTGTCTGATGTTAATCCCTGCTTATTTGACTACTGATTGTTGGAGGGATGTGTTCTGGGTTTTTTGTGTACTTCTTAGCTTTTTTATTATCTCTTTTTAATATAGATAACCTCTTTATTATCTCTGAATGGTGTGTAAATATGATTTCTTTCTAGGCATCTATTGATGGCTGATTTCCCAACCTTCCAAGAATTCCCTCACATTTGTAGATTTAGCTTGGTCTAGGACACTTACTTTCCCGATGGAGATTGCATCTGAGTCAGTCCATGTATTGTGAGATTAAGGGGTTTTCATTGGGTCTTCTGACTGTTGTTGGTGTACATAGATGCACTATGCATTGCTTTATCATATTCTTTAGCTGATCAAAGCTAAAGATTTACATACAATTGATACAGACAATTAGTTATAGTGACTGCTGTGTCTTCAATTTTACATTCTTGAACATGTTTTGAACTGCCTTAATTTTACAAGCTGGAGGAAGAGGTTATGTCGGGAGCATTAATATGTTTGGGAAGAGCCAGTTTCAATATATACCGGAATACAAAAATATTTGACTGCCACCTCAAAAAAGCAGCTAGTTAGAGTTAAAAGTCATTATTTCTGTAACGTGAAGAAAGCAAAAACACTTTTTTTGAAATTGGTTCATTAGGATGCAGTCTTACAGTTTTGAATGAAATGTTTGATGCTGGGTGTTTTCATTGTTGGTAGGAAACAAGAAGGACTTCCTAAGCCAACTCATGCTTTCAAATATGCAGAGTTTCAGACATTAAATACATCAGTCAGAGACATCACACTTTTGCTACTCAAATAAAATATAGACTGGTTGAAGTTTAAAGAAATTATTACAGAAGCTTGGAAGTTTGGGTAATCAGAGATGTTTCAGAGGGATAGACAAATGTGTAACAGAAAAGGACAGCAGTATTGCCCTTTTCCATTTCTATCAGTAAAATAAAATCTTGAAAACATTACCAAGAAAAAAGGGAAAGAAATCCTAAAGAATTTTCAGAATATCACATTCAATTAATAAATAAACAAAAAACAGAGACCTCATTTGCAAAGGAAGAACACCTTTGAGAAAGAGATTTGTAGCCTAGCACGGGTAGAAAATGAGTCACAATCCATGTGTGTTTATATCCAGAACTCCCAATTGCTTTACATTCATAATATTGGGATTAGTCTTATTCTAATCCTTTTGGAATGATCTGGGGGGCTTTCCCCATTGACACACACACACCCATCATTGAGTCAGCAGAATACTATTCTGGCATGAAAGTCGCTGCTGCTGAACTTTATCTTACCTCCTATGGCATCTGGTCTGACTCATTGCTGAACGGTACTGCCCTGATTTTATATATGAAACAGATAATAAGCAAACTGATAGATGCTTCCTGTGATTTAGCTGTTGTTCTTCTGCACATCACCTACCAGTGGTAAAACATGTGCTGAAGCAAGAATTGGAAGGATTTAGCTTCAGGGCTCTGCCTGTCACCTCTATATTCCTCTGTATAGTTTCCTTGCTAGACCCCATTTTGTCATAACCCAAACTTAATAAAGCAAAATCGAAAAAAGAGAAACAGAATGGAATCATACGGAGAGCTGAGTTACAAGCAGTATTTTTATTTGGAACTTCTCTCCCCTTCCTTCCCTCACTTAGGTGAGAAACATTGATCAGTCCGATGCTGTTGCATAATTTTGATAGTCCATAGGTTCTGTTTGCTAGGCACCAATTGCTTCCACCCTTCCAGGAAAGTTGAGGAATGACAACTGTGTGTCATTTTGTACTAATATGGATAGGTATGTGTTGGGGAATTGGGGAAGGGAATGCAAAGGGAAACCCCTGTGCTTAAAAAAAATTGAGTTCTAGTCTCCTTGTGCATGTCTGGAAGAAATGTGGTATCCATCTCTTAAGGGAGACATGGCCAAATAATAGACAAGTTAACAAGGCACTGGAAGGAGTGGAAAGGAAGGAGGCATGCCCCTTCAGCCCAAGATTGCACCTCTCTGATGCCTTCCATCACTAGTCTCATTACACTATCTCTAATGAAATGGTGAAGTTTAACGGATTCTTCATGTCTTGCAGCTGATGTTAGATACTATTCATTTAAGATATGGATGAGGATGTGAACAAACAGAACAGGATACCAGAGTTAGAAGGGACCTTGGAGGTCTTCTAATCCAACCACCTGTTCAAGCAGGAGATCCTAACATTAAAAGTCTGACTTCCTCTTGTGCTTGAACAAGATGAAGACAATGTCAAGGGGACCCAGAAGAGAATAAAAGCTGTTGTTAGGGCATGTTTGCAATGGTTAGGTACAAGTAGGAAAAGGCCCTTTGTATGGAAATCTGATATTTCAGAATTTGAAAAGCCAAGGAACAGTCTTCTCATGAACTGGATGTTTCCTTGTACATGTTTCTCTTCAGCATAGCTCCTTTCCTTTCCCAAAGTAAAAATTCCCTTGCTGTCTATAAATTTGACTGTAAGGACAAAACAAAGGATGAGGAGAGTTGAGAGGACAAAAGGTAATGGCTGAACATGGACAAAAACAGCCTAAGGAAGTTCTGTAAGATAAATTGAGACTTTGTTATGGCTAGGAATCCCGGGGGCTGGGGAGCAGCTTAAGGAAAGTCATTGCAGCAAAGGTAGAGTTTGAATGAAGGAAAAGATACTTAGCATCCTGTAACTTTTTAAAGAAATGACATTGCCTAATCATTCCTTGACCCTGGGACAAATGAATGGCCCCGACTCCTGTAATACCAATTGATAGCCAGTTGCTTCTGCTTCCTAATCTCTGACTCGGTGACTCATCAACCTGAGGTTTTATTTGGTACATTTTTTGTTTGTGAATATTGATTCTATATAGCTGAATCTTAGAAGGATTAAGAAAACGCTTTGTCACCTTATCTTATTTGTCAGTTCCTGGGTTACCACACCCAGTGCATGAATTCTGAACATTCCACCCAACAATGTCTAAAAAGAAGGGAGCGGTGTGGCCAAACCAGATAACATCTGCTAGGTTTCATTAGGTGAAGTGGGATTTATTTTTCTCTTCTATTCATGCCGTTTTGGTTTGCAGTCTCCAAAACTGGAAATGTTGGAACCAAGTTTCTGTGGGTCAATATAGTTATACAGGAGTCCCATTATGCTATATTGGAGAGCAATATTCTCTGATCTAGTCTTATTGGTTTCAGAAGAATATGTGTATAAACTACTTCTGTTATGAGAATTGGAAGAAATATGCTAAACTTTGTCTGGAACATATGACAATCTCTCCACGTTCATTGAATTACTAAACTTAATTAGTAAAATATCTGAATAATAATAAACACGTGTGGATAATTGCTGAGGCAATATCAGAGGATAGGAAATTCAAGAAGATCACAAAGTATCAAGATTCAAACATCAAAATTAAAAGACTGTGGCATAAGTCAGCCAAGGTGGCCTCAGTGGTTATTGGCACACTTGGTGTCATACCAAAAACTTTTCGACAGCACTTAGAAATTCTCCACATTGACAAAATTTCCATCTATCAATTGCAAAAGACCACATTGTTTGGATTTGAACATATAATATGCCAATTCATTATGACATCCTAAGTTCTTGGAAAGAATTTGATGTTTATGAAGGCCAACACAAGCTAAACTGTCTATTGTTACTTCACATTGTTGTGAACAGATAATATTTTTTAAAAATGGAGTTAAAAAGATGGATGAGCCCAAAGCCACCAACAATTGCAATTACAAACTGGAATCTGTTGCCAGTGGTGTCAAAACAATGAAAGATGTTCATCTTTGTAGCAAGAGATTATCATTAGTAGTAGTATATATATAGAAATGTGAAATCACAGAAATAATATTATATATATTATAATTTAGTTTATTTTATTTATTTCATTTTTAGACATAGTTATTTTATACATAGTTAAAACTGAATGAGGGATTCTGCAGAGCTCAGCACTAATCAATATATTTGAAAAAAATGTTTTAAATAGAAGAGTCATCTGTCTGGGGGAGGTACAAAAAGTAAAGATGGCTGTTGTTGGGAGTTCTTATTTGAAAACGGTGTTAAGCCAATTTTAGACTTCCACAAGCTGTTGTTTCAACATGAGCAGTAACCAGACATTGGCAGTAAAATTGGAAAATTAGGTCTAGCGGCATGTACGTAACCCTAGGATCACAGGTTGCTTGCTTCCTTCACAGCAAAAGCATCATGTCAAGTACAAATATTATTCTTTGAATGTAAGCTTTTAGCTTCTGTGCTTTGTGATATAAGTTTATTACCCTCATTAGAAAGTCAGGAAATACAAGTTTACTGGAGCCTTGATTAAGCTGTGTTGTTAATTCACTGAGTTGGTTTAGGGAAAAACAAAGTATGCAGATATAATTTATAGGATTTAGTAAATACAAATGTTATAAACAGGCTGAATTCAATATAGGTAAATGCAGCTGGACAAGAACATCTGGGATTGAACATTTACAGGCACGCACTGCTGTGATTATGGGAATAGGCCCTCGATGGGACTCATAGTTTAAGCATAGCTTAATATACAGCCTATACATCTGATACATGCTCTGTTTCCTTCCAGCTGGAATGAACTTACTTGATAGTCTAAATCAAAATCTCATAACTGAGCTTGTCATTGTGCTGTGTGGGGTTGTTTCCCAAGGTTATTTTAGCACATGTGCAAATAGGCATTTTTTAAATCCCTTGAAAGCCTGGACATAGTAATCCATAAAGGGGGTGGGTGGAGGTGGTGGGGGGGACTTGGTATCTTCCCAAACTGTGACTCCATTTCGGATTGCTTCTTAAGCATATCTAGCAGCTGGGCAATAACTGTGATTTAGACATAAAGCATAGGCTTGTCCCTGTAGGATGGGTTAAGGCTGATGGTAAAGAGTGAAGATGTTTGGATCTGTGCTCCTTCAGCTGTCTTTGGGGCCTCTACATGAAGGCAGTTGAACAGCTGGATTTCCAAAGAAAGATATATGGATTGGCTCCTCTCCAGCTGGTTGCAAAGCCACTAGTGCATGTTCCTCAACATAGCTTTGCAGCACCTGCTTAAGAAACCAACTCAGCTTTTCCTTCCTCGCTCACATTAGGCATTTTTAATTCTGCTGACAGAAAAACTGGGATCATCAGTCAATTTCTCTAGCTGGCTGAGATGATTCCAATTTTGGACATGATTTCTCTGGATTTAAGCTGCTATATCCTTTGGGAAGAGTACACAAACTGTCCACATAAATACTGTATATAAGGGAGGGCAGCCAGAGGTAATGATGGCTTACACTCTTTTAGATTTAGATTCACTCCTACCTCTCCTTAGCAAACATGCCCTTGGTGATTTCGGCTGCTCCCCTCTCAGGCAAATAGAGATGGGAGGCACAGCACAGATGTGAGACAGTTAATGGAATAAATGCCATTGATCATGAGGTATCTTTGATGCCTCACCTGCCTTGGGTTTTTGCTGCATCTGCAAGGGAATTTAAAGTAGCATTCCAATCCTCTGAGCTGCCCACTAACAGCTGTCACTAAAGCTCAAACCAATTCACCAGAGAAACATTTTCACATTTTCCCCGCCCAAATATGAAATTTGTCTTCCAGACGCATTCCAGGAATCAAAAATCAAGGCAGACAACAAGTTTACCATAAAAAAAACATATCTTTCTAATATGGTATTGAGGCATCCATGGAATTTAGCAGGATCGGACACTTAAGAGGTGGTTAACCAACATTTGTCTTTGAAATTTAATTTTGCTTTGGGAGATTTTACACTGGGTTAAATTCAGAGTCCTTGTGCATTCTTTGGTTGGACAGTGTAAAAGATGATTCAACCAAAATGAATCTTTCTTTCCTGTGAGAAATGATTTAACGTGTGTTGAATTTTTCCTGATATCAACGGCCAACGGGCCACAGAAATGGTGCATTTTCATTAAATCATGTCGAAAAGTTTCTGATTCTTCAACTTGGGTGACTGGTATATCAAACTGGTTCTGATTCCTACCCAGAGCAGCTGTAGTCAGAAGAAGTCGCCAGTATAAGAAGAGTCATGCTGGAATAGGTTGATGGTCTTGTAGGACTGTATAGTTGCCCGAAATCTACACCTCCAAGATACTTGGCTTGATTAAGATTCCAAGGTGGCTCAGAGTGGAAGAGGTCTAGGATGTAATATTCTGGCTATAGGGTTTTCTGACTAAATGCCTCAATAGCTCAAGAGGCTTTCAATCAATCAATCAATCAATCAATCAATCAATCAATCAATTTGCTTCAAGCTTGCATAAAAATAATATACCAGGCAGAGGGCAAGGTAAAGGCAGAATGGGGTAATTTTGAGACTGATAGTTTTAACCTCCATTACATAATATCTTTGCTCAAATCAGTGCTTTTAGGATGAAGGGATAGAAAAATAGCAGAGTAGTGCTCATATGAGAGAATAGCTTATAGATGCTATAAGATACGGGTATCAAACTTGCTGCATCATGTTGCCATCACATGATGTTTTGCTATGTTTTTCCCATTTGCGGAGCTGGGTTGGGTGCTGCCTGCACATGATACATCTGGCCCACAGGTCACCAGTTTGACACTGCTGCTATAAGAGCAGTGCTCAACAATTCCACCAGCTTTCTCAAAGCAAGGAATAGTGAGATAAATCATAGATTGAATGGATGCCACTATATATAGATATCCTAAATATCTTCAAAAAAATGGCAAGTAGCCTTCTCTGGCCATACAGTAATCCATGGCTTATGACCATTTGTTTAATGACCAAAGTTACAACAGCACTAAAAAAATGACTTAGAGCGCTATGACTTGCTTACCAACCACATTTCCATATTGGAAGCACCAAAGTGCTTTCATGGTGAAAGGATTTGTCAGTGACACCATTGCTTGGGGGATGCCCAGTCGGGTGCTCCTTTCATGTACCGTGAAGCTGCCCTTTGAAGTAGTATCCATTTATCTACCCATGATTGCCTGCTTTTAAACTCCTGGGTTGTCAAGAGTTGGAGCTTGTGATGGGAACTCATCCCGTCCCATGGCAGCAACGGGTCTCGAATGCGAGCCTGCCAATCATCAGCCAGGGATTCTAACCTCATGAGTCACTGTGCTTTATTTAATTTACTTATCAACCACAGGAAAAAAAGATTGTAAAATCAATCACTTAATGATCACACCACTTAGACCCAATTGTGATCATAAGTTAAAGACTATCTGTATTACCTGCTTTATAACATTCAGTATTGGATCTGCCTGCTTTTCAGTAAAAGTAAAAATTTCCTTGAGTCAATTTGCCCCTGGTAACAATATAAATTTCCTTTTCTTCCCTTCAATTGCCTAGCCTAGTTACAGCCCTGAGTAGCCTCTATTCCAATAAAAATCAAGCACAATCTAATTTAGTTTTGAAGCTCACACCAAAGTTGGCTAGGCCTTACTACATGATAAGACCTAGTTTGCAGTGCAAGAAGTTAATACTTTTACGCAGCATGATTCTTTTGCTCTAAGCTACGGATTTAATTTTGACTTCATATTTCTCTGCTGTCAAATCATCTCTCCCCAGTGAGTTGCTTCACGCAATAGAATTGTATGAAACTATTATCATATTGGTGGTTTTATTTCTGAACTTTTCCTTGAGATCAATACTTTGGACTTCATATATTTTTTCCAGTCATTACACTGTATTGAAAGTTCCACCATACTGAGAGTGCTACATTCTTAGACAGGTCACTGGGCATTACAGACAGCCATTCTCAGTTTGGATGCATTAGTGCTACACGAAGAAGTAGCACTGAATCTTGAAGTTGCATGCTGGAACTCCCTATTACTTTTAGTACAATCATGAAGAAGAGTGGACAGTATTCATTCTCTTCTACAAGCTCGATAAAATGTTTAAATGCAGAAGCCCTGGAAAAGACAGTTTAGGTCTTCAGTCCCCATCTTTTTTCCACTAACACGGTTGATGGAAAAGGGCTGTGGGAGCTGAGTTTGCCTATCTTTATGCTATAGCTTGTTGATTCTAATTTACGCAAATAGATGACAGTTGTCTTTGTATAGTATAATGATACATTATGGTGAGTTAAAAGCAAGAAGGGGATGTTTCCCATTTTCCCTTGTAATTATGCTGAAAGAGAAGACAGGAGGGAAATGCAATGTGAGCCTGAGGCTCAGGTATGGAGCGGTAAACACTACTTTCACATTTCTTCCAAACAGTCCATTGACACAATCTTTGGCAGAGTCAAACTAACTTATAGGCACTGAACAGAATGATATTTTTGTGTTTTATTTCAATCTGCAAACCAATAGGATTGTAAGGAAACCTCTAGAATTGTGGTTCAACCATAGAAAACAAATCTCTTGACTGGATATACTACTCTGCACCTTCAAAATAATGTCCATAGTGCTTAACGTCCTGTTGAAAAGTGAAGCTTTTGGGAATGATTGTAGCTCACATACTCTAAGCATGAAAAGACTTTAATAAGGATGATAAATGCTTGTGTACAAAACCCTGGAAAGGCACTGTAGGCTAGAAAAAGCATTGTGTGATTTTTCACAGGGACAGAGAAACAGGGTATAACTCTCAGTCTACTCTCAATATACATATGACCAGACCCTGGTATTGCTCCCTCCAGAATCACCTGGTGAACTCTATGGAGATTCTCAATCATCCAGGTCAGGGGTCCTCAAACCTGGGAGTTGAAGTCCACAAGTCTTAAAGTTGCCAAGTTTGGAGACCTCTGATCCAGGTCATGATTGCCCCAAAGGCACTTTTCAAAAGGCAGCTGGACTTCCTTGTTTTTTTCCCCTTGAAAACCTTTCACTTCTCAGCCCAAAAGCTTCCATAGTTCTGAAATTTTCAAGGAAAACAACAAAGAAGTCCAGTTGCCTTTTGAAAAGCACCTTTAAGGACCTCGTGAACTGAATAACTTGTCTGCTTCATCATATCCAAGAAAAAGAGCAATTTGCATTGTTTCTTAGGGACTTAAAATATATTTGGCATTTTCACAAACACTGATTTGGCCTTTTTTTTTGGTACCAGGAGAAAGAAGAGCATGTACAAAAGGAGCAAGCTGTGTGTAAAGGGAAACAAGGATAGGTAGCCAGCTGCACTGACCATTCTTTTAGCAGTAAATGTGGGTATGTATAAGCTGCCTAGGATGCAGTACTGGTGATTGGATGAAACTTCAGAGCCAATCAGTTCTGTCAGTCAAGCATCCTTTAGTCCACCTACTGTATGTTGTTCATTAAAATCAGCAACAATGAGAGGGGAGATATTTTTAGCAGCGGCAGCCAAAAAGAACAGTATCAGTCTATTTTCCAGTCAAGTTAATTATTTCACCCAATTTTTACTTTGATCATGTTTTAATGAGCTGTTATGTCTAATAGATTATTTTTTAATGGTGTGGATCATTCCCTAACCTCTGGTTTATAGAATTTCAGAATTTTAAATGTTTCTTAGCCCCATAGCTTTTATGTGCAATGGCATTTGTGTTACTCAATGGCTGGATTAGAAAAATATGATTCAAAACCAGTTTTTTTATGGATGGTATGGCCTTGACAAGAGGCTGGACTAGAAGACCTCTGATGACCCTTCCAGGCCTATCATTCTATGTTCTATTGCTCATTGTTGTTTGTTTGAAAATGAAACAATCACTCCAAAAAAGTTAATCTATAACAAACAAATTAAATTCTTGCTGGATTTTTTGTTTCAGATAATTCATATGCTCTAAGAAGCTATATTTGACAAGTGGTATAACACCAGGGATGCAGTGGCTCAGTGGCTAAGACGCTGAGCTTGTTGATTGAAAGATTGGCAGTTCAGCGGTTCAAATCCCTAGTGCCGCTAATGGGGCAAACTGCTGTTACTTGTCCCAGCTTCTGCCAACCTAGCAGTTCAAAAACACGTAAAAAATGCAAGTAGAAAAATAGGGACCATCTTTGGTGGGAAGGTAACAGTGTTCCGTGCACTTTTGGTGTTTAGTCATGCCGGCCACATGACCACGGAGACGTCTTCGGACAGCGCTGGCTCTTTGGCTTTGAAATAGAGATCAGCACCGCCTCCTAGAGTCAGGAACGACTAGCACAAATGTGCAAGGGGAACCTTTACCTTTTTATAACATCAAATAAAAGGGTGTCCATAACAAATTTTCCATTGGTTATTAGCAGCACATTATTTTCAAATAGATGAGGATAGAGTGAATTGACCTGCATCCTAGAAAGGCCATGGAGATAGACTGCAACAAATTACAAATTTGAACTGTAAGATCTTAGATCTTCATGCAAAATACTGTCAAAATTTTACATGGGAATAATCTACAACTGAACATAGACTTTGTTTCAAAATATGCATAGTATATTGATGACACAACCCAGAAAACGTCTTATGACAATTCTAGCAATTTCACAATACATTAACATTTTGTCTTGGACACCACATCACATAGCTGCCACAGTCAAGAGGCACAATAATCTCTTAAAGACCATCTCTGCCAGTAGAAAAAGAACCACTGTAACACCTGAAGGTGGTCCATAAGGATACTGTAATATTATCAAAAGTCACTGTGAGAACAATTAATATAATATGTAGTAGTATCACATTATATACTGTATATCACGAGCATGTTGGGTTCTCCTTTGCTGACTTTATTCAAAAAGATGTTAAATAAGCAATTGTCAAGAATGTTTTAATTTGTCAGTTCCTACACTGAGCAGAGGTTGGATTTGGTGTCCTTCATGACTCTGCCCCACTCTATGTTTCTAAGATTTTCTTTCTGTCTTATATACACTCTTAAAAAGCACTCTCGTTTATTGTGATCAGCACTTTTTCAAACACAACTCATTCTGCTTCCACCAAAGGGCGTTCTAAGTGTTATCTGTAATGACAATTAATCTCCATATACCTTGTTGTGTGTTACAAATAAGCAAGTGAAAATGAAACCTGAGCTGAAATATAGTGGAAGGTCCTTAGCTGAAAAGCTTATATCATCAGTTGGCTGGCAGAGCATAGGTTGACTTTCAAGGCATTGTAGAAAGGTCAATCAATTTGCTCAGCCATTTGCCTTAGGGACCCAACCATAGTAACTGCTAACATGCAGTATGCGGCAGCATTTAGAAAACAGTATCCAATGTAAGCTGACATTTGATCAATTTACTGTAAATTGGTTTTTTTGAGCTTCCATAGATTGTTTGGGAGCTGGAATTTCTGTTTAGTCCTGAAGAAATGAATATGTTTTCTTTCCAAAGTCTGCTTCCAGATACAATGAACTGCTAAACTACACGAAACCTTGGATAATTTATTAATAAGTGATTTATAATATTACAGATGTATTCGAATGTTCTGTTAGATATAAATAAAGTGATGCCAATATGCGGAAGCTGAACTCATGAAGCAAAT
>JAOYMU010000252.1:27764483-27780833 GCA_025802295.1 Psammodynastes pulverulentus | reverse complement strand
AAGACTTGTGGACTTCAAGTCCCAGAATTCCTGAGCTAACATGACTGGAGGAGGAATTCTGGGAGTTGAAGTCCACACATCTTAAAGCTGTCAAGTTTGAAGACCCCTGTTTTAAACTGATACAAATATGCTCTTATTGCAATCCTTGAGATCAGTCTCAATAGTACTATCTGCATAACTAGAGGTTCACTTTCAGGATCTGACTTTCTCTTCAGCTTGTTTAACCATCACTTATTTTCTCAATAGTTACTACTTATTAGTTTCTACTCTTTCTTCCAATAGTTGTTTAGTCACTTTGCCTTAAATCATCTACATCATCCAGAAATCAGAAATGCAGTCATACAGTGCAGCAGAAAGGAAAATTTTACAGTATATGTCCTAAAACTTTTGTGACTAGAAAGAATCCTTTAGAACAGCTATGTAATGATGTAGGAACGCAGTCAGGGGAATAATAAGTAAGGACCTGGAAATGCAGTAAGGATGGCTTATCACATTTGAAAATAAATGAAATAATTCAGTATAACTGGCTTTTAATATTCTAAATATCCAAAGTTTGAAATTGTCAATTTGCACTGTTGTAAAGTCCATCTTCCAAAGAACTTGGCCTGAGCTTCAAAGTCTAAATGAAGCTTCAGATGGGCTGATTTTTCTAGCAATAATGCTGCATCAAAAACATAGTTGGCATACCATGTTAGAATACCAGAATAGGTAGGACGATCTGGAGGACAAGCGGTATCTGTGATGTTTCAATATTGTTTATCTAGGCCTTTAAAGAATGGAAAGAATTTTATCAGCATCTTAGTAGATCTTTAACACAAATCTAAGATAGCTGGGGGGTTGCTCTTCTGAGCTACAGGCATTTACATTTAAGCCATGGTTTTTGCCAATTGGTTAGTGACCTCAGTTGTAGCCCTCCTGAACAAAATAATGTTTGTTGACTTTGCAAGAAAAAGCCTGTCTATGTAAGAATTTCAATAATTTAAGTTGCTTCACATTGATTCCCAAGGCCATTTGAAACTAGAAAATAATTAAGGGATTTTAGCCAAGACCTTATCTTAAAGACATGAGCATTCTTGTTTTATTCTCATTATTCAAGCACTGAAACAATCCTAATAAACAGTATAATCTCAATCTCTCTTTCTCCCTTATTCTCACACAGATATATTGGCTCAATTGAGATGTCATATTTCTGTTCCAGTATGTGATTACTTTCTTAAAGAAGTCATTATTTATTAAACCACAATTAAAATGTAATTTATTACATTGTCCAAGCTGGAAACTGGTGGGAATGTTCTGTATATGCTAACATTTGAAATCAAACTCAAACTGTGTATAGTTCAAATGTCGTTTTGGGGGGCAAGAAAAGGTTGTGGATTTGGGAAGAAGATCTGGGGAGAAGACTTTCAAAAAGGTCTTAAGTCAGTCTTATATATATTAAAATTTGCACTTTAGCATATTGAAGATGTTATGACTAGATGTAATAGGTTTTGTTTGAAAGCAATGGCTAAAATATATTAAATTATGAAGCATAACAGTAGAAAAGTTATCAACACACTATCACATTGTATTTTTAAGTCAAGGGATTTATGCTTTGGCATCTGTTCATAAAATGTGTTTATTTAATTGTTCTTAAACTTCAAAAAGTAATCTATAAAGCTTGAAATTCAAGATATTAACTGAAGTTTAGAGTCACAGGCAGGGCAATTTTTTTCATGTTCTCAAAGTCTTTCAATATTGGAACCACCAGAGAATAATAGTACCCTGCTTGCAACAGTTTTGCAAGAGGAACAAAAAGGCAGAGAACTGTTTATATTTCTTTTCCCTTTCATAGCATTAAAAAAAGCCTTTCAACTCCATGCAATCAGAAGGACTGAGTTTATATCATCTGAATCTTTAAGCTAAATTTTCACTGATTAGGGCTGTGAGGGAAAACAGGTTTGAATTCACAATTTCCTAGGCTCACTCATGGCACATTGGCAATCTCTTTACTGAGGAATAAGCTGCAGCAATAGGAAGAGAGGGATTATGGATCTTAATGTAGTGATAAGAAATGGTGTATCAATCTTGGATTACTCCTGTTCAGATAAAAAATGTCTCTCACCTCAGAAGGCTCATTCGATCTATCCCAGGGGTGTCAAACTCGCATCAACATGGCGTTGTCACGTGACGTATCACAACTTTTCCCCTCTTCGTTAAAACAGGCGTGGGCATGGTCAGCACGTGACACATGAGTTTTACAGCCCTGGTGTATCCTATGACCCAAGAATACTGTTCTCCTGGTATAGGAGTGTTGCCACTTTGTACTAATTAAATAGAAATATACCATATGATTTTTTTTAAAAAAAGGTTGGAACTGAAGCCCTGTGAAAGAGGTTTTGCTTTATTGTTAATTTATGTCTAGGCACATGTTGATAGTAATGATAATTATGATGGATTTTAAGCTAATAACTGCTTTGTTTGTGGTGTTGATACAGGAAGAGCTTTATTAAATCTTTCCCTGGTGCTATTTTATTGACATTCTGTAATGTATATAGATCTGTAATTGTGTTAATTATAATCAGTTCCAAGAGCTGCTTTACAAGAGATACTGTTGATCTGCTAGTGCATTCATCTTCATTGCCTATCTAACCAGGGGTATGTTCCTACCGGTGCTGCTACCGGTTTGCTGAAAATGCACATGAGCGCCTACCATGCATCTACCGCACATGCATGAGCACGTACGAGCCTACCACGCATGTGCACGGCACTCCTAACTCATGCCGTGCCAATCAACCTCACAGCTGATCATCGGAGGAACCGGTTTGGCTGATCTGGTAAGTTTTTTGCTACTGGTTTGGCCAAACCGGTAGCTGTTTTTCCTACCAGTTCACCTGAACTGGTAGTTTTTAAAAGGGTTTTTTTTGCTACTGGTTCGCCATACTGTACCCAACCCAGAGATACCTTTGAGAAGATACTCACTTTCAGAAGCAGCTTTTCAGTGTGATTTTAGGAAGCTGCTCTAGAAAAGTGATGGCTTTTAATGGACTGCGTTTTTCTTTTAATATTATGAACTGCCTGGTAAATTTGATAGAGAAACAGTCATGATAAATAAATATATTAAAGTTACAAATTCACCCTTCTTCAGAATGGGCAAAGGGGGTTATTGACTAGAAGTGAGCATTGTATATCTCTCCCACGATTATTTTTTGTTGTTCTTATGGGTAGCTAGAAAGAATTGATTTCAAACAGTAATTAAGATTTAATGGGTATGCATGTGGGTAGACGGAAAGATCAAACAGCAGAACTTATGAAATATAGGCATTATTTTTCTACTTGTTTACGGGTTTTGTTTGACTTTGCATGAGATCTGAAAGTAGGGTTGTATCTGGTCTGAAATATTTATGACAAGAATCATGATTACAGGTTAATATTTATTGTTGGTGGATGGGTAAATAAACTATTCTACAATTAATCTAGAATTGAATATGTACAATGATCTCCTGAAAAGTAGGCAGTATGCTTACGGATGCACAGTACATAGACAATCTGGTCTAGCAGTTAAGTCACCAGGCTAGAAGCCAGGAGTCTATGAGTTCCAGTCCAGTCTCTAAAAGCCGGCTAGGTGACTTTGGGTCAGCCATTTTCTTTCAACCCAATCCACCTCAGAGGATTGTTGTTGTGGGGAAAAATAGGAGGAAAGAGGAGTTTTATGTATGCTTGCTACCTTGAGTTACTTATAAATAATAAAACAAATAAATACATGGACAATTTTGCAAGCAAAACAATGAGATATTTATCAGTAAGGAGCAAGACAGATTATCCCTGCCTTCAATCTGCAGAGGCCAATGTGACCTCCATATCTTTCAATGGTTAGATGTGAAATAAAAACTAAAAGGGTGAAATGTTGTTGGAAACAAAGCCACAGCCACACATCCAAAGGGTTAATCAGAAGCCCAGCCATCATTACAACTCTTTTGTGAGCCCTGGCAGAGAACAAGGTACAACACAGACAGCTGCAGCTTGAAAGAATCCCAATGACCTAGATTCTCAACTAGATTACTGTCTGCTTGGGCCCGTGTTGCTCTCCCGGCATTGTGAGACTGGTTTCACTTGCTCAGACCAACTGGCTCACTGTGCTGACCCATTTTACCATGGCAACTTGATTTGCTGTCCCAGAGCTCAAGAAAAAAAACTTAGGATTGCAAGATTAAGTAGTCTAGCTCCTTTTTACAGAAAAACAATTGCTTTTAGCAAACACCCAGTGAAGAAAACGGCACTGTCTATTAGATGTGGAAGGTAGAAATGAACAACTGTATCATTTTGAAATCGGTGTTCCTTGTCTCCATTTTTTTAAAAAAACTTTGATGCATCATCCTGTTAAATCCGTCGTTTTGTTTTCTTTTTGCCAACTAGTTCGTTACCTCTTCTCTTGTGAACTTGCATAACTTCATAAAAGGATTTTACACACAACATGCCAATGCCACTTGTTTCATATTCAAACTCGGATGAAAAGTCATTTCGGTCACTATACGCTAGCTGCACTTTTGTGTGTTGTTTTGTTCTAGGTGGGAGAAGGGTCAAAGAGAAGGATGGGACAGAAGGAGGCATTAGAAACAGGAAACAGCTTTCCTGAATCCCATTTCTGTAAAGATAAATGCTCTAAGGACAAATTTTTGCATTCTGCCTCATTTCCTGAATTTTCAATTTTCATCTCGTAAAAGAGATTCCCATCTTTAAGGCACTCTCAACTTATGTGAGTAGAAATATCTGCTGAACACAGCATCAGTAATATATCTGATAAAGCCATGAATTAAAAACACTTTGGACTTTAAAGCATCAAAGTGAGTAAACATGTAGTTATCATACGGATACTCTGATTCTTAACAACAGGAACGTATCTATCAATAAAGAAAAATGGAGATCGGACGTGATTTCTGGTGGGGAGGGACACCGATTATTATTCATTTATTTAGCCCCTGATGAGAACTGACAAAGAAGCAATCAAAGATGGGTTTTGCTTTGAATTAAATTTTATTTCAGCAATGCTTTTTGCCCTGTTCTCATCTTTCTGCTCCCCTGCTGGATTATTATTCTTGCTGAGTTCTTCCCTTGCCTCATAAACAGATCTTAAGAGTCATGGTGGTGCAGTAGTTTGAATGCAGTGCTGCAAGCTACTTCTGCTGACTTCTGGCTCCCAGCAGTTTGGCAGTTCGATTCCTACCAGCTGAAGGTTGACTCAGCTTTCCATCCTTCTGAGGTTGGTAAAATGAGGACCCAGATTGTTGGGGGCAAAAGGCTGACACTGTAAACTGCTCAGAGTGGGCTATAAAGCACTGTGAAGTGGTACATAAGTCTAAGTGATATTGCTATTGTTATCTTTATTCTAAGTAGAGGTTAGAAATAGGTAGAAAGGTTTTCTGACAGATAATCATTTCCTTTTAATATTGTCTGAGACTAAACTGGTCTCTTGCTACCCCGAGGAGACAAAGAATGTGTATACTTATATATTTATATGTTATGTTCATACTTGTACTTGTTTTTCTCATATATGCTTGACAAATAAAAATAAATTTAAAAAGTAAGAACAAATAATAAAGAATCCAACATCTTAGTAGGACTTTAGATGAGAGTGGGTTGTTTGGGACCAAGACCCTTTGGCTATAGTTATTCTCAGGGCACTTGAATGAATATGTCGTCTGGAATCTCTGTTTTCTACAAGAAAGTTTCTGTTAACTTTCACTCAAGCTGGATCATAAAAGATGGTGCCTGATTTATGTTCTCAGAATCTCCTAATATATAAGATTGTGATTTATAACTTCCCTTAAACTAGGTAGCTGCTAATAAAATTGTTCAACAGCCCTTCTTAAAAGTGCTGATTACCTTGTATTCAATTTATGATAATGCTTTTTCCCATCCAAGGTTTTTCCAGTATACATTTTCTTGATGTAATCTTTTTTAAAATGTAGAAAAGTTTTTACTATTTGTGTATAATTTTCAGCAGTGTACCTTCCTTTTTAGTCACTTACTTTTGGCAGAATCTTGCACAGGGTAAAACAAATTCTATCCAGTATTTGATTCATGCTGTCGTCTATGCAGCTTCAAAATCTGATCAAAGTGGAATATCCAGATTCATACTCAAGGAGATCTGTGGCTAAATTGTTTTGAAGCCTTAGCGAGGTATGGAACACCTAAAAATTCATTGTCTGAATTTTCCAGTTGGATCAGACTGCACAATAAAAGTCTCATCCGGTAGCAACCTTATTCAATGTACAAAGCTGATTCTGTGATTATGAGAGAAAAATAACTTATTTTAAATCTAAGTTTTTAGTAAGCATTACTGCGCTGTAGGCAGTACCAATTTTTCTTTACATCAAAACTGCCACCTTCATGCAACATCTTGTTTCTAGCTGGAGGTGAGATCAAAACACTTGGAGACTGAAAAGTGTTTCTTAATGGTAGTTAGTTATTTTCACAGGTATGCTCAAATTGCAAGTATTAAATTCTAGCAATGAATAAGGCTTTTATTTATGCTAGTGAAGTCACACAAAAAAAAGTCCCATAAAAGTCTCATAATGAATTGCTTGTTCTCTTTTAAGTGCAAATTAATACTTTACAAATATATGATCAAATTATATTGTGGATAAAGCTGTGATACTAGGTGTCTTAACTAATCTTATTTCATAAATTCACTCAAAGTAGTCATTCAGGGATATGTGTGAGAACAAGTTCAGGTTTGTTTGGCGATCCCTTGTGATCCAACAGACCAATGGGTAGATCAAATGCTTTATTTGTTTTTTTTAAAAACAAATTAAATTAAAAAATTAAAAATTAAAGTTTTTAAAATTAAAAAGTCAGCTCCAATGGATTTTTTTTAAAATTTCAGTGATGTGTTATCTGGAAAGAATGTGTTTCCAACACTGAAGATATTTTTACAGTGTGTAGTGACAATTGTGAAATTGTTACTTGATGAACGTGAAATTATCTCCAGCAATAGATTATTTTGGGTGGATGAATTCTGGATTATAATGCATTTTTCATTATAAAAATGAATTTCCAGCTTTCCAAAAACAATGCAAATACTCACTGTTCTCAAAACATTACCCTACCTATACAACCAATGGGTGAGGGGGGACTTTTCTCTCTTTCCTTGAAATACATGCCCTGTGTGTGTCTTAGCTTTTATTTTTAAAAACTTTAAACCTGATGGCAGGCTTGTGAACTTTTCTGTGATGGAGATGAGCTACTCTGATTAAAACCATCAAATTAGTCAATCATGGCTAATTCCTCAGTTGGATTGAACAAGAATTCTGTTAGGTAAAGTGTCCATTCTTCCATATCTTTATGAAAGTTTACACTGATTATTGAATCTTAAAATGCTAAGAATAGTTTTGATTTGGGTTATCAAATCATAATTTAGAGAACTGGAAGGGAAAACAATGAAGTAAAACAAAGCATTCACAAGCCAGGTATTTACATTTATATTTCCTTCAAGGAGAGGCTTATGCATATGCTTTGAGCTTTCAGTCAGTATTATACAAACATGGACTTTGTATAACAAATACAATTACCTTGTGCTATATCACAATTATTGTTAGATTGATCAATCCAATTAAAAACATCATAGGAAGTGGAAATTCCGTTCCTTAATATTTTACAATTGGAAGGTAAAAAATCACTTTGCACAGAATAGCATTTATAGCTTGCAATTTTGGAGAAAATCATTTTTTTCTGAGCTAATAATAATAACAAACAATGTCTGCATTAACCTTTTCATATTCTGGTTTTTTTTTTCTCACCCTCTCTCCATTTCCAACAGTGTATAGGAACTGATAATTGAAATGTTCAGTGTAAATCAGGCAAACTCCGACTAAAGCTGTGTGCATAATGCATTAATCTGAGAAAAATGCATGTCTATCCCATGACTCACAGAGCAATTAAAATGTATTACAGTGAATTAATTTCCCATAATAACTATGACAGAGCTGATGATGAATAATAAAGACTTAATTCACTTACTTAAAAGAATAAGTAAAAATGATAACAATCTTCCATAAAGAGTGAATTTGCATCAATCTCATAATTTCATTTCAGGTACTGTTTGATTATTTATTTATTTTTTGCTGCATGGAAATAATAGCAATATGTACACTATATCGCACAGATCTTGTAATCTAGATAAAAACAGCTATTTCAACAGACCAAAGGCAATTCTATCAAAGTATAGATGGCATTAGAAATTCTGAAAATGGAAAAATGCTCATAAAAACACAAGTTTGCATTATATGGATGAGCTGAAGCTTTATGGAAAATCAAAAATTGATATTCAGTGATTAATAAACAACTTCAGAATCTTTAGCAGAGATATAGTCCTGGAATTTGACCTAGATAAATGTGCTGCAATAGTAATAAAAAGGATATAATCATGAATGGTAATGGAATTGAAATGACTAAACCATGAGGAACCAGATGAAGCCTATAAGAATTTGGGTATTTTCCTGTTGGGTAGTATCAAACATTGATGAATTAAACATGTGATTAGTTAAGAATACATCCAAAGAGTGAGAATATTGCTAAAGACAAAATTGAACAGTGGAAACACCATTAAAGCCATCAATATTTGGACCATACCTGTAATACAATACACTGGTGGAATTACTAGCTGGATACAAACTGAACCTGGATAGTTTGGACCCAAAAACAAGAAAACTTCTGAATATAAACTATGCATTACATTCCCATTGTGATTTTATATTATATCTTCCTATAAAAATGAAGGCAGAGGTTTACTTCAAGTCAAACAAAATGTCCCCCCCCAAAAATTCTCTATTGCCTGATTACATAAAAGGCAGCCAAGAATAAGAAGTGGTGCAAGTTAAAAATTGGAATTTACTAAATGTACAGGAAACAAAAAATTAATATCAATCAAAATAAAGTAATACAAACACAAACAAAATGCTGATGAAGGAAAGCATTATGTGGTCAATTTCTACAAAAAAAAATAAATTGAGGGGAAAGCAGATACAGATAAAACCTGGCAAATGGCTTACAACTGGAACATTGAAAAAAGAAACCAAAGACTTGATTTTGGCTACGCAAGAGCAAGCCATTATAAACTAATGCAATCAAGGCCAGAATGGGAAAAAAATCATGATTCAAAATGCAGATTGTGTAAAGAAACAGAAGAATCAGTAGTTCATAAACAAAGCTTATACAAGAAGATTGCACAAACTGATTGCAAACAACAACATAGCACAATTGCCAAAACAATTCACTGGAAAAATTACCATATGCCTATAATGAAAAATTGATGGGAATATATTATTGAAAAAGTAGTTGAAAATGAAGAGGCTAAAATATGAAATTAGCACATTGATACAGTCTTGGTTCATAACTCTAGCTGAAAAAAAAGAAATAGTGGATAATTGATATGGCAATACCAGAAGATAGTACAATAGAAGACAAAGAATTGAAGAAGATAACAAAGTATTAAGATTTGAAAATTAAAACTGAAATGGAAAGATTATGACACAAAGTGGCCATAGTAATTGCAGCATGGGTGCCGGATTTAAAAAAAGTCTGAAAATCTGCACCTTGACAAAATTTCCATTTGTCAGTTGCAAAAGGCCACATTGCTTGGATCTGCACATATACTACACTGAGACATTATGATGTCTAGGTTCTTGGGACAATTTGGTGTGCATTAAAGCCAACACCAACTAAAGAACTGGTAGCTGTGACTTCACATAGCTGGGAATGGATAATAATATATAATAAAAACACTCCAGACATAACAGTTATCAATAACATAGGCAAAAAATATTTGGATAGTGGATAATGCACAACCTGGAGACAGAAGAGCAGAAAAGAAAGAACTAGAGAAAATCACAAAATACAAAGACCTTTGTCAAAAGAAAGCAAATTTAGTACCAATAGTAAATAAGTGCCTTGGGTTTAATCCCAAAATATCTGGACCACCACTTGAACATCATTGGCATTGATAAAATCATCATCAATCAATTGCAAGAGGCAGCTTTAGTTGGAACAGCTTACCCTGTAATGATATCTTTAACACCTCCTATCCTAGGTCCTTGATAGGTAGATAGATAAAAGGCCTAATCCAATCTAAACCTGTGGCTGACTGTGCAATCAACATCAACAATAATAATGTCTGTGGCTTAAGCAACAGGCTTTTGTGAGCTTTCCTTTCGTATGGTAATTTGGTGATTCTATGGCAACCATTAATAAAAGAAAGGAAGAAAAGCTGCAGTAGCAAAGGATCAATTCATGTTCAGGGTATCTATAAGAATAACTGCAAGTTTTACCTTCTCGATGCAGAAGATGTCTTATGATAGGCAAGGAATCTGGTTTAAGTCAAGGAAGAAATGATTTCTAGAAGAATGCCACAGTTGCATCCAAAATTCACTCAAAGTTGCTTCTGTGAAATTTGTACTCATTTAAAAATGCCCTGAACCTTAATTGAGAATATCATTCAGGGATTTCAGTATAAATAATTGGTTGTTTAAGAGATGTTCATTATACAACATCATACTATTAAATCAGCCATGACTAACCTAAGATTGCAAAGCCACTTATGTCCTAAATTCTCTCCAAAAATAGTCTGCAAAATAAATATGTAAGTAACAGCCATGTTAAAAATATTTAATTAACAATTGCCATGACCTAACTTTATTTATATGTCTTTACCTTATCTACCTTTTTAGACCAAGTTTCTTAACTTTGGGAACTCTAAGATGTATGGATTCCAACTCCCAGTATGCCCAGCCAGTAACTTGGCATCTTGAATTGCCAAGATTGAGAAATTCTGCTGTGGAGAATAATCCCTGATACTCTTCCTAAAGACTAAAAATCTGGCTTTTAGCTGAAAAGAAGCTTGCTGTAAACGACATCTTCGGTAAACATTCATTTTAACATTCTCAGATATTCTTTTAATCCTCCCATTCATACTGTTTTTTTACCTTCACTTTTCAGATCTAAGCATCTTGGGAAAGGGATCTGAAACCATGAAAGATCCCTTTCACAAGATGCGTAGAATCAGAAATCTGAAGAGAAAATGATTTGAATAGGAGGAGAGGATTAAAAAAAAAAAAAGACCATGGAGAAGTAAAATTACATTTATCTTGGATGCGGAAAAAGATAAAACTCCATATAGGGATCTGGCAATACTATGTTGCCTATAGAATCTGAAAGGTATACATGACAGAAACAAAGACTTGGTGTCCCACAAAGTGTTAAAAGAGAGAAAAGATGAAAATCAACTAAAGATGATCCAGATATTAACAAAAAGTTACATAAATTGTAATATTATTTAGGAAGAAACAATATAATTTGATAACAATCTGAATAACGAAAATAAATGAGGTTCAATTTACAGGCATGGTACTGTCTTCTTCCACCCAATCTATACAATAAGAATTGTATTTTTGTTGGCAGGTACTTTATTTTCTTATTGAAATGGTAAAGACTGTAAGCATATCAGGCCTTGCTTCAAACATGAAAATTCTATTGACAATTTGTTCTTCACATGAACTGACCACATTAGTGGTGAGATTCAATTTTTTTTACTACCGGTTCTGTGAGCGTGGCTTGTAGGGTGTGGTTTGGCTTGGTGGGCGTGGCTTGGCTTGGTGGGCATGGCATGGCGGGCATGGCAGGGGAAGGATACTGCAAAATCCCATTCCTTCTCCACCCCACTAACCTTCTCTCCAGCTCCATTCTCCTGTGCAGGGCAACAAAAGCAGACCAAGCTGATCAGCTGGGACTCGGGAGGTAGAAAATAGATGGGGTGGGGCCAGTCAGAGGTGGTATTTGCCGGTTCTCTGAACTACTCAAAATTTCCACTACCAGTTCTCCAGAACTGCTCAGAACCTGCTGAATCCCACCTTTGGACAACATCCTTGAATGAATCTATAGAAGACACTTGGGTGGCATGTTCTAGGCTCCCATTCAGTCTTTGAATTGGTTAGGAAAAATCATTTATGTGTTACCCACATAGGATGCCTTCTCCACATGATATTTTATGAAAGTATTTATTGTTTGAAAACCCACTCCAACAGCCCACCCTAACAGTGGATAACCTCAAGCTTGATGTCAGTGAATTTAAAGCTGCAATCCCTAAACAATGTAATTCATAAGAGCTTCCTTTTGAATAGATACAGTATGTCTAGAAATATTCATAACACGTTGTGGCCAAGATGAAATTCATCTTTCTTCATGATAAAAATTGATAAAATTGGCAGAAATTGAGAGACGGCAGTTCTTTATATACCTCTAATTGCTTGTTTACTTATTTTTCAGAAGTCTTCTGTGTCTAATATATGTAATAGTAGTCATTTTCTTAGAGAAAAATCAATACCAGTTTGCCTAAGGGTAAAAACCAAACCTCACATGCAAAATATAGGCATCAAAAGACAGTGCTCACTTTTGTCTCTATGTGTGTATGAATCTGAATTATGGCAGAAAATGAATTAGGAGAAGACTACAAATAATCCTTTCACTGCATGACATTTCTCCACTTAAATTCCCTCCCCAAGCTGTTGAGCCCTTTTATAAAGTTCTAGACACAGATTAATGTTCACAGGAATGTACTTCTTTAACCGGCTGTGGATAGTGAATTAAATAACCATGAATTAATGAATTAAAGTGTGGGGAAGCAAACAGCTTCAAAGTAGAAAAACAACTGACCCATCTCAGCATCTTTTCTCCTCCAGGGCTTCTATCAAATTTCTTCTCCATGTTTTTATGAGCAACGTTCAACCTCATTGCTAGAAGGTCATGGCCATGCTTTGTTAATGCTGTGCATATTATTCATAGTGCTTTGGGAAGGGGGACGAAGTTATTTGTAATTACTTAATTGTGGTCATCTTCAGGCATTTTTCATTTTTGGCAGAAGAGGCTGGTATTTTAATTTACAGACGAAAACATTTGGCTGGAGCAGCACATCATGCAAGTCCATTTTCTCCCATTCAGAAAACAAAAAGTTGTTTTATTAAGATTGTTGCTTCTGGGGGAAAAATGGCAGTCAAAACCATAGAATTCCCATGGGACCTTTCCTCAAATTGCTTCTCCTTTCAGCAACAATAACCAAAACCACACAATTCTAAGAAGAAACATGAAGAAATCCTATATTTGAATATATGAAATGTGTGTGAGTTCCATGAAACACCACTCTGATTGTTCTTCTTGCTCATTTTTAGTTTGCTTGTTAGTTTTTGTATTTCATGTGCATCCCTTCTTTTCTCTGATACCTCAAGGCAGAGTCATGGATCTCTGCTGAGACCCTGGAATGAATCACCCAAAGTTATCCGAGGAGATCTCTTTTTGGTTCAAGACAGTGTGGACTTACTCTCTAAAGTCCTGGTTCAGCATTTTAGTTATTACGCTGTACTACATTGGTCCGCCAGCCTAGTTTATCCCAAATTCTAATCCATAAATTATGTCTAACAACGCGTAGTGCTGGGTTCAGAAATGGTGCCATAAACTATAATTAGGGCAACATGAGAACTTGACTAGAGTTTAATGTGGCTGTTCTTTAACATAATGCATCTTTGATGTCTTGTGTAATGGAACTGAAAAATCATGGTTAGCTCCCCCTCCCAATTGTAAAGAATGGGATTTCAGATTTTAAAACTAACATCTTTTTCTGAGATTACTTCAGGGAAAATATCTATGTAAATTTCCACAAATTAAACAATTAAAAGCGCATGACAGTTGGATACTATGTTGCATTTTCTAATAGCAGAAAATGGCATTGTTTTAAGCTTGCTTAAATCTCTCTCATGCTGGCTGGGGAATTCTGGGAGTTGGTCCAGGCTTTTTAAAGTGGATAAGTTTGAAAAATGCTGCTCTCAAGTCAATATCATTTCTTGATTAAAATCTTTGCTTATTATTGGTAATTTTTCCTCAAAATTGCATTTAACTCTGACCCCAAACAGCAATTCTTTATCACTTTGTTTTTCTGGCTGGTTTATTCAAGACATGTGTAGCATTTTCTTCACTTCTCCACACCAACGTCCTCTCTCTCTTACAAATCCTTAATTGGATAATTAGAAAGAAAGAAATGATGATGGTTTTCCCTCAGATATTTTGTTTGCAGATCAAATTTCCCACTACAGGAATCTAATGATTTTTGGCAAGGACTTTTGGAGACACTGAGACATCTAATTCATCCTGGGTTTTTTAAACAACTTTCTTTGCTTAAATTCTTCACACCACTTAGTTTGTATGGAACCTTCTCAACTATCTAAAATTTAGTAATGTTGAACTTCAAAAAAGAGAAATATTTGCCTTCTAACAACTTCTCACTCTAGCCAATAATGGGGACCCATTTCATCTCCAAATAACGATGTTAAACTTTCTGTTTCCCCACCCTACAGTGATAAGAAATAAAACTACCAGACCTATTCATTTACAATCCGCTCACTGAGTAATGGGTTAGCCTATACCCTTTAATTTTCTATTGTTTCCACAAATTTTATTTACTTTTGTGAAGAATTAGAACAGTTACTGCTTTTGGGATTTTCCTCTATTTGCAAAAATCTTGCTTTTCATCAATCCTCAAACCAAAGAGCAGTTTTTGAGCAAATTCAAAGTAAAATATTTCCCAAGCATTAAACCGGGCCCCAACTGTATAGTATGGCCGGTGGAAACTGCTATTCTGTAACATGGCTTTCACATTAAAATAGTATTTTAATGTTGAATATTATCCTGGATGAAATATCCTTGAAGAATTAAAACAGGCACCACACAAATTAAGAAAAACAGAAACAAAAAGTTCTCCATTTTTTATTCCATCAGCATTTTGGTGCGTTTTGATTAAAGCAGCTCTTTTTTTTAAATTGAAAAAGGGCTATGTTAAAAAGAGTGATACTGTCTATCTATCAGAGTTTTCTCTGTTTAAATGAACACTAAGCCTTTCATTAAAGTAGAATTCCAATGGAATTGCACACTACAAGCCTTTTTACCCTTACTGAGAATTTCCCCATGAGTCAAGTTAGAATATTGAACTGCAATAATGCCCAACTGATTAAGAGTGACGCATCCCTCAGAGAAAGCACTGTAGAAAAAGAGGCATTGTTTACAACACTTTTACAATCTCAGGGTGGTAATCCCCTTTTTTATAGTCTTCAGAACATCACAGATTGTAGATATCATCTGGTCTAAAAAAAGTTGCTTGACATTTGCAGTGCATAATGATGTGTATTTATAGGGAAAGGTGAGCATCATTAGAAAAGCATCTTCCAGATTCGACTTCCGGCTTCCAGCGGCAACGGACGGCTGGGTGGCTTTCTCCTGCCCCCAGCGCCCGAATCCAGCCACCGCTGAGGCCCCTCGGGGCCAGGGGTCCCGGGAAGGGGCGCCTGCCGTTTACGAACGGCTCGTCAGGGGTCCCCAGCCGAATTCCAGGGCTGGGAGGCCGATGCTGACGCGTTCCAGGCTCGGCGGAGGACCTGGAGGCTTCAGGCGGCGGCCATTGCTATGGCCGTCGCGTGAACCGCTGTGCCCGGTGGAGCCAGGGCCTTTTTGAAAATTGAAGCAGCGGCCGACGATTTGGAAGGAGGAGGATGCGGACCGGAGACGGCGGAATGAGACCTGTGCGCTGGTGAGCCCTGAATCGGCGTTTCGGGAGCGAAGGGGGGGGTGTTCTCCCCCCCCCTGTAGCTGACGAGGACGCCCGAATGGTAACAGGGAGGAGAGGAGAAAATAAGAAGACGTCCTACCTCCGTAAGTCTTTAAATTAAATGGATGAGAAGGAATCCGGGGCGGAGGGCGGAAGCCTCCCCCCCCCCTGAGCGGCCGCCATCCCTGAGCTCACTTTCCGGCTTCTTCTTGGAAATTTGCTGACGTTGCCTGACTTCCGGTTCCTGCCTGAGCTGTTCTACACGCCGGACTCGCTGCCCCTACAGCGCCCCCTGGTGGATTATAAAATAACTGTAGGGAATTTTAAAGTGCATCTCTTCTCTTCTTTGGGACTCTTGCCTCCCCTGAGGCCTCTGCATCCTTCAGCATCATGGCAAGAGGACATAAAGCAGCTGCTTCTGACCTGGAGAAGATCTTGGAAAAGCTGGGGAAATTGGACATAGTTGAAAGCAAGCTGGATAAGCTTGATGAATTGCAAAGAGGACAAGCAGAAATAAAAGCAGAAATTGCTGCCATCAAAAAAGATGTAAATGTGGTTCAACAAGTGTCAGAAGAAAATAAGAAGAAGGTGCAGGGTCTGGAGGGGGAGATGCGGGCGATCCGGAGGAGGGAAGAGACTAAGACAAATGAAATATTAGCAATACAGATGGACAAAATGTCTTATTTCCTTAGGTTTCAAAATTTGGAAGAAATGGACCAAGAAGATTTGAGAGA
>JAOYMU010000252.1:27647446-27665349 GCA_025802295.1 Psammodynastes pulverulentus | reverse complement strand
TAGATAGATAGATAGATAGATAGATAGATAGATAGATAGATAGACAGACAGACAGACAGACAGACAGACAGACAGGCGTGTGTGTGTGTGAGAGAGAGAGAGAGAGGGGGGGGCTGGGAACTTCAAGCCAGGCGTGTCCCTCAGCCCCTGCCTTATTCACCCCCACTGGCAGCTCTGGGCTGGACAGCAGTTTGGCTTTCCCAGCTGGCTGTGACCCCGATCCCCTCCTGTCCTCCCTTCCTCCCACTGCTGGTGGCAGAGAGGAAGGTGAGCCAGGGCTGAGCTGACCTCACTCAGCCCCCTCCCCCAGCTTGCATCTTGTTGCCCTGCCCAGACTCTCCTCCCAGCCATTCCTCGCATGGCTGGCTTTTTGCCTAGGTTTGTCTGGTTGTTGGGGGCCTGGGGAGAAGGCGCCTTGTCTGCCAAAGCTGCCAGCAGGCAGAGGGGTGGCCAGGGACTGCAAAGCTGTGCTGCCCTCATCACCCCTCTAACATCAGGCCCTCCCCTGTTCACCCACTCACCTGCCCGCCCACACCCTTTGGCCAAATGCAGCAGGCCCAGAGTGGCTCTCCCTCCCCCGCTGTCAGCCTTCATGGTAAACCCCATGAGCCCCATGGTCTGGAAGGTGGAAGGAGGGAGATCCACTCCAGGCCTGCAATATTTGGCCAAAGAGCATGGGCTGGTGGGCTGATGAGAGAGGGTCAGCCAGTTAGTGGAGGGGCAATGTGAGCTGTGCAGCGTTGAGGTCCCTGGCTGCCCCCCTGCCCTCTGGCAACTGTAGCTGACTTGGTGCTTCCTCCTCAGGCCCTTGAGGTGCCTTCTCCCCATTCCCCCCCCCACGACAGATGGACAAACCTAGGCAAAAAGCCAGCACATGAGGAGCGGCTGGGAGGAGAGGGGTGAGGGCTGGGGTGGGGTGGGGCCAGCCAATGGTGGGATCAGCTGGTTCACTCAACCACAGAAAAGGTTAGCTACCGGTTCATGTGAATCAGTGTGAACCGGCTGAATCCCACCACTGAACAAACCTATTAATTGGTAAAATCCATAATCAAAGTTTCATTTTTTTCCACCTCAAGCACAAAGTCCAGAAGTGGTTTCCAAGTAGAAACAAAAGTAATTGTATTTTTTTCTTTGATCAAATCAGTCAATTTAGCCATCTCTGCTAATTCCATCAAATTTTGCAGCCATTCATCCAAAGTACGGTATGTAACAATGGAAATAAAAATTTAAATTAGGCAAAAAGAGTTATGGATTTCAATTGGAACTCCTACTGAATGGTAGTGATGAACATATTATTGCTAAGGTTTATAAATTGTTATTAAATTTGAATTTGGAGAATGAATATGTAAAGCATTGTATGATTCAGTGGGCAAGAAACTTTGGATATAATGTAATGCTTGAACAATGGGAGAATATGTGGGCAAAAGGTCTAAAATGTACACTAAATTATAATTTAAAAGAAAACTTTTAATGATGTATCATTGGTATCATTTACAATGATATATCATTGATATTTAACATGGGATAAGTTGTCAAGAATGTATAAATGTATTTCAAATGAATATTGGAAATGAAAATGTAAAGAAGGGACCTTTTTTCATTTATGGTGAACATGTGATAAAGCAAAGTAATATCGGAGTAGGAATCACATCTTAATACAGAAGCTTCTCAAAGTGAATATAAAGATAAAGCCAGAAAAATTTCTTCTGGGTTTAATGGAAACAGACTTGGGAAAAAATGGAACTTTGATGTTATATATGTTGATGGCAGCATGATTAGTTTACACACAAAAATGCAACTTTAAGACTTGAGTTCAATTCCCAAAATTCTTTATCCAGCACGGTGACTGAGGAATTCTAGAAGTTGAAGTCCACAAGTCTTAAAGTTACTGAGGTTAGACAGCCCTGCTCTAGAGCATTATTGGCTGATGCCTTTCATTGGGTGAAGAGTGGTGTATCCCACTAGTCTTAACTATAGAGTCTGAGAAGGACTCTGTTTTAATCAAATGGCAAAATAAAATTCAATGCCAGTCCTGTAGTATAGAAAAAGAGAGGGATACAATGCCTTTGGCCATTCTACTGAAGCCTCTACCCTTAGGTTAAAATGTAAATTAGCAAATCCTTGGAATCCTATGGCTTCATATATAATGCATGCTTATTGATCCCTAGTTCTGAACAACGACATTCTTAGCAAGCTGAGTTTAATTTTGATTTGTTCTTTAATTATCTGCTTGAAATGAACATGCATTCCACATGATCCAGTAGCTAATCTAAAATTTATTTATGCTTCACTGATATTGTGGACACCTCCCTAACAAAAGGGAAAAGAGAATAATTAAACTGAATTGAGCATAAGAAAATATATCAAGGGATACATCCCTTAGCAGGGATTACCTGCATATTTAAATTGATGGGGATATTGATGGTTTGTGATGGAAGGATAGCTTTTAAAAGCAGCTGCTGGGAAATCACTCCAGCCCTGCTTCATCCTCTTCTTTGTTTTCCCTAAATGAATGGCTTTAAGCTGATAAATTGAAAAAGAAGAAAGAAAAGCCATTATCATAAGACATGTTGGTTTTGCAGAGGAAGAGATGGATGGATGGGGTGATTTAACTATTGAACCGTGACGGTGCTGAGACGGGTCTCTATGACTTCCTTGTCTGTGAGCTACAGTGAAGGTCAAGGGGTTATTGCTACAAGGAGGTCAAGTGAAATATTAATGTGCAAGGAGTCCTGCCATGCAGCTTGATGCTTTCTCCAGTTTGCCAACAATGAACCATCAGTCATCGTTGAATCTATGGAAAGACAGGAGATTAAAGAGTGGAAGAGAAGAAAATGACAACTAACAAACAGCAAAAACTTGTATGGGATTTTTCACTGCTTATTTGCTGAAAACAAAAGCGTGGAAGTAAATGGGTATAGCCATTCTTAAGAAGATGCTTTGGCTGGGTTACCTTCAAATAAAAGAAGACCCGTTAATTTCATACCAATGAAGATACTGTAAAATAATACAGGGCTTGGCAATATGTCTGCAGGATCAGACAAGCTCACTGATTCCTTCTTTTGTGTCTTCCAGTTCCCTACTGCTAAAGTAGGTAATATTTTAAAAAAATATTCTGTTGTTTTGTTTTTTTAGGGGAAAGCAAAGCTGGCATACTACTAAGTACCAGACTCAAAACCTCCTATTTTTATCATGTCTAAGAACCATGCTTAGGCCTCATAATTCTCTTATGAGGTTGCAGTAAAAAATATTGTTTAGATTTTTGCAAATCTGCTTAGGCCTCAAAAACAGGTAAAGTTGAAGGAAGGACTTTGGTAAAAATATAACAAGTGGTGGGGTGTATGGTCACCATTGCCATACCTTAATCCAAGTATGACTATAGATCTTTTGTTGACAAATATTCTGTGCAGAAACATAACATTCAGGAACTGGGAAGCAGCTATAGCTTAACATATTTTGTACTTGGCCATCTTTTTGTACACTGGTACAAAAACATTGAAATCTAAGTTCAAATTTTAATCTAACACATCTATATGATAACAATGTGTGTTCTTATTTTCTATATTTGAATCATTATTTATTATCCAACAGCATTCAACATTGTATTTTGGAAGAAAATCTTTAGACTAAATGGCTATATAAGAATTGAAACTCTCCTAAAAATTAATTTATGCCTACTAAATATAAAAATTGAATAGAGCCAGACTATTTTTGTTTGTAATTTGAAACCTTTTGTAATTTAAACCGGAGGCAGACATTGGAGTTTTTTTTAATGACCACTGCTTTACATGTTTATTTGTACTGACAGCTAAAGTAGATGAGACCATATAACATAAGTAGATATGACTTTCTAAGGTTTTCCTGATTTTTAATACAATATCCAGTTATTACTGGATTTTAAGACAGAATTTAAGCTAAAAGAATCCACTCCAATAAAATTATTTATTTATTTAATCTAATTTATATTGCTGTCCATCTCATGGGATGTAATTAGGTGGCATGTAATAATCCAACAGAACAATAAATATAAAACAATAATTAATTGAAACCATTATATAATACTTATTAAAATAATTAAAATTATAAAAGCAGAACTAAACAAGAAAAGAAAAAAATGAATGGAACATTATTAATAATAATAGAACCACTGCATGAATTCACACATCTGCTGGGATTCCCCAGGCCTGCTGGCATCACTAGGTCTTGAGGGACCTTTGAAAGCTCAGGAGTGATGAGGTTGATTTTATCTCTAGAGGCAGAAGATTCCACAATGTGGGTGGCCCAGCAGAAAAGGACTACCATCTAGTCCTGCCAAATGTAGTTCCTTAGAGAACAAACATGCCCATTCTATTTGATTTGGTAGGACAAGCAGGTTAAATTGGGAGGAGGAAGTCCCTCTGATAGTCTGTAAGGCTTTAAAGATCAACACCAGGACCTTGAATTGGATCCAGAAACAAATCAGTTAACAATGCCATAAAAATTGATGCAATGTATGGTTTAGCAGAAACATAAATAACTGCTTGCACAACTGCATTTTGCGCAGCTAAAGTTTTCAGATACTCTTCAGTGACAGTCCCAAGGAGAACACATTGTAATAATCCAACTGAGGGGAGACCAGGGTATCACTGACAACAAGTTGATCTAGGAACAGGCACAACTTCACGTAATGTGAAGTTGTGCAAAGGCTCTCCTAGCCATGACTGTCACATGTTTCTCCAGCAGGAGTCATCAGTCCAAGAGTACCACTGGATTGTGCATAGGGTCTTTTGGGCAGTGCTTCCCCCATGCAACACCAGTTATTCTTGGTGGAAGGGTCCATAAATTTCTGTGTTACTGTTCTAAAGTTCCCAGATATTATATAAAAAATGCTCCAAAAATGTTTGAAGACATTTGCAACCCAGAGTCAAAACATTGCTCAGTCTTGTTTTAACCAGTACTTGTTTCCGATTTAACAATACATTGCTAATTATGCCTATCTAGGAAGGGTCACATATAGATGATAAGAGTTTTCTGAAAAATTCCATGGCAAATGGCCACCTTATAAACACTGCTATAATTACTGGTTGTTTAAATGTATCAAAGCACCGTCAAGCAAATTAATAAAAAGTCTTACACTAGCACTGACTGTGATTTAGTTTTGTGAATTACCCGTAGAGAGCAAAGTTTAAAACTCATCAGGATTTAATTTAATATAACTGATGTCCTTTGGAACATCCAATCTTTTTTGTTGTGTTCTTGGCAACAACAAATCTCTGTGTTTTAAACTGATTTCCTCACTTTCATATATTATTTTAGAATTAAGTGTCCAAACATTTTTGTACTTCAGATGAAATGAGACATCACTATCTTGTTCCAAATGTGTGGGTGGTTAGTAACTCAATATTTTCCCTTTTAATTAGACATTTAGATACAAGCCTTACCATTATATAAAACCAAACTTACAAACATATATAATAGGCAACAGCATTGTGTACACACTTGATCTACAAGAGCATTCACATGATGAATCAGTTTCAGTGGCTTTTTTTCCCTTAAATATTTGATTCTTATGACCAATGACCTACAAACATTAAACTTATCACAAAATATCTACCCATCACAAAAAGGGTAGAAATTATACAAAGGAACATCAATGCTCTCTGACCTCAACGTGGACATCCAATTCACAATGACAATATTGCATTCTGAAATGGAAGAGGATCATATTTCCTTCTTTTCCATAGGGCCTGTTGGCAGTTTGATAAATGACAGAATCAAAGTCTTGAAATAGCGAGGGCAAAGGCTGCCTCAACCTTTTACAGTCAATTCTGATAGGGCACAAATGAATGCCCTAATGTAGCAGAACTGGTACACCAACCTTCCTTCCTTGAAGGCTGAAGAGAACTTGAAAAAGCAAAAAAACAAAAAAAGTCTCATAATGGTTAAGCTCCTGAAGATCTAATGACAGCTGGAACTTCTTGGTGACTCCTATAAAATTTGCATAGGCCCAAAGAAATTTCCTGACTGCGGAATTGGAGGCCACAAAGTACCCCTAATATTGCGATAAAAAACAGGCTCTTCATTGCTTAAAGTATATGACAGAGTTCCCCAACCTGTTCGGCTTTGTGGACTGGCCGGGGCAGAGGTCAGAGAGGGGATGGTTTCATGTGCTGGCCCACCACTTCCACAGCCCAGTTCCGAAGGGCTGAAGGCCCAGTAGTGGGTCATGGCCCAGGGGCTAGACATCCCTGGCGTATAGTATAACTATATATACAAGTAGAAACTTAACAGGACTTAACAGGAAATAAATCCCACTGAAGTTTGCTTTTAATTAATGCATTAAAATGTATGTATGTGTCATTTCCAAACCAGAAAAATATGATTTTCCTATATTCTGAGTAACTAAAATACAGCATAAATAGAAAATATTTAACACTATCATTTTAATGCCCATTTTATTAAATGGCCTGGGATAATGAAAACATATTTCCCTACTCCAAAAAGTCAATGAAATTGGTGCCAGGTATATGTCACTGAAAAGAATATATAGTATTGGGGAGCTATCACAAAAAAAGTCCTGCTCCTGGATAGCCTTTTGTCACCTGCCAGTATGGGAGAGACCAGTGGTGGGCTTCAAATAATTTAACAACTGGTTTTCTGCCCTAATGACCAGCTGGGTAGGTGTGGCTGGGTGATCATGTGACTGGGTGGTGCTCAGGCGACAGTAAGTCTGGGTGTACTGCCAAGAGCCTTTAGTTGTAATATGGGTTTAACCAAGAGGCAGTTTCTGTAAGCAGGGCAATAAAGATTAGGCTAGAAACAACACCAGAATGTTTGTATTTTAAAAGCATAGGTGGGACCAACGTATTCAATCTGATAATGAATTTTATAAGTGTGGTGTTAGTGATTAAACAGTTCTTTCTCTGGGAACATCTGTGGAGGATGGGCAAATTATAAGATGTGCCTCACAAAACTGTGATACCAACTCAGGCGCTTTCATTCTTGCATTGCTGTGTCACACATACATACATAAAGGTCAGAGTTGGAAAGGTCACAACCCACATTTTTGTCCTTTTGACAAAATGCTAGCTTGCTGCAGATGACCCTGCCTGTCCCTTTTAGCCATTACTCTGATTGCTCTTAATGGTGGTCAGACAAGAAAAGCTCAAGGATCACACAGTGCAGGACAATTAGTGTGGATGAACATGGCTCCAAACCATCCATATCTTTCCAGATGAACTTCAGTTAAATTTTATTAAATTTGTGCTTGGAAATTCAATACCAGCTAAAGCAGCAGTGTTGCTCCCCCCCCTCCCCCCACATTCAAAGAGAGTCCATGTTGCAGACATTGTAGTAATCCAGATTTAACAAAATAGTCCATGAATCATCACCAAATTTGAATGACTGCAGATTTAATTGGTTAAAATAACTCCTGGCCATTGCCACAATCTGAGCAAACTGATGCGCAAATAATTTCTACCCTGTAGGCAAAAAAAATATCCAAGTTCTGACATAAAACTACATCTGGAATCTTCCTTTTTCCTCACATTAATATCACTATCTTACCTGAATTAAATTTCAGTTTGTTGTCCTTGTCCCTCTTCCAACCTTCAAACTCCCATCAAAGAACATAGTATCTTATTGAGATTAAACAGTTGGAAATTTATCATTCATACAGTGATGAATCAAAATTCCAGATGGTTTGTTAAATATGTTAGAACTATAGAAATAAAAAGAAATTTTGCAGCACAACACAAAGGCCAACATTCCTGGAGTGCAACTGAGGGCTCCTATCTTCTGAGACTATCCTTCTGAAGCCACCAGCAACTCTTAGACTCAACTCAAGCAAGTCTTTCAAAAGGAGATCACAACTGATTGAAAACTGCTGAAAAGAATAAAACAACGACTGTAATGTGTAGGCGCTCCATGTTTGTGAGCAAAATTATTTCCATTGCATAGCTAGCCTATGCTAAGATAAAATAGATCTAAAGAATCAGTTATATATATATAAAACCCTGACTGAAGTACATACTGTATGCTGTGTTTTTTCTTCTGTAACTTTTAGATCAATTATTATTAACTACAATATGCAATATCTCATTTTATGCCACTCTCCACATATTTGTACACCCCAGTTGTAACCTGGGTTCTTGTTTCTATTTTGTTCACCACTAGTATCTGAAAAGTTTTTATGTGATGTAGGTATACAGGTATTCCACAAATTATTACCTATTATTTAGTGATCTTTCAAAATTATGATGTACTCCTCCTCCCAAAAAAGCTACTTATGGTATGATTTTGAAGTTACAAGGTCCACACACATCTCCCCCTCCCCATGTGGTAACATAATCATATTTTGGGCACTTGGCCTCTAGATCACCTTTTCATCCATTTTCAGCATCCCATGTTCACTTGACCATGATTTTCAATTTTTTTTGCCTGTTTTCAGTGTTTACTTCTGATTAATGAGGTAACTGCCAACCATTGATCAATAACACTAACCCTCACCCATTTGATGAAGGAAAAAAGTGTGAGACAGCCTAAATAAATAGATGTGATCAATTGGTGCCTAAAATTCACAAGTGAACAAAAAGAATGGGTAGCAAAAAAAAAAAAAAAAAAGAACAAGAGCCAAGTTATTAAATGTATCAATGAGAAGCCACCATTTTATGTTTTCATATATATAATTGAGCTTAGGATTTAACATACTGAAATAGTTAGGTTTAAATGTTAATAGTTTTTAAACACTGTAATGAAAGAAACAGAGTCCTCTTTTGAAAGTTCCAATTTCCAGGTCTTTGTGATAGATATATCACAACAGGTTAAAAATATCCCATTATGTTTAAATATGTCTATGATTAGAAAGCATTTGACTGCATCAAACCATGGCCAAAGATCTGCATATTCTAGTTACATATTAGAAATCCTGCCAGCATAATTCATGCTATGAACCCAAAAAAAAAGTCAATGTCCCTGGCACATATTTTCATAGTATTTAAAAAAAAAACTATACTGCATTTTACAGGCCTTCAAAATTAAGTCATGGGGTGGAGAGATGAATGATGCAGAACCTTAGTCTCTATGTACAGCTATGAAGATTATAGTATGCCATACATGCTAGAAACTAACCTATATTCTACTGGAGGTTGAAGAACTTCAGGCAACTAATTTCTACTTGAAATTCAACATTCCTTGTGAATCGACACTGGCTTATTTTTTACTAAGCTAGTGATGCTCCAATTGTAACTGCCAGAGCTTCTTTGCCCTTATTTTGCATCTGACTTTTATTGTTCTTTTCAATGGCATGTTGTGTATAAAAGCTGGAATGGCTGCTAACATTGTATATCAGAACATTCTTTACCTTATCAGAGCCCAGAAAGGACTCTCTGTCTCTCTAACTGTACATCCATCTACACAAAGATACCATGACAGTATGAAACAATTCTAATCCTCTGTGGTTCCATGACATTAGCTATGGCCAAAAAGCAAAATGATTTATTTTCTGGTGTGATTTTTTTTCCTTTTTCCTAATATGTGCGTGTGGCCTCTTTCTGTATTTAGAAGAGCTCTTGTTACACCTCCATTCTTGATCTTTTGAAAAGAAAAGTAGCTTGAGGGTTTTTTTGCGGTTCTTCCTCATAGGAACAGCTCATATTTTATTGCTTTTATGTATAGTTTGGGTATTGGAGTAGAGGTAATATAGAAGTGCCAAAATTACTACATTTTTTTAAAATCTTCCAATAAGTATCTGTGAAAATAATTCTTACCCTTCAGGCTACCAGCTCAGGAAATCAAAACATAGAAATGTGTAGTTTTGAGATTCTCACTTTTCCAACCCCATTAAAAATCAGCCACAAGGGTTAGGGGGGAAAATTCAAGGAATTTTTCCTAAACAATAGTGCATGTGTTTTTGTGTTTGTGTTATTGTGTTTGGGGGGGTGCACATACACAAATGCACATACACAAACTTGATGCAATGATTAAGGCACCAGACTAGAAACCAGAAAACCATGATTCTCATCTTGCCTTAGACACAAAGCTAATTGGGTGACCTTGGTTCAGTTATTCTCTTTCAGCCTTTGGAAAGAGGCAGTGGCAAACCACTTCTGTAATCTTGCCAAGAAAAGTGCAGGGACTTCTCCAGGCAGTCCCCCAAAATCAACATTCGCTCAAGGCCACAACAACGAAAATGAGAAGATACTAAGAGTCGCTAGCAATGATAGTAACAGCAGCAATTTAATGTCCTTATTTCATTGGTCTGCATGAGACACTCCACAGTCCAAGTGCAAGAAACCCTGCTCATCGGCCCTCAAAAAGTTCCACATGTCCTAATGATACTTGCCTCAGGGCTGTAATTTTCTGCCTTCTGCAACTTTTACCTTAGCACATCTGGTAAAAATTAGATAAACAGATTAGTTCTGGTTCTGTTTTCAGTTAATTTTGCCAAACTCTGCCTTCCCTCGCTTCTCCACTACCGAGGAGAGACATACATTTCTAAGAGGAATAAGTGTTCTCATTTACTGGCAACGGTTAGTGATAGTACAGCCTGTGTCAAGAGTAATTAGATTTCAAGAAGTCCAGGTTCACCATGTGTGACAATAGCAGTGTATACCAATGATGTGTTTCTCTGCTGAGAGGACCTATTGGCCAGTGAAAGAAATCTCACTCCAACCCCAGCTATATGTTACTTGTAGCTGTAAAGAAATTGTAATCAACCTCCCTCCTGTATTTCCTTCACGTTATGCTAGGCGTAATTAATTCTGAGGTTTACTTTTAGAACCTTGCCTTTCACTGCAAATTTGTGCTTTCCAATTCTTTGGCTGCTTTTCTCTTGAAAAAAAATGGGTCAGTGAAGAATCTCATTCATGAGATTGAAGTTCCATGTAACTTAGGGGTTCAAGGAGCTACTTGGTCCATTTGGTTCTAAAGATGCTCTTAGGATTTCTGAATTGCTCACATGGGAAGGAGGCAGTTATGATTAGGATTATGGTTATTTATTCAATTATTATTGAATGTGTTTTCCCTCTTGTTTATTCCAGTTCTCAAAATGACTTGCAATAATGAAATCATTCAGAGTACCCAACATAATAACATTGATGCAGTGAGAAAAAAAAAGAAAACTAAATTATAATCAATCATTTATATTAAGGATTAAATGATATATGTTACAGAGCCCCAACTCTGCTAGTCCCACTTTAGTTAAAGGCACACACACACACAGCCACTACAATACAGATGGGACCTGGTTAAAAAGTGATTCCATCCCTCTTCCATTCAGTCTATTTCTCCATTAAGTAATGCCAATTATGAGATCATCACTTTCTTTTGCTCACAGATGGGCAAGCCAGATCAGGATAGGAAAAGGATGTATGGGCTCAGCTTAATGTATATATGTAGATTTACACATTTGTACCAGGTTGAGTGGATGTTTGGGAGATGTATTTATATTTAATATGAACAAAGAGAGTCTTTGTCAATTTCAGAGGTGGGGCAGGGGTTACTGCAGTAAAAACCTAGTTTATTTGTAAATTCAGATGCTTTTGCTAAGAAAAGTTCTGAGAAATGGGATCTCTACAGAAGATCTTAGGATCCTTATAGGGCCATCTGGGAATATATGTGCCTTGGGAATTTGGGTCCCAAACTGCTTAGAGCTTTAATGGTACACAGATACATCTTGAATTTAAGAAGAAAGCAAAAAGGTGACCAATCTGATTCTTCCGTAATATATAAAACGTTGTGGTAATCCAACTTGAAACATAGTAGATTGTCAGTCTCTCTGGCTAGTCTATCCTAGTCTAGGAATGACTTCAACTGGTGAAATGAATGAAGTTGATAAATCTGCTGAAGTGATCTAGATTTCAAGTGACAACAGTGGATTAAAGATTATCCTTCAAACTGAGAGACTAAGTCTTGGAGGCTGAGTGCTCATCTGTCAAGAACAGGCTGATCAATCATTTCCTAGACCAAACAGCCCTACTCACAGAGTCTCAGATTTCATTTTTTTGGTCCTAATCCAACCCATTATGACGAGGGTTGAAGGAGCCTGGGCAAAACGCCCTCAAGGTAAGAAGAGCAGGGACATTCTCAGGAAGCCACTTCTCAGTTCATTCCCTTCTTAATATTCTTTTCCTTTTTGATTCCACTCCCCTCCCCACTTTCTCTGTCCATTTTCTCTCTCTCCTATTTTTTTTTAATCACATAGTGATAAAAATTACCTTTCCTTGCATTTTTGCAAAACTTAGGAAAATTCAGAGGAAAGCAATGTAAAGAGGAGTTAGAAGGGTGGGGGACAAGCTACCTATTAAATCTGGGTGCCATCCAAAGTGATAGCATCAACAGGATTTCCTATTTAATCAAAACAATAAGTGTCCTAATATTGCAATGCAAATACTGCAACTTTCACACATGCATGCCATGTCACAACACAATCCAAAAGGAGAAGACTTTGCATCACATTGGCACAAGATTTTTTTCATCATTCATCGGTGGTCTCTGTATTAGTACCTGATGCTTGGCCCCTAGTTGCAGAACTGGCTGCACAGGCCATCTGACATGGATATTGGAAAGAAATTTGAGTTGGCTGTGTAAACATAAACTCAGTGGACTGGAGGAAATGCTCCTTCAGGTTCAATGATTGAACCCTTTTTCATCTAATCATATCCAAGGTTGAAATGATTTAAAGATTCTTGCTTTGAACGATAGATCAGGGTGGTTTTCCAGAATGCCAAAATTATGGTAAACAAGTCCAGGATTGTTGAGTCATTGCTGGTTATGTCAACACATCTCTTTAATTTATGGTTATGCTTTGATTTTCTAAGCATAAGCTTAGCTAGGCATCTTTTTTCCCCTCCTAAATATTTCACTCAGAGTTTTGGGGCATTTTATAACGGTACATTCTGGATATACACGCCAGGTTTCAAGTTTCAATTTGATTGGCTATACCTGCTCAGAGGTTCTAACGTATAGTTACTATAAAATCAATGTGCTTAAATGTGCTTTCAGTCCTGTATTCAGCTGAATTAATCTGAATTTCATCTGAATAGATATCCATAGAGTTGTACTGTAAGACCATTATAATAATTAGGCACTCTTAGTTTTCTTAAATTACTAACATTTTCCAAAAGTTCTATTTAAGAGCTCAAACAGGAGGCCTCTAGAATACCTGATGCTTTAGACTGAAATTTCTTGGCTAGCTATTGAATTATACATATTATTAGGAATACCACACTGCTTATTTTAACAGCTTGCTCAGAACTTTACCATATAATTAAGTCCAGCAGTGACAAGTAGGCATGAGTCTTACTCACAACCAGGAATGAGGCAAGACATATCCATTATATTAAACTCAGAGAATTACTGTATAAACTATTCGAAGAGAGATCTGCAATAAGCTGCTTCTGAACTTCAGTGCTGCTAAACATCTAAGCTGAGACAGCAATTCTATTGCAATCACATGAGATCCATCGAATCTCAGATCAGAATCTGAGATCAGTTAGGTCAGCCATTCCTGCCTAAGGCAACAAGACATTGGTGGTCTAGTGATATCTACAGTACTAGACGACCATTCTTCAGGCTCTGGATAGAGGGCAGGCCCGTCTGCTTCCCAGACACAAAAGTCCCCAAAAACCTGGAACTTCAGGATTTTCACTAATAATCCTGTTGTGGTTAGATTTGCTGACCTGCTAGATGTCACCAAAGAAGTCTTGATTTTTAGCAATATAATGTATATACATACAGCTACTGCTTGTCAGATTCACAGAATAATTTGCATAGTATGATTTTAAAATAGCAATAACTAAATAACAGGGATAAGAGAGAGTAACAGATCTATTGTAATAATATTTCTGAAAGTCAGGAAGGAAGAGACTAATGGAGCTTCAATGGAACAAAGGCCAGGGGTGCCACTATAAAGAGATCTTCTTTTGTATATTTAGCATTAACATTCTGTGTTTTATATTCTGTATTTTGATATGGCTAACAACAACAATGAAGTAACTAGTATATTTATCAAGAAACTGCAGACAATCTTAGGCTGTCTAGCAGAGCCACCCACCAAAACTCTTCTAGGAATCCCTAGAATCAAACTATATAATACAGTGGCTGAACTGTTGTGCCTACAATTCCAATTAATCAACTTCTTACCCCAGAAGCAGGGCTGCATAGGTTGAAAAGTTCTGTGCAACTGGGAAACTGGTTTTTTCCAGATTATCTTTCTCTTTATGATATCTGAATCTATGCTGTATTTTGTTTATTAGCTTATATCTAACCTGGCACAGTTCAGGGGAACTTGAGGAATTCATTCAGTTCATAATCAGTTATATATTGTTTAGATCTATATCTCCTGAAGAAACATGCAGATTAAAACATATTTATCCTGCAGATTCACATTTACAAGGCCACTGGGGCCGAGAAAGAGAGGTGATATACTAAAATAGCAGTAACCTCATTGCTTCATGCAATATCCTGGGAGAACAGCATGCCAGAATAAATGACACGTGTGTGAATGCCTGGATAGGAATTTAAGAGTTATCAAGAGCCAGGATGGATTTATCATGAACAAGACATGCCAGACTAATCTTATCTCCTTTTTTGACAAAGTTATTAGCATAATAGATTGAGGGAATGCTATGGACATAATGTACCTTTGACCTCTGCAAAACATTTCACAAACACTCCCATGATATACTCATTCAGAAAAATGGTAAAATATGAGCTTGATGATACAAATGTTAGATAAATTCATAATACCTAGAGAGTACTCATAAATGTTTCCACATAACCTTGACTGGAATGTTATGGGCCTCTGTCCTTGGCTCTGTGCTGTTCAAAGTTGTTATTAATGTCCGGAGTAAAGAATTAAGAGGATGTTTATCAAATCTGCAGATGACACAAAATGATGAGGTGTGGCTAACACTTTAGAAGAAAAAGTGACGTTTCAAAAATATCTATAGTAAATAGGTTTGAACAGTGTACCTAAACATTCAGAATGAAATTTAATAGGGAAAATATAAAATACTGCAGCTGCATAAAAAAAGAAAGGAAAGTCACAAATATTGGATAGGGGAAATTTGGTTTCCAGTACTATACATGAAAAAATTGCTATGTGTTGTAGTAGATCACAGCTTGAATATAAATCAATATGATGCAGCTGCTAAAAAGGCTGTTTTGTGACGTATTAACCAATCCATAGGATCCAGAATCCCAGAAAGTAATGATCCAGTTTTCCTGGGCACTGCAATCCAAGACAGATATTGATAAACTGGAGCAAATTAAATGGGGAACCATGAAAATGGAGGGATATTGCAAAACACTCCTATAAGGATAAAAAGGAAATATGTATTGATTAAATGTAGAATGCATATAAATCTGAAACAAACATATTTCTCTTGGTTGGATGTTCTTCATGGCATGTCAAGAGCCATACTCTTACATACAACCTATTTTTCAGGGAAGGGTCAAGTTGTCAATCAGATATATTAAGCCTCTGCAAGTCTTAATGCAGCTAATTTGTCACTTTGGTTGTCCAATATTTGAAACATAATGAATTCTAGCTAAAATGTTGGAGGCCACCTTTAGGAATGCTACAGAATGGATGCTGGAAAATCACAGAATGCATTTTTGAGTCCCTGGTCTAATGTAAATACATCTATATGTTTGTGGGAACCTATGGTAAGGTTATTGCCTTTAGGAAAACAGCATCTCTTTGTATGCTTTTGCCATTTTATTCCTCTTGCATCATGTATATCTGCTCTACTTTTTGAACTATTTTTTCCATGTTATCTTGCCCCGGATTCTCTTATCGATATGGGATTCAGGGATTTCATAAACGTGGCCACTGCATACTTTGCAGAGGTTGTAGCATCTTTCTAATCAAATCTGCATTTACCATGCACACTACTAATTTCTATGCCCACTTTACCAGCAATGCTAAACTAGCATAGCAGTTACCATCTCTGCCAACATGTAGAAGTTGCTAGTTAAAAACTTAATAGAAATAGTTTTTTTTTCTCCCTGCCATGTTGGGTCTGTCCATGTGTATGTGTATTTGTGTGCATATCCAAAGATGCCGTATTTTAGCATTTTTCCAGTCGCCTACAGGGAAGAGTTTTCATTCCCAGCTCCCTTAGGATTAAATAGTTGTGAATGGTTTACTCTTACAATTGGGGGTGGTAATTGTAGTAATTTTATCTACTTCTGGCAATAAACATGTGTTTTCATTATGCTTATTGTTGATATTACATATTTTTAACTTTATTTATCTGTAGCAATAGCTACAGAGAAAAGATTTATATACCGCGACTTAGACTTATATACCGCTTCACAATACTTTACAGTCCTCTCTAAGCAGTTTTACAGAGTCAGCATAATACCCCCAACAATTTGGGTCTTCATTTTACCCACCTCAGAAGGATGGAAGGCTGAATCAACCTTGAGCCTGGTGAGATTCGAACTGCCAAATTGCAGGCAGCCAGCAGTCAGCAGAAGTAGCCTTCAGTACTGCGCTCTAATCACTGTGCCACAGTGGCTCGACAAGTCATGTAACTCATTCAGAGCTGATATTGAATGGAATGCCATTTAAACCCTAAAAAATAAAGACACAAGTTAATCAGAATGGATACCTTGTGTAACGCCAATCATATCTGTGTACTCTAAATAATTGCCTTGTTGGTCGTCTTACAGCATGAGGCATTCAGAGAAAGTTGAGGGGTTGGGAGGGCTTTCTTTTATAGAAAAGAGTGTTTTGCTTACAATTGAGAATGTATTTATCTAGCTATTTTGTGCTTTCTCTCAGAGAAGAGGCCTCTTGGTTACAGAGGTCATATAATGTCACATTTATCAAAGTTGTTTATGTGATCACAAATGATGACACTCTATTTCTTGATAGTACTGTCTTTCATCTTCATAAGCTTTTCTCTGTAAAAGCCAGGGGCTTCAGGGATGTACCGTATTTTAACTGAGGACAGATGCCTCCTTGACATGTAGAATACAGTATCATCCCAACACAGTAATCTTGCACAGTGACATCTCTGATATGTGGCTTGTGCTATATACTCTCATATGTCTACACTAAACATCTGTTGTACAAGAATCAGTCAGAATCCTCATAGTTATGATAAGAAGTGAACATGAATTTCTTGGTTACTTAACCTTTAAGGGTATGTATACTTTCTTGACCATATTTTTAATTGCAGAAAGAGCAGTAAATCCTCATGCAATTATAACATACAAATCTAGTAAGTAAAATGTGAAATTAAAGCTGTGATTAGGATGGTAATAGTCTGCTGATACATTGAACTAGTACACTGCTCTCCATGTAGCTTTTTTATTGCAATGAAGTCCGCAGATAGGAGTCAATAAAGGGGCAGAACGGAGAATAAGCTCTATCTGTTAAGGCTTTGTCTACTGCCAAATTCTTTCATCTCTCCAGGAAGCTTCTAAGCAAATCTCACAAAGAAAGCATTTTCTTATTTTAGGATTTCTTTTTACTAAAGGTAAAATACCTCTCAAATTGCTGGGATAATATTCTTCCATATATTGAAAGAGTAAAAACTGCTGGCAGAGAGAAATCAATATCTCATTCTTTACTATCACACTTTTAAAACTTTGGGTGCTCCCCATTTCTTGTGATTGACTTAAGTACCTGAAAAAGTTATTAGCATTTCTACATAAAAGCAAGATATCTGCTAAAGCTTTAGCAGAATCCTTATGGAAGAGAAAGCTCTTAAGGCAGAGCTGGCATGATTTTAAATAGCTTGTAGATGTTGGAGGGAGGAAAGGAAGGAAGGAAGGAAGGAAGGAAGGACGGAAGGAGGGAGGGAGGGAGGGAGGGAGGGAGTGAGCGAGAGAGAGAGAGAGAGAGAGGAAAAGAGACTGAAATGCTATTGTTATCCCTTTTAGCTCAACATTATTAATATTAGGTGCCT
>JAOYMU010000252.1:27550014-27561272 GCA_025802295.1 Psammodynastes pulverulentus | reverse complement strand
CAGAATTCCCCAGCCAGAATTCTGGGAGTTGAAGTCCACAAGTCTTAAAGTTGACAAGTTTGGACATCCCTGGGTTAAGTTGCAACACCATCTGAATTTTTTTTTGTGCCGAGCTGTTACAAGAGACCCAGTTTAGTGTAATGGTTAAAAGGACACACCGGTAGAAACCAGAAGGCTGTGACTTCTGTTCCTGCTTTAGGCACATAGCCAGCTGGATGACCTTGGGCCATTTACTCCCTCTCGGCTCTAGGAAGAAGCTGAGTGGCACATGACTTTCACAAAACACTAACACACAAAAACATTGATTTGTGTTGCAGTACGGAACAAAGAATGCCAAGCTTCTCCACTTCTAATAGCTCTATCAATTTCTTCATTATGGGCAAGAGCAAGGTGATACAGGTTTAAAATGTTTGAGTGCACTTTCTCTCATACATACCCTGAATTCTTTGACCATTTCTATAAGAGCAAGGCTGAGAGACGAGTGAGAAAACGATTCCTTATTACAGGGAAGAATCTCTTTTATCTTAAGACATCGTATGCTTGTCTGGTTTTGCCTTAATCTGTTAAGTGCACCCAGCCTCTAATGGGATATGTGTACTGTATATACTAAAACAGGGATAAATTAAATTATGGTGACATGGTAAATGAATTAGATTTGTGTATAGAAAATTGGGTCATAACTGACTTAGGCACAAATGTTTTTACTTATACATAAATGTAATGGTTGCTGTTTTGTCTATATAAAATACAACTTAAATTCAGATGCTGACAACAATCCATTACTAATTAATCACTACTGATTGGTACCTAATGAAGCGTTTTTTATTGCTACGTAGATTTTTAAACATTGGATCTTTGAAATTTTAAATGACTGCCCAATGCTACAATCTGGCTTTGCTTTACCTGTGTTTTCTCCCATGCCCTGAATTTTTTTTAAGCAACCACACAACATTTTGCAGAGACGCCTCATGGAAACAAATATGTCAAGATTGCGGCACAGCCGAGGGACGTGCTCTCAGAAAAATGATCTCTCAGCTCAGACAAATAAATTGAATCAAATGAAACTGGATAGTCCCCCCAAGACAGAGGAAGAAGACCTCATTCTCATCTGCTGCCAGGTAAGCTTTTATATTGCGCAGAAGTTCCATTAGTCCAGTTCCTTTACTTTGAAAAGGTTCTGTATTCCTATATCTCAAATAGTAGAACTTTCCAGAACAAGACTCAGGAGCATTCTGCTCCAGGCCTCCTCAAATCTGAGAATACAAGTTGAGGGCTGCCTGTATCTTGTTTGGGTTAAGCATCAGAGTTGAAAGCAATGAATGAAGGTGATACATGTGTCTCAGGATAATGTTGCATGATCTAATCTGGGTCGGTCACTGGGACCAGAGGTTTTGTCTTCCAAGATTTCAGATTCATTCTGGAGCCTATCCATAGGGAGGGCATGAGGTGGAGGTTGAGACTGCTCTTTGGCTTAGGAGTGACACAAATGTAGTCTATGTGATTTGTGTTACAACTAACATAGCTATTCCTCTGATTAACTGTGATCATGAGACTTACTTCCAATAGCTCAGCTTCTGTCTTAAAGCCCTGGAATTATTCCCCATGTCTACTGAGCAATATCTACTGAGATCCTTCACTAGACAAAACATTGACTCAACCCAATTGCCTGCAAATTAATTAAACTGGCTGAGTTTACACAATTCATTGAGCACATATTAGGCAATTGCATTTTAGTCTTGTGTATGTCATGCATCTTTCATGTGTGAACCAGTCAATAAAACACATATAATTCCATTCTCCTTTGGTAAACATTATTGTGCACAGGACAGAAAAATCATAAACGATAGCATGCAAAGGAAAGGAAAGAAGTAAGAGAAAATAAAATCTGGCTAAATCTAGTTTACTTCCACACTATATACTGTGTTTCTCTGTACTTTTCTGATTTTACAAACCATCTTCGCTTTCACCGAGTTTACACTCTGATATATTGCTTTTTGCTTTTTAATCTTTTTATCTTTCCTTTTTTCAGGATTTTATTAACCCTATCAAACCATAGCGATTTTACTATTTTCCCCTTTGCTCAACTCAGTCATTGTTCCTCCATATATTTGTTTTGCAATTAAATTATCATTTGTTATCTCTTATGAACAAAACATTTCAACATACATATGCTTATTAAACTTGCATATGGCTGGTTTCAGGGAATTGACTAACAGCAAAAATATATAATTTCCACTTCAAGGAACAATAAAACATCCATGGTAACATTCATGCATCACGAATTTCTTAAATACCCCCTTCCCACTGCATTCACTGTGTTATTTTTTTCTGACATATCCAACCCCCGCTTATAAAAGGGGGGCATAAGTACATTTCCATATACATCCCATACAACTTTTTTTTTCAGCAAACATTTCTCTCACAGATTATATACTGTCCACTGTCTAATAGCATTTGACTTCCTAAAATTTCTCCATTTTGTTTTCCTATCTAATAATCCCACTAATAGCATGACTTTGAAATAAGGGTTTTGAGCTTTAATATATGAAATACATTTTAATGTGGAAACCACCCTTAATAATATTAGTTCATTGGGTGGGCTTTGGGTGAGTCATTGTCTCTTTGCTCAACTTATGTCACAGAGTTGTTACGATGTTTGTTTCTTGGTGTTCCCTGAGTGTGCTTCTCTCCCTGCAACGTAACATAATCAGGCTAGGTGCACAGGAAAAGATGTAAGCTCAGAGAACATCAAGAACCCAATAGGTCAGCCCTGTGAAATATATTCTCATTGTGTCAGAGTTGTTGTGAGCTGTTGGTGCTTCCCTGAGCCCCTATATACAAAGCAGTATAAAAATCAAATAAATCCAAAGACTGGGTTTGTATGACCCACTGGACCACAAATTATTCAACTATACTTTAGTTAAGCATTTTGTGCAACTTCAGCCCCCTGCTATTAATTTATGGTACTTTGTTGCATTAAGCTTTCTGGAAAAACTGAATAACCCTTGGTTAAGTCAAGTGTGGCTAAGGGTCCATGTGAACATAGCTATTGTGCCCAAAATGATTAGGGATGGGAATGGAGATAGAACTTTTTTTTCTAAAACTATCAAAAAATAATAGAAATAGAGTTAATTCACTTACCATCAGTTGATACTTTGCAAACATGCTATCTTTCTGTCTACAGTGTAATGGGAAGGAATTGCAAGTTGTGGTTGATACTGGATGCCAACGCAATATAATTTCTTCTGCGTGTCTGGAGAGATTAGGGTAAGCAATACTCTTTGTGGGTTGTAGCAATTGATGTACAGCGATTAAATTCTCTGGCTCTTACAAGTTTAGGTCATTATTGATTGCACTGCTCAGTTAAAGATTTATGTTCTAAGGTTACCTTTGAAGTTGCAAGCTTAGCTAAGAATTTGCTACTGCAGAAAGGAGAAAAGAAAATTATAGAGTAAATTACAGAACTATTATTGGTAATAGTTGTACTGAATAAAATATTCTTGGGGCATCCATAGCACCTCTCTTTCTGTCATAGAGTAATGATCTTGAAAGAAGCATTTAGTATCACAGTATACATAGATAGATAGCTTTTGTTATTGTTCCTTTACAATCATCTTTTGTTGAACAGTGTTTGCAAATTCCTGAACTGTTATAAAAATCTCCCTAGAAACAAGCTGGAACAGCAAAACGAGAATCTGTCTTTCAAACCAATTCTTAATGAGTATAAGTTTAAACAACATAAATCTGGAACAAGGAAACTGGGTTTCAATAAATTTAGAATGATACTACCTATTAGAAAATAATGTCATCCCAATGGTAATTTGGTTTATTTTTTTTCTCTGTTTCTCAAATAGCCTTGATAATTCTTAGTCTGGTGATCATGAAACGGTTATTTTAGCAATAACAATTTACAGCCCAGGGGCCATCCCACACTGATTGCTGAGAAAATAAATGCCAGGTTTTTGTAACTGTAATGACTTATTTATATAATACTGTAGCTCTCAGTGGTTGTGCCTGTAATGAACTGAGCACTGCTGAGCAATTTACAATCTCATTACCCAAAGTCATCATTATACATTTAGTAGGAGTTTTACACTGTAAGTTAGTATTACTTCCCACAGAGTAGCTGGCACCTTTATTTCCTTCTCACTGGATCCAATAAGTATATTTCTGACACAAGACTGGAAAGTAGGATGAGGCTTCCCTTGTTTCAGCACAGGGATGAACCAATAGTGGGTTTCTCCCAGTGTTGCCACCGGTTTGCTGAGTGTGTGCTTGTATGCCCCGCCTCCGTGCGTGTGTCCCCCCCCTCCGTGCATGCCCCCTTCCACGCATGCATGCTTACCTACTGCACATGCATGCACCAATCAGTTGAGAGGAACTCTTTGATCCTCTCAGCTGATCATCGGAGGTTTTTTTGCTACCAGTTCTCCTGAACCGGGCCAAACTGGTAGAATACCACCTCTGGTATGGACCATTTTTGATCCTCCAGGTGCCTCTTCAAGTATCTGTCCCAGTTAGCTATGTGGGATGGAGCTGTTGGAATGAGGGAAGCCATATTCCCTGAACTTTGCAATCATGTCTTTCATAGCTGTTTGGCAGGAGATTAGGGGAGATGATGTCTATTTTCAAACTGTCAAAAATTTGAGCTTGTGGAACAAGCTGTTGAGAATGACAAAATAATAAATTATAACCATATTTTTATTGTTTTATTGGATTGAGCCAGTAAATTACTAATTGTTAGCTAAACAGACTATTGATTATAGATTATTTTGATTATATAGTAGTTAGATTCTTTTCTTCATAAGGTCTTCTCTCAAGACCTTATTTAGTTGGAACATATATAGTTTCTCTATACAACATGAGCTAAAGACATTGCAACAGCTGCCCTTGAAACTGTCCTGCTACTTTATGAAATGTTGGCTTTTAGGACTTGTCACAAAATGTTGGGTTATATTCCAGCCATATCCTTCTTCAAAGCATTTCATTCTATTCTTCCACCCACTGGAACTACAGTTTTTGATTACTGGGTATATTCAGTAGCAGGGCTTTTTTTCTGTGGGAACGGGGCGGAACGGTGTTCCGGATCCTTTTCGGAGTCCGCGTCACGTGACGCGGCTCAGCCAATCGCGCGCTATTACTTCCGGGTTTTTTTAACGCGACGGGGGGGCGGGTTCCGGCACCTTTTGGTGCCGAAAAAAAGCCCTGCAAAAGATTATATTGAATTTGTATTTCTAAGACAAAAGGCATAATGGAAGACATTAAACTATTAAGGCCAATATTAATACAGATTTGCTGAACTATCATATTCTTATAGGGCAGTATTTATTAACAAGCACTTTTTAATCTTTATTTTCTTTACATTGAGATTACTTTAAATATTATGACAATATAAAGCATTCATTCAAAACAAGATTTTGAAAACTCATAAATGATGTTTTACATTTAAAACAGTATTCCTGTACCAGTGCTGATATAAACCTAAAGAATCATGAGTGCAGAATACATAGAAAAGATGTGGTCCCAATTCAATGACAGGGTTGTCATTCTTTTCTGAAAATGAGAAAGTATGCCCCAAAGCACTGTGTTTTATTCATAAAACACAATGAGGAACTTTTGAATAAAGTATTATTATTACTAGGCAATAATGTATATGTTCATGTATCTGCCTATCTATCATCTATCTGTATTTTCATATGCTTACATTCATAGTGCACATTATGTATATCCTCATGTCTAACATAACCATGAGGCTTTGGAATGTAATATAAACATCCAATATGTCCCAACCCACAAGATGTCTAACCTACCTTTAAGATAACATAAGTTAGGAAATAAACACAAGCCATTAGGTTAAATACAAGTATTAGGTTAAGATTCAGTTCAGTGATTATAAGAGCCAAGGAAAATGTAGGATCCATGTCATTTGAAGGAAAAAAAGTGATTTCAAATGATCTTTATCTCTGGCATAACTAGACTAATGTCATAAAGTCAGCATATTTTGCTTCCAGTGCTAAATATGTCATTTGATAATTCACCAGGGTAGATGGAGAAAGAAAATAGAGGCCTGCCTACTGTTTAACATTGCTTTCTCTACTGAAAAAAATGCTTTCTGTGGAAACTTCTGTTGTTACATTGGAAAGGAGATATATTTTTTTCTCAAACAATTTAAAAAAACCCAGCATCTGGACTCCAGTTATTAACAAGATCAGAGAGAGAGAGAGAGAGAGAGAATTTCCTTAATAAACCAGATAGAAATGGAATTCACATGTAAAGCTAAATCATAATGTGGCTTGTTTTAAACTTAGAATGTGAATCTCCCCACTTTATGGCATCCTATTGCATTCAGTCTAGGCTGCAGTGATTATCTCAGTGAATAAGGCTTATAAAAAAAAACCCTTGCTTTTAGCTAAGGGCAGATACTAAAGCAGAGCCCTGCATTTTCAGAGAAGCACCAGCTACTCCTTTTCCAAATTCCTTCCCACTGTGCATATTTCATTGTCCCCACTCTTAAGGATGCAAGTAAATTTAATCTTCCCTTAACAAGAATTGCAGCAGACATATTTTTATGGGGTTTTAAAATTGGAATCCTTCTAATTTCTTGCTATAGAAGTTGGAAGAAGCTGCTCAGTGTTACACCAGCTGTATAGGCTTGTGAAATTCTGAGATTAATATTGTAAAAGAGTGCTACAAATGACAGTGTATTGACTCTAACCCAGAGGCAAAATATCATTGTTAACTAGACAGGCAGGTTTGACTCTTCTGCATGGAGATAATTGCAGTTGACTCTTTGACTCTTCTGTCATCATGAGATCTTTCCAGATAAACAAACACAAAACAAAACAAAAAACAGGGAAGTCAACATCAGCAAGGGTTGGGATGTTCTGTAACCTGTCTGTCTTTCATAACAACTTGTTGACTATTAGACAAGGTCTTAAGTTCAGTGCAGTGTGTTCCTGTAGCCACTGAAAAAGTTATTTACCCTAATGCCAAGTAGTTAACTGACCTGGAAAAGAGTAGATAGGTAAACAAGCAACACCTCCTTGCTATCAAGAAGAAGGAGGACTTCTTCTTCACTGTGTTCAATGTTTTTAATCTTTTCAACTAATAAAACTTTATAAATAAATTTTAAAAAAGGAGGAGGAGGAGAAATTGGGGCGGAAGGAAATATCATTCCAAATGTTTTCCTTATAAAGCATCCCATTTTTAGAGAATAAAGAGACATCCCTTTGCACTAAAAACATGCCTTTGAACACATGCAGAAAGGGTGAGGTTTCAATAGGACAACAATCTCACATAATGATGTTGCTTTGACACTCACTTTCCAAAATCTTGCCTCTTTTGACTAAACTAAAGTGTTTCAGGTTGCGTTTGGTTCCTTTACAGAGTCTTGGAAAAGCTGGATTTATGATGGTTCAGCATGATGACTTGCCTAATGTGAATAAAGAAGAAAGAAGATCTATTACATCTATTGTAGAGGCATTTCAGCAGCAATTACATGGGCAAATAAAGTTGTGGGATCTTGGAAGCCAAATTTAGGTAAATAGGTAGAATATTTGTTTTGGACTGCTGTTTGTACTAAAATGAATGTCAAATTCTGAGTGAATAAAACCATATGAAATCCACTTTGCAAGAAGGGGGTGATATTATTTTTTTCAATGCAGATTTGTATAAAAGAAATTGAAGGGACACTTAACATTTATATTGAAATCAATGGTACTTCAAGGTAGAGCAGAGCTGAAATAATTGAGCAGCCATTTTGGGGGGGACACATGACATTTTGATTTTTCTTAAAGGCTTCTCAGAGAAACTGAAAGAAAGATATTTGGCAAATATTCTATACTCCCTTTTTTATTGTCAGCAATCATCTCCCTGCTTACAGACAAGGACACAATGGCTGCTCCAGATGCCAGGCTTCCTGTCACACCAAGCCCTCTAATTTTCCAGTGACAAGGAAGTGGAGCTTGATCAGTTTGCTCTGACACTTTATGTTTAAGCCTATTGAATTTTTGTTAGATTACAGTGTGCAAAGAGCACCGTCCGCCAATCACATTTTTTTTTACTCTGGCCAGCCACACAAGAAATACCTCAGTTTTCTGCCAAATCCCATCTATATAAATTAAATGTGTGTGTGTGTGTGTGTGCATAAGAGAGAGAGAGACAGACAGACAGACAGAGAAAGACAGAGACAGAGAGCTTTGATAACTATAAGACCAGAAGTTGGGGACAGGGGCATATGTGTATGCACCAGGTTCTTGCCAATAATGTCTGAGATCCTTTCATGCAACAATCTCACATAATGATGTTGCTTCAACACTCACTTTCCAAAATTGAACATGCCCCATTTGCACAAAGCCTTGTAATGGAACCAGGAAGGACCCAAGACACATTTGTATGTTACATGCCTAATACTATTGTCAGGGGGTGATGATTGGTCTATTCATTTAAGGTTACAACTGCATCCGATCTGGAAAAATCCAATATCTCAAAAGATGCAATATGGGACATATGAAAGATGAATAGCAATGGGGAGGAAGGAAGAGGGAGGGGTGTGTTTTTTCCCTCTCGGGATAAATTCAGTGAAACAATCTATATTCCCTTTACATCAACTAAGGTGAAGAGGCTGAATTGTGTTCTTGTGTGTATTTTATCCTTATCTGATACAGTGTATGCCTACTTTTTTTTTCATGAGTGAGGATCACATAGCATATCCCTAAAACTAGAGTACGAGATCACTAAAATATGGATGTTTGGGTTTTCTTAATATTAAATGGATTTTCTTGGGGACTTGAAGTTAACTGCTCTGATTTCACTCCCCCACCTATGTTGGGATTTCTATGAAACCAGATATACATCTTATTTACTTTCCCAACTGGAAACAATAGAAGCCATTTCCCTCATAGCATCAGAACTAGGAATGAGGCTCAAATATTCCACTGCTGTTGCTTCTTTAATGACATGTATTTCAGCAGTGCTTACTTAACAGTTCTTTTCTAAAAATGAAGATCTCAGAGGAGTGAGTGTTGACTGCAGTATGCATTGATAGAAATATATTTTGATTAGCTATTGTTACCTAAATGTAGGAAACAGCTGCAGCAAAGTTTTATGGGATAAATAATGTTCGAAAGACTTTTTCAGTTAACCCCATTGTACCACCAATGACTCCTTATGATATAGGAGAAGCTATCCATGCTTTAAAGTCCTACAGTGGTGCTCCTAACAGGCACACTGTAAGCAACCATATGCAGATTTGAGCAATTAAAAAAAAGAGATTTAAGGGAAGAATAACTCTAATCTAAATTGAAATAATGCAAAAAGCATTATTAGAATTACTTTTTTTTAAACTGTCTCCCAAACTTGGAATTTTATATAATAATTCTAAGAAATCATTATCTTTAATATTTACAGAAGAGTTTTTCAAACTATGTTTTACAGGATGCTAGACTATTGTGAGCATTTTATGGGATTCCAGGAAAACTAAGTGGAATACATTTTTAAAAAAAAGTGTACTCAAACAGAGCAAATTTTCTATCATTGGACCATTTTTTCCTTATCAGGAATTCCATTTTTCTTAAAACCAGGTTGCACTGAATGAAAAAGTTTTAAAAACTTATTTAAAGAGTAAATTGTTCAGAAGTTAGTGATAAATGATCAACACATGTCTGTTCTATATTGCTCTTCCCTATACTGCATTTAGGGCTTAGTGGTTAGGATGCAGTATTGCAGACTGACTCTGCCCACAGCCAGGAGTTTGATTCTGACCATTTCAGGGATAGCTCAGCCTTCCATCCTTTCAAGGTCAGTAAAATGAGGAGCCAGGTTGTTGGGGGCAATATGCTAACATTGGAAACCACTCAGAGAGTGCTGTAGAGCACTATGGAGTGGTATTTAAACCTAACTGCTTTTGCTATTTCTATTGCTACATAGTCTATTTGCCAGGTTTTCTCTATCCAATTCTGCATTAAAAATGAACTATTTTCATGTATTTTCTATAGGGTGTACAATTTTATATATATTTAATCTAAAAAAATCTTCCACCCCAAATCCTGTTATGCTACTTCATGATGAGGCCAGGAATACTCCTGAGAGGGTTGCATAAAGAAAACTAGAAATACATGCCATTAATATATTTCCTAAGCAGAGTCACCCAAGGCAAAGTGAAGGTAACCCCAGCTACCTAGCTAAAGCACACAGGTATCTAAGCAGCAGCAATATATGAATATGCTGGAGCTAGATGATCACTTCAGTGGCAATAGCAAAGAAATTATTTATACTGCTCAGGAGAAGGCAGTGGTAAACCACATGGTTTTACCAAGAAAGCTATATGGAAAGACAATATAAAGGGTTTGAGGAGATAGTGTTGGATAATGAGGCCCTGAGATCAAATGGCTCAACATGTTAACTAGGATGCTGTGAGGATCTTTTGAAAGGCTGGTAGTCTTTATGATGTGAGCCTCCAGGTTATCTAGTGGCTGATGTATACCTGAAGAAAAGGAAAAGCCAAAGCTGCAAAAACAGAAATACACAGCAAACATGGACCATATGAAGCATTAACATGGGTTAACTCAACAGAAGGAAATAGGAAATGACTCAGGTCAGCACAGACATCTCAGGCATGAACAAATAGAAATAGATGGGAATGGACATTTTCAGTCAGAAGATCAGAACATTAGGCGTCCTTGATGTTCTCTGAGCTTGTTTGTTTTCTTGCAGATGTTTTTGCAAGATACTAGCACCGATGATGTTACCTAGTTTGGGTAATAAAATGTCTGCAAGAAAACAAGCAAGGACCCCTCAAGTCAATCCTTTAGTTACAAATATTCTCCTTTATTAGTATCAGGACATTAAAAAAAACAAAGAAGGAATAGCATCATTTTCATAGTCATGAAGGAAGGAAAAACAGTACTTGCATAAAGTGATTGAATAACATCAATTAGACTTCACCAGAACCCCTTTAACATGATAATTAAACAAGTTTGTGCTACAACCACTGATGCACAAGAGACAAAGTGTTATGGTCAGGTTCTGAAACATGTAAGCAAGATATATCGATTATGTTTGGAGACTGAAAAGACAAAAATAATAAAGAGAAAACATAGTTGAACTGGATGGTGTAAGAAACAGAATGGAAGCAAGAGAAGACTTAGTGGTTTCAGTCAATCCAAATGATTGTTTCATTGCTAACATTCTTCCAATAATCTAAACAACTTTTTTATATATGGACAGGGCTTTTTTTCTGCCGGAACGCAGCGGTACTG
>JAOYMU010000252.1:27530634-27540910 GCA_025802295.1 Psammodynastes pulverulentus | reverse complement strand
GGCCTGTACCCCGCCCCGAGTCCCTTAGGGGAGAGGGAGCGGGTTATAAATGTGAAAAAATAAATAAAATAAATAAAAATAAATCTTGGCTAGACTGTCCAACAAACTATTCTATTTTTATTCTCTGTGGCATAAAATCTTCAAAGGGACACTTGATGTGAGATTGATCTGCTATAGTAGATTTGAAAATGATGACATCAGGAGAATTAAAATTTTCCCACCATCCGACTTCCTGTCATTCAGTCACATATAAGTGTCTTCTCTTAAAGATGAGAAGAGAGACATTTAAGAAAGGGAAAAGTCTTGTAGATGAGTGAAGAAACAAAACAAAACAAAAACCATGGGCATTTTTTTTTTTGCATGTAGGCTAATATATAGAATGATGACCATGCAGTGAAACGATAAGCTGTGCTATGTATGCTACCTGGAGTTATTGTTATATTATTAATCTGAACACTAACTTTTCTTTTCTTTTTAGTTTCAGAACTCTACGGCCACGTTAAACAAACAATATTGTTTTATATATCCTCTATGTTTTTATTTAGCAACTTGATTATAGAGTCACAATACTTAATTACTTTTGAGAGTATAAGCAAAAAAGATTATTTAATGCAGCCAATATACCCGGAACATCAATAATAGAGTAACTGAAAAGTGAAATCTACATTCTTTTTTTCATTAGCATTACATTTCTACCCAGTAAAAATACATCCACTTGCAAATTTGTAATAAAACTGTATATAAAAAATAGGACTGCAGATTTAATAGGCGTATTTGCCTATGTCATCGAACTAGTCAGGTATGATCTGTTGTACCCCAAATATTCTAAGTCTTAACAGAGTAAAATTATACTGCATCCAGTATTGAACATCCAGTTCAATCTTTCCCACCTTTTTAGTTGTGGGCAAAAAGCCAGCTATAACCATATAGGAGGGAAATTGCTGCAGCACCTGCATGAGATAACAAAGGGTCTCTCAACAATCCTATTTTTATATTGTTATATTTTATTATGCTAATATCTGTTTTGTTATGTATTGTTCATTGTTTTATGGTGCGTGCATTCCAATTCTTGCAGAACTACTGGCCCCTGTTCATAATAAAGGAGCTCATTCATTAATAAAACACTTCCCCTTACGTTCCAAAGGATTTATTCATGGATGGGAAGTTGTCTTGCAAGGCTACCAAATCACAACCTGGAAAATGGAAAAAGATACTGTAGATCTGCTGCATGTCTTTTGTGGTAGAACGATGATACATTCAATAAATATTTAAGAAATACAAGATAAGCAGGTATAGGGGTCGTTCAGACAGGTCATTTAGCATGTTTTCCTCTAGTCCATGAGATGGTACACAGTATTTGATTTGTCCTCATAACCAATTTCTATCATACTATGTTAACCAAATCATTAAGTGGTAGTGTTTCATTTACTCTTAGGGCATGTTAAAATGAAGAAGTTTAGGATTTACCTGCTCAGAGGAAAGACGTACACCATATACGTTCCCTAATGGGGGGGGCTTTTGAGTTCTGGGAGATGACTGTACTGGATGTTAGCCATTTCTCAAATTCTGATCTGGAGGATAGTTGGGTTTTCCATTCCTGCTTTATTAAAAGCTCCTGCCTGACTCCCCAATGATCACTTGCAAAATTTGATCCATTGAGTAGATGACAGAAAGTCAACTCATGAAAGAAAAAAAATGTCCTAATTGGCAGCTGCTTCACACAGCAAGTGCCAATGATTTGCCAAAATTGACTAATAGGGATTGGAAAGATCCCAGACCCTGTGTGTCATCAGCATAGTTGTTTCTGGGAGAAGATAGTTCTTTAATTTAGGAAGCCTCAGGTATGGTCTGGAAATGAGAGAAAAGATGAATCAGGAGGATGCAACTTAAAAAAAAAATAGAAAGGCATCCTTGAGCCAAAGGTCATGCAGATGTAGCAATAACTTCATCTTCACATTCCTTCTCTCCTTCTGTCACTAATGGAACAGAAATTTCTTTGTCTCCTACTTGACTGAAGGACTGAAAACTTTGTCCATCTTTTCCAAATTGTAAAAATCACATTCCAAAAAACAGATTTTAAGTCTAAGCATTGACATATGGTGTGTGTGTGTGTGTGCGTGTGTGTGTGTGTGTGTGTGTATTTGAGTGTGCATGTGTATATTTATAAATATGACATTTAGACAATGGGGCACATGATAGGCATATCACACATGTAAAAGAATAGCAATAAGAAATATTTTTAAAATAGATACCAACCTACAGTCATGTCCTCAGAGACAAAACAAAACTAAAAGAAGACTGAAAATGCATGCAAAAATAAATGATTAAAACATTTTGTTTTCAAAAATAACTCCAGGTCCATTTATGAACACCCTGTAACTTATGAAATGTTTGAGATGTTCTCTAGACTCTACAGATTTATAACATTGCTCTTGTTTCTATGGAAAGTGCTTATATAATATTCAGCTATTTTTGATATCCAACGCATATCTTTTTACAGCTTCTGGGACATAGATTTTCTTAACTTCTTTCCTCTGAGATCAACAACAGAAAGAGAATCCATATCTGTTCTCCTTTTCGGTATCTCTTCATAACCAGATATTTGCAAAGTCAGCCAGATATCCTGAAATCCCAGTCTCATTAAACCTCAATAAGAGAATGCATTGAATTAAACTAAAACCCAAGCGGGCACTATTTGGAACAAACCATTTCTCTGAAATACAGGAGAAGAAATCCTGGAGTCAGTAACCCATAAGTCCATCTTCATATCAAAGTGACTCTTGAAATCAAAGTACTTTTGTTTGGCCCAATCCTAGTTTTTGGAGTTGGGGTGGGAGGAATTCTTGGGTTTTGAGAGAGATGCTTACTCATTCAGTATTGCCCAGGGTAGCTTGTCCTGAATTTTAGTAATATATGGTTTTGCAAATGGTATTAACTGATTTGGACAATCATACATAGCCTATACGTAGGAGTCCATGCTGATGCAAAACACAAAACAGCCATTTATGCTTCTCTCATGTTAAATTAGTGGAGATGGAGTTTTGTTATAGTTCAGGAATTATATTGAATCATTTCTGGGGTAATCTACACTTCATTAGGGCCACTTTGTGACTCTGGATTACATTTCCAAAGTTGATCAGATAGTTGAGCAGAGCTGAGGTGAAATGAACCCATCCCCCCATCCCCATCCACACAAAACAAGAAATGGATAAAAAAAATGAGCAAATGTATCTTCACTTTATTTTCACCTCTATGACTTTAGCCAACCAAAATTTGGTCTCCCAAGGGCACACTACTAAAACACACTCAGTCTTATAACAATTGGCCTTCCAGTAATAGCTAACTATAAATCCAGAAGAAACACTGATAACTATATAAATCTTTGGAAGATACTTCACTTCAATGGGAAGGTTGCTGAAAATGCCCTTTTCAAACAACTCTGCAAAGCATCTGGATATATTATTTAACCCAATAGGAATGTCTTCTAAACATGCAAGAAGCCCTTTTTATCAACTGAGATAGCCAATCAAATTAGAGATGCTGTGCCTTGATCCTTTGTAGAAGGATCTGCATGAAGTACCTGCATGAAGCAGATTAAGCCCAATCTATGCAGCCCAATTAATCAAATTAATTCAGATACCTAAGATAGCACTTTGGTTGAAACCACTCTACATTTCCTACAGAATCTGTTTGTCTAATTACTCATCAATCATCATTCCTTGTTTTTTCATGAAAAGAAAAGATGAATGCTATTGTTTTTATTATTACAGGAGTCAAACTTAAAATATTACTTCCATGTATGAATATTTAAAGACAACAGTAATTTTTTTTTGTTTCTCTAAGGACAATAATGAAGTATTTAGCATTGCACAAAAGTACAATAGTTTGTGTATAAATAGAGACCGAAGATGAGGTGGAAGCAGAGATCTAAACTATTGTCATAGGGACACCCAGTTAAAGTTCGCCCTCAGCCAATGAAATTGACTGGCTAATTTTGAGCCAATTTATCACTCCATCTTAACTCATGAAATTGCTATTGGAGGGTGGGATAGAACCACTGCCTTGAAACTCTGATTTATGATATATATTTTAACAGATAAGCATTGCTTTCTCTATCTTTCTAGAATGATATATGTTTAAATTATCATCCTCTAGTCTCAGAAGATGCCTCAGGATTATAAAACACCATGTCCATCATCTGTAAGAAAATAAAATTCTGCTGAGGTCCTTTAGATCAAAATGGAGTGTTTGTACTACTGTGACAGATAATGCAGCACAAAATATCTGGATTATCTAAGATTCTAGACTCTTCATTTCTCTCACCCTTTCTTGAAGTTTGACAGAAACTAACCTCACACAAGTTCAGTCAGAGTAAATTCCCATGTTTGAGACAGATGGGATGGGGAAAATACATATATATAGGAAAGGATGGTACTATGGATCCACCACTCATATTTTTGGAAGTTATGCTCTTGTAACAAAATTGTGGACTGCTATTATAACAATATGCAAGGCAATTAAATTTGGGGTGGGTTCAACTTTCTAAAAGTTAATGGGTATCATCAGAAAATACAGAGGATATACCGGTAATCTGATTAATTTACTATTCTCTTTATACAGTAATCTTGGAAATTCTATGCCTGTGAGAAGAGCCATTGAAGATTTATTAAACTTTTACATAGCACTACAATTCTTAAGATTCGTTGGAAGAAATCAGGGAAGGAAAGGACGAAAGGAGGGAAGAATGGAATGAATAGAAATTGTTTGTACAACAGCTGTCTCATGAAAGTGTATTTTATTGTGATTATATGGCAGATATACCGGTATGTTTCTTTCTCTACTGCTTTTGAGGAAAGTAAAACTATATGGTAGAGTAAAAATATGAATTTAAGTCTATTTGCTATACAGTTATGAAGTCTGCTTACACATCTGTTAGTAAATGAAAAAGTTTAATTTTCCTAAATGACCTACAATGTCCTGTGATACTTCTCCCTGTGTGAAATTTTTATTTTGTTGCTTACTGCTTTCTTTTAGCTGAAAAGTGCCTGACGAAAGCACTGGGGTTTTTTTTCCTAATCCAAAGGAATGGATGAGGAAATTGTGTGAACAAGAACGAAATAAGTTTTCACTTCAGTTCTTTAAGGCATAAACTATATATGAATTGAAGATGAATCTAACTTCCCCAGAGAGGAGGAAAATGCATATTTATGGTGATAAAGAACAGGGCAGTAGATTAATTTGGCTGGACTACTTGTAGCAAGATAAGAGAGTTCAGAATATTGGGGATTTGGTTATGTTTTTATCTGTGCTTTCCTTTGCAATCACCCTTGAAACCTGCAAGGAGCAATGCTGAGAAGATAAGGCTGCCTAAGCTGAATATCTTAGAATGATGCAGGGGGAAAATTACTCCAAATGAAATGAAAGTTAGTAAAATGCTGGAGAAAAACATTATACATATATTTAAGATAACACTAGTGCCAATGTAAATGATGAAACATGAGAGTGAAATATATATTTATTATTTATTCAACAAATGTATATGGCTACCCATTTTGTTGAATATGTACTACAATTAAAACCATGTCACTGCTGTTAAAAAAAACTTCAAATAAAAATGTTTATCTAAAGCTTAATAGTCATATCTAGAATTACATTTGGTAGCTTTCTACTGTAATTGTTAATAAACTATTGCTATGATGTTGAAGAAAGCAATTATCTTAACAAGTTGAATCAGATCTCTACCTACTGAATGAGACAATCACTGAAATCAGTATATAATACATCAGCTTATGAGCATTTTTTTTTCCGGATTTCATTGGCTGATAGATGGTTGGTGATCCATTGCCAGTATCTTAAGAGCTCATTGGTTAGAAAGTTCTGCCCATGTCACCAGTTTAAATCAACTGGATTAGAATTCCATTTTATTGTGTGATAGTGAGTTTTGACCAATAAGCCCTAAAATACATCCTCAATGACTGAAAGTCCAGTTATCATAAGAGGAGCCCCTTTCTTGAGTAAGATTTTACTCAGAATTAGTACATTACTTGCAAAGTAACTATTGGAAGCTGAGGTTTATCTATGGTTCCAAGAGCTCAGATTCCAGGAATCTTGAATTCCTGACAATCAAAAACTAGAAGAATTTACTGTATATGTCATTATATTAGATTTTGTGCAATTTCCCTGGCCATTTTTGTACAATTAGCATTAATCTCTTGGTTTTTAGATTTATTTGATATATTGGGAAACTCTGAGTTTTTGTTTGTTTACAGATGACTATCAAAGCTTGGCAAAGACTGATTCTTCTAAAGCAACTAACAATGAATGCAAATTAATAACACTACATAATTCTGACCTTTCTAATATCATTCTGTTATATAAATTTAAAATAAGCAATTCCTAACATTTAAATAAATATTCTACAACGTTTATCACTTACCTACAGTTAAAACTTTGTTACTTATTATGAGATAAGTGTATGGTTTTACTAGCAATGAAAATGATGGCAGTAAAATTTTTACTTATTATAATCACATGTATGTAGCTGCCCATCTCATGAGAAGAGACTCTTGGAAGTGTACAATAGTCAATAAAAAAGAATACATACATAAAAATAGACCTTTAAAACTAGAAATATCAGCATTAAAAGTTGAGATAATTAAAACTACAAATATACACAGACTCCAAGCAAATAAGGAGAGTGACTACCACACCTCAGTAGTGGAGCCATCTAATAAATCTCCAGTTCCCTGGGACCCCCCAGGCCTGATGACATAATCAGGTCTTGAGGAATATCTGGAACATCAAAAGTTTATCTGCAAATAAGGACATTTCTAAGTCCTGATCATTGATACTGTAATTTAAGGTGCAACATGAAAACCAGGCCAGTACTTCTTGATGTCAAGGAGGTACGGGGATCAAGAAATAAAAAAAAATCACCTTCCAGAAGCACTATAAGGACACATTGGTTCAAACCCTGCACATATTTATGAAATCTTTGGCATTATTTTTTAAAAAGTAGAAATATTTTTGAATAAGTACTGAGAGATTTTATTCCAGCTGTGAGAGCCTTTTAAGAATTATCTTCTTTTTGTACTCTATGGAAAAATAGTAACTTCATTTAAAATCTTATTCACAGTATAGAAGATAATTTTCATTGGAACTGTAGCTAAAGAAGACTGTGTATGGTAAATGCTCCCCTCCCCTCATACAGATGTTAAAATATGAGCAGTATTTCAACAGGTTTTTTATCTTCCCTCTTCAGTACCCATGCACTTATTAGTAGTGAAAACCCATCTTTTCTGTTCTGCATACCACTTGCTAACCCATTAGATAAAACTTGAATGTGTGCATTTTTCCTCAAATTGCCTTGTTACAGATGTATAGATAATATTTATGACAGCTGTGATGTAGGTTGGCAAAATCAGTATCCGCAATAGATACGTGTGAGCCTTTTTCACAAACATATTAATGTGTCTTCCATTTAGATTGTATTTAAGCACAAGAAGAGCATATTAATAGATCCTGAAGTTTTCAGTTACATAAGGTAAAAGATTTAAAAAAAAGATCAGTCAAGACTGGGCATGCTCAGTTGCTATAGAACCTAAGTAGCTAGGAATATGGAATGGAAGGACATGCCTTGACCTGGAATAATCAACCGTGTTGCATGTTATTGCTTCACTTGTTCGCTCTAATCTTGAGTGCAAAGCAAGATTTATAGACTGCCAATGAGATAATCAGTTCTTTAGAGTAGAACAAAAAAGGGAGATTGCTAACATTTGATGGCTCCTGTCTGTTTCTTACTTTTTAAGTTAATAGAAATCATCAAGACTACACATGGCTTTTCCATGAGTTCCCCCAGGCATCATAATTACTAGAAGCCAAATTAACTTTTATTTACTGATAAAGCTGACAATTGACTTCAATTAAAATAGTGTGAAACTGGCAGAGAAATACAAGAAGAATTTTGCAAAGCCTTGGGCTCCGAAACAAAAATAAATATATTTTCAAAACTTTTGAAAGCTGAACTTTGTAGATGTTCATAGCCTGGAAATATAGAAGCATCAGATATCACAAAAAGACAGCAAATCGTTAGCTATTTAATTCATCTTTACTTTAATTTTCCTATTCAAGAGGGAAAGAGGTACTTGTACATTTCATGCAGCAAAAAAATTGAGCAGAACTTGAGTATTATATGGACTTAATAGTGAAGGCATCTTAGAAAGCATTTATTTAAAAATTGTCTTAGAAAGCAAGAATACTTCAACTATCTTTCATAGCATCTTCAACTTAAGAGAACCTAAAATAACAGTGTTGTAAGGCCTGGGGTTTTTTTTCCTTCTAAATTTCATACAACAGTCATGCTAAGGAAACTATATATTGTAAATGAATATGAATTCCATCTGTTGGAGGAGTAATGAGGTCAGGTAAATGTTTAAGCACATATATATTGGTGTGGAAAGGAACTAGAATGCTTTAAGCTACTTGGATTTGCAAAGAGATTTGGGACACCGTGATTTCTCCACTTGGAGTAGAGATCAGCTATCCACTAATTACAGAAAAAATATTTCAGTTATCTCAGAAAATCCATCCACACAGTCAAAAAAAATACACCCAAGTTGGTCTGACTTTACATAATCATTAGAGGATTGTAGACTATTAATAGTTTGTTTTGACTTGCTCATTTTTGCAGAGGTGGTTACAAGGTTCCCTACCATAGCACACCATATTCCTTCAAATTATTATTGGTGGATACCTTAGCTGAAGCATCCCATCATCTAAAAGGAAATATACATTATCTAGGCTTGCTTTATATACTGCAATTTAAAGTTCTTTAATTGTACCTGTGGGAGAGAGTCAATGAGGTATAGTGATTAATGCATCATGCTAGAAACTGGATGATTGTAAGTTCTAGTTTTGCCATAGGCATGAAATTAGTTGGGTGACTTTGGGTCAGTCATTCTCTCTCGGGCCTAGGAAGGAGGCAAGAGCAAACTACATCTGAAAAAAAATTCCAAGAAAGCTGTAGGGACTAGCCCAGGCAGTTGTCAGGATTCAAGATTGATTTGAAAAAACAAAAAAAAGTATATGTACCAATTCAATTTTATACTGAGAAAACTTGCTAATAAAATCGTCTAAAATGCTTATTGACATGAACAATCTCCCAACTGTACTTTCTTTTCCATAATGTTTTCTATACATATTTAGAGTACACCATGTGACTGACACTTTAAAATTCTTGTTTACACCAGAAAATTAAAGATGTAGTTAAAATTGAGCTGTGCTTAGTTTATGACAGCTGGCATCATGAAACAATGAGTTGGCCCACATATAAAATGACTTTATTTCCTTCTTGGATTTATTTGTGAAAGAAATACATATACATGGGGGGGGGGAGAACTTAAGGAATTGTTGACTTCCTCTTTTCCTCTTGTTCTACCTTTTTCAATTTACAAACATTATTTGACATGAGAAAAGGAGAAACTCCAAGTTTAGTCTGTAATTGCCAGGCAACATGTTTTACCAGATCTAGCTTTTTCCAAAAATGAAAAAAAAAGGGGGGGGGGGGAACAGTCAAGCCCCCTGTCCAGTTTACAGTTCCCACCCTGCTTAGTTCATAACTTTTGCCATAATCTTAATTGCCAGTCTTCTGGGTTTTAGCTGGAGGACTGAGTTTGGATTTCCCATGCTGCAAAGGCTTATTCCCTCCACTTTCTAAGCCTTTAGCAACTGGTTGGAAAACCATTCACTGCTATGATTCACAATGTTTTTGACAGGTTCAGCCATCTCATACCGACCCACCCGCTGCACATATGCCCCCTCTTTCAGCCTTTGGGTCAGCTGCCCAGAAAGGAGGGGTGGCAAGCAAAGGGGGAGAGAAGGCTCTTTATGATCTAGGACTTTGAGCCAATCCCCAGCACAGAATTTGAATCTGATTCTGTGCAAGGATTGTACATCCACCTCCCAGGAAGAAGAATATTATAGAGGTTTTGTCCTCTCAAGACTCTAGCTATGCTATTAATACAGTAGCTAGCCAAACTGTAGGTGGCTGAAATAAAAACATGAAAACTATTAGTACAAAAGTTATAAATTTGATTTATAACTGCTTTATAAATTTGATTTTGTCTTGTTTTACTATTCTTGGTATTGTTTATCTTTAATCACACTCGGCCAAATAAAGTATTCTATTCTATTCTATTCTATTCTATTCTATTCTATTCTATATTTTCTACGTACAATTAAATTGTCAGGCCCAGCCCAAGGACAACATAGAAAAATC
>JAOYMU010000252.1:27491718-27507852 GCA_025802295.1 Psammodynastes pulverulentus | reverse complement strand
CACACTCTCTGTCTAGATTTAGTAATAGAAGAGGCAACCCATCATATCTGTGGATACCATCGCTTCACACAGGAGAATAGGAAATCTACCAGGAATTTGTCTTTGAGGCAGATACTTGAGATTGTAATATAAGATATTGTGCAAACAATGATAACATCAAGACAAGTATCTATTATTAATATCAATAGTTTTTTTAACATTCCATGCAGCTTTCAGTGTGTTTTTATTGTATTTGCACAGTTCTGTACAGTTGAAGAATGTAGATTTCTTTTTGCATAAAACAGCAATCTCTGAATTTTAAAAAAATTAAAAAGTAGATTTCTATGTGCATCACTGTATTAAATTTTGTTTTGTTCAAACCAATAAGCAAATGTCAGGAAAGCTTAAATCCTGATTGGTTCAAAATTCACCAATTAATGAAATTTCTTCCTTTCTCTTAATAGACTGCATTCCTTAATACCTGAGAAGAATATATGTAGCTCAGGGTTGGATTGTGGAGTTCTTGGTGCTCTCTGAGAGTGGGTATTTGTCCATGTATGGTGAGACAAATCTTCTGTTGCTCTTGTTGCTGTAATCCATTGTAATGTAATTTTAGTTACCCCAGGGAAACTAAAATTACATTACAATGGATTACAGCAACAAGAGCAACAATAACAACAACAACAAAGAAATCAATGCAGATTTTCATACTCACAAGACCATTTGCTAAGAATTGTGCAGAAATCAGAAATGGATTTTATACTCAGGAGACCATCAGAAATCAGAAATAGATTTCATACTCATGAGACCATCTGCTGAGATTTGGGCAATGTCTGTTTAAGGAGCAGCTGTCTGTGTCCTCACCCATCCACCCGCCATCTTTGTAAACAAGGAAAAGATTCCCAGAGAAATGGACTACAACAATAAAAATAATTCACTATGGATTTTATATGCATGAGACCATCTGCTAATTTTCAAGCACTGAGGATTCTGCTAAGAAGTGGACAATGTTTTCAAATGCTGAGGAGATTCTAACACAGAAAGAAGTAAATTACCCAGAAAATTGGAGTCATAAAGAGGGCTGTGAAAATATTTAGAGACCCGCCACATCCTGGACATAAACTGTTTCAACTTCTGCCTGGTTACCAAGTTTGCATTACTATTACTATTAATCTTCTCATCTTTCTTATCTTTCCCATCACCCATCTCTGTAAACTTTCTTTCCTATCTTTCCTAATTTTCCTATCTTGCTGTAACTTGATGCTTGTATCCTTACAATTTATATTGATTGTTTCCTAGTATGACATGATTGCTTAACTGTACCCTATGACCATCATTAAGTGTTGTACCTTATGATTCTTGAATTGAGAGCATATTCACCAAAAAGAAATCCTTGTGTGTCCAATCATACTTGGCCAATAAAATTATTCTATTCTATTCTATTCTATTCTATTCTATTCTATTCTATTCTATTCTAGTTGGTATTTATGGATACATATGATCTGCTAATCTTCTGCCTGCCTGTCCTACCTAGTGGCTGCTACAGTTCTTACACTGTGGGTTGTAGATCGCTTCTGTTTTTTCTTCTTCTTGGATTACTCAATCTTTTGGATTATTGTTTTGGAGAGCTTTCATTGGGTGTATGCTAGAATGATGCCATGTGATTATAAAAGTCTGGGTTTTTATATATATGGTAGTAAATCTTTGTAACCACTTATTTAGTGGGAGGATCAAAAGTGCCTAATCTGGTTTAGTGTTTTATTGCTTTTTGCTTATCATTAAAAAAAAATGGAGGAAAAAGCAAGATCACACTTCTGAAATAAGCAAGATCACACTTCTGAAATTATGGAAGAATGTTTTCACCAAATCGGATGAATTATTTCTTATGAAAGGCAAAAAAATGAAATTAGGGACTTAAAAATCTTTGAAGAAAGTAAAACGTAAACTCTAACTAAGCATAAGTAATTCTATGCGTAGAATATATGGGCATATCTGGATTTTTGAAAGATGTAGCAAATGGATAGATATGCTGAGGAAAACTTGGCTTTTCAGGTACAAGAGAAAATAGAATAGATAGCTGCATTGTTTGGTCGGAATGCAAAGTTGGGGTTAAGAGTTCAAATGCTATCATTATTCACTTGGAAGAGCCATCATGACTTTTTAATACAGCTGTAATGCTTGGTCAGCAGCATAAACTAAAACTCTTTAAATGATGGTGATTCAGGTCTCAAAATATAAACATCTGATTTTTGTAGCGAACACAAATAACTGAAATCAAGAGTTTTGCTTTTTTACAAGAAGTTTCCATGTACAGATTCTCTCTCACTTTCTACATACAGGGTTATGAAAACAATGGGAGAAGAGAAATAAAGTAGGACATATAAACATTCTTTCTCTCTATCCACATTTAAATTTTTGATGAGTCCCTTATACAGTCTTAACATTTCCAAGATGGTTGCAGGTTGCATGAGAAGACGGATGAAATGCAACTTCACATAATGTGAAAAATGCTAAGTGAACCCATACTGAAAGTTGCTCAAAAGAATATAGAGGATTTATAAAATCCCTGCATAAGAGACTGGAAAGTTAAGTATCATATTTCAATTTGAACTGAATCTGAGTGCATTTCCAAGTGAAAGACTCTGGGGAAAAAAGCTACATTTGTATGTGTGGAACAGTTACCTATTAACCTCTCCGTGGGCCCAGGAAAAAAAAACAGATGATGGCTTGATTTTAAATTGCTGAAACTGCCATCTACCACATTGTTAGTGCATTGTCTAATGTTGTGTTTTGCAGCTTGCAAAATTCAAGATATGAAGCAGAAAAATTATGGCTGGTACTAAACTGGCAGATATATAAAGTGATGCAAATATATGCGTATTAGCTCTGAGTGAAGTGGCTCCACCTGCCTTGTGGCATTGCTTCAAATCTAGATTGTCAGCAGCAGCAGATTGTCTTGTGAAATTAAATTGCTTCACTTTGTTGCAAAGGCATTGGCAGCAAACTGATGAAATGTGCATTGTGACATCACGATGCAAGCCTTGCCTCTAAGAAGGTGGCAGATTTTACCAATGAGTAATAAAAATGGTATCTGTTAATTCTTGGCTTTCATTTAATAACAGATTAGAAAAACAAGCCAATTTAATCAAATCCTTGTTTAACATTGCACTGCTTCTTTTATTCAATAGAGCCATGTGCAAAGCATTGAAGAGTGACGCTTCACAAAGTATGTTGACACAAGAGACACACTCCTACTTGAAGCATTAATGCATTCACACCTTCCAGAAGATTCAGCATAGTTGTTGAAGAGGATTGCAGGTTGTCTACACACGTGCAGCTGGTGAAATGAAGCAAATTTTTCTCCACTTGCCATGAACCACAGAAGGCCTTCAAGTCACCTGTAACACTCCTTTAAGAAGACACAGTGGTTGAACACTTTGTGGAGGGGCACACATGCCTGTGGGATTTGCAGAAGGCCCTATTAATGCTTGGCATTTTATTCATGAACAGTTTCCTATTCTCCACTTCTTCATTTTTTATCATGAAGCAATATCTTTCTGAGTTCAGTAAATAGAACTGGAGATGGTACTGAAATAACATGAAGTCCCAGAGACAGCCTGAATCTGATACAGAGCAGCCTCAATTGAATAGAAAAAGGAGAAATGAAGACAAGGCTTCATTTGATAGGCTGTTCAGCCTGCTAGATCTCTCTTTTTCAAGTTCCACAGAAAACTATTGGTTCCGTTTCTTGGCAGATTTGGACAGCCAGGACAAACACAAGTTTCACTCTTCAAATCCTCAGCAGCCCTTTTTGCATTGCTACTATTTCCCTGTTACCTCAGCTTCAAAAGGAAGAAAGAACTCACAGGAACCCAGAAATAGAACAGAGTGGGAATTTCCATCAATGAGAAACTGCCCGCCCAGAATTATATTCACATCAGTTCCTCTGAAACATCAACTGAGTTAATTGGTTCAGTGTGGTAGACCAATGTAAGGCCGTGTCATTATGGGCATCCAAGCCCAGCACCCAGCTTTGATTGTCATGGTTCTTTGGTGTAGAAGGAGGCAGATTTCCTCTCCCACTGGAATAGTCTTTTGTAGCAGGAGGCTTCTCAGCAACTTCCTAAAATCCATTGGAACAGGATTTGGATTGCTTTTTTACTCTTTACAATGATATAACGATCTTAGTTGATTTGCTACAAAAGACTATATGGCCAGTGGTGGGATTCAAATAATTTAACAACCGGTTCTCTACCCTAATGATCAGCTGGGTAAGCATGACTGGGTGATCAGGTGACTGGGTGAAGCTCAAGCAACAGTAAGTCTGGGCATACGGCCAAGAACCTTTAGCTGTTAGAAGGGTTAACCGAGAGGCAGTTTCTGTAAACAGGGTAATAAAGATTAGGCTAGAAACATCAGAATATTTCCTTCCTGCCTTCCTTACAGGATTAGCCCTGTAAAGTGGGGAAAAAATCAAAATGAGATTTCTTTCAACAACCGGTTCTCTGAACTGCTTAGAAAGTTAACAACTGGTTCTTGCAAATAGGTGCGAACCTGTTGAATCCCACCACTGTATATGGCTACACAAATAGAATTTTGCAGTTAAATGTATCTCTATTTGATGAAAAGGCAAAGAATTTTCTCATAATCTATCCAAGGTTAAGAGCAAATCTTTATAGACAATGCCACATGCTAGGCAGTATTCACAATTGCCAAGTATTGCTTTAATTTAAATTAAGACATATTAAGCAATTTCTCCCATAAGAAAATTTAATTCATATAATCAAATTGATGAAAATAGCATATCCAGAATCAATACATATGTACAAAACTTTATTACCTATAGATAAATAATGGCATACATATTCCTGGTATTAACAGTGTATGCATTCCAATAAGACATCTGTTTATAATTACTGGAGTTATTGAATTTCTTCAGGGGACACTGTTATTGAAATGTGCAATGAAACTAGAGATAAATGCTGTAGAAGAAAATGTTTGTGAACTACATTATATTAGATGTCAGATCAAACATTTTCTCCCCCGCTTGATGGATTACTTCCTTTTAGTTTTAAACTTTTGAGACACCAATATTCATTTGAATTCATCTCTAGTTCAATCTCACTCTTATAGAACCAAATCAGTATTCAAGACTGTGACTCTTCATTCATGTCAGAAAACTCCCTTTACATTCCAGATGAAATTATTTGAAGATGCATATCATTTTTCTAATGATGTGCATGCTATATTTTTCAAGGCATTGCAGGGTTAGGCTGTTGTGTTTCTGCCACAAAATTCTGAAATTTAGTCTGAAGGATATTTGACAACATTTTCAGATTAATAATTTAGCCAATGGTTAATTCTTCCTTGTGGTCAAGAAATTGCCCTCAAGTAGTAGCCAGGAGCAGTTAGAATGGGAATGCAAATTATAAGGCTGCAGGCCATATCTGACTTTGAAAGATTGAAGTGATAGAGTCAGTGCCTCTCCAACAGTGCCAGCAAATCAAATATGAACATATATAAAGAAGGAAAGTATACATACAGGAGGGTTATCATATAATGGATGGTTTTTATATTTAATGTAGTTCCAGATTTAAATGAGTTGCTTTTCGTTTTTGTCCTAGCCTACTTACAGAGTGTGCACCCCACATTATGCTATGTTGAAAATAACAAGCCTGACTTCAAATGGAACGAGAGTCTGAGTTTTAAAGGAAGTTCTTAGAAGCTTAAAAATGTGGATTATTTATCCTGGTAGATGTTTCATCCAATAAAGTCAGAATTCAAACTATTCTAGAAAAATATGTTCATAATTTGTGTGTGTGTGTGCGCGCACATACATGTGTGTGTGTTTAAGTGTATCTCCTAAATCCTACAAAAATTGTTTTCTAAACTTTGGATGATTATAGTATTCACTTGCCACAGAACAACTCACCATGGCAACTTTATCATGGGACAATTCAACACTGTATTAATCATTTCATTAAGTTACTTTTATTATTGGTGGCCATGTTTTCATCAAAATTATTGTAACTCTTATATTTCTGGACTGACTTTATTTTATTATTATTGGCCATGGTTCCATTGAATTAATTTAATTTTTGTATTTGCTGAATTGTCCTGCAGCGAGTTGGCTATGGTGAATTGTTCTAGACACCCCAAACTTGGTTGGCTTTAGTGTTTGTAATGCTCTCACCACTAGTCATACTACTTACAATTTATGGTGAATGAAGCTCACCATTTTTGGCAGAATATCAGATTAAAAATATGTAATCTATACTTATTCCCTTCAACTTTAATATTTTTCATTACAGGTGGTTTAATATGGGAGGAAATGAAACCAAGTAGTAGAGCTAATTATCAAATATACTTTCTTGTTCAAAATATACAAATACACATTGGATAGTTTCACTGATTAGTGAAAATGTAAGGATATAAACATGTTTGTAATATTTAAGGACCTCATAGTTAGCAAAAATTCAAAATGCCATTCAACCCACTCATTTTACTGACATCTAGCAAGTCATTTATATATTGCATTGTATGGAAAAGAAGTCACCTTTTACTACTATCAGCTTACCTTTGGAATAGAAAAGATCTATCAGAAGTAGAATTTTTCCAAAATAAATTGTGATTATGAACAAAACTGATTTTTCTGTATTAATGATCTTAGTCAGCACTTCTGAACCATCTGAAGGAGCCTCCCTTCCTTCTTATCCTGTTCAGATTTTCCTTCCTCATACATTAGTCTAGATCAGGGGTGGGCAAACTTGTCAGTTTTAAGACTTGTGGACTTCAACTCCCAGAGTTCCCCAGCCAGAATCAGGTAACATGAAAACTAGATTAATAATCTAGTACTGGGAGCAACTGATTAACCCAATTCTTGATTGTTTCATTTTTATGTAGCATATCTTTCATTCCTCTCACAGACAAATAAAAGTCACAAATCTGAAGTGAATACATGGAAATATTTCCCTCTGAGTTATAGGATAAGCAAACAAGATAAATCAAACTGCTCAAGTTCCACCAGGCATTTTTTTTCACTGTAGAAATAAAAGAATTAAATTGGATCCTGGATTTTGCCCTCCATTTTACTTCTGGACAATCAGTGACTTGACACTCATTATCAAAAGAGTTCTGAGCCCCAAGGAGCATGGCATTAAACATGCTGTGGATGTGATCTATTTTGACAAGCAAAAATGTTTGGAATTTAATATTGAATTTGAACACAAGAGCTTTGTGGCATCACAGTGGCTTCTTTATACTTGTTGGGGATGCAATGAAGAATGAATGAAAGTCCATTTCCTTGCCATACAGATAAGCCAGAAATTCACCACAGATATGATCAATGGCTAGCTCAGAATAACCTCATTCTTACTTTGATAGATCATGCAAAATGAATTACTCAAGCTACATTTTTCATAATTTAAAAATTTAAAACTGTTTAAAGAAATAAAAAGAATTGTTTTTTTATTTATAGGTAGTTGTGTTTATGCTATTTGTCACAGGACTAGCTTTAAAATAGACCAGTTACATGATATCAAATTGTAGGCTGCTTGGTTATAATTTGGGGAAAATATTTTTTAAAATAATATTCCAAGTATTTTTAAAAAAAATTTTTTTGAGGAGTTTACTATTGCTACACCTTATTTATACAAAGAATTTATGAGGAAGTATCAAGGAGAAAATAGTTCTAATTCAAAAAATAAAATAAATAATAATAAATAAAATAAGAGAGACAGTTTGGTATAATGGTTAAGGCAGGGGTGTCAAACTTGCATTGTCAGAGTGGCATCACACAATGTATCGCAACTTTTTCCCCCTTTGCTAAACCAGCCATGGGCATGGCCAACGCTTGACACATCCGACCCACAAGCCGCAGGTTTGACAACCCTGAGTTAAGGTGTTGACCTGCAAACCAGGAAACTGTGAGTCCTAGTCCTGCCTTAGATATAAAAGTCAGCTAGGTGACTTTAGGCCAGTCTCAGCCCACCTCACTTCATAGGGTTGTTGTGGAGAAAATTGGTGGAAGAAGGAATATTAGGTAGATTTGTTTTCTTGAGTCAGTTATGAAGTAATAATGGTAGGATATTAAAAATTTAATAAACAACTAAACTAAAATATGCTTGCAAAGTTGGCTTGATGCAACTTGCTGAATTCCCAGAGCCTTAGCCAGCATGACAAAATGGAGAGGTGAACTATCAATTCCTCATCCTTTGTCCTTTTTTTTTTACTTCTGTTTAATCATGCTAATTTTTTGAACTGGCTGGACAAGTCCATGTAGTTTTCTTGGCAAGGTTTGTCAGAAGCGGTTGAGAAAAAGTGATTAGCTTAAGATCATCCAGCTAGTTTTACGCCTAATGTAGGACCAGAACTCATGGGGGAGTTTATCTTAATTTCTCCAGGAAACAATTTCTCAAAGACAGGACTCCCCCTAGTAACAGCAATAGCATGGCTGCTGAAAATATCCTAGGTAGGAGTTTGTTGGTTTATTTGAAAATATTTATAAACTGCTCAGACCCTGGATATTGTAGACAAGGTCAAAAAGGGGAAAAAATAGATATCCCACTATATCGTCAAAGGCCATCAATAAATATTGTGTGTGCCCTTGGAATTAGTAATCTAAACAAATGGTCAAACATGGGCTGAAAATATAGACTGTTTGTGGAATGCTAGCAAGGCTGGGACCAATCATATCTCTGGGTGAAAGGCATTTCTTAAAGTAGGGGCTACTATCCATATCTTTTTCTTTGGGGATTTAATTTAAGCACGAGAAACCAGCCATGTTGAAAATCTCTGGAGAGCAGATTGTCGGAGGAAAGGCAAGAGAGTAACAGACAGCTATTGAAAGTCAAAGGATTGCAACTACACTATACTCACCCCACCCCTAAGAATTTTTTTTGACATTTTCCTTTTCTCTGAAAGAATGTTCTCTTTCATCAACATGAATGAGTACTGGTGGGAAAAAGATGCAAGAAGATTTCTTTATCCAACACTAACTTAGCTTGAAGTTGCTGGGAAAACATTCCTACATACAATACTGCAACTCTTCCTTGTTCAAAAGCAACATTTGGGCTTTCTCATCTCATTTCCTGGGTTTTAGAATTTTTAGGCATGATGGGATTAAAGAAAAAGGAATTCTTTTGGAAGTGCTTAGATGTGTTGCACAAAGTTACGTTTAATATGAAAGTTCACTCGAGAGGATATGGGAGTGGGGACTCTACTCCATGGTATGAGTCTTTCTTCTATTTTAAGATGAAGGAAGGTTGAAGTCATGAGCAGAGCCATGAGATCAAAACAGCATCAAAGGTTATCAGTTTAGCTATAGGCCTGAATGACTCTTTAAAAAGTTTGTAATTTGTAGTTAACTGGCATTGCGGTTCATTATTCCTTCCATCCTTGTTATGAAACTTTCATGGAATTGTACATGCCTCCACTTTTTTATGCATAGTCATGCAAAAAGGGTTCATAATAGTAAAATGTGTATATTTCAATTAATTATAAACCATATTTATTGTGATTTTAAACTTGAAATTCAGTCAAATAAATTCAGCAAAATAAGCAAGGTATGCCTGCTTATATTTCCCCATCCTATGCTTCTGTGACAATTCTTATAGGCAAATGGAGCATCCAAATCCTACTGAGTACCATGGCTTTCAAAGTTGTAATACTATCTGTTTCACTGCTGAGAGAAAATGCACACTGCCCTACTTCCCAAAAGTTAGAAACTCCAAGCTAGGCAGTTTTCCAAAGGCTTTGTGTTTAGAAAGGATTCAAACAAAGATTGCTGGTGAAATGGGCTTGTGAAACTGACTTAAGCATGGGCAACTCCATTAGGAGAACATAGGAGGAAGAAAGGCAAGGGACTTATGATCAAGGAAGTGTGAGGTTCTTACTCTTGCAACATCTGGCAATTATATGGTTGTCATTTGGGACCTTCATTGCCATTTTGACAAGCAAAATCAATGGGGAAACTGGTGGAAAGTCGCAAACGGTGACCATGTGACAGCATGTTTAACTATTGTGCATGATTCACAGCATTAACTGCAAGTGAAATGGCCATGACTAAAAGGAATGTTTACATGACATCACACTTTTTAACTATGTTGTCTAGTAATGCAAATTTTAGTCACAATTGCTATTGTTAACAAAGAATGATGATTGAACCTGGGCACATTTTCATAGCAAGATGGTTGGATTGAAAATGTTGCAATACCATCAATCATCAACAACACTTTCCTTTTCTAATGGTCTTATTTCTTCCACAGTTATAAAACATGTTGTGATGACCCAGGCATGGCACAAAGGCAACTCAGCCAGAGAATAAGGATAGGTCTCTTTATTAGCTCAAACTGCCCCCAATGTCCTGGTTACCNNNNAACCCTTCCGCCGAGGTGGCGCTCAAATAGAGGTGGCGCTCAAATAGAGGTGGCGTTCAAATAGAGGTTTTAGGGTAAGCTGTGTTGTTATGCACCAGAATTGCAAGCTTAACATAAGAAAAAATTATTTGACAGAAACTTGTTTGCCTGTTGATTTATTTGTTTAAATTTATAATTATATTAACATATAATTTATATTGTCAATGGCTTCAAAGTAATATGAATCACAGCTTGCACTTAATTCTTGAATGTTGTGTTAAAATAGTCTGGCACTATTTATAGTATACACTTGCTGCTTTAACCAGTAGGATTCTGCAGATTGTAAGGTGTGGGTTTTATATGCCTATGAAAGGTATAAATGAAATTCGATATCATGGAGGGGGAATTAGGTTTGGCATTAATAGCTTAATGTGTAAACTGAAGTTTTTAAAAAATGAGACATGTAAACATTTGTGTAATAAATAAACTTCATAATGCTAATATAAAAATATTTAAAGCAGCACTAAATATCATTTTGTATTTCCAATATTAATTTTTCAAAGGTAAAACCTATTCTGTCTAGAAGAGAAGAATAGGCATATGATTACAATGACTCCCATTCATTTCAAGACCACAACTTGTAGAGATTGTGCACAAACAAGACTCTGAGCTGAGCTATTAAGTTATGAAGTGCCCTCTTACAACAAAAATTTGCAATCAATAGCAGTGGCAGAGGTCAAGAACTTGAGAAGATGGCAATGTATTGAATGGGAAATTAGCAATATTTACACAGATTGGGCAACATTGACATAGTTTGATTTATTTCAAATGCAATTGTTTTTTCTCATATTCAGGATGATTTTCTCTGCTGATAAAATAATAGAAACATGGCACAAACAGGAACTCACCACCATAGCTATGAATTGCCTCCTGATAGAATAGAGTTTTGAATGTGGAATGCAATCTTATGGGCAACTACAGTAGTTCATAGAATAACAGAGTTGGGAGGGACCTTGGAAGTCATCTAGTCCAACCCCCTGCTTGAGCAGGAGAGTTTAGCCTCTACCTAGGATCGAACCCACAACCTCCTGATTGTGAGGCAAGAGCTCCACCTCTAGGCCAGCTGATGTAGGTGATAAACTTGGAGGTTTATCTATGTCCAAGTGGCCTCAACAATTCTCTAAAAGAATGCAGCCATTTGCAAGGATTTTGTTGGGGAATGATATATATTGTAAAATTGAGAAAGTAGGGTTTCTGTGCTTTGTACTGTGCCATGTCAACTGGATCCATGTCCCACTTAGCTTTTAGGGTGGCCGGGCAAACTGGAATTAGGAAGTGCTTCTTTGAGGGAAAGTTGTCACCTGCATTGAAGGAGGTAATGGTATACCTCCTCCTGAAAGGACTCTCTCCCAGTTCAGTCGTGTTAGACAACTCTCCTCAATCTTCTGGTAGATTTTGGAAATGATGGTAGAACTTTAGCTATGGAGAATCCTGAGAAAATGATAGTCAGCCTATTCTAGTCATAATTTAGCATTTAGTATACATTAAACAATTAAATTAACATAGCTAATCTGGCCCAAGGTCTCACCCTGGCTGGCTTTGTGTCTAAGGTAGGAGTAGAACTCATGGTCTCTCAGTTTCTAGCCTGGTGCCTGAACCACCACACCAAACTGGATCTCTAAATGGGTAGTACTGATAAAAACAAAATGTTTGAAGACACAGAAAATATAAGAAGTTAAGAAGGCCCTTACTGTCTTGTACTAATTCATACACTCTTATTAACTAGATTGTTGATCCCATGTTCTGGGTTTTCAAACTTTTTATTTTTATCAGTACTTAGAAACCCAATTTGGTGTAGTGCAGGATGTCAAACTCGATTTCATTGAGGGTCTCATCAGGGTTGTGTTTGACCTCGGAGGGCCATGGAGTGAGAGTGGCCATGAGTGGGGGTGGGCATGGGGGCATGACAGGGGACTCATGCTGGGGGCACCTGTGGTGGCCAAGTGCTAAGGTAGGATTTCCTTGAGACCCTCCCTCACTCTCATTATAATCTCCTTCCTTGCCAATCTTCCCTTCTTTTTCTTTGTCTTTCCTCTTTCCCCTTTTGCATTTGAGTATGCAAGAAGGGATAGGAAAGGAGAAAGGGAAACATTTCTCCTTTTGTTTTGTTTTTAGTTTGTTTTGATAGCCCTCTGCAAGCAAAAATAGAACCCAGGGGGCATGTGGCCTCTCTGCACCCAGTGGCTTTCTGCAGCCTCTACCAGTGAAAATGGAGCTTTGATTTGCTGGCAGAGGCACTGCGGGCCGGTCCTTTGCTGTTTCCAGACCAGCCCCGTGGGCCAGATCTAAAAAACCTGCAGGCCGGATCCAGCCCATGGGCCTTGAATTTGACACCCTTGGTGTAGTGGTTAAGGTCCCAGGCTAGAAGTTGAGTGAGTTCTGGTCCTATTTTAGACACAAAGCCAACTGGCTGACCCCAGCCAGTCATTCTCTCTCAGCCTTAGGAAGCAAGCAATGGAAAACCACTTGTGAGACCTTGCCAATAAACCTGCAGGGACTGGTTCAGACAATTGCCAAGACTCAACACTGACTCAAATACACACAAACTACCCACTATTCCTGGTCTCTAAGAGGAATTTGTTTGTGGGAAGAAGACAAAATGGAGTTTCCTTGTGGCTCTCCCTGATAATGGATCTCTCTGACAAGGATGCCCAGTGACTTTCATTTTTAAAGGCAAGCAAAACCATTTTTATTATACAGGACTTTGATGCTGAAGCTTCTTTGTATGCTGCAATAGATATCTATAATTGGGTTCATCATGTTTTTAATTGCATTTAAAATCATTTGTTGGCTGCTTTCATGTTCACTGCTTTTATCTTTATTTCATGATTGATATTTCTGACTGGAAAGTTGGATCGATATTCAGCAAATTGGTAAATAAAAACTATTACAAATTCAGACTTGATCCTAAACATGTTTTCTTGAAAGTTAGTGTTTTCTCACCCTTTAGTGTAACTTGTTTTCCACTAATTTGATTAGAATTTCAGCTACAGGGTGTAAAATAAACCCAAGGTGCAGATAGCTAAGTAAGCATTTCAAATGCTTGTTAAGTTATTCTTCCAGGTCTTCCTTTTAAATAGAGATGGGCACTTTGGCTTTCCTAGGGAGGCTGTTAAAAGTTTATAGGATATGATTTATTTGCACAACCTGATGAATGGTGTGAAATCAAATGACTGCAGTGAGGAAATGATAAAATATCTAGAGAATAATGCATTTTGAAGCCTGAACATATGTTTATAGTTGCTGCCCTGGGCTGATAGCCAAGAGCACGTTTTGCTTTGCAAGCTAGGTTAATAGAAGTCATACGTTTTTAAAGCAAAGCAAACAAAACCAAAAGAACATGAATTTAATATAGCAAATAGGGGAAAAAAATGAAGTCTCTTAGTTCAGGGATCTATCAGGTAGAAAAAACCAAAACAATTGTAAATCTAGTTCTTCATGCAAAGAAACAAAGTTTATAATAAATGAGTTGTTTGCTAGACTTATGTATGTAATGCAGTTTGAATATCTCAAATATGAATAGTTTTTTATTTATATTTTTATGCTCAAATGGATTCCCAGCTGCTCATACCATATAACGGGCAGTAGCCAGCTGAATCAATTGCAAAGCAAAACTAGTGTTCTTTGGCACAATCCTTCCAAACTTTCACAGGAGAAAAGGGGATGCTTGTTTGTGAGTGGATACTATAAGAGATAGAAACAGGAAGCCCAACAGAGCATTTAAATGGGGCCAATAAGAAAGCAGATGATTGATTGATTGAATGAATGAATGAATTTATTGGCCGCCTATCTTACCACAGGGTAACTTTGGGCAGCTTACAATATTAAAATGGTAAAACTATACAAAAATTATACACAATACAAATAAAATACTATAAAACTATAAATACTCAACCCTACCTAAAAGATTGGGAGGGAGGTACTAGGATGAGCAAGGGTGGTGGAATCTGTTATTAATCTATCAACCTCTCCTAATGTGAATCCCGCACCCATTGGCGCCCAAGCCAACTGGCAAAGCCAGGTCTTTAAGCTCTTGCAGAAGGTGAGGAGGGCTGGAGACAACCTCATTCCTGGAGGTGAGAGGGTTAAGTTGGAGACAACCTCACTCCGGTTCCAAAGGGTAGGAGTGACAGCAGAGAAGGCTGTTCTCCTGGATCATCATTTTGGATGGTAAGTACTAAGAAATAAGCCACAATCTCTACAAGTCAAGTATGTGTTTTGTGTATAAATTAAATCTGCCACATTAAATCCATGATTAAGACTCTGACATTGATTCAAGTTATGCCTATTAAAACTGAGGCCAATGTCTTAATCAAACATGTATTCCACCATCAATATTTATATTGGTCATGCCCAAATTGTGTCTGTTTATGTTCACATATTTCTTTGTGCTTTCAATCCCAAATATACATGACTAAGATGAAGTTGCTGGGGCCAGAATAGGCATCCCATATTATTCTGATTATCTTTTGCCTCTGGCTATTGAAGTAATGTAAGGAGAATTTACTCCTTTAAAATCTGGAAGAGGAGAAAACATAGTTTCTTGAAGACTCCATTCTGAAAATTCTGCTCATTCAGCTACACATGAAGAGTTGGTGGATAACTGATGGCTAATTGGCTGTTATGCTCCCATTTCAGGCAGAAGCCAGGGATGGTGGGCTGGGTAAAGAGAAGGAAGAAGAGTAATGGATAATGAGAGGAATGCAAAGGATAAAAGACTGCTTGTGAGATATCCCTGTTCATGCATAATTCAAAATATGTGGAGATGTGGATGAGTCAAGACTGACTCTTTTCATTATAATGCCATATTCTTACAACCCCACTCAAGAGATTGTAAATATATAGTAAGGTGTCAGCAACTCTATTTTGCATAACTGTCCTTTAGACATCAAAAGGTCAGCACATGTAGTGTGTGGTGACAAGGCTGGGACCAGGAGACCTCACCCCATGTCTCGGTGTTTTGCCTTATAGTTGGATAGGACACGTGATCTGACTTGAACACAGAAAAGATTGGAAGATTGATGTCTGTCAAATAAATACATACATTAACAATCTGAGTCATTTCTAAAAGTGAAGCTTCCAGACTGCAAAGCTTTCTTTCCTCTTGCATTTAAATTCTCTTGCAAATTAGGAAAGTTAAATAATATGTTCTGTTTTTTCCAACAGCTGTTAGCCAGTTGCAAGGAGCAGGATTCTGAACACAAGGCCAAAAGAAGGATGGATGGATGTGGTTTATTCACTACCTTAAACTAGGTGGTTTACAGATATTAAAATATCAGCAAGTAAGTAAAACATTATTAAAACTACAATGGCAATATCAATAGCACTTAGACTTATATATCCCTCCATAATGCTTTATAGCACTCTCTGAGCAATTTAGTGTCAGCATATTGCCCCCAACAATCTGACTTCTCATTTTACAGACTTTGGAAGGATGGAAGGTTGAGTTAACTTTGAGCTAGTCAGGATCGAACTCCTGGCTGTGGGCAGAGTTAGCTTGCAATACTGAATTCTAACCACTGTACCACCATGGCGCTTGATGATAGAAGTATAAAAATTAATAAAAACAATTACATTACAGAAATGAAAGATATAACAATTTGTCTAGCCGAGTTTGTGTCGTATTTGCAAGCCATCCAGAATCACTTGATAGTGAGATGGGTGGCATATAAATTTAATGAATAAATAAACTAGGAAAGTTCTTTTTTTTTTAGAAAAAAAAACCAATTTTATTTTTTAA
>JAOYMU010000252.1:27429222-27442682 GCA_025802295.1 Psammodynastes pulverulentus | reverse complement strand
CATAGCTGGCTGGGGAATTCTGGGAGTTGAAGTCCACAAGTCTTAAAGTTGACAAGTTTGGACATCCCTGACCTAGGTGAAATGCTGACTGGGGGAATCCTGGGAGTTGAAGTCCACATATTTCAAAGTTGCTGAAGCTGAAAAATATAGTGATAGTAGAATACTTAGTGGTTTCTGGCAAACCACTATAGCTCCTGTAGTGAGAGTTGCTCAGAATTACTGACTGCTGATATATGTTTCCCATCACTGGCCTAGTGCCTAAGAAACAAATGAGGTTGTCCCAAAGAATGGCTTCATGTGAGCCAGCTAAGGCATTTGAGCCCTAATTGAAGTTGCATTCTTAAGTACATTTGTTACATTTCAAGTGCCTAAAGATCTTAAAATGTGCATTCTTGCTTTGTAAGTTTAAAACACTTTTCTTTTTTAAATTAAGCTGTGTGAGGGCTATAATACTGTTTCAGTGTGTAAGAGGATTATTTTCCATGGTTGATCAAAGAAAAGTAACAAGTATAGAGAAGTTAAACACTTGTGTCATTATCAGTTTTTTGCCCCACTTTTACTCAATTATTTCATTGAAAAAAGCTTGGAATGAATGCATTGTTAGGAGCATTTGAGCAGATGGGAGATGACAGCTTATATATTCCAAAGTGATGCTAATCCCTTCGTTGTTTCATCTTCTTTATTATTTAAGCCAAAGCCATGCCAGTACTGCAACATAATTGCAGCATTTATTGGCAACAAGTGCCAGCGGTGTACGAACTCGGAGAAGAAATATGGGCCACCCCATTCATGTGAACAGTGTAAGCAACAATGTGCCTTCGACAGGAAGGATGATAGGAAAAAAGTGAGTATCTATGTATGTCCATTTCAGGTAGTCCTTGACTTACAACCGTTCATTTAATGACCATTCAAAATAACAGCGGCACTGAAAAAAGTAACTTGTAATCATTTTCCACACTTATGGCTATGGCAGCATCCCCACGGTCACATGATCAAAATTCAGATGCTTAGACAACTGGTTCATATTTATGACCTTTGCGGTGGTCATGTGATCCCCTTCTTACAAGCAAAGTCAATGGGGAAGCCAGATTCACTTAACAACTGGATTAATAACTTATAAACTGCAGTGATATCAACTGTGCAAGAAAGATCATAAAATGGGGGCAAAACTCACTTAACAAATGTTTCACTTAGCAAGAGAAATTTGGGTCTCAGTTGTGGTCATAAGTCAAGGACTATCTGTATAGAAAGGATAGTTTACCATATGTAGACTTGAAGTGCATTATTGTACTTGCCAGGACCCTGGCAGCAACTGACATTGGTGCCAACCATTATTTCCAGCTGCACCTCAGTCATTAAGACAGAACTGAAATCATGAATAACAAATTTTATAGCTTTTAGAGGAAAAAAACCTGTATAAGCATTGTTTTTTTCCCCAATAAGGTGTGAGTTGAATAAAATATCATTTTCCTTAGGAGGGAATTGAAGAGTTGGTCTGTATTAAATAGCAGGGTTTGTTTTAATTCATTGGGTTTCAGAATAAGGTGATTGTTATTGGGAAAGATGGGTGGACCTATTTCTGATTTCTGTTGGGTTCACATGCTTCTTCCTGTTTTGGTCACATTTTTTCAATTGTTTAAACCAATTAAAGTTTGCATTCACATTTTCTCTGAAATGACTTTTTGATGCCCATTTCTAAGCTGCAAACTACATTTTATACAACATGATACTATAGTATGCGGCTTGGTTCCTATCTGCACATGAATCTATTGACCAAATCTATTAATAAAAACCCATTTCTCTGTTGTTTTCCTTGACTTCAGGTAGATGGGAAGTTACTCTGTTGGCTTTGCACACTCTCCTATAAGCGAGTGCTACAAAAAACCAAAGAACAGCGTAAACATTTAAACACCTCCTCTCGGACAAGCTTGCCAGAAAAGGAGCAGTATGGCCGACTTAACTGTAGCAGCCACTACAGCAGGTATCTTTGCTTTGCACGCTGTTTTCTAGCTGATCCAATGATCTTCTGGACATATGCTAAGCCAAGGTTTGCTGAAGTATACCTAGTCTTCATTTAATAATGGTAATTGGTACTGCAAACTCCATTGCTAAACGATGTGGTTGTAAAATACAACATACTGGGACTGCATCAACTTACAACAATTGTAAGTTGTACAATTACCATTGTTACCATTGTTACCATTGTTAAGCAAATACCGTGGGGTAGTTAGACAAGACATAGCACGATCACCATTCATGAAGTCCTGCCAGCTTCCCCCTAATACTGATGGATGTTTCAGTAATGAAACCTCTGCAAGAAAACAATCAAGCTCAGAGAGCACCAACCCTCCTTTCAACTCGGAGCTTCAAACGTCCTCCTTTATTGGTAATGGCTGAAAATTTTAAAATTGTGATTTTGAATTGACCAGTTTCCAGGATATAGTTAATTTTTCCTCTGTGCTCTTTTTGCAGCCAGAAAACCTTATCTACGTCTTCTATTCAGAATGAACTCCCAAAGAAAAAACCCAAGTTTGATGCCGTATTAGCCAATGGGGACAGGTAAGCTACTAAAAGGGCTCTTGGATTTGTCTTTGCTTAAAAAGGAAGAGAAAGAAAGCATTTGATACACATTTTGGTGTTTAGTGGTGAAAAGTAGAAATCCCTCAAAATATCCTCAAAATTAGTCGTGGGCAGTGGTGTTTCCTACCAGTGTTGCCCCCGGTTCGCTGACTGTGTGCATATGCAAGTGTGCATGTGTGTGTTCCCCCTCTGTGTGTGTGTGCGCCCCTCCTTCCATGCATGCGTGCGCCTACCAGTGCATGCCTACGGCGCATGTGCATGCCGATCATCTGAGAGGACTCTTTGATCCTCTCAGCTGATCTGCACACTTTTTAGCTTAAAAAAGTGCCAGTTCGACCGAACCGGTAGCTAAAAACTATGTGCTGATCAGGTGAGAGGACTCCCTGAGCCTCTCAGATGATTGGCGCTTGGGTTTTTTCGCTACCAGTTTGGCCGACCTGCCACTTTTTTAAGCTAAAAAAGTGCCAGTTCTGTCAAAAGGGTAGCTAAAAAAAGTGCGCCGATCAGTTGAGAGGATCAAAGAGTCCTCTCAGATGATTGGCGTACACATGCGCAGTAGGCACGTGTTGGTAGGCGTGCGCATGCACGGGAGGGGGAAGCACGCGTATGCAGAGGGGGGTTTTAGTTACCAGTTTGGCTGAACTGGTAGCCATATTTTTTCTATCGGTTTGCCTGAGTGGCAGTTTTTTCTGCTACCGGTTCAGATGAACTGGTGTGAACCGGTAGAATACCACCTCTGTACCAAACCACATTTTAGCTTCGCGAATTATACAAAGCAAGCCCTTATGGTTAACTTATGGTTTGGTGTGTGTGGCTGAGTAACTCATGGGGAAAGTAACCAGAGGAAAGCATGAGCGAAGACAGCCAAGATTTAAAAGTTTTCAACTAAATCACTGTTTTGACAACATCCAGATGTGTGAAATTCAAGTCTAAAAATTCTCAGCAATAATCATACTAGCTAGGCAACTCTGGGAGTTGAAATCCATGCGTCAGGGAATGGCCAGAGTTGGACAAGAGCCAGCTTAGAGTAAGCCAGATGTTTATTTAGCTTTGAAGATAGTCCTGGTTCATGCATTTTTAAGAGACCATTCATATTGGTCCAAGCGTTCTGCATGACGATGCTGAGATTACCTACGTAAAACCACTCCACTTTCTTTTCCTTTTATTTAGGTTGAGTTGTAAAGCCTCACATGATAGGAGAGAAGCTCTTTCACACCTGTCTTCCACACCTTTCACAGTTGGTGACAATATATATATATATCCATAGAGAACGTCTCCATGTGACCTGGAGCCTTAAAAGTATTAAACAATCAACCAGGAGTCTATCAAGCTAGGGCTTCTACTTCTGCCGCCCAGAGTCCACACAAATAAAATCCACAAAAATCTTGTTGCAACAACACACGTTTGCATACATACACAAACACAATTTCCTCTATTTTTAAGGATATTATTTCCTTGGTAGTTCTTAAACTACATTTTTGCACTTTTGTATACCTTAGGGATTTCTCCCAAGCTTGCCGATATTTATTCCTCTGATTTTTCACGAGGATAGTGTTATTTCCCTTGATATAGTTCTTAAAATATATTTTTGGGCTTCTATAAACCTTTGGGATTTTCCCCACGTTTGCTGATACTGCCCTATTATGTGTGAATGATAAGATGTGGCTTTGTAAAGCCCACCATTCACCCCTTAGAATTGCTATCAGAAGGTGTCAGTCTTTCTGAACATGGGAACCTACAGCTATAGAACATGCTAGCTAGGAATGGGGAAAATTGTGATACCAAAACAGTCTACCAAATTATGATGCTGACTGGATATTCTAGTTGCTCTCTGATTGGACCACATTTTCACAGTAGCAATATCATTAAGACTTATATACCACTTCACAATGTTGTACTGCCCTCTCAGTTTACAGAATCAGCATATTGCCCCCAACAATTCAGGTCCTTATTTTACTGACCTCAGAAGGATGGAAGCCTGAGTCAACCTTGAGCCAGTCAGGATTGAATTCCTGGCAATAAGCAATGAGTTAGCCTGCAATACTACATTCTAAGCACTGCGCCATCATGGCTCATGACACTCCAGTTAAAAGTGACTCTAAGTCTATTCTACAAAGCAAAATCTGCTGTATGTAGTGATCTGAAGGCAAGGAAAAACACTTATGAATTTAAGATGGACTGGTCTATGATATGTGCCAGCCTCAGTTAGCTCTCACTCAAACTCCGCTTCAGCCATAATTACTGATGTCTTGCTTTCATCCTTCTATCCCTTTAGAGTTATAAATCAGAATCATGCTGGGATAAAGTGAGGGAAGCATGGAAAATTGCACATGGATGCAATACATGGTATAAATCATATATATATTCCTGATTCTAGATATGATAATGATATACAGGTGAAATTGCTCCTGTTTTCACTTTCAAACAACTTCCAACCCTCATCTCTAGTTCCTAGAAAATATGCAATAGAAAATATGAAAAAAGGGTGTATGTACACTATACATGTTGTATATGTGTGTGTACAACAATATGTCTGTGTTTACAGGCATACAGTTTGTCTTTCAGGTGTTAATTTAACATAAATGTTTTATGCTAAAATTTATGTGATTTGGTTTGATTGACAATGTTAATTGAACCTAAATATTATATTTATTTAAAAAAAAACATGGATAAAGCCAACCATGGCTTAGTATAGCACATCTTCCAATCACACATACATATGTATTGTCTCAAGGTTATTTCCAGTCCCCAATCCCTACATGGCTTGACAGACATGCATGGGCAGGAAATGTATTAGAAAATGCTATTTCATTCTAGGTGTCATTTCATCTCTTTAAATAAGATTTTAGTGAAGGAGGAAAGTTTTGGTTTTAAAATGAGCTAGGGAATCTCTATTATGAAGGCCATATGTAGATTTGGGGCAAGGTCTAAAAATAGACAGGAGCATTGGTGGAATCAAAAACAGACTGGCAGCCATAGACCACTTAATCAAAGCCCCATTCCATTTTTTTTACATGCATTAAATGGGTGATGCATATAAAAAAAGTGGGGGTTCAATCGCATAATTGTGATTATTCTCTTGACGTTTTTAGATCCTCCCCTCTCCCTCTGGCATGGCCCTGAAACCAGCTCTACTTTCCTTTAGGTCTCAGACTTCCCTCACTGGATATTCCACCCACATTCTGCATTCCTGACGTTTGTCAATTGGTCCCACCCACTACTAGGTTATGGAACCTGATAAATGTGAATGCTATTGCATCCTGCAAAAATATTGCATCCTATTGCATCCTGCAAAAATATTTCCCATACCCATTTTAAAACATTATTACTTTAGTGTTTATGATAGTGGCTGGGTATATATTTCAATTATGTTATTATTTATTATGTTTTACCTTGATTTTTTTTTCAAAGGCTGTAGAAGAAGTAGTTTTCCATTGTTCATCTTTTTTTTTTTTTACTGATATCTTGCTTTTATGCTTCAAGGATATTTTTATGCTGGCTGAATTATATTTATTTTATTATTTTCTACTATTCTTGTTCGTGAATGCTTTCGCAAACCCCCGACATTGTTTCAAGAGAGGAAAGGGACTCAGGATTTGATATGTATTTGGCATTTTGTACTCTTTTCAGTGATAGATTGTGCAATTACAGCATGAAGCATTTGGCATCTATTCTCATTTTTAACTGGGCACATTATTGTTGCTGAATTTTTTTTTACAAAACTGTGTGTCACTTATTTTGGTCATGTCATAGCATGAGGGGGGAGGCCTTCACTGGAGAAAGCAATTATGTTGGGAAGAGTTAGTAGTAAAAGGAAAACAAACTGCCCAAGAACCAATGGCTGGACACCATCAAAGTTGACACCAGCCAGAACATAGAAAAACTCAAAGAAGTAATGCAAGATCAGAAGAGGTGGAGAGACCTGGTCCATAGAATTGCCAAGAGTCGGACACTATTGAATGGATAACATCGTCATCATCATTGTTGATGAAAATTTAATTTATGTTCTTCCTTTCTTCTAAATACTGTTCTTCTATGGGGTTAGTCAATGGGAAAAAATTCAAAAAAATGAAAATGATTGTTGGGGAAGAGAAATCATTTTACAACTGCTGTATGTCAGACTTCTTCCAATTATTTGGTCATAGCTGGACAGAGGAAAAAAGGAACTGAATTTGATTTTGGCTCCATTCAAAATGAAGACAAGAAAACCTATTGTCAGCTTTAAAAGAGGGAAGATTTGTGGGGGACACAAATGTGAATGCTGTAACATTTCTAATGCCGCCTCTGCAGTGGTAGGTTTCTCCTGGTGTTGCCACCGGTTCGCTGATTGTGCGTACCTACTGCGCATGCACACACCAATCAATTGAGAGGAACTCTTTGATCCTCTTAGCTGATTGTGGGAGGTTTTTTAGCTACCGGTTTGGCTGAATGGCAGCTTTTTTTGACACCGGTTCACTTGAACCGGACCGAACTGGTAGAATACCACCTCTGCTCCTCTGTCAACTTGGAATCTACTGAATAAATGGGTTATTTCTAGGAAAACAGGCAGAAATTGTGCTGTAAACTTACATTTTTGTATAGTCAGACGATATTGGATCCTTGGTAGGAGGAGAGAAAGCATTCAGTGCATCCTGGCATAATGATTTAAAATTACATTTTAAAGACAAGATTAATTGCATTTCTTATATTTCATAAGAGGGCCTCTTTCCAGCTTTCTCAATTCATTCTGTTAATTAAAACAGCCATCCACAATTTGAAAATTATAATGAAATTATAACCTTTTGTTTTTAATCAGAGTAGCTCTGTTTGGTTTAATTTCTAGACCTGGCAAGTGATTAGATCAAGTGCTAGATTTAGGCCTGTATCTGGTATAAACAGCCATAGACAAGTTCCCTGCTTTTCTTTTAAGTTCTCCCTAATTTTTGCAGAAGTATGCAGACAGTAGAGGCTGTCACAATTTGATGGGCATCAATTTATTTCTAACTGCATATTTGCAGTTTTAAAACATATCCACTCCTTTTAGTGAACGGATGTAATGCAGATGTCAGAACCAAGTATTTACAATCATTTCTGCGTTCACTCTCTCTTTTTTTGGCTTAGGAATACACCCCTAAGGAGCATAAGAAAGCTCAAAAAAGCCATTAAGTTAGCCTTTAGTGAATTATAAAAGGCAGGAGATTTATATAACCTGTCAGCACAATTCATTGCTCATGTCAGAAAGTATTTTGTCATTTTGGGTTGTGGACTAGTTGTTAAAATTAAGGTACAGGGATTAAGGGACCTTGAGATTTCCAGACACTGATGAAATTTATGAATCGTTTTGTAAATATTTTAAGCAAAATCACCTTCCAAACAAAATGAAGAGGGAAATGCAGTTTAATTTATGATGGAAGAGTTGCTTATGTTGCCCTCCTATGAGTAAAGAACAAGTGACCAGAGTATCTTTTGCAGCCTTAGGGGACTACAGATTCAGTTCTTTAAGTGATTGCTGGTTTAAGATATTTTTAGCTTCAGAATCATTAAGAGAAGCAGCTGGTTTTACACAATTCTATACACAATCTTGGGTTATCCTAAATGCTACACATAGTATCTGCCAGTCTGTTGGGAATGATATAAATGTGTATGCCTTTTGCATTATTTAGTTAGCTGCATATGTCCATGCAGTACTCATGAAAACACTCATAAAAATGTAAAAGGTCAAGGTCAAAGGAACATAGTTTTTACCAGCTGATAGAAATGCAAGAGGGCAAGCTGATTCACATGGTCAAAACCAGTGGGAATTGGAGATTCAAGATAATGAACCCGACTTAGCTCAAAGGGTCAAGATAGCAGGCTGTCATCGAAAAATTGTTCCACTCTCATAATGCCCCCAGAAGGCATCGCAATCCTGAATCTGTGTTTTCAACTTACATTTTGTATAATTTCTTTAAAACCTCTCTCGTCCAGCATTTTCAATTAATATTGTGGCCAAGTTACTGCTCACAGCAGGGCCAAAACACACATTTCTACAACAGCTTCTTACATAGGTGGTAACCTGGAGTAGCATGATACACATAGCGAGTAGCTGAGCAGCTAAAGATTGCATGTCATTAAGATGCCATCAGGCACTGACCATAGCATCACATAGATCAGGAATGCGTCTGATTTCAGATGTAAAATATATATTGGGAAACCTTTTCTCCATTCTTGCCATCTCAGACTAGCAAACAATGAAGACATGTTTCAATACTATAGAGAAAAGACTATAATTACTGCATATACACTAATTAATGTTTTATTGCATTGTTTTAAGGGACAAGTCAAAAAACAGTGGTAGGTGGGATGGTTTTGTATGTATTTTGTGAAATGTCTCATTTTACAAAGGCTGGAGTTTTGTGGGTCTGCATGAATGCTGACATTATAGAATTGTGGAACACTGTATGCGAGCATCTTTCTTCATTCTCTCGTGTTTCTAAAATACAAGTTTTTTTTTAAAAAAATCAATATTCTTCTTTATATCATGGTGAAATAGGCTGTAGCATATTGGAGGATGCCAGCAAGAAGAGTTACAATCTGCTATTCAGTTCAGCCCTAGAATCCAAGCTGGCACCATGGCAACAGGCTTCAAGCTTTTCAGAAATGTGTAAGTCATTATATCCATGATCTGTGATGCTACACAATATTTGTAGTAACCAAAGTTCAGAGAGAGACTGTTGTATCCATTATAAGACCACATTTCCTCTTCGCAAAAGCTGGAGGAGTCTGACCTGCACTTTAAGATTTGGAAACCAGAAAACTATCCCCATATTGATTTTAAATTATATCTAGGCTAAATAATAAAAAATAAAATGATAAAACCTTTATTTAATAAAAAAAGAGAGAAAAGAAAAACATTTAGCCATTGTACATTAATTAATGTCTGAGTGAGCACACATGGACTGCTAACTCATGTTGTATATATGTGACTGATTGTGCTGGAATCTCTGGGGCCACAGCATTCATTTATGAAAGGCTATTTGCTGGCTCTCACAGTGCCACAGACAAATTAAACGATGTGAGGGCAACTGTTTCTGAAATATTTCCAAATTAATCAAAGCTTGGGGCAATTTATCAACCTTCTAAAACACTTTAAGGGAAGAACAGTGAAGTAAAGCTTATGTGGATTAAAGAACAGCAGTTCCATATGAAAAAGGATAATGCTTGTTGCCAACCCAAGAAATTACCCATAATCGCTACTGGTATATGTCTATATCATCTATAGTTTGCCTGTTGTGGGAAAGACCATTGATTGTAAATCAGGTAAAGGTAATCTCAGTAGCTTAATCTGTTGCATGATAGGCATTTTCATTGATGAGGATATCCTGAATATATTTAGGAGGGGGAGAAAGTCTTGGGGTTTTTTGACCTATCGCTGCCTCCCTAACCAGTTTATCAGCAGCAAGAAGCAATGCTTCTACTGAACAAGAATCCCTTTCTTCAAATCTATCTCCATTCAGCTTGTTGTACCTTCTGTGGGACCATAAAAGTATAAACAACAAGGAAGCTTACTCTGTAATAAGCCTTCTGCCAGAGTTCAACCATCTCAGGTCCCACCTGGTATTTTATGAATAGGATGGCAGGATGGGCATTTCTGTATTTCAGTAGAAAATAGAACAAAACAAAAAATGCAGGGTAGGAATAAACAAATGTTTACATACGCTGTAAGAAAATGGTTTTCAAAATTATCCACCCTAATTATAGGCAGACAAATTTAGAAGTAAAAATAATGTGTTTCATGTGATGTCTCTTACAAACAACAAATCCCAGAGTTCCTTAGCTGATTACAGTACGTCATTTTCTTTGCACTTGCAGCAGTCAATAGAACATCCACTAAAGTCAGTCAGTCAGTCAGTTAATTAATTAATTTGCCACCCATCTCATTTCGAAATGAGTCTGGGCAAGGTCAAGAAGACATTGTTTTCAGGAAGAGTAGAAACTTGTTCTGTGACTAAAGTTATAGGCCACAAACTATATGTAATAAATATGAAATATTTAATTTGCATTGCAGTATGAAAAATATGCTTTTGGATATTGCTTCTATGTATATGAAAACCATTATATTCAAAAAATGAAAAATAATGCTAACAAATAACCAACTACAGTTTAGCAAAAAGTTCAACCAACTTTCAGCAAAAAGTTTCTTAAGATTAAATTTAAAACATGGCTTAATATATGGTTTATCACCCAGGGAACTAAATAAATGCAGTATTTTTGGAATTGCAAAAGGCCAAGATAAGACTGTAAGTCTGTAGTGACCTCATTCAGAATAAAGCACACTGAAAGTTCCAAGGTTTAACTCTATCCAGAATGAAATTGGTATATAGAACATAAACATAATAAAGAACAAGTAACTTTTACACTAAAAAATAGGGCTCCACCCTAAGAAAACAAAAAAACAGCTCTTTCTAAAAGGCTCCAAACCAAATCAGCTTGGAATGAAGTCAAGGAAGCTTTTTCTATTACCAGTTTCAGAACATCATTATTAGTAAGCCAGAATAAAGAAGACCTTAAGTACAACCTAAACACATGTTTTCCAATGTGCAACAGAGGTTCCCCAAAAATAGGTCAGCTGTGCTCCCTGTCCACCAGCCAAATAGATTTTGGAAGACCAACTTTAGGATTGGGAGTAGACTTGGGTGCCAAACCCCAAAGGATATACAGTCTTAAAAGAAACGAATGGCACTTTAAACCAAGCATGGAAATGTATTGAAAATGAAAACCGCAGTTTGTACACTTATTATTTCTAGTTGTGTTTCTATTCTGTGCTTCCCCTATATCACACAGAATAAGATTTTATTCACACCACAACACTTGCTCAGAGCCACTAAATAAGTTTTATAGTAGAACCAAGCACCTTAATCAACATTGGTGACAGCCCCAAAAATCAAGCTAGTTCTCCGTTAATGGAGTTTTTCTATTAAAGAACATAACTCAGTTAATGAATAGTCGTAAATTCACCACAAACTGAAAATTACACAATGCGTGGTAGTACTGTCTGCATGAAAACTCCATTTTGTGATGATATATATTATATTGTTTCAGAACAACCATGCAAAATATTGTTTTGAATACCTTGTCAAATTATGACATTGATCGATTATGTGCCACCAAGTTGCTATCACAGAAATAAATTTACTCCAGGACAATCTGTGCCCAACTAGGTCTTTCTGTTCTTGCAATGATGCACCCACTGCTAATATAATTGATATCCACTTTGCTGCTGGTCTTCATTCTTTTCTTTCCTACCACTTTTCTCAGTCTTAGAAACTTCTCCAGATAACTAGATACTTGCATAATATGTCAAAACGTGTGCTTTGAGTAAGAATCCTGTATTGATTTGTTTTATTATTTGCTTTCATGGCTATCCATAGTATTCAGGAGTCTTCTCTGGCACCAAAGTTTAAAATTAGTGACATCTTTTTTCTATTCTGCTTCTTCAAAGTCCAACTCTTGCTTTCAAACAATATCACAGTTACATGCATAATTCTGATCTCTATAGGTAAAGACATTTATATTCAATTTTAGTCCCATTTTTTTCCAGTGTGTTTCTCAACTTTCATTACTAAAGTTTGCAGACCATTTGTATTTTCAGCTGTCAATTCATAGCATTGGGTCTATCATATTTAAATGAAGATCTGCTTAACTTAACCGAAGATCTGCTGAGACCTTGGTCACCTGGAAAGGAGGATGACTGAATTTTAGATAGGATTGTGCACAAGCATACTTTTGACTCATGAATGTTGTCAGGTGCCATGGTATATATAAGAACTAAGGGCAGTGAACCAGATCAAGCAATGTCTAGATCATCACTGGCAAAAGACAAAGAACAAATTCCACCTAACGTGGGTAAGAGCTGCTATTAGAGATTACCTTGTGGCCATTCATGCAGTGAAGCAGAAATACTTCTCTGCACTAATTGCATCTGCACATAATTGCTCGGTGGCCCTCTTTAAAGTGACCTATTCTTTCTGTGTAAAGAAGACTTGGAGGTCTACCTGCAGGGGAGCGCTGAGGAATTTTCTGATTTTCTGGCAGATAAAATCCTTCAAATTTGTTCCCTGTTAGACATCAACATGGATACTGGTTCAGTGCTGGTGCCTAGAGCAAGTTACTGCCCAGCTATCTGGGAACAGTTTGACCTTGTTACTCTTGAGGAAGCAGACAGGATCCTAGGTAATGTGAGCTTAGCCACCTGTGTTTTAGACCTGTGTCCTCTGTCACTGGTAAAAGCCATTTGGGAGATGATGTGTGGGTGGGTACATAATCAGCACAGAAAACCCACCTTCTTTGGGGAGTCCAGTAGACATGAAATAGATTTTTCTCATTGATTAACCTTAACCTTAAATCATACAAAATGCATTTAATATTTCTTAAAATTTAAGCCCATTGATTTTCCAAAATCAGATATTCTAATACCTTGTTCTACAGATCATAAATATTACCAATATTAACTATTGTATTCTTTCTTATAAAAACAAAATGTCAATTTTGCTTTAAATATGGATTCACATAAATGTCCCAATATGTCAGATTTTTCTGTGGTTGCTAAAGCAATTGAATCATGTTGTTTTGACAAGTATCTATTTTAACTTAATATCTAGCCAGACAGCAGACTGGGTTGAATTATTATGTATATAAACAAATTCAAAATCCATTGTTTATTGATTGTTTCAAGATACTAATTCCTTGTTCAGCCCAAAACATCCAATAAAATGTGTTTCTCCCATCTCCAAATTACGATTATTTCATATTATCATCTTCTTACATGCACTTGGATCAGAATTTTAGCTGCTTTCCTATTAATACCAAACCTGACTGGCAGATTTCTCTTTCTTTTTTTTTTTAAAGAGTTTATTAGTTTT
>JAOYMU010000252.1:27416858-27429122 GCA_025802295.1 Psammodynastes pulverulentus | reverse complement strand
TTATAATCTATATTTTCCTTTGTAATCTCTTGAGCCCATTTCCAGATTTTCCTCCAGAACTTCTGAGCTTCCCCACAAGTCCACCACATGTGATAGAAGGATCCCTGATCTCCTTCACACTTCCAACATGCCGGATTCATGTTGGGACGCATTCTGGCTAGTTTCATCGGCGACATATGCCATCTGTAAAACATTTTGTGCTGGTTCTCTTTGTATGCTGTTGATTTTGTTATATTGTAATTCTTATTCCATATTGTTTCCCACTCTGCCAGTTCTATATCATATCCGAAGTTTTTGCTCCAGGCGATCATGCATCCCTTTGTTTTCTCTTCTTCCATCTCAACATTTAATAAATAGTTATACATTTTGGATATGAATTTTTTCTCTGGTCCCAATAAAATTTTATCTATTAATTGTGGTTCCATATAAATTCCAAATTGGTCCCTATCCTTTTTATATCTGCTTTGAATTTGTAAATAGATCCACCAATCCATATTAATTCCTTTTTCCTGCAATTTTTGTCTCGATTTCAAATTTCCATCATTCTCTAATAACTCTTTATAGGTGACCATCTTACTTTTATCTAACATATTGGGATGAATCATCGCCTCCATTGTTGACAACCAGTTCGGGACCCTAGAGTAGAATTTCTTCCTGACTTTCTTCCATGCCGTCAATAAGATGTCTCTGATGTAGTGCCTAACGAAATATTCTTGTTTTTTCTCTTCCCATAAGAATGCGTGCCATCCGGATTGTAGGTCATGCCCTTCGAGCGTCAATAGCCGTTTATTACTAAACATTACCCAGTCTTTAATCCAAGACAAGGTAGCTGCCTCGTAATATTTTTCCCAATTGGGAAGCCCCAATCCCCCCCTGCTTTTGCTATCTTGCATAAATGTCTTTTTTATTCTCGGCTTTTTCCCATCCCATACAAATTTTAAGATTGCTTTATCTAATTCAGAAAAAAAAATTGTCCCATTTAATTGGAATTGTTTGAAAGAAAAAAAGAATTTTGGGGAGGATTGACATTTTAATCGTCGCTATCTGGCCTAATAATGAAATCTGTAAATTTTTCCATTTGGTCAAATCTTCTTTAATCGAATTTAATAATTTGTTATAATTATCCTCCTTTATCGTCCGGCATCTTGATGACAGTTTAACCCCTAAATATTTAACTTTGTTGACTATCTGAAGGGACATCAAATTCTTTAACTCAGTCCTTTGCTCTGCCGTCATATTTTTGGTTAGTATCATTGTTTTATCTCTATTAATTTTAAGACCGGCCACCTCTCCAAATCTTTCCAGATTTCTCTTTCTTAACAATATCACATGTATGGAGAAGATGGAAAAAATTCCTCAACTCTATTAACAAGGTGCCTTTTATCACTTTTCGTAATATCTGGGTAGAATTAAAGGTATAATGGGATAACTATGTTATAATTGCATCTTTTTAAAAAACCATAATTACAGATGTAAATAATATAGGATGAGCTTAGGCAAGAATTTGCATGTTATATATTTAAATGCTCTCTAATACTAGTAACTGTACAAAATGAAGTAGGTTACAATTGCTTTTCCAAATAGCTTGGATTCTGAGGGGAATAATATTAAACTAAATGACTGCAAGGCAAAGAAACTGAAGGGTTGCAATGAGAGAGTAATAAAAATACTTTCTCTGCATCTGTTAATTCTACCGAGCAACGATGACCTTCAAGCTGCTGCAAAATAATGCTACTGGGACTAACCCATAAGCCTCATGGAAGAATTGGACATAGATGAGTGCCTAGGTTTGGACAGCAGAGCCAGTGTTGTAGCTGGAATAAAATGTTGCATTTATTATACCAATGCTTGAATTTATTTCTGCTCTTCACTATTATGCAAATATAAACTAAAAGAAGAAAGGGTGGGAGGGGGGAGAAATGAACTGGATTTTCTAATCTGGCATAGTTACTTTTGCATATGGCAATGGCTTTTCATAAGCCACTTCCTAAATCATTGGATCCACAGAGCTGAAAGCAGCCAGCATAAATGGTCATTCTGACTGAACAAAGCAATTCATTTGAGTGCCATGCATCGGTACAGTATTTCTTCCTAGCACATTGAAATATATTGAGACTATAACTCCAGAAATTCCCAGTCAATGTGGTTACGGTCTCTTGGTCTCTGAGAATTAGTTTCATCCTCTCATTTTGTAATCTTGGCAGGCAACCAAAAGAGTAATTTTATTCCAACCTAAAGGACCACCTTAAAGCTTTGTATAGACCTGCATTAACAGAAGCAACCAATGGAATATGGACTCTATTGGCTTCTTAGATGGTTCAGGACTATATCCTTGCATTTATGAGTAGTGGGATATTACTAAAATGTAATCTATCTATCTATCTATCTATCTATCTATCTATCTATCTATCTATCTATCTATCATCTATCTTTTTTGCAATTTTGTATTCATATTTAATTAGTTTGGGACTTGTCAATCTGGATTTCAAGTCTTAATTTTCATTTGAGAAGAATTATTTCTAACAAGAAATCTTCACACATTCAGATGCCTATTATTTCACTATTTTAAATGCAAATGGGAACCCATTGAAAGAAAATTACTCTTGATTTTGTGGAGATTCTATTATTCATTCTCATTCCAGAAGCATGAAAACAGGGATAACAGCCAATATACTTCTATGACTAATACAAAGGAGAAAAATGTATCTGATGCGGCAATACCCACCAATATGAGAAATATTGAACTGCCAGTGTCCCAATTCCTAGGCTAATTTTTCCTTTGTGGAGCCAGTTGTGGAAAATCTGTCCAGCAACTGTTGTCAGTGGCTTGGAATTATTTTTCCAATTAGAAGAGCATTGTTTCTTTTTGTAACCCCAAGGCCATGTTTTTCTTAGCACAGCAAGTCAAGATAAGAACAGAGAAGTTTCCTCCAGAGCTTCATTACACACTAAATACAAGCAATTCTTCAAAAAAATGGATTTGGAGAACAGGAATGGATGAGGTTGTCTTCGGTTCACCTCTCTGCCTGGTACTTGTGCTTTCTTGCTCTACTTCCAAAATAAAGTTTCTTAATTCTACTAGAACAGGTGATGCCAAGGGGCTTGTTTATGTCCTGCTCCAGGCCTTACATAGGCTGCTGTTCCATAGGATACTCCTCCTCCTGCTGCTCCACCTCAGAGTTGAATTGACCATGATAGTCTGCAGCAAATTGTTCAACATAGGTTTAAAGACAAATGAACTATCCATAAACCAAAGTTTTCAGAATCCAGTTTCACCTTATCCATTAGTTAAAGGGGAGAGGGGAAGAAAAAGAGACAGGTCTTATTCAAGTTTAAATATTTCAAATGTGGCCACAGCTTAGGCTCAGACTTTGCATTCCACGAAATATTTAGGCATATGAAGTTCATTAATGGTATTATTTATTTATATTCCTTTCTGAAAGCAGGGTTGAACTTTTTTAAAAATAAAACACATCGCTCTCTTTCCTTCTCTTTTGTTTGTTTTTCTCTATAATAAGATAAGAGACAGTTACATATAAAAGGTCAGTAATGCTAACCTTAACAGAAAAAAAAACATTTCTTTGCAGGCATTTGTAACAGATAAAAAAATGTCACTGCTTTCTAGGAATTGCATGATACAGTGAAATATTTCAATATTCTGGAAGCGTTGGTCTCATATCTGGATTAGTTTTATTTGTCATTCACAAGATCATAACATCATGAAATAACTGTATGATGTTCTAAAGTTATCCAGTACCATATATGATTCCTAATGATTATATTTTTCCATATCATTGGGCATTTTTTTTTGCCTTGTCTTGTTTTGTTCAGCAATCTCAACCCAAATATCACTGGGATTGTATCCAATTAGACTCTCTCATACATTGAAAGTTTCTCTCATTGAAAAATGGAAGAGGATAATTCTCTCTCCTCTTGAAACCTCCAGAGAGTAGGGGGATCTCCTTAGCATGCTGTGGGACACAGAGCAGAAGAGAAGAAAATTTTATGAGTGAAAGCATACTTGCACAAGACAAGATTTCAGTCATGACATAGGTAGCATTATGATGTTATATTACCACCATGGGATATTCTCTGAGGAAGGCAAAGGTACCATAATTAGGAGGAAATGCATTAGATAATATTTATTTATTTATTTGTTTGTTTATTTATTTATTTATTTATTTGTTTATTATTAAATGTATATGCCATCGATTTCACTATCCAGGAGAACAAAGTAGCAAATAAGGAAACAATACCTTAGCTTTAAAGAATAGTGTGTACTCACACAGTTAACTATGTGAATGAATACCAGAAAGAAGAAATACCTTCTCTTCTGAAAATGCTGTCTTTGATCCAAGATGTAAATAGGTAAAAATGCTATGTAGCCATGGCTATAAAATGTAAAGACCTGTTTTATTATATTATTGTTTACACTTCTGTGCTTCTACTTTAAAAAGCTGGCTGTCACATAGAGAAGTATCTTGAAACAAAGGCCCGGGTATAATTTGCTTTAGTTTCTTTCTTGCTAGATTTACTCTACAAAGATATTAACAGCATAGACCAGATATTAGTGGCATAAATTTCAGCTCACCAAAGGTGAGCATTTGTAAAGTTTTACAGACTTAACTGTGGTGCATTAATTCCATACGTAATGATCTTACTGAAATGGCTTGGTTTTGCCTGAAAGTTCAATTAAAACTTTTATCCCTTGTCCAAGATCATTTGCATCATATATAAGCTACTTTGGTTTCAGAAGGACTTCTTTCTAAGAAAGTGCCAATCACAGCTACAGCTGTTAAAATGCTCTTGGTGATGACTATAAATTGTCAAACAAAGTTAAATCTTCATTTCCTTTTCTGGGAATTGCTGAAGAGAACAGGCCTTCTATCTAATTGGCCTTGGCAGTGTAACAGCAGACCTATGTAACAGGTCTGACAATATTTCATTAGACTCTTGTCACTGATAATTCAATTTGTCTTGGAACTTAATTTTATGTTTAAAGATGCTATTGGAAAGAGATGAGAAACAGCTTGTGCATCATCATACAGAGCAGTACCGTAGCATAAGTATATAAACCACAATACGCAGATCTACTCCTATGTGTCTTTCTTCCTGATTTTAATCTAGGATGTAGATATAGCACACACACACAAACACACAATTTTATTGATCTGATTAGAACCAGAATACTATAATTAGGTCATTGTAGATATTATCTGAAAGTCTTTATAAGAGAGAAGAATGGCAAGCAAACAGCATATAATATGCTCACACGAATTAGGAGTTGGTATAAAACTGGCTAAAATGATGAAGCACAGTACAAAGCAGGCACTAATTATACCTCTGAACTCATTTAATGGTCTTCAGGCCTCAGCCGCAATTATTTCACTTTCAATTTGGAGGTATGGAGGGGATAATAAGATGAATTTTTAGGGTAGTTGTGAAAAATTCAGGAAGATCAGGCATGCAGTGTTCATTGAATAGCCGAAAAATTAGACAAATCTTAAGTATTTCTGCCACTCAGAGAATAAGAGCCAGAGACATTGAGCTACATTTCAGAAGCTACTGTTTGAAACTCAGTCCTGCCATCAACTCTAAACAAATCATAAGTCTAGTTCAGTGCCTGTGTGTCTGTCTGCAATATGCAGCATAGCCATTTCAATCTTTTTGCATAAGATGCTGAGGACATAGAATGCAGAGAGAGCCATAAAGATGGTAAAGGGTCTGGAGTCTAAATCTTATGAAGAATGGCTAAGGGAATTAGGTATGTTTAGCCCAATGAAGAGGAGACTTAGAAGAGACATGATAGCAGTCTTCCAATACTTGAAGGGCTGCCACATGGAATACGGCATTGGTTTATTCTCATAGCAACTGGGAGGAGGACAAGAAGCAATGGGTGGAAACTCCTCAGAGGGAGATCCAATTTGAACACAAGGAGGAATTTCCTGATGGTGAAAACTATTACGCAGTGGAAAAACTTGCCTCCCAGAGCTGTGGGTGCTCCATCACTGAAGGTATTCAAGAAAAGATTGGACCATTATTTTTCCAAGATGGTATAAGCCTATGGAGATTCTCAGTCATCCACGTCATGGCTGTCCCTTTACAAAAGCTATCGCACTCCCAGGAACTCCATACTTTTTACAAAGAGGTTTCTTCTTTTCTTTGGCACATCCTCAACCTTTTAAAAAAAATGTATACTGTGTAGTTAAGGACAAACATTAGCCAGACCTTTCCTGCAACTACTACTCATCCTGCCTTTTATTCTCTTGGCTCTCAAAAGAATTTGTAGCGGGATTTCATATAAATCTTCAGTTGAATCTAGAGATGAATATTTTAAAAATCCTGGGCAAGTGTGCAAAAAATAAGGGAAATTGATTTTGACACATTGAAATACCATCATCCAGAGTATTTATACTTTCCAGTGGATTTTATTTCCTTATGGGCGTTTTGGGGTCTTTTTTGTTTTTTACAACTTTTTTGTCAGAAAAGGGTTTTCTTTCCTGATATGCCTGATACTCCTCTCTTCTATTTAGACAGTAATTTTAGAGACTGTTTATATTTAGGATTATGGCTTTACTAATCTAACTTGGAAGTAAATCCACATATAGCAATGAGGCTTACTTCTCAGTAAATATGATTAGCTTCCAGTTGGTAACTTGTACATTTCTTTATATCTTAGAAACCACAATGTCTTGGCACTATGATTTTCTGGATAAAAACATAATGCAGGTTAAGAAAGTGCTTTCTCAATGTTCAAAATAGCATTGCTTGCTCATGTTAATGTATTGCTTTTGTGAGCTGGTAGATGTAACCAATTCTATTTAAGGAAATACTTTCTCCCAGCTGAATCGGGGAAATAAATCTTTTGGCCATGACCTTTTAACATGAAGCTTGTAAAAGAAACCTAAAGAGAAGCTGACTTTCATTTTATTAATAAAATAAAATAAATCTCTTATATAGAGATAAGAGAAGGCCCTAAATGGCTTTTGTCCTCAATACAAGTTAAGAGTTTGATTCCTATAAATGATTTTGTGTACACCTGGATCCAGATTTAAATGCAAGCAACAAGGTTGGCAAAAGTGGACTCATCTGGTATGTAACAGGCCACCTGGTTAAATAATGTAGGCTTATGTATTTATTTATTTATTTAGCATATGGCACGTGTTTAGCCAGGGATCATCAAGGTGGCTGACTGCCTCTGTGAAAGGAATTTTTTGGAGCGGTGTTATCTTTACCAGTGGATGCCTGAATGCTGGTAGGCATTGGGGGGGGGGCTTTCTTGTACCTGAGTGTTTATTCACTCATTGGAATTGAATCGTCGAGCTGCCAACCTCAGCAGTGCGCAAGGCCAGCGTCTTACCACATGAGCCACCATGGCCCTGTAAAAATGTAGGCTGATTCAGGAGAAAGGGGTCTTCCTCCAAATCAAAAAGAGGCCCTTTGCATGAGAAAACCACCATTCATGGGCAAGGCCTGTCCTCAATTTTTCAAGAATCTTCTCTCTCAGCCCTTTCCTCACAGACAATAGACCAGGTTCCCTTTTCTTTTCTGTAGCTTTTAGAAAGGTGGAAAAGTTGCCAGAGGAGAAGATGCTAAAGAAAACTGCTCCAACATATTTTTAATATTGTGATTCATTAAATGTATATCTTGCCCTTCAGTTTGTATAACATTCAAGGCTGCTTGCAGTGATAAAAAATGCAAATGATAAACATAGGAATTACTAACAGACGCGTAAAATATAAGTAATACATTTATCTAGTTTCATTTATTCCTGACATTAATATAAATAGATAATGAAAAAACATTTATTTCCTTTTCTGACAACCGTATATAAATAGATATAAAAATGTGTATTTTAATTATTTATTCTTTTTTCATGTTTTATTTATTTTATTTATATAACATGTAAAAAATCAATTTCAATCAAACAGTGTGTTGTCTGAGTACAATTACTTTTTAAGCAATCATAATCAAAATGTTTACAATGATATTCATCACAATAATATTAATACTATAATAACAATTATTTATTCTAAAGTATTTATAACCCACTCCAATCTCAGATGAGTCTAACTGGCATACAGAACCATCCACAAGCACTTTTAAACTGGAACATTCTACTGTTTCTCAATTTTTTGTGATCCAAATTTAAATTAGCATTTGTAAAGAAGAAACTGAGATAACAATATTGGGCCCTAGCATTTTTTGTAAATTCCAAATTATATCAACATCCACAGTACTTAATGTGTTCATATATCATACTAAGCCATAATGTGTTTTGGATTTGACTTAGGATATTATGTTGTTCCAGCCATTGTGATTCAAAAAACAAGGCTTGGGGGTTGTATGTTAGAAGAATATAGATAGTTCTAGTTTATTTAATAAACTATGGTTAAATAAAACATGGCTCTGCATGAAGTGTTATCCAGGCAACTATATTCTGTTCTGTTATGGAACATTTTCTTATATATAGCATAATTGTGCTTCAGTGTTTTCTTTAATTTGGAACATGAGTTGGTTCAGTCCTTGATGCTGCAACCCACAATACTTTACTATCTGGAGTTACTGGGGGATGCCATTCAACAATAAGGGAGTCCAAAGGGTCTCCTCCAGGGGTGGGATCTTACCGGTGCCTCTGCCAGTTCGGGATTGTGTATGCACACTGGAAAAATATGTGCGCACCACTTTCCAGCCCCCAGCTGGGACTTGCAGCGACAATCACCTTGAGCTGATAAAGACCAGGTAAGAAGCAGGTGGGAGGACCCAACATAGATTTTTCACTTCCTGTTCTTTTCTGTAGAATGGAGGCTTCAGGTAGCTACAGATTCGCCCGATCTGGGCAGAACCAGGAGGATCCCACTCCTGGTCTCCTCTGCATTACTTTAAAATGAATAAAACTGTCAGACTGCATGATTTTTGTATGTGTGCATTGGAAATCCTAAATTATCATGAAAGAAACCCCTGATAGCTTTATTTATCAAGGCTGAACAAGGCCTGGAAACATTTTGGGACAGATTTCAGCAATTGTGGACTTGGCACCATAAGCATTTTGTACTTTAAAACTCATTAAAGCTTCCAAAAATGCCAAGGAAAAAAAGGCACACATTGGTTTCATCTACCCTGGGTTGATTCTGTGGTCATTTCAATATACTGTATCCAGGTTGGGAAAAGCTATCATAAGGAAATGATGTCATAACAGATTTACTATCAACATTAGGGGAAAAACTAGGTAGGCCCCATAAAAAGTTATTAAGCTGAAAGTGCAATCATCCTACTCCACCTAATAATATTTCCTGACTTGTTCCCACAGAGAAAATAATGGAAAATATATATAATTTATATTCTTGTCTCCAGTTTATGTAGCACCTCTTAACCTATTTTATTATCTCTTTGCTGTAAAAGTTTGACCAATTTTTGCCTTTGCTGCAATATCAAATGCTTGCTATACATTAAATGGTACTGTCTGAACTCATCCTGATACCTTAATGTGAATAGATTGAAGGATGCACTCTTGATCACTGGGAAAAAGGCAGACAACTTGAAAACTCTCAGATGAATATTATTCGGGGGTTGAGCTCCAAATGCCGTTATTCACTTTTTCCAGAGCATCTCATTTTTTCCAAGAGATATCACAAAGGAGTTGATGATTTCTTATTATGTAGAGTGAAATTTCTATACTATTCATATGGAACATTCCAAAACCAGCACATTTCCCATGCATGTGAATCTCTTTGGAAGATTTAATTATCCCAAAGCATATGCCTCAATTTTTAAGATCTGGATTCTTTTCAACTCACATATGACACTACACCCTTCAGCGGACACAGTCTGTTAGATCAGCTCACCGTAGGCAACTGATAGACCTTGGATTGCTATAGATGAAGATGAAAAGTGAATCCACTCGAACATGAGTTAAAAAAAATGTATTGTGCTTGTGGTAATAAGGATGGAAAAATATTCTTATTTCTTCTTCCTTATTTCATAATGCAATAGCCCTGTTTAGGGTGATCTGTTTCCTACTGGAGAGTGACAGGTAGGAGGACCACCTGCAGAGCCACTGTGAGGAATATTCTTGTTATTTATAAGATAAGGTCACTCAGATTAAGTCAGGGTTTGACTCTGACCAGAAATGATCTAGTCATGCCCTTTCCTATACCAAGAGATGCTTCAGTTGGTTATTCATACCTAGTCACCTCACAACTGGCTCATTGCAACATAATCTACATGGGCTCCAGAGTCCACAAAAGTTTTGCAGCCAATATATTTAGATAAATACATGGAGTAACACTGGAAACCACCTGAAAGTTGTAGCTCCTCTAGAATGCAGTGGTACAAACAGTGATGGGAGCATAATGTTATTCCCCAGTTGTCCTGATTAAGAGTTTATTTCCAGTGCAATCCAAAGTACTGGTTATTACCTTTAGAGTCTCTTCATGACATGAGACTTGACTGTTCAAAGGTTCACTAGTTTTCTCTGTTCATCCAGTTCAATTCATCAGGATGGCTGTGCTTTGGGTCCCATCAATTAAAGACTGCCATCTTAATGGATCCACATAGGATGATACATAGGTCTCCCTCAGAGGTTTGTGTGGTTCTCACACCCTTATGTCATTCAGGAAATTGTTGAAGACCTGATTGTTCTCCCAGATTTTGGGATTGGGTATTTGTGGAGACTCCTTTTTGTTTTGCTTCATTTTGTTTTTCATTGCTGAATTTATTTTGGTTTTCAACTTTGCTCTTCTGGTCTATTGTGTTTTCTTTTAATAAGATGGCTTTTAACTCTAAGAGTCATTTGGGAGCTAGGCAGCCTATAAAATAAATAAGCAAATAACTTGTGCATCTTGTCTTCTGCTAGACAAAGGTGCAGCCCCAGTTACTGGCATGAGATAAACCCATTGTGACCAGGGTTTTGCAATTATGTGAGATCTCAATATAATCATTATTGTTTCTGTGGGTGGGAAATTTCAGATTGCTGTCTCCAAAACTAACAAGCCACAAAGAAATTCCCATAAGCAATTTAGAACATACTGTTTCAGTTGGTCTTTTACTAATTAACTCCAGTCAATTTCACCCCTGCTGGTTTCACCTACTGTCGCTATCTTAAATGTAAGATTTCCAAAAAAGGAAAGAAATCTACAAGCAGATAAGTCTCAGATGGGTTACCATCAGAAGATATGCTAGATCAAAATTCTGCTTTATAGCAAATATTCTCAATCACTTGCTTCTGTATAATTATTAGAAGATAAAAAGTCATATTATCACTTTTCATGAGTGGAAAAACAAATATCAATTTGGAATAAAACTGAGTCATTCACTGTGAAAAAAATCCCTTCAACTATTATAAGTGAAAATATTCAATATCAATTTATATTTGCTAATTATGAGTTTACAATGAGATTTCCTTCATATGGAAATTCAAGGTGACATACAGAATATCTTTCTTCCAATTTTATTCCCATAACAATCATCATTGGGCTGAGAAATTGTGAACAAAGAAATTGCCATTGTGATATAAAAGAAATTTCCCCCATCCAAAAAAAAATCAGTGCAAAAATATAATGGACTAAGATAAGACCCCATCTGATTTTGGAGTAGGGGTTTCTCTTATACTACAATTTAATATTTCTATTCATTGTTTTAATGTCTTAAGGTTTCCTATTAGTGTTTTATTGATTGTATGCTGCCTAGAATTGCCTCTAGGCAAGATGGGCAGTACCTTAGTTTAATAAACAAAATAAATCACAGTTCATCCAGAGGTAGAAACTGGATAAATTGAAGTAAGAATGAAGCAAAAAATTGAAGTAAATTGAAGTAACAATCATATCTGGATTGCAAAAATCCAGACAGAAAGAATATTTGCTGCTATCTAATCCCAGATGTTTACAGTCAAGATATTATAGTCTCCAGGCAAATATTCAAAGATTTCTCTCGTTTTCAAATTTTACCAAATAGCTTACTGCAACCCAAGATATGGGTTATTGCATTAGTCAGCTATTTCCAGCCCTATCAACATTGCCAGGTAGAAATTCTGCAGGACCTCAAAAGGGTATTTAGAATATTATTATTTTTTTACCCAGGTAGAAGGAAAGATGAAGCTGAGAATTTATAGATACAAAATATGTAACCCACCAATGAGTCACATATTTCCCTTGCCTCATTTAAATAATCTTCAACTAATCAGTTCCTCTTCTTCTCTTTCTTGTCCCCATACCTCGCTCTCCTCCTCCCCCTCCCCCTCCCCCTCTCTCTTTCTCTCTCTTTCTT
>JAOYMU010000252.1:27342666-27357111 GCA_025802295.1 Psammodynastes pulverulentus | reverse complement strand
TTTTAACGCCTTGATTTTTATGGTTTTTATTGTATTTTATTCTATGTATTTTGTGCTTTGCTTGCTTGTTACCCGCCTCGAGTCCCCGTTTGGGGAGATGGGGCGGGCTATAAATCTAAAATAAAGTAAAGTAAAGTAAAAGTCAACAACCAATGGAATAGCTTGCCTTCAGAAGTTGTAGGTGCTCCATTGGTGGAGGCTTTCAAAAAGAGACTGGACAGCCATTTGTCTGAAATGGTATATTGTCTCCTGCTCAAGTAGAAGACCTCCAAGGTCCCTTCTAACTCTATGATTCTATGTTCTCTTTATAGCTATGCCAACTTCACCTGGGTAGCAAAATAACTTAAGCAAGGTGCATCGAAACTTAACGCAACATAGAAAACTTATATGAAATTAAACTAAGCAGAGGTAGAATACTGTATATACTCAAATATAAGCTGATCACATGGATAAATTATCCCTTACATTTTTAACCAAAATACCATGAAAAAAGTACCATCCATAGATAAGCCAACCCTCTACAGTTTCATGTTTTAATTTTCATAATTGGCTGACTCATGGGGCATTTTTACATATTTTGGTAAAAAAAAATGAGGACCTGTTTATCCATGGATGGGCTTATCTATAAATATGATATATGAGCATTTTAAAAAAAGTTGAGGAAAAAAACTACAGTATATAATTACTAATAAGCCTTATCCAAAGGTAAGTCAAACCAAAATTAGATGCCAGCTGTATCTATATGCAATTGCTATCATGGGTAGGGGATATCTGAGCAAATCTTTTCTGGCCCCTTGAGCTGGACTACCTGTACATCACTTTTACTCATTTCAGTTATGTGGATTATAAAATGAATGAAGAATACCTTTCTTCCTGTCCATGATGGATACTGAGGATTAATGCCTCACATGTTAGTTTAGAACAGGGGTATCAAATTGGATTTCTTTGAGAGCTTGATCAGCATTGTAATTCTCCTCTGTGGGCAGATGGGAGGCAGGGGCTTGGACGGATGCCTCCTGCAGTACTCTGCCAGCCAAAATGGGGCACGTGACCATTTTCGGGATGTTTTTTAGCCGTTTTTGGCCGTTTTGGGACTGTTTTTAGCCTGTTTGGGGATTGTTTCCAGCCTGTTTTTGGCCTTTCTTGAGCCCATTTAATCCCATTTTGGCTTGCTTTTCAGCCTGTTTTTTTGGCCCATTTCCGGCTCCTTTCTGCCAATGTCAGCCCGTTTCTGGGCCTGTTTTTCAGCCTATTTTGGAGCCATTTTTCAACCCAGTTTCAACCCAGTTTTGGCAGGTAGAGTGCTGCAGGAGGCTATGGAGGGTGAAAATGACGTGCAGGGAGGCACATGTGGCCTATTTTAGCCACCAGAGGCACCGCAGGCCGGTCCCTTGATATTTCCAGGCCAGTCCCGGGGGCTGGATTTAAGTACCATGCCAAGCCAGATCCAGCTCACAGGCCTTGAGTTTGACACCCCTGGTTTAGAACATAAAGCAACTTCCTTGAGATGTTTTCCTTGAGTCTTCCTTGAGAAGAAAATGAAGATGTTTTCTCTATTACTATTATTATGACATGATAGCTTGTTAAGTGATGTAGAATCAATTTCTAAAGTAAAAAATGCAGGAACTTTTAATATGAAGATATCTATTTTAGTGAACGTTAAAGGAAAGAAACCATCACAGCTTTTAAAATAGCTGCAGAATAAATATTTGCATATCTGTTTGTGTTTTATAAATGCCCTCCCAAGTGCTTGATTTGAGAAAAAGTAAAGAGAGGAGCCTTCAAGAAGCAGTATTGGCTACCAAATGTTTGACAGAATAGTACATACTTCTTTTTGGTTATGAGTGCTCAAAGTTTATAATAAATGAGCCAAGCTAACCGGGAAAAAGGACACTTGCAATTTGTGAAGTGGGAAGAAAATGGCATTAGTCTATCTGAGTAAAATTACCCTCTTCCAAAACTGATTTCCCAGGAAAAATAAACTGTCAGCTCAACTATAAAATGTTTTAAACACAACAATGTATGTTGATCAGGGCCAGTTGCAAACAAGACCCACTAGAAGATAACACCTACTGTAGTGAAAGTAATGTATCAATAATAGTTTTCCTTTAAAGAATGCAATCTTTGTCTAAAACAATAAACTCTCGTCTTTGTAGAGCTGCCTCATTACCTCATTATCTTTAGCTCATCAGCCAACATATCCTGCTATATCCAATATTTTTTCTGCTATATTAAGCATATACATATTGCAATTAGCATAAATCTACATAATAGATTACAAGTCTGCCCCTCCTTAGGTTAGCTGCCCTCTGGCACCATAATAAATTATCTCTGTTTCAACTGAATTGTGGGCTGGTTTCTTTGATTTCAACAAATTCCCAGAGAAAATTATGAGAGAAATTTCTCCTGCATAGGAAAATAATTAGGCTTTACTGATCAATGTAAATTTGGTCAAATATCATATAGATATTACAATGTAGGGGGGGGAAACCAGATACAATGGTGCCAAAATGTTTACAACTTTAATAGTAACTAAGAACCAACATTTTAAGTAGGTCTTCTCTTAGAAATAAAAGGTAGAGGTATGTGATGAACAGAAAGTAAGAAAAGTAAAAGTATTTTACAGTATTTCATACTTTACAGTATTTCAAATAATAATAGTGTGTCAAATTGTCTCTCCTACCCAACCTCCCTTTTTGTAAATTCACCACTCCATGGTTGGAGGAGGAGCTGTGGGGATGTTTGGTTTTCTATTTCTTTAGTTACTTAGAATCAAATTAGGATGAGTGCAGGATTTTGTAACAATTTAAGGGTGCAATTCAAATATGTCCCAATTTAAGGACAAGAATTCTGCATTCTGCTTTTGATAACCTCACTTCCATTTTTGTCTGTACAAAAATAGAATACAGCAATAGCTGAACATTAAAAGATGGAAAACTATGCTGCGAAAATAAAATATGAATTGATTGAAACAGTCCTTTATATTGAATAATGATTTCATGTGATAGGATGTCAAGAAAGTGAAAGTTTATGGCTCCAAAAAGCTGCCTTGCCCTGCCTCCTGCTATAAATTCATGTAATTCTAATTATGCCACAGAGGCAGAACATGTTATAAAGGTATTTCTTATCCTTTTCTCTTATCTACTCCTTTTCTGGAGCATTTACAGACTGAGAAGTTGCTATGTAATACATAGCATTCATATATTCATATTCATATTCATATACCTGATTCAGAAATCCCATGGAATGGGGAATATATTTAATCGTGTGTCTCCATAAGAAAATAAGTGACTGGTGCAGTCATTCTTATGGGCAGCAAGCCATTCATCAAGCTTCTTTAAGCTTGTTACACAGCTCATTTGGAATCTCAGGCCCCCTCATCCCTTGGGCCGTGGTAGTTACTGGGGCCGCTAGCTGCTTTGAGGGGATGAGCAACTGAACCACTTTGGGTTTAATACTATTGTATTGAGGCAACCAGGACAAAGCATCCGCCATAAAGTTTTTCCTTCCTGGAATATAATGCAGGCTAAAATTGAACCGATTAAAGCATTGAACCCATCAAACTTGTTTATGGGATATCTTGTGCAAGGTTTTCAGGACTTCCAGATTCTTATAACCAGTCCACACTTCAAACAGGGTTTTTTCCCCTTCTAAATTTGTAGAGGTTTTATAAGGAAAGTGGCATTTCGAAATGACAGCATTTCATTCTGTTCATTTTGTGGTCCACAGTAAAATTCATAGGAATATCCCATTGCCAATGAAAATGAAATTAAGGTTAGGATTAGGGTTAAGTCTACTTGGAATCATGGCCAAAATCTAGTGCTAGAGATAGATATTTATTAGTTTTAAAAAATTAATAAAGTCTATTTTTTAAAAAAAGACAACCTAATCTTGGTAGGATATAATTAGGAAATTATTTCATTCTTTACATTTGTTATTTATCTATTTTGTTTTGCTCGATTTTATTTTTCTTACTTTCTATACCTACTGCTAGGTATAGATTCTTATTGATGATCATAGCAAAGTGAACTTGACAGCTTTCCATTCAGAGTTCTTTGTGACCACACTAGAATACATGGGAAAATCCACAAAAATGAAAATGAAACTAAGGTTATGGAGAGGGTTAAAGTGACGGTTAGGTCTACTCAGACTCACAGCCAACAACTAATACTAGAGATAGATTCTTAGAGGTTTTCTAAGGAAAGCAACATTGACAGCTATTCATTCAGACTTCTACTGCACATCAGTAAAATGCATGGGAAAATTTCAGTGACAATGACAATGAAACTACAGTAAGTATTCAAAACAGTGCTAGGGTTGTAGTATTAGGTCTACTTGAACTCATGGCCAAAAACTAATGCTGGGGATAGATTCTTAGTGGTTTCCTAAAGAAAGTAACGGTTACAATTTTTCATTCAGAGTTGATTTGGAGGCAGAATAAATTACATGGGAAAATCCCATTGTCAATGAAAATGAATCTAGAATTTGGGTTAGGGTTAGGGTTAGGGTTATGGTTAGGTCTACTTGGAATCACAGCAAAAAATGATGGGTAGGTATTGATTCTTAGTGGTTTTCTAAGGAAAGTAACAGTCACAGCTTTTCATTCGGATTTGGTTATGACTCACAATAAATTACGTATGAAAATCCAAATGCAAATGAAAATGAATGAAGGGTTAGGGTTAGGATTAGGGTTAGGTCTATTTGGAATCATGGGCAAAAACTAATACTAAAGATAGATTCTTAGTGGTTTTCTAAGGAAACTAAGAGTTACAGTTTTTTATTAACTGATGCAGAGTAAATTACATGGGAAAATCCCATTGCCAATGTAAATGCATCTAAGATTAGGGTTAGGATTAAAGATAGGATTGGAGTTAGGATTAGGTCTACTTGGAATCGTAGCCAAAAACGAATGCTAGGTATGGATTATTAATGGTTTTCTTAGGAAAGTAACATTCACAGTTTTCCATTCAGAGTTAATTATGACCCACAATAATTCCAAAGATGGTTTTTTCAAGAGGCAACTGGACTTTGTGGTTTTTCTTTGAAAACATTTTGCTTCTCACCCAAGAAACTTCTGCAGCTCTGATTAGTGGGGAATGGAAGGATTTATACTGCTTGCAGACAGCTGGTCATTTGCATTCGTTTAGAGCAGGGATGTCAAACTCATGTCATTACGGCTGCATCGTGTGACATATCGGGATTTTTTTCCCCTTCACTAAACTGGGTGTGGGCATGGCCAGCACATAATGCATCCAGCCCATGGGCCAGGAGTTTGACAGCCCTGGTTTAGAGATTAGTTGAAGCCATCTGGAAGTTTATCTGTGTCATCAGGATCACCAGAGTAGTGCAAATGGGTATGGAGCCTTCTGGAACTGTTTTAGTTTTTTTTCTTTTCCATCTTTGCTGGTAGGTAGGCCTTCAGCTCCATGGTGTAGGGTTCTGGTGACTCCTATTTTGTGCTCCAGTGGGTGCTGGGAATCAAAATGTAAATATTGATCTGTGGGAGGGGGGGTTTCTGAAAACTTCAATGTTAAGGTTTCTGTCTTCTTAATGTACACTCCACAGTCCAGGAAGGCTAGATTATTTTCCTTAACATTTTCCATGTGGATTTGATTTATCTGTATGCAGAGTTGATATGTTTGATGAATGCTTCCAATTCCTGTGTTTTGATATTGACCCAAGTATCATCTACATACCTATACCAGTGAGTGGGGGAAATTCCTATGAAGGAGTCTAGGGTTTTGATTTCGACATCGTCCATATAGAGATTGTCCACAATGGGGGATACAAGTGAACCCATGGCACAGTCATGTTTTTTCCTGTACAAACCTTCATTGTATTTAAATAGACCCTCCATAGATGCAAAGTAAGTTACATTGGAAAATACCATTGCCAATGAAAATCAATTTAGGGTTAGGGTTAGGTCTACTCAGAATCATGGGCAAAAATAATGTTAAGGATGTATTCTTCATGGTTTTCTAATGAAAGTAACAGTCATAGCTTTTTGTTCTGAGTTGATTATGATGCAGAGTAAATCACATGGGAAAATCCCATTGCCAATGAAATGGGTTATGGTAAGGGTTAGGATTAAAGGTTTTCTAGCAAAAGCATCTTGTTCTGAGTTTATTATGCATAGCATATTAATTGGGAAAATACCATTGTCAATTAAAATAAATCTAGGGTTAGGATTGGGGTCGGAGTTAGGGTTAAGGTAAGGTCTACTTGGAATCATGGGCAAAAATAATACTCCAGATAGTTTCTTAGTTTCTTAGTGGTTTTCTAAGGAAAGTAACAATTATACAATTTTGTATAACTTCAGAGTTGATTATGACCCACAGTAAAGTACATGGGAAAATCACATTCCCAATAAAAATCAATGTAAAGCTCCATTACAGTTAGGGTTAGGTCTTCTTGGAATCATGGCCAGTTTTGTACAGAAACTGACATTGAATAGAGCTGAGAGGAAGTTACTGGCCTCAGGTCACCGACTTCCTAGAAGAAGAATAGAACCTACCTCTCCCTATTTTTGATCCAGCACGTTAACCACTCTATCACTCTGGTTCCCTCGAGCCATTATGTATTGTTTCTACATTTTGTAAAAAGATCCTAATGGGAGATGTGTTATTTGCCATTGATCCTATGCAATCTTAAAAAGAAGACCAATAATATGATTGTTTTCATAGCAGCTGTGCTATGAACAGAGTGATAAGCATCTCATCATTAGTATAGTTAAAGACAATTTCATATTTTCCTCATATGATTGATCTATTCTAGTATTAAAAGGGGAACAGTGGGAGGGGGGCAAGACTACTTGGCACCAATATAAATCGCTTCTACTACCCAGCCTGGAGTTTTGAACACTCATAAGTACATGTCATTGAAATATGACGGTCCTAGCTACTTTCTACAGTATCTTGATAGGAACAGCTGCTTCCTGAAGGCATGATAAAAGACCAACTCAACAGGGGAAGGAGCCTCTCTCAATTTCTGTTTGCTTTAATGAGGAAAACAACATCATGAAACAAGGTCTGCATCAGCTGGAGCAAAAACTGTCTCCATTTGTTAATCAGTTCCCATGTCCCCAGCATGGTTTTTCTGTTGTCATGGTAGCTGAGAGCAAAGAAGGCAAACAGTAATGTAAATACACACCAACAGTGGTATCAGTGAAAAACACAAGACCAATTGCAATTACTGGCAGTTGCAGAAGGCAGCATATTCCCAACATGAGGTGGCTAAAACACACTACATGAAATATGATGGCTGCTTTTAAAAACATGATGGGAGGGAAAGGAACAGAAGGAAATTTAAGGTATCACGTCAACCGTTATGACACATGCTGCAGAATACCTGCAGAACTGATTGTGAAAGAGATTCTACACTTTTCCAGCAACATAACAAGGTGGCATGATTGGAAAATCATAATCATAACAACAACAACAACAACAACAACAACAACAACAACTCTCTTTCTTTTCAGGAGGACAGACGGCAGTGCTGTAACTCCCCCCACAACCAAATACAGTGGCTGTGAGCCATAAGATTCTCACCCCCCATGGAAATCTATACAAGTGCAATTCTGTCTATAAATACTTAACCATTTAACACTTAAAAAACGAATTTAAATTCAGCACACTTCGGTGTCAGCTTTAAACCAATCTCTGTAACAGTAACACCTTTTGCAGTTTTGTTTTTGATTCAGCAGATCCCAATCAACAAATAAGGATGCAGGCTTCAATTCCTCCCAGCTTATGCAAATAATTATTCTGCATTCGGCAGGAACATGGGGCACATTTTTGTACTTCACTTAATTTTATATTATCTGTTTCCAAACATGGGAAATGCAAATTAAATTTTCTAAGACAGTTATTATGTACATTAGAGGACAACACAGGAAGCAGAGATACAATATGGACAGGATGCCAGCTTGATGATAATAAAATGTAAAAGGAATAACTGACACTTCTTGTAAGGCAAAATGTTTTCCCATTGTTTAGCATTCAGACAAGTTAATTCGTAGGGGAAAAAATGGCAGTAATTAAATAGGAGCAATCAAATACATTTCTAATTTGTTTTGAGGTTTTTGCACCTTTGAGTCATTGTTGACTCCTGGCAACTGCAGTTTTCTTAGCAAAAAATCAGATTTACCATTGCCTCCTTCCTAGAAGAGAGGGTAACTAGCCCAAGGTCACCCAATGGGCTTTGTGCCTAAGGCAGGACTAGAACTCACCGCCTCCTGATTTTAGCCTGGGATCTTAACCATTGAACCAAACTGGCTCTAATAGAGCCTTCTTTCCAGCTCTCCATATCTCAAAATAAAGTGCTAAAAAAAGTAGGATCTGGAACCAGATCCTACTTTTTTATACACAAGATACTTTCAGATACTATTAAGTTCATATGCCCACATGGACTCCCTGGTCAATTTATCTGCTTAGACAGGTAAATGTGTTCAAAATGAGATGTTTTTGGACTAAATCTTCAGCTTTAAAAGGTGAAGCGGGATCCCCACAGGATCACAGGGTGTCCCATTTCTCTATAAATTTGCTAGGATGGAATGGGGATGGGAAGAAAGGGAACAAGTGGTTTGAGCCACTGGCACAATCATAGGGAAAGATTTCTCAGAACAATTCCACTCATGAAATTTTGATTGGATCCTTTGTTTAAAAAAAAAGAAAATACCATAGGCATGCAAAAGAATATGCCCTCCCCAGATGAATTATAATTAGAAAATAGAGAGACTGGGCAAGAAGTCATAGAGAAAGAAGGTGCAGAAGGGGACTATCACCTGAGATCTTGACTATACAGAAGTTTGTTGGATTATCCTTTTTGTTTGCATCCTAATCGCCCAGTGCGATCAGTCATGCCCTCCCCCAATCATTGGAATGTTTAAAGGACTGTTTCAAAATGAAAAGATTTGTCAAGGACGGATGTATATATTTATGCTATTTTGAACTCTCCTCGAATCAAACTGTCACTTAAATAATTATCTTCCCAGTAATCTAATAAATAAATAGACATGTCTGCCAAGATGTTGAGAAATACTTTCCTTCTTGCCTATAAATCTAAACTCTGAACTACCCATGGGATCAGACTGTGTTGTGATTATTGCGGTTGAAAATCCTTACTAATGGTATTCCCAAATGTTAGTGATAACCTTAACAGAATTATTAATTTTTCTAATGCTCTACATTAGTCAACTTTTTGTGGGTGTCAACACTGAAACTCCCCAAACTCTACTCTTTTCAATTCTTCAGGTTCTTCCAGCTCCTCTTAAAGTGTAATTGTTTCTCTGCACATTTTAAAACGTTGAAATATTGTTCAAGTTGTATTAATTCTATTGGCCAAGGGTAGATTTAGCCTCTGTCATAGGTTTGCTAGTAGGCTTCTGTGACAAAAGGGGAGCCATTTAAATAGCTAACCTGTCTTTCCCCTTTGCCAAACAATGCACATGCAGCCATTTGACAAAGCTCACTCCCTTTTTGCCTCTATAAGTTGTGCAGGCTGACAGAAAATGAGTTAGGAAAGAATGAGCTCTGCCTGTGGGATCCCACCTTAGTCCCAGTTTAATCGAATATATGTTAAGCCTAATTATTCCAAATGGGTCTGTCTCTTTATGAAGCTTCCTATTTGAAAAAAGGTAATTAAGGTTGTTATTCGGAAAAAAAATGATATTTTCCAGTGGTTCCAACATTGATTCTTAACTACTACAACAGTTTAAAATAGAAGTTATATAGGAAGGAAAAGATGTACATTAAAAGAAACTACATTGCTAAACATTTTTATTGAGCTTTCATGTTCCCCAGGGAACATCTGGGACTAATTTAATATGTCACTTATAAGCCAGCATGTTTTGTGTGCTATTGATGTTGAAACATTTCTCCTGTTTCCATATCATACTTTCTGAAAGCAGCTATAGGAAGAGCATGCAAATGTTTTGTCTCTGTTTTGAAAACTTGCGGGAATCTTGGAATGGGAATTCTTAAGAAGAGGAACACAGAGATTTCAGTGAATTTAACTCAATGCCAAAAGGAGAGTTCCTACCCTATGGGGCGGAGGCTCAATAAGCCAAGAAGCGATGCAAATCTGTCAGACCCCAAAACCAAGAGTTCATAGTTCATAAAATAACAGAGTTGGAAGTGACCTTGGAGGTCATCTAGTCCAACCCCCTGCTCGAGGAGAGTCTATTCCAAATATTAGCCTCTAGTGATTCTTCCATGCTGAGTTCTTTATTGCTTCATACCTATTGACAAAATCTTGCCAGACTGAGCACTTCACTATCTGCATTTACAATAAATTGTGAACTATTGGGGAGGGGCTGTCTTCACCATCTTTCACTCATAATATCTGCCTTTTAGTCCTCTGGAATGCAACTCCTCAGTCTTGGGATCAGCCTCCTTACCATGTCCCAACCCAAATCTCAGTGAGAGGTCTAAGAGAACACCAATTTTGGGATATGAACTGATTGCAATAACTGGGCTAACTCCTAGCACTAGCAAGGAGATGTAATTGGAGACAGAATGGCTCTTCCCAGACAAGTTATGGAATCAATCTGAGGCAAGAGCATTTGTGTGAATGTGCACAAATATTATACGCAGATGATCTTTTGGATATATATGAAAAACCATGAGAAAGAAGCAAGCTACAAGCCTTGTTTGTATTGCCATATAGAAAAACATAATATGCATTGCATCCTGGGCATCATACAACATGTTAAAAGACTCTAATTAAATAATCAGATTTGTATAGTCACCAGTCTCCCATACATGACACTGAGTGGCTTACATAAAAACAGACAAAACTTGAACTTTTCATTGACTTCTAAAGCCTTACTTTGAGTTCTATAAAAATGAAAGAGGAACACTTTGATTTGAAACAAACTGGGACATCAACTTTTGAATTCCAACATCCACTTTGGGAAAATAATCCTTTAGTACACATGAAAAGCAGAGGTAATAAAGAAGAATTTAATAAGAAGATCTCTGTTTTCCCAAAATCTGGGTAAGCAGGATAATTTCATTCCATCCCAAAGTTCTTAAGATCTTTCAAACAAGATTGTTTTGAACATAACAACTCCCTGGTATTCATGCACAAAAATATTATAATTAAAGAATCAGCTATTGTTGGATGATGCTTTGCACTTTCTAATTTATTTATTTATTTTATTTGTTTATTTGTCAAGCATGCATTGGATAATAGATATAAGTATAAACATAAACATTATGAATATATGAAATGGATACAAATAAGAGATAACATTAGGACAGGGACGGTAGGCACATTGGTGCACTTATGCATACCCCTTACAGACCTCTTAGGAAGGGGGTGAGGTCAATAGTAGACAATCTAAGGTTGACATTTTTGGTGTTTGGGGAAGAAACCACAGAGTCAGGTAGTATATTCCAGACATTGACCACTCTATTGCTGAAGTCATATTTCCTGCAATCAAGTTTGGTGTGGTTTACCTTGAGTTTAAATCTATTGTGTGCTCATGTGTTGTTGTGGTTGAAGCTGAAATAGTCATAGACGGGTAAGATATTACAATAGATAATTTTATGTACTACACTTAAATCAGATCTAAGTTCTAGGTTTTCTAAGCCCAATATTTCAAGTCTGGTGGCATAAGGTATTGGGTTGCGAGTAAAGGAATGGAGGACTCTTCTTGTGAAATACCTCTGGACTTTCTCAACTGTATTTATATCTGATATGCAGTGAGGGTTTACTAGATCTGGATTGAAAAAAATATGGGCAACCATTAGATGGCAACAAAGAAATACTAAAAACTAATTTAGGGATTATCTGAATTTTTTGTATATGTCTGTAGCCCAAATTTGGGAACATGCTATACTATTCTCTTTTCACATTTATTTAGGATTTAATTATATAGTTTGGCATGTAACCATTTTTATAATTTAGAGAAGTATTGTCCAAGAAGGAAAATCTCCTTTAAAGCAGCATATTTTATTAATGTTACTCTCCAATATTCTCTGGTTGACTTTCAAGATATGATCAAATTTAGTCAGTTTGTTCAGACTTAATTAAGAAATTAACAATTACTCAGCCTTGGCAGTTTGATTTTTTTCTAAAAAAACATATTCTTAATGCTAACATCACCCTAGCTGTTTATACATGCCCATATAACATATATTTATAGAATATATTACACTGCTGTCAGAAATGCAAAGCTAATACATTGAAAATCCCCCTTGGGAGACGGGGAAAGCCTCCATTGTCTGGCCTGGATTGCAAAAATTGCATTAGAGGCATTCTTCTCCTTGAGAGTCTGAGGCAGACATATGGCATGTTTGGGCATATTATAAAGATGAAACATTACTGCCTTTTTATCAAATGGAGCTGGTCAAAGTTGAGTGGAATGTGCTTTCTGAAAAAAATAGGTTAAGCATATCACACCTCATTTGTCTTACATTTGATCCAGTGCCTATTATAAAAATAGCTCTCTAATGCTAGAAAGCCAGTTTGATGAAATGGCTAAGACACCAGGGTAGAATCAGGAGACCGTGAGTTCTAGTCCCACCTTAAGCATCAAGTCAACAGAGTGACCTCTGGCTGGTTACTTTCTGACGAACAGGCAAATTACTTCTAAAATTTTGCCAATAAAACTGCAGGGATTTGTCCAGACAGTCACCAGGAGTGACTGTCTTGAATGCTGTCTTGAAGACATGAAACAAACAAACAAAACTCTAAGGTGATGCTATAAATATTTCCCCTATACCTCCAGAACAACAACAAACTCCTGATTAGAAGATTTACTACTATATATCATCAAGAAAACCTTGAAGGACAAGGATGAGGGGATGTAACTGTCTGGTGTGGGAGAAATAGCATTGCCCCAGGATCTTTCTTTTCATTTGACTTCAGTTCCATCCTTTAAGAAACAGACTGACAGTCCATCTGAGGGCACTGTCAGGACAATGTGTCATTTTCACAAGAGATTGGCTTAATAACACCTTGTGGTCACAACCACGTTGCAGCTTGCAGGAGAAAAAATAAGAATAACATCTTTTAAGTATCTTTAAGCTTGTCAGAGCACATAAAATGATAAGTCATTAACTACCATACATTTGCATTCAGCTATGCAAAGCAAAATACAACAACATTCAGGCACATTGAAAGGTTTATTATGTTTTCAGATTTATGAGACAGCAACATTCTATTTGCCTTGCAATAATTTGCCTTTGTATCTGGCTGTCACTGCACTTCAACATATATGTGTGAAAACAATATGGCTGAATGACACAATACATTCTGTGTAAAATTAACAATAATGTGGGGGGGTATAAAATTTACAGGAGAAAAGAGATGGGCAAGAAGGTATATAACATGTCTTTTCATTCAGATGGCAATTTTTAAAAGTCCCAGCAAAAATAACAGGATAATTTTGAGTATACTTTTATACACACTTGGGAACTTTCCTATATATGAATTTTTGTATATTTTTTCATAATTTACCCAATTGTAGAGTTGTGATCTGCATCTCAGAATGCAGAAAGATAATTTTAGCGTTCAAATGCGATTGGGAGAGCATGTAGATTTGGAAAATGTAAATTGTAGATTCTGTACTTGTCCCTATATTTGTAAAATACTTTCAGCCTGACACATATTCATGCAAACAGAACTCTTTTCAGAAATGGTTAAGCCAAAATCTGTTCAGAAATAATACTCCACATAATTCATGGGGCGGCTGAAGTCAGCTGTGCTCTTTAGTTTGGAGAATGATTTTCATATAATTCAAAATGGAAGAACATGATTTCTCTATTGGGGTGCCTAATCTATTCTAAAGAATTAGAGGACACTGCAACAGTGTATAAAATGACATATTTTCCTCCTCCATTAGTGAAGCTTTGTTGTGACCCACCAGTGGCCAGCAGAGCTGGCAGCAGATTCAGACAATGAGGAGGTTGGGAAGGAACATGGGCCAGTCCTGGAGGCTGAGGAAAGCTCTGCCGAGGGCTCTGCATCAGAGGCAGAGATGGGGCCAGGGCCGTCTGGCAGTTATCAGCTGCCTTTGGAGCCAGACAGCATTGAGGCAGAGGAGCAGCTGGAGGCTGTTCCCAGTGTGTGCATGTGCAGAGCTGCCAAATGCAGGGAACAGCTTAGGAACAAGGACCAACTTGGAAGTGAAGCCACATGTGGAAAGTGAATGGCCCCTCCCCTAGAGTATAAAAGAGGAGCAAAAGGGGAGTGGAGCTTTGCAGGAAACAATTCTTTCATTCCAGCATGCTTGCCAAGTATTGCAGCGTCTGAGATATATAGGCCTGGCTCCTCTCCAAACCTGATAAAGGTTTGTAATTAGGAGCTATTGTAAAAGACTGTTGGCCGGGACTTTGTTGGAAAGGAAAATTTATTTATTTATTTTATTTATTTATTTATTTATTTTGTTAGATTTATATCCCGCCCCATCTCCACAAAGGGACTCGGGGCGGGTAACAA
>JAOYMU010000252.1:27115300-27125987 GCA_025802295.1 Psammodynastes pulverulentus | reverse complement strand
CCGCCCCGAGTCCTGTGTGGAGATGGGGCGGGCTATAAATACGAATATAAATAAATAAATAAATAAATAAATAAATAAATAAATAAATAAATAAATAAATAAATAAATAAATAAACTACGACCATCACTTCCCTTTCCAAATGGGCAAACTCTTATTCTTTGCACAGTAAGCTTAATTTTTTTCAGAAAAAAAGTCCAGCTACTGCCTTCAGGAGGGGGAAAAAGGGGGAGATATAAACATTCCCCCAGGATTTAAGCCAGCATTGTCATGGATTTAGAAAGACCTATAAGGTATGAGGCAACTGTTTAAGTCAACTTATCCTGTGGTAGGGTTTTTTAAATCATTTTTATGGCCTCTGTAAAAAAAGTTTATAACTTCATTTCCTCTGCTACTTTAAGCAGCACTAAGCAGTGAACCTGATCGTAACCTTAACCTTCACAGCCCCTATTTTTTTAAAAATGTCTGGGTTGATACTCACTGGTCACATAAGCAGTGGGCACCAGACCCTTGCCAACCACTTGTGCTTCAAAAAGTCTGCAAATTGGAAAAAGAGGAATTAAGAATTGTGTAACATAAGCTGTAAAGACTTTGTTGAGCCTTATTTGTTATTCAGAAATACAGTAACACTTTTTATATATGTATTGCAGGTAAAGGCTACACTGGAGTGTGATGTATCCAGCCATAAAGAAAATAAACTGTGCCTGCTTAAATGCCTGCTTAAATGCCTCAAACTTTCTGTTATCTTCATGTGTAGATGCCCACAGAGAGATGCCCAATCTAAACTAAAGGCAGCAGGGACATGTCTAGTTCTTTACTGGCTCAAGCAGGAGTAAAATATATCTTTTCAAGATTCAGGAAAAATACTTGTAACGCCATTCAGATCAGGATCAAACATTCAAAACAGCATTAATCAGAATGGCTGTTTGTTCCGATCTTCTAAGAAATCCTTCATGCCCAAGTGCATTTCTTTTTTTCAAAAATAGAACAGTCAAAATGACTTGAAATTGCTGTCAAACAATTTTGATTTTATACTCAAATCCCTAATATTTCTCTTGCATTCCTGATACCATTTTGGAAGATAGCGGCTTCCAAATACAAATGTATTTGTTTCATAAAACATTTGCTTTTTTTGGCAAATGTGGCATAGATTGGAGAAATCAGCCATCTCTGCATTCAGAACAAACTGCTATTTTGAAATGCTCAGTATATTTTCATATTTTCTCTTGTAAATTGTCTTTGCATCAAATTCCCAAAATTGGGAGGAAGGGAAATTTCTAAAAGAAAAATTATGGGGGGGGGGATGGTCCTCACACAGTTAGGTTCAAAGATCATATATAGGCAATCTTTGCCCAGAGGATGACATTTTAAAACTGCACTCCTTTCTGTGCACTTAAAAAAAAAACTTTCTTTCTGTATGTTGACAAAAAGATAAGAAAAAGATGTTTTGCATTTCAACAAACAAGAATGAAATATGACAAACAAAAACTCTGCAGAAGCAACAAAGAAATCATTTTTATAACAGAACTAAATGAAACCATCTTCTTGGATGGATTGAAATATGGGAGATTGCAGCCTTTGTTTTGTTTTATTTCTCTGTAGCCATTTTTCTGAAGTAACCTGTCATACATCAGCATGTCAGAGAACCCAAGTCTCTGAATGCTGAATAAATGAAGTGGAAGCAGTTTTTTCCCCCTGGATTTAATCTGTGACTTTCTTTAAGAGCCTTTCTTCAATTATTAACCGTTAAGAATTGGAACCATTCCTTATACCCATATGGTATGGATGCTCTTGGAAATGAATTGATAATTACAGGTTAGACAGCATGTAAACTGATTCCAAGAAGGCATCAAGAAATGAATTCTTTAATATGGATCTCACTGTGAGCAATGATGATTGGTCTGGTGATGGAATGGTGTAGAACAAGAAAGGACTGTACCAAGCAGCTCTTAACAAGCTGCAGAAATATGCCTTCCAAAAGTATACCTTGAAAACTATTTGGTTAGTGCTTGGTTAGCAAGCCTGACATGTTCAGCTTCAAAAGTCCAAATACAATTCTAAAATCTTATTTTTATCCATCAATAAACCCCAGATCACCATATCAACACAAAGATTTCTCACACTCATTCCAAGAGTGTTCACTTCAATAATTTCTGGGTCCTCTGAATAAGTAATTCTTACATGTTTGTGTTCCTTCTCTCTCTTTCTCATATTACAGGACTGCCAAAGAAACACAACTGGAGAACACTGTGACAGATGTCCAGAAGGCTACCTGGGTGATGTGACCAGAGGGGCACCCAGCTTCTGCCAACCTTGCCCTTGTCCCTTGCCTCTGGTGGCCAAGTAGGCAAACTAATATTTATTTTCAAATGATGTTAGTTGTTATAGCCATCCCTCCTGCTGCTGAAAAAAATACCCATGGCCAAACTTCATTGCCCTTTAATCTACCTAAAATAATTACGTTGGTATGTGTTGCCTGATATTGCAGACATTATACTTAATCTTTTTTTTTCTTTTATTCTGTGATCTACCTTGTGTGTGCATGCCTGAGCCCCTTTGGGTCAGTTTTGACTCCTAAAGTGGTTTGCCATTGCTTGCTTCTTAGGGCTGAGGGAAAGTGATTGGCCCAAAGTCACCAATTGGTATTGTGTCTAAGGCTGTATTAGAACTCACAGTCTCCTGGTTTCTAGCCTGATTCCTTAACTGCTGCACCAAACTGGAGGGAAAGAATGTATAGTACAAATGTGCCTTGAAAAAGAAGTATTTCTTTCTTTCAAAGAACTAGTTCAATTTTCTGGTTAGGAGCAAATTTTGGTACAGATATTTTTTAGGCAAACATGCCTCAAATCTTCAGATAAGGCTTTTGGGATATTTACAGAACATGACAGCAATCCAAACTAATAGAAATGTTAAATTTACATATGTAAAATATATGTGATATATCCAGCTATATATCAGTATTCTGAATGAAATCCATAAGAGCCCAGCATAATGAGGAGTGAATGGAAACCCTACACTTATATTCAGCTAAACAATCCATGATGCTTGGGACATCGTTTCAGAGATATTTTGTTACCGGATTCCTCAATGCCTTCAATAGTGTCATAGCTTCTAATGAACTTGAAAAGTTCTTAAAAATTCAGAGAGATATTCAAGGATGGATCTGCCCATGTTGAACTGTATAACACAATCAAACATCAGGAATTGACCACAGGAAATGTTTTATGATATTTTGTATTATGTCATTAAAATGTTTTATGATCATTTTTGTCATAAAATGTTTTATAACATTTCCCTAATTCCAATTCCATGGGAATTATGGGTCCTGGATTGGAGCACATTCTATAAATTAGACCATTTGAAATACCTCAGTTCAAAAAGTGTTCGTCTCTGTTGCACCATTTCACCCAGTTAAAGGTTACAGACACAAAACTTTTACTAATATATAGATGACATAGAATTCATGGTGATTTATCTGGCACAAACTCCGAATAGTTTTAAGAGCCTAATAAATTGTCACTTCTTATCCTTATGATTTCCATTTCAGTAGCAGCCCGATTTCATACAATTTTCGTAACCTTTAAGCTGACAGACTGCAAGGATGGTCTATTAGTCTTGCTTCCAAGGCATTTATTTCTTTTTTCTTCCATGAATTCATACACATTGCTTATATTGCAAAAAATACATTGCGGAAGACAGATGTTAAAACTGTAAAAGATCAGGTTTAAAAAATCCTTTCCTACTTCTTTCCCTTTGGTAGATATGTTATGGTGCAATTAACAATATGATTGTTATAAAGGTTTACAGTGCTCTATCCCTAATGTGCATAATGGGTTAGTAACATTTGGGATCTGCTCCAAAGGGTGGAGATAAGGCCATTTGGTCTGTCTCTTAGATGTAAAGATTTTATAACAAGGATAAAAGATGAACACAAAAAAGAAAATATTGATACAACAGAAAAAATGGATACAAAAGCTACAGGAAACAATTGTATTTACTCAGCTAGGTTTATGAGAATGCCTTTAAATGAAAGAAAGTCCTTCTGTGTGCCCTACAATATTTGAGTGTGCCCTACAATATTTGTATAAGGTCACCTGAAGGTACAGTATCTCCCCATACAGATGTAACCTGTGTTCACTACCAAATCTATGAAATGTCTCTCCTCCCCCGATACACATGAACTGTTGAAAATACCCCTGTACAAAAACATTCACAGCAAACTGAATTGACCAAGAATGGAGACGATTTAGTCAGGAAGCTGTGGCCCAATAAACAATATTTTTTTATTCACTGACCATATCTCAGAGACATATGGCTAGCATACTGACCTAGTAGGAAGGGCTAAATGATATCACATGAACGGGTTTACCAGTATCACACTGTAATTTCCCCCATGTCTGCCTTTTTCAGTGTCTTGTCTTTGCAATGTAGTGAGCCGAAGGTATATAAACTCGGGTTCTACATTTCCTTATGGCTGTTCAGCAAAATGTAAAGCTTTATGGGAGCTCAGAATACAGTATACTGTGTGATATACAGGTAGTCCTTGATTTACAACAGTTCATATAGTGAACTGTTCAAAGTTACAGGGGCGCTGAAAAAAGTGACTTAGGACTGTTTTTCACAGTTACAACCTTTGCAAGCTTCTGTATGATCATGTGATCAAAATTCTGATGCTTGGCAACTGGTTCGTATTTATGACTGTCACTGTGTCCTAAGGTCATGTGATCACTTTTTGTGTCCTTCTGACAAGCAAAGCCAATGGGGAAGCCAGATTCACTTAACAACTAGGTTACTAACTTTTCAACTGCAATGATTCACTTAATAACTGTGGCAAGAAAGGTCGTAAAATGAAGCAAAACTCACTTAAGAACAGAAGTTTTGGGCTCAATTGTGGTCGTAAGTTGAGGACTACCTGCATGCTACAAAATTATGTCATTTCTTTAAAGTGATGTCATTGTTTAGGGGAACCAGCTTTGGTCACAAAACAACATAAGAGTTTTACTGAAAAATGTGCAAGATCCTTAAAGTTCCAACAGATTTTATTATTGGTACAATTTTAGGGAAGCACAGAAACTCTATAGATAGGAGCTTTAGTTGTTGAAAATGTTCCTTTGCCAGAAGCCTTTCATCTGTTAAGGAAATTGGTTCAATTCATCCCATTTAGAACAAGTGTTCAGCCATGCTCTAAAGCTGACACCTCTCATTAAATGTAATACACTGTCTTCTGTGACCTGAGATCTTGTAAAAAATGATGTTCTTTATGGGGAAGGAGGCAGATCTCCTCCTTCTTAAGAATATATTTTTAATAAATCATTTTCTCAGATCATCTTTCTCTTCTGTTCTGACCCTAAACTTTAAAACACTGAATGGAAAAATGCTTGTTAATCGCTAGTGCAGGTGATTTCACAGAGACAAATGTTAATAAATACACTATATTAGGGCTATCAAACTCACGTCCTGCAGGCCAGATACATCACACGCTGGCCACGTCCATGCCCGATTTAGCAAAGGGGAGAAAAGCCCTGAAATGTCACGTGACGCTGCCATGACAACACAGGTTTGACACCCCTGTGCTATATGGTAAAATCCTAATGTAAAAAATTGTCCAGTGCAGATATTTACATGTTAAACTGCCTTAGGTTAAGTACCCCCACTTTCACTACCACCATATACAGATATGCACATACACATATTTAGTTTCTTTTTGGAAGCCAATTTTCACACATATTCTTGTTTGGGGGGGGGAGATACATCTTTCACAAAGGAATGGCTCTCTGTATAGAATTTTGACCAAAGAAAGGAAGCCACTTACAGGCTCCACTGAATGAAGCCACAAAGGCTCCTTCAAGTTGAACTGAACTTCAGCATGCTCTTGGCAATCTACAGAAATAGATTGCCATTGCCTTCAAATATTTTTTTTTTCAATTTCCTGGTCTACAGCTCTGGTATACCCCAGTAGTTTCTCATCCTAGGATTAACGTGTCCGGATTGCTTAGCTTTAGGAGATCATCCAAAATTAGCTAAATGTTGTCACCTGCTGAGGCATTTAACCCAAAGTGGACATTTCTCTATTCAGCACTGCTATTTATTCTGATTTCTGACAAGCGTTTTTCCATTTTCGGCAAACAAATTCCTGGTTCCTTCTGTATAGAAAATGTTCTACTGTTCAACACACATGCATACATGCACCCCTCCACCCCACCAAATATCTAAACCAGAATTTATTCCACTATCGATATGTATCAGAGATCATTTTATTTATTCTTAGAAAATAAACTTTTGAATTGCTCAGAGTTTTGCAAAATATCCTGCCATCATCTTTAGGATTTCCATTTATTTGCAATCCATTTCACATCTCCAACACAGCGAGGAAAGTTTCCTAATTGATCTTTCCATCATTCTCATGAAAATTTGTGCCAATGAAGTACAACTGCTTTAAAATCTGGTTTATGTCTGATTGATCCTATCAAGAGCCATGTTCAAAGCTACTGTGCTGTGTGTCCCTTTCAAACAAAAGAGACATTCTCTGATAAATAGTTTAAACAAACGACACATCCACTGTTGCCTGCCCTTAGAGTAGTTAGGATTTGGGGCATACATTTTCAAAGTATTATTGTCATTATTATTTTCACTTCATTCACTTTTTGCTTTTAAATTAAAAATGTATTGTTATAGGAAAGTAATTCCTTAAAAGTTATGGGAAACAAAGGCTTGCTCTTCTGTTTTGCAACAAAGAAATTAGCTATATGACTAACACAGAGAGAACAAGGATTTATAAAGTCTGGCCAAAAATGTATCAAGTTCTTTAAATTGGCAGCTTCATTATTTACACAGTTGTTCTTGAAACTCATTTTTAGGGATTGTGATGGATTTTCTGAGCAGGCAGGGGGGTCTGGAAGATTATCTCCATTCATACTGGATAGCTGGGGAATTTGCAGAAGAGTCCTGGGACAACTGAACATCGGTCATTTAAAATGTCAACATATGTGATTAATTTTTTTTTATTCCCTAAAAAAAATTTCAAACTTTCATATAAAATATACAGAAATACTTCTAGCTTATTATTATGTCCAGAACTGCGGTTCTTTCCAATATATAAGGCATTAACTCTGTATGAAATAGGTAGAGGAGAAAAAAATTCCACGGATGAAACAAAGTTGAAATGATGTCATTAAAATGTTAACAGAAGGCAATGTGCAAGTACTATTTTTCATGACAATCTCAAACAAGTCTCCCTGACCTTATAAACATCTCCAAACAAGGGAAATAAATGCACTCATGGTAGCTCTAGAGAATAGTGGCTTAAACATGCAGATGAAATATAATAGAAGCCAGAATCTTTGCATCTGTTTTTTGTATTCCTACAAAAAAAAAATACAGCATTCTTTATTTGCATTTGATTAGCTACTCAGAACAATCCCATAAGAATTCTGTGGCAGCTATGAACTCCACCTGATGTGAAGGGAGTTATTTGAGATTTACCACCCACCTGTTACAGCCTCCGTGTTCTATATGTTGGATAGCTAGGTAACCTGGGAAGAAGCTAGATTAATAAATCCTTGATCTGGGAGAAAAATATATTTATATTATTTCTGTAACCAGCATTATCTACTCAGTGGGTCTGACAAAATGGATTTTGGCCCATAAAATTTATGCCACGGGAAATATATATATAAGAGACTGCTTTGTGATTTGGGTTTTGGAAACCCACCAGAATTCCCCAGGAAGAGATAGAATTGCCAAATATCATTGAGCAGGCAAAGCATGTGATTCCCTAATGAATGACACCATCTGTTGCAAATATACTGTATATTTTGGTTACTAAACAGCATAGTTACTGAATAGTTCTTCTGTGTCTGAGTTTGTAAGTTAAAATAGGCCAACTTTCAAAAGCTGAAGAAATAAAATAGGTAAAATAATGCGCATTAAAGTACATTATTTATTTTATCAAGATAGTGTGCAAAGAATATCCAAATCGGACAATTAAAAAAAGATAGTATTGTAATAATGCTTATCATAAAGTTTCCCAACTAGTTTCCCAATCTTCATTATAATGGCAAAGAATTTTAGAATTTTGAACATATTGAGAATTTTGAAACTCTGAACATTTTGAGAATTCTCAAGATTGGGGAAAGCTAGCTTACAGTATTCAGATATAAACAATGTGATGCTTTAGTTTCCTACCTAAAATAAAAAGAATGCTAAAGTCACACAGAGTTAATTTATTCTTGCATATTGTTGAAAAATCTGATGTTGCCTTTCATTTGGTTTTCTCTGAATTTCTCTAACACGTTCATAATTTCAGAGATCCAATATTTGTGCATTCCAAGACAGCAGCTGTGGCAAGGATTGATACAGCTGCAAAAATTAATCTCTGCTCTCTTTTCCTTTCTTTCCTGGGGGAAAAAAAGGAGTAGAAAAAAGTTTAATTTCCCAGCCATATTTGCTCCCTCCCGCTTCCCTTTTCAACATTTTTATTAATTTGCCCACTGAAGAGTTCTTACAGCCTGGAAGCTTGCATTCCTTTATCTTTGCTCTAATAAAAGAACTTGTCTCAAATAGAGTTCAATTAAAAGGAAATTTTCAGATTGTAGGTTAAGTTAATTTTGCTTTCTCTTTTTAATAGTCTTACAAAGGCTGCATAGCAGGCAATTGCCTATGGTTTGAATCTAATTAACTTCAATGGAATCTGAATGAATTATGTTGTAAGGGTTCTAAGAGGTTTGTGTATATAAGTTACACATCACTTGGCATTTTTGGTAGCAGTAGTTCTCCTTCAAAGCCACCAAGGACTGAAATGAAGGAAATGATAGAGCTTGAACATGTGTGTCCATAATAAAACCAGTTGGAAATAAATACGATTTCTCTGTATGCCTCTCCTAGTGACAACCAGCATAAATAACAGCTACTTCATTTATTAATTATATTATTTGGAAACTAGGATTCCTACTTTGAAGTCATTAAAAACTGGCTAGTGAGGTCATTGTTTATCTTAACTGCTTGTGACCTCTATTTTATCTCCTAAGAGTAACTAAACTTTGGATCAGGATGAGGCATTCCCACATTTGGCAGTAAATGTACAAAGGTTTTCAACATAAACCCTTTGAGGTTCTGTATTGTACAGGTTACATTCATGAGTGTGTGAATAGTCATCACTAATAATGACTTTTAATATACTTTTAGCTTTGGAGTTTCCTGTTACAGAAAAAATGGAGTGGTGCGCTGTAAATGCAAAGAACACTATGCAGGCTCAAACTGCGAAAGGTATGGACATGTTTTAAGAATGATAAATCTCAATTTTGATTATTACAGTATGTATACAATTTAACAGGTAAAATTTCTTCTCATTCCCACACTTAAATGAAGCGGGGAAAATCAGTAAGTATTCCTATACTACAATAATAAAAGAGGAAAAAATGGTGGACCTCACATGTCGTTGCGCATGTAATTTAATTTACCAAAGACTAACTGAAAGTAAACTGAGGGGGTTCATAACATTGGCACCAGCTCTGTAGAACTCCTTGAGGAATAATGTTAACTCATTTTTTTCAAGTTAGCAATGCAGTTGCTTTACTTCTCTATTCCTAGCTCCAACCAAAGTTATTGAAATGATCCTCAATGAACTCACATTCATATGCAACTCACAAGTGTGCAAAGTACCTATCACACTTGGGGTGCATAAAGAGTCCCCATCATATACAGTATCCATCTGTATTGAAGAGAGGAAAGGAAGAGAAGCATAGGATAGTTTATATGAATCAAATGAATGGGAATGGAAATTCAAATGAATGGGAGGAAGTGGAACAATCTATAAAAACAAAAAAGCTTGCTTAGAGCAGTTAGATTTTTGCATCTGGGAGCTCCACTTGCATTATCAGGCTGCTGATAGCATGAGGCTGTTAGAGTGGTGGGATTTGGAGCCATTTTCACTCTATAGTGGAAGTGTTGAAGTGTATTAAATCTATTAAAAATAAAAGCAGTTTCAGGCATTTTCCGGGCAGTAATTGCTAGACAAAAAGAAATGGATCACTTGTGGCTCCACTTTTGCATCCCTGATGACTATATGAGCAGGCTCTCTTCAGTTTGGGTAGTTCTCATGGAGTGACTGAATGCAAACATTTGTCCAGGATCAGAACAAGTTATTAGAATGAACCTCAATGAATTCAGTTCCCTCATTACAAAGAAATGCTCTTACATACCTGTGAGCAGGGCTGTCAAACTCACAGCCCACGGGCTGGATGCGTCATGTGCTGGCCATGCCCATGCCTGATACATCACGTGGCGCCACTGTGATGACACAAGTTTGACACCCCTGCATATGAGCATTAAGAATTATGTAAGAATGAACGGCATTTCAGCTGATTTCCCTTTGAAAGGGCAAACCAATGGCCCCAGGAAACAATGATTTTTTAAAAAAAAAAAAACCATTTTTTTCAAATCTCTTCAATACCTGTGTCAAAAAATTGAAGAATATATCAAGCGGATGAAATGTGAAAAATTATATTACAGCTTGACCTTTTGGCATGATTTTTTTTAATGATTTATTTTTCTCACCCATCTGCTATTTCAAAGATATTAACAGTTGGAAATATTTCATGACAAACATTGGTATTAGATACCGTAAAACCTCTATTTGAACGCCATGGCGCTCTATTTTTCAACCCTTCCGCCGAGGTGGCGCTCAAATAG
>JAOYMU010000252.1:27053392-27065720 GCA_025802295.1 Psammodynastes pulverulentus | reverse complement strand
AGCCGGTTCCCGGGCGTGGTCAGCCATCAGCGCTGCAGGTTCTGCGACCCAAGCCCAATTCCTGCTAACGGTTCTTGAGAGTAGGTGCGAACCGGCTGAATTTCACCACTGGTTGCAAGTCAAGAATTACCTGAGAGCAATGTTTGTCAACCTTTTCAATTTTAACATGTATGGACTTCAACTTCCAGAATTTTCCAGCCTGCATGCTAGGTGGGGTTTCTGGGAATTGAAGTCCACATATCTTAAAGTTGACACAGTTGAGAAATACTGCAATAGAAAATCTATTGATTAGCCTGCTATCATTAAGCCTTCTTCACAGATACCTTGTTTCTGTCTTGGCTTCTTTGTTTTTTAGAAACACATGGCTATATAATTTTTTAAAAATGAAAATGTTATGTTTCTTACTTCAACTCTGTTTGTTTCCTTAGATTAACTCAGTGTACAGTTTTAGTGGTTGTCTTGGCAGTCTACAACTCAATGGAAAGCCAGTCCCTTCTCCGTCACAGACCTTCAGTGTAACACCTTGCTTTGAAGGACCATCAGAAGAAGGAACCTATTTTTCATCAGAAGGGGGATACATTATACTTGGTAATGAGTTGTTCTTGTGGTATTAGTGGTGGTTGTTAAACCTTTAGATAAATGCTTATGGTTACTGATGCAAACAGATGGGAAAATATATACTTAGGGCTGGCCAATTAGTTATTTTTAAATTACTCATGGTGTTCTGTTATATTCCTGGCATATAGTGGACTAAATTTCCAAACAATTTTGCATTACATCCAAGGCAGAAATTCTTACCTAGTATAATCGTATTATCATTCTGCTGCTTTCCTAATCAGAACATAAGTTCTCAAAACCTAATGCTCTCCATATGTAGAAAGACAATTAAACCCAGAATGCCAGTTAAAATATTGGCTTAAATTCTGGGTTATAGTCCCAATATTTGGGAGGACAGCATTAAATTAGGGAAGAAATTATTAACACAATACTATAATATTACCTTAGCTCAAGTAGAGGAGATGCAAATTATCACTAAACATTACTAGGTATACAGTGGCTTATTGGATAAAGCCATACCAAGACTATGGGAATTATACTGGATATTGCCTCATTAACACAAATTAACCATCAGCAGATTACATATTGAGAATCTGCTAAGTACCAGTATATGAAAGCAAGAATTATAAGAAGCTACCTGAAATAAGAATTTTATCATATTGAATAATTACATGGAGTCAATGAAATTTTTAAAACACTTTCAAATTTCCAAAGTTAAAAGAGATTAACAGGATCTTTATTGTTTCATCTTCTACAGTGTGTGACTAATTTCACAAGTTAACTTTAAATAAAACATTTTGTGACTTTTCCTTGCAGATGAATCATTTAGCTTGGGCCTGAAATTCGAAGTTGTTTTTGAAGTCCGCCCTAGGCGCAGTTCTGGAATACTTATGCATGCACATAATGTAAATGGAGAGTTCCTGAACATACATATGAAACAGGGACAGGTATGAGAAAGGACCAACCACTCCCTCCCTATTTTTACATTCTGATTTTTCAAAACCACGTTCCACCTTTTTGTTAAGCACCTTGTGCTCCTTACTTTTAATATGAGCAAAGTTCCAATTTCTGAAATAAATATTATTCATCAAATGATCATTTTTATAGCATGTTCCAAAAATATCTCTGCTCAATTGAAACATGTATGGATAGTAGATGATTTTTAAAACTAAGTGGAACTAAGTGGGGGGGGACACCCATTGAATTCCCAAGAGAAAATAAATAAATGTTTTTATGATAGCTTAGGGAAATGACCTCCCTTTTTAAAAAGATTTTATAACATTATGTATCTAGTGCTCATTGGTTCTGAGAATCAGCAAGCTTCCTATTGCACTTAAATATAAATGTTGCAAATTGACTTGAAAGCTATAATAGCGCACTTAATATTAACTTAATAGGCATTCATAGAGCACATTCCCACTTCATTTTACCTGTCCCTGACCTGCCCTACTGTTAACTCTAATCAGTCTTTGAAAAAAACCCTGTCTGGATTAAGAAACTATCTCCCACTCTATCGGGCGTCTCCTTTTAAGAAATCCATCATTTTGCAGTAATTTGAGACAGAAATTTTACCATCCAGCCCCACCCCATCTCCCAAAGAAGATGATGTCCACTTCTATCTTCCAGAAACTGTGGGCAGCCAGTACTCACAATAAGGCAAGTTGGTAGTACAGTCTGTTTAGCATAGTATGCTGTTTCCCCAAAGCTGCTTTTCACTTATGGGAAAGGCAACCTACTGGGAGGAGTCAAGAGAGCAAACTGGTAGATACAGATAAATGTACTGGAATGGCCAGAAGATTTTTGCAATGCAATCCTAAATGAAGCTAGAGAGAAATAAAACAGGGGGTCTAAAGTTTTTGCCAGCAAAGGCATAGTTCCACTTTTCCAACCTCAACCATTCCAGAAATAGCAGAACTACAAATCCAAAAATTCCCTAATCGGGGTAGCTCTGGAAATTCTAGTCTTGACTCATCTGGAAGATGCAGTTTTGAAATGATCCACTGTGTGGGTGGTTAGGTTGCTGGACTTTTCAACCTATCTTGTTTATGTAACACTTTCTTCCATTTCATCTCATGCTTATTAACTAATCCTATCTGTTGGGTACATTTTACCTTGAATAACTTCAAACAGTTTGATGGTTAAATGCATAATCCCCAATAAGCACATTTTAAAGCTTTTTCTTACTTTTTTTTCCTTATTAACCAATTACATTAGAACAAATAATGCCTAGTAAAATATATATTTAATTGTACTGTATAACATACCATGTATTATAAATACAGTATATTATGTGATATAAATACAGTATAACATACCGTTCGGGTTTTGATAACATAATCTTAATCCTACCTATCCAACAATTACTGAATTTGATAGGCCCTTCTCCACTCAAATTGCATGTATAATTGCATATGTATGTGTGTGTGTGTGTGTGTGTGTGTGTGTGTGCGCGCGCGTGCATGTATAATGAGTAAGAAGTAAACCCGCCTTCCTTATCTGAGCACCAAAGCACAGGGGAAGAATCTTACATTTCTAGTATAAGCCTTGAGGCTGGTGAAAAACATTTTGTTTAAAAAAAAGTTAGATAATATTAAAATTCTAAAGCTGAACTCAATCACTTTACCAGGTTATTGTGAAGCTAAACAACGGCATTAAAGATTTTTCAACTACAGTTACACCAAAGCAAAGTCTCTGTGATGGCAGATGGCACAGAATTGCAAGTGAGTCAACACCACCATTTCTGTAATAATGTGTGGATTATTTCTTTAGTTTAAACCACCTAAAATATTGAAGAAGCCTTGGCAAGGGCAGTTGGTATTGTCAAAACCTTTTTTTTTTTAATCTGGTGGCTTGGGATATGAAAATACCTTATTATCCTCTTCTGTTTTGCATTATAGTTATTAGAGACGCTAATGTGATACAACTGGATGTTGATTCAGAAGTGAATCATGTGGTGGGACCATTAAACCCAAGAGCAATTGACCACAGAGAGCCAGTATTTGTTGGAGGAGCACCAGGTAAGAGTATTATCACTTTATTTTTAAAAATTAAGACAATAAACTGTTGGTGTTTATTTGGATTTATTAGCCAACCAGTTCCAATGAACACTTTAAAGTAAAAAAAATATTCTATAAAAGTGATGTCATACTGACTTTTCAAACACTACACAAAACTATTGCTTTGTTTTTAACGTTATACAATTACCAACAGAAAACATGGGCATTATTGTGAACTTGGTGTTTAATGCAACTTTTCTTTGATAAAGCGGAGTACTTTATAAACATGTGCTGTAAGAACATTTATTTCTTATGTCCAAAGAGATTGATGCTATCAGAGATGCTATCTACTTAATGCTCTAATCATTTTAAATTTTTATGATTTAGGTTTTAAATTATCTTTATGATTAATTTCCCGCATGTACTGGATATATGTAAAGATATATCCATGTGCCTTGAATATTCATTAATACCACTAAATAAATAAATATGATAATAGAATCTTTGGCATAATTCATCACAAGGGAAAATCAGAAGCCAACAATCTTATAAACAATAAAATCCCCAAATCTCTTACCTACCAAATCCGCTAAGAGCCGTGGTGGCACAGTGGTTAGAATGCAGTGTTGCAGACTAATTCTGCCCACTGCCAGTTTGATCCTGACCGGCTGAAGATTGACTGAGCTTCCATCCTTCGGATAAAATGAGGACCCAGATTGTTGGGTCATATGCTGACTCTATAAATTGCTTAGAGAGGTCTATAAAGCACTATAAAGCACTGTGTAATTTCTATAAGTGTTAAGTGCTATTTTAAAAGAACCATGTTTATGATATTTCCATCCCTTTGAGTAGGAGTCTCCTGATCTTGAGTTTTCTATGAAGTTTCTGGAGAAGGTAGACTACTACTTTCTCTCAAATCCTCTTCTTAGTGCTTTTCTCCAGATCCAATCTACAACCTTTTCTTTCTTTTAATTAGCTTCAGAATGTCTAATACTTTTTAAATTAAGTTGAATTTACTAAAAAAATAAAAAATAAACCCCCACAGAAGGGCTACTACACTGAGCTTAGAAGTGGCATTAAATGTATGTTTAAAATTTCATATTCCGGTTAAAGACATTCCGAGCATGTACTTGCATTTAGATACTGTACTGTCACTTGTGAACAATTTGTGGCTAATGTTTTTAAATTCTTCACAGAAGCTTTCCTGACATTCAGCCTGACCACACGTAATTCCTTTACTGGATGCATCCGTAACTTTATGATTGATGAAAGGCCAGTGATTTTCAGTAAAGCAGCTTTGGTCAGTGGCGCTGTGAGCATCAATGTATGTCCTGCTGTGTGAAAGGCTGGTACTACAAAACTACAAGGATATATATACAGCACTGAAGAAGCAGCAAACGCTGTGCAGAGTTCAATTTTCAGTATCAGAAGAATTAAAATATATCACTCATTTTAAATACATGATAACAGCATAAAGTTTGCAATCATTAGGAGAGCTTCATACACTTTTTTTGGGGGGGGGTGCAGATTCCTAATTTGTATTAGGAAAAAAACATCTCTGCAGTGTTCTAACTGGGGAATGAAAGCGATCACCCCAGGGGCAAGAAATGTAAATCCACTACTGTACAGTAATAGTCACAGGCATGCCTGACTCTGCATTTGTCAGCATTTCAGGACCAAATGACTTGGCAACTATGGGTTTCAGCTTCAATCCACTAGAAATCATTTTATTATCCCATCAGAAGTTTGATAATAAGCCGCTATTGGAATGTCCAGGTGCTGTGTCTTGGGATAAGTTACTTCTGTTCACGGTGTGCTTTGCTTCATGTATCTTACAGAATAAACTATATAACAGACATGTTTCACTAAAACAGTATCTTCTGAGTTTCCTTTTCCTATACTTTTTTGTTCAATTATGGTGAAGTATTATGGGTTTTGTTCAATTTCCAAACCCCAGTAAGATCCTACACAATTTTGAATTGTTATAATCTGCTTCTACACATAACAAATAAATCGATCCAAAAGTGAATACTTTATGTATCTGTTACTTATTTATATATCTATTTACACTACACAATTGTAACTTTACTGGTAATTGTAAGAAAATCAGATTTTCACCTATGAAAAACAAGAAGTAAAGTAATATATTCATTATTTAAAGTAATTTTAAGGGGAAAGGTGGTATTTTACTATATCCACCTCCCATTTGTAACATTTTTCTCAAATAACTCAATCTTGACAATAGATATATACTAAACTGTATGTGCTTTTAAAACTAATTAAATGTTCAAAATTCCAAATGCCAGACTTATTCTAAATTTATCATTCATTCATTTTTATTCAGTGAAATCAAAAACCATGCCAGTTGACATAAAAACATTTTTTAACAAAAATATTAAATATGAAAGAAACAAATAAACTGGTTGTTCTATAAACATTCTAGTGTAGGCCTTTGTTCGTAATGCTGTAGGAAGAAAAATCCAGTCCAGTTCCAAGCCAGGAGAAAGACGCAGGAGCCAATGAATTTGGAGGCAGGCTGCAGGAAAGGTCTCTCATTTATTTTGGAATCAGAAGCGAAATGACTCAGCATAGGTTTTGGGATAGCTGACAGCCTGGCATGGGTAGTAGTGACCTTTTTGACCTTTGAGATTGAGATGCCTGGTAGGGTTATTCGATTATATTAGATTTTGTATTCCAATTGTCCCTATTTGGTTTCCTGGGTGGTGATCAGGGTCAAGGCTAGCCTTGGGGAAAGTTAGGGAATGTAAATTCTGTGTGGTTTTGTGTTTACTGACTTAATCCTTAACCCTGTCAATTCAGCCTGTCTCAGTCTTCTAAGTGGAGTTACTTGAGGCCATTCTAGCTGGGAGGCAATTGCTTTAGCTTCTATGGATGGTTTTTGTTTGCCTTCTCTGGGGGCATGGAAATAAATGGGGAGGGGAATGTCTTATGACTCTTCCTACAATGCTTAATATTAAACCAAAAGTAACCCTTCATTATTCTAGGAATTAAGTCGTCCTAAATGTGAATTCAGATTGTCAATAAATACTTATCCAATCTCTTGCAATTACAAACTTCTTCCGACACATAACAGACTCAGTCTTATTCTCTATTAAAGAAAGTGATTGAATTTGAGGCAGAATATAGGATGCATGTGTACACATAGAACTACAGACAAATACTAGGGACAAGTGAGCTTCCATCAAAAAGTATTTTTGGCTGCATTTACAAATTGTCTGTATGTGGAACTAATACAAAACAGATACTTTTATATTTAAGACTGCTAGCACTTATATATTGTCACAATTTTTACTCCACAGTATTTCCAAAGGCTAACATCTTCTGTTCTGCTAGCTTGCAGAGACCCCAAGTCATTCAGTGATTGTCTCCTGCAGACTAATACAATAATCAGCCCTTATTGCTTAAATTACTGCAGTTCAACATATAATGAAAATACTAACAATCCCAAACTACATGAAAGAGAAAGAAAACAAATCCCAGGCACCAGCTAACGTATTTTACTGTAGTTCATATGTAAACTGCTTTTAAAAAAAACATGGAATAATTTATATCATGGGAAAAAACTTTCCACCTGTTCTGAAGCCTTTGCTTCTAAGATTAAAATTCTCAAGCTATGAAGTCAAAAGGAGAGTATGTCAACATTTTTGCAAGCAAGTACATTCCCAGTATAACTAATTATGTTGCTTTATAGCCCCTGGACAGGCACATTCTAAGTGATACTGAAACTCTGGGAAAAGAAGCAGCATGAGGCAAAAGTTCTCCCCAATAGGAAAATGAACCAACAATATGTCTACAGCACTGTGGTAAAATACCATAGTTGCTCCACTTTCAGATACACTGGTATCAAAATAGGGGGAAGATTACTTTGCTTTAGAATACCAACAACATTCAATTGAAAATGGGGATCCAGAGCCAAGTTTGAACTGATGCAAACATCAGGTACAAGCTGATTATGAATCACTTGCCAGATGCCCATGAGCAAAAACAATGCATGTGGAAGTATTCTTATAAAAATAATAAACTATTACTAAATAAAACATCAATTCGTAGATTTTATAGAATTTGCACAGTCACGGCAAGTTAATGAATATGTTTCTTGATGGAATATTCTTTGCAAGAATATAAAAGGTCAGATCTGCCTCTTTTGATAAAGCAGCATATGCAATCAAGTTTTCCTTCTGCTTCATGTGCATTTTACCACCAGCATGGGAATAACCGTCAGTGATAAACTTATTTATCAGCCTCAAAATAAGTAGATGAAAAATTACAACCAATAAATGATTTCTAGCATTTGAAGGTCAACATATCTACTAAATGGACAACAGCAAGTCAGAACACTTCCACTTTTTTGAATAAATAAACCACGTTCCATTTCCTATCCTTACAGAAAAACCATGTGCATTGTAAATGGTATTTTCAGTTGTTTGTGAGAAATCTGGATACTACTTGTTAAACTGTTTCTTGATTATAGTATTGTGGATATTCTGATTGTATATTATTCAACTCATAATGCCCTAATGTCACCAGATTATATTACTACCCAAGTCTACCTTTTATTTCCTTACTTTTTTCCAACTGAAAAGCAGTTTCATAAAAAAAAAAATCTGAATCTGCTACCCAAATTTCTACTCCCCTAAAAACCATAGAATATTTTTTTCTTTGAGGTAGAAGCATTAATTTATAATAAAAACTACTACACAACTTCAGTCGCATATCAGACTGGATTCGTATTTTTGACAAACATATCACACAGTAGGAAAATGGCAATACTGTCATAGTTAGTGAGTCTTGAAGAAACAAATTTAAAAAGTTAAGTGGTATTGATACGTTTTCAGAGCCACCCAGTCTTTACTTCATTGTATGCATACCTTGGTTTACCTCCTTATTCTCAGATCAATCTAGATCAGGGGTCCCCAACCCCCGGTTCATGGCAACTACCGTGCGTTGAGCCATTTGGAAGCAGGCTGCAGAAGTAGTGGGCACACACATCTCCACTTGCGTGAGTAGTGGGCAAGTGCATACACGTGTGCTCCATTTGCACATGGAGCTGTGAGCATGCATGCGTTTGCCTGCCATTCATGCGGAACTCTCCCCTTGTCCACAAAGCAGGAAAGATTAGGGAACTATGAACTAGATTCACTTGGCTTTTACAAAATCATTGGGAAAAAAATCACATTCAGTTCTTATCTTAATTATTATGCCATTAGCAATATTTGGTTTGCACTGAAAATTTATACAGGCTTAGAACATTTAGCATTAAAAACAGAGAAGAGAGATGAGCAATCAAAATTCTTAGTGATATAATAATGTAGTAATGTTTTCAATGGAGGAACAGGACAAGAGACCACTTTACTACATTAATGGTTTCAGACCTTAAATTGCACATTCAATGGCCAGCTGCTAAATGGGCTAAAGCAGCTTAAATCAGTGTGAGTGCACCTATTTGAAGATTATGATACAGACTCATCCTTTTCTTATATTCAACTGATTAATTTACTGCCTTGGCAAATGGCAGCATGTTACTAACCAAGGTTCAGAAGTTAAGTCAGTTAGGCCAAATTCAGATCTTGGAAACTGGTTCATGACTGTTGCTGCGTCCCAAGCTCGTGTGACTTTCTGACAAGCAAAGCCAATGGGGAAGCCAGATTCACTTAACAACCGGGTTACTAACTTATCGACTGAAGTGATCCACTTAACAACTGTGGCAAGAAAATGGGGCAAAGGTCACTTAACAAATCTCTCAGTAAGAAATTTTGGGTTCAATAGTGGTCTTAAATTGAGGACTATCCTCTCCTTTTGTGTTTCAGCTTAAAAAGCGTTTCCCAAACGGGGCGGGGGGGGTGAGGTGGAGACGGGCTCCAATGTCCATTTCCACAAACTGCTGGCCATTCCACTTAGGCATGTAACACTTATGAATTATGAATTATATAATGAATTATGAGAGTTGACAGCTGGAATGAATCAGAAGGACTCGTTAATTTGGAGACAGCATCCACAACTCTGACTCAAACATCAGGCCGCGTTAGATTATTTATGTATGTATGTGTACATAACCCAGCACTACCGCCAACGAGAGTTCCAAACAGCTCTAATCGATGAAAAGGCCTCAGCGCATGCGCCCAAAGCAACGGCTGAAACCGTTCCCTCCTCCCACTTCACTGCAAACGATCACAACCGCTGCCGTGTCCGTGGTTCGCGCATGCGCGAGCGTCCAATCAACGGGGGGGGGCGCGTTCGTGCCTGAAGCGGCTTCCAAACGTAGCAGCGGGAGGGGGGATATCTTTCAGGCGCGACCTGCGTGAGACACAAGACCGGCGCGAGCAGCAGTTATGACGCAGTCCATAGTAGTCCAGGGTGAGCGTGCACGTCATTCTCAGTCCCTCTTAGTCTTTTTTTTTTCCCTTTACTTTTTTCCTCCGTATTGCTCCATGGCGGATGCCTCCCTCCACTCTTTTTTCCTTTTTCCTCTCTCCCACTACAGTGGGTCAATGCGGAAACCCAATAGGCTGCCGCTTTTGGGATTTGGCGTTACGGGAACACGCGACTGTTAACAAGGTAACAAGCCCCGCCTCTTTTTTAAAAAACCGCGGCGTGCCCACTGGTATGAGCGCATGCGTAGTTATGCTGGTCAAAGGTTCCTTGTTCAGCCGCTTCCCTTCTCATTGTTTAAAAAAAAGATGGGGGTGCCTTTGCTTCCTTGTTTTGCCATTCTGGGCCATCCGCGTTCAAGACCACAGCAAACCGGGTACCGAGTCGGAACGCGGCAACGAAGATTCCCCTCCTTTGTGGCGAGGTGATTTCCGCCATCGCCATCATTTGTACCGCCACGGTGAGGCACTGCAGCCCTTGTGTTCCCGCCGCTCCCGGCAACTGGTTACTGTGGTTACCGTCTCTCCCTGCGTTCTGTTGCCATGGCTACGATTCCAGTGATGTTCTTGAGTTCCCCGCAAGCCTCACCTGGAGTGAGATTCCAGTAACATCCATCGATCCCCCTTTTGTATTTTAAGCTCGGATTGGACTCCTTTTTCTTCTTCGATTAACGTGGCTTCACACAAACGGCCAGCTTGCCCTGGGACAATTTGCCATGGCAAACTTGCCAGGGGACAACTCGTTGCAGGACAATTCAACAATTCAATTTAATTATTTAAAGTAAGTTAAAAATATTTTAATTTTTGTCATTCACATTTCATTTTGTCCCTCTTTTGGCATCCCTTTCTTTAGTGATTCAATTCCACTGTTTCTTCAATATTTGTAACTCTTGCCCTGCAGTGAGTTGGCCATGGCAAATTAGCTGTGACAAATTGTCATAGACCCATTCTCAGGAGTTTTCTCCAACACCAAAGTTCAAAATATATACTTCTTTGTCCCGTGCTATTTACCAAAAGCAAGATAAACACGTTCCTTGGGGGTGCTTTTTTTTGTTAACCTGCAGTGAAAAGCTGAAGAAACCATCCCTAAATGAAAAAAAGGAGTGTAATCAGGTTCCCTTATATCTGATTTGAAGGTCAGTGGGAGGAGGGGAGGTTGAACTTACATAAATTAAAGGATAGGGAAGCACTCTTTATGAACTAGACCTAAAATCAGAAAAAAAAAATTAAAATCTATAGCAAGCCTAGCCATTATAAAATAAGCTGTAATTCAAAAAAGCTTTTGCTTTTAACTTTTTTTGCAGTTTGAAAAGGTACTACAAAACTTCTCATTGTTTTTCATTGTTTTAATTAAAAGTATCATAATCCAGATTTGTTGGGATATTACAGTTATTTCATTTGTTTCTGAATAGTAGTGGTAATTTGTCCTTTTTTATTTCTTCACACAATTATTAACATGAATTTTACCATAAGATCTTGAGAGATTAGTGTTCAGTATGTCTTGAGCCTGCTTACAAACTTGCCTGTCAAAATATCCAAAGCCGTCTTGCAGAATTGTAGTTGAAATAACTACAGAATAATAATCTGTACAAGAAAACAAGATAAATGCATCATGTATTCTTTGAATCACACCAATGGCTTTTGAAATACAATAGAGTATAATCTTGAAAAGTTATTTTTAAATATTTGTGCTAGAATTTATAGAGCAGGTTCCAAATTCAGTTTTGATTTGAAGTATTTTTTTATTATTTTAGAAAGGACTTTATGATGAAGCATTAAGCAGTTTCTTTAGAAATGTGAACACTAGGTAAGTTTCTTTGAGAAGTAATATGTTAATTGAGACACTTGGTTTTAAAACTGTTCTGTATATGTTGAGAGATTTTTTTTGTATTAGGCTTTGCATTGCTGAAAGTTAGCATTTTCTTCTATCTTATGAAAGATAAAGTTCTGGCATTAATGGTATGACTTTATTGTTCACTGTATGTCATTGATGCTGTATACGTAATGTTATAATCCTGTATTTGAGCAATTTAATGGGGTTTAATTAAGTGAGTATAGAATTGAAGTTTGTATCTCTTTATGACTGGATATGGTAAATTAAATCCCAGTGGGTAGGTTGTGTTGTGATATTCATGTCAACTTGTTGCAGACTTAGAATAAATTTATTTGTAAGCTATCACTTAGATGAGATCTGTGGTGTAGAAATATAATTAATTAAATGTTACACCACTGTCATGACTTAACTTATTCTGACTGTGCCACAATTCTTGGAATTTATTGTTTAGAATTGTTGAAAGGAATATCCTTTTGGGTTCAGCTCCAAGTGGGGAAGAAAGACACTGGAAACATGGAGGCTGCTTGGAAAGATGGTTTAATGGTGGACAG
>JAOYMU010000252.1:27031511-27046717 GCA_025802295.1 Psammodynastes pulverulentus | reverse complement strand
TCGCACCGGGCCACTGAAAAATTTTCAAACGTTTACCAGTCCGCGGCAATAAAAAGGTTGGGGAGCACAGGTATAATGGATAGACATAGGTATAGCTTTGCAAAATATCAGCATATCCCTATGTAGAATTTCAGCCTGGGTCTTGTAGTATGGGCAAAGTCACAGGAATTTTTTTCTCCTTTTCTACCCTTCTGAAATAAATATTATGATTAATCTGATAGTTAAACTCAGAGTTATTAAAGCACCACATAACTTGGCAGGGAAGATCTGTGATCTCCTTCTCAAGCAAGGAAAGGACTTTTTAATTTTATACCACTTTTGTATGTTATTTTCAGCTCTGCTAGATTTGAAGGATCTCTTAATATGGATCTTAATGAAATCAGCATGAACTTGGTTCCCTTTCCTCGACTTCATTATCTAGTTTCCAGCTTGACTCCTCTTTATACTTTGGCTGATGTTAATGTGCCTTCTCGAAGGTGAGTATTTTTATTCAACATTGTTCCTAGAAGGGTAACTTGTCAAAAATAGCAATGTGCTTTTAAGACTCCCAACTCTTGGCTGCTTTGTTTTTATATGTAAATGACAACTGTATACTAACTTGAAAATGAATCTGCTTTGTGACATCCATAGGGAAAAAATGAAATTTCTTTGGATCAACGATCAGCTGTCTAAATAAAATATAATTAAAAGGAAAAAATAGTGCTTAGCCTTGTGTCAGGTGCTTGCTCATCTTCAATTATGCTTTCCATTTCCATCTATTCTTGTAGTTTTAAACCTTTGACATATTATTTGCTAACTGCACTGAGAAGATAAGCACTGGCTTATCTTTCGTGTTATCCTTTTGTGTATTGATACTATTATTGCTAGTTCTCAACCCTTTGTGATGTGAGCGGTTTGATTGATGTGTGTAAATAAGGATGCTAAAAATGGAAGAATTCATTTTCATTATTTCAGGTAATATATAATTAAAACCTAGGGCCTTTCTGACCTGAGAATTATATTAGTTTAACTACATCTCTTCGGGAGACCTGAAACTTTCTGTTCATTTGACCAGAATCCATATTGCTTTTGTTCAGATTGCTGTATTGTCACAATCTGCAAATAAATCTGATTTTCTTTTCCTTTTCAGGAGGATTATATTGTTTTTTGAGATGCCATAGGACTTTTACCTGACCTTTTGGGAATGGGGGGGATTGTAGGAAATATAATTCACGAATATGTTCTTACAATTCATAACTACAGTCTAGTTTCTAAAAGCTTGCAACCAGAATATATACAAAATACATATTTATTATCTTCTTTGGCATATATTCTTAATACTGTTAAACAATTCCTCTGTTCTTTTAGGTTGGATCAAATGTTTTCTGATGCTTTTAGCAAAGAACACCAGCTATTACGAGCTGATCCAAGACATAATTTGTACCTTGCTTGTGCCCTCTTAGTCAGAGGAAACGTACAAGTTTCAGATCTTCGTAGAAATATTGAACGGTTTGTACTAAAACATATATTCTCAAAAATTATTAACCGCTTTTTCAAAAGGCCAAAATATAGCATTTTTAAATTTATGTGATCTCTTTTTAATGCCCAGTTACACCTATGTTGTAAATGATTATATTGTTGAGAGTACAGAAACATTTGGTAATTTAATCTTACATTTTCTCTAACATGGAATTTGATGTACGCATAATGTTAATATCTTTATGTATATATTAAACCGTGTGAGGCTGTCCAACTCAGAAAACAAGAGTCACTTGAATTTCTAGAAAGATCTTTATTGCTAGGAATATGTAAGAATCATAAAGCCTACAGTCATTATTCTGTAGAACTTATACCTACTGTATTAAGGCAGGCCTATTCTTTTTCTTGTGTGTCCCCCACACACACACACACCTCCCTGGATTCAAGGATCTCTTTTGTAACAAAGCTGTTTTCTCCCTTAAGAGTCTTACTGCCTGCGTTCCCAAGATCTTTTAGGCATTCCATCACAGTTTGATGTGGTTTAGAAACTAGCATACAGAATGTAAAATTCAGATTTGGCATCATTTTTGGCATATGCTTTTGAACGCACTTCCGTTAAAAGGATAGTTAGAATGTCTTTATTGCACACTGGTGCTGTGGACATCAGTTTAAATATCATTGGAAATAGTTAAATCTGCCACTAACTTTGCTTTGTGCAATGGTATCTTCTCCAACTAGGCTCCCTTGAGATACACTAGTCCAATGTCAGTCACAATCTGACTTTATTGCCTGGAATTATAGTTCATTTATGAAGCATAATGTAGCACTGCTGCTTGCTATTATTTCAAGCCCTAATTTTCTGGTTGCAGGTTGAAGCCTTCACTTCAGTTTGTATCCTGGAATCAAGAAGGATGGAAAACTGGTTTATGTTCAGTACCTCCGGTTGGCCATTCCCATTCTTTGTTGGCACTGGCAAATAACACCTGCATTAAACCAACTTTCATAGAACTAAAAGAGAGATTCATGAAGTTGTACAAGAAAAAGGTATGAGAAAAAGTCACGCAACTATTTTAATTACTTCATTTGCACTTGTGTTATTGTCAATATTAGAAAATCCTCTGGATCAAAAAAACTGTACTCATGTCAGTTGGCTTCCCTGTTTATAGACTGTATAGTAAGGTTGTAATACATTTGAAGGTATATAAATAGCCAGTTGACTGCGGAGCAAAGTTATATAATGAGAATGGGAGAGAAAGGGAACAAAAAAAAGAGTGTGTGTGTGTGATAACCTAGAGTGTAAAACTACACTCCATTGATATTTTCCACTGTAAGTAGTGATGTTTACTTTTCAATTTTAGGAGAACAATTTCATTTATGTGGAATATTTATCCCAGTAAAGTACATACTGCATGACTTACGTTAATACTTGTTTCTGCAGGCTCACCTTCACCATTACCTACATGTTGATGGGATGGACCAAAACTGCTTCTCTGAAGCTCTTTCATCACTGTCAAATTTAATAAAGGACTATAATCAGCTTGAAGCTGCTAACAGTGGACCTGCAGTAGATTCACCAAGACTGAAGATAGTGATGTAGCAATGCGGGGACATAGTAGGAAAAAAATCCAATATTTGCAAAAAAAATACACATGCAGTCTAACCCATGGTGAGCACTGAATTCAGTTGGAAAAATGTAAGACCAGTTCTGGCTGATGAAATTCTTAACAAATGATCTTTTGTGACAATCAGAAGTACTGTTACTCAATCTGCCCAACAGTTTCGTAAAATATTTTTTTATCTTGCACAGAGGCTATACGGAGATTGGATAATGCAAATCTCAACTTACATATTGTGAAATGCACTTTTATCTTAAGACCTGTTTATTTTTATATGTATATTTTTTGAAATGAGCACATTTTGAATATAAATATTTCTCATGATATTTTTATTAATAAATGTAAAAAAAAAATCCCTTGTGTTGAACTTGGAATTATTACCTGTGCAATCGTTGATGACTATGTCCTATTGACCTATGTGGTTCATTGCAGACAGAAATCCCAATATGAAGTAAAAACTGTCTAATCCCAGTTCCTTGTTTCAGATTCTACCAGCTACTCCAGTTTAGCTGAGGTTTAGACATGCATACTGCTAGTTTCACTGCCTGTTACTCTGATTCAGAGCCAAATGCAATGCAGTCTTTCAGAAGTCTGTGGCTTTGAATAAGATGCATTTTTCAATGTGTTCTTGAAAGTGAAACACTGTTATAATCTCATGCAGACCAGGATCCTTCCTGTTTCTAATGATGGTCGGGTAGAAAGTATAACAAAAACGGCAGTTATAGAGCATATTTTGAGGTTGAGAGAAAAAGGAAATTCTACAGTCTATTTCTACAAAAGTATATGTACAGTATTGCTAGTTTTGCTATGCTGTAGACTGAAATTTGGGGAATTACTGCTAAATGCAAACTAAATTATATAGCCATGTTGAGTTATGAAAGTGGACATTTTGTATCGTGTTGTGATGCACAGATATTTTGAAAAAGATACCTACCTACTCCGGAAACATGCATTTTTTTAAAGTTGTAACGAGCAAGCCAAATCTATAACATAAAATGGGTCCATCCATATGCATGAAGACACTTTTCTCAAGCATATAACCATGTTGAAGTAAATCTGTTTTATTATGTTCAGGAGTTCTGTTGAAATCAACACATTAGTCCACTAGTTGTTTGCTTCTTGCTCAGAGTGACTGTAATACCACTAATAAGTGTTTTTTTCCCTATACACTTCCTTTTTATTCCTACAGTTTCAAGGCATTCAAAACTATTTTAAAATAATCTTTTTGGTTAATATTTTATATACTGGGTAGTGAATGGCATCCAGGATGGACGTGGCCACCTTTTTCATGGCAAAAAAAAGGAGGAGAAGGTATTTTCTTCCCACGCATTTCTTATAAAAGCCTGAGTTCAGAAAACAAGTCTCCCGGTTCATTGCATATCTTCTGACAAACGCAAGATGTAATCCACATCATCTTCCATTTGATGGGTGCTTCTTCAGGGCAATCAAACTGTACTGTAATCATTACAGACTTATTGGGTATGCAGCATCTCTTATCCAGGCAGATTCCACAAAACACAGGTTTGTATATTTGTCTGCTTGTGCATCCAGAGAAGACGAGTTTCTCAGCTTTAGCAAGCTGAAATGTAGGCCGACATGTTTTTCCTTTTGGAATCTCAAAAATAAACATAGAATACAGTTGAAATTATGGTCAAAATGCATATTACATACATAGTAGAATTTAGGGCAGCTTTTTAAATGCCCTTGCATAATTTGGTCAAGTAAATTTATGATGTGTGTGTTTGGGAACGGGCTATATATTTCAAGATAATCTGAGTTAGAAATTAATGATGGCTAAAGTTCCTCCCAGCTTTGTTTGAGCAGGGTGGGTTGCCAGCACAAGAAATCATGCAACTGATGTAAAATGTCTACTCCCTCTATTGGCAATTACTAAAACAAAGTGAGAAGGCAACAAATCCTTAAATAGAAGTAATTGATTGATATAAAAGCAATGTAGGAAAAGCCCACAGAATTATAATGAATGAGCTATTATTAATCCTGACCCTCAACCCTACTATTTCCTAGCCCATAACTCAACTGAAGGGCAAAATGATAGCTCTGCACAATCATCCATGCACTGTATTTCTTTTTAAATCCGCGTTCATTAACCATTTGCTCTCTGAGTAGGGAGGCCATTCGGTCATCACAATTTACCTTCAAAATCTTTGTAAAATTTGCTTGGCAGGGCTGAATATAACACAGTCTTTTTTCCTTCCTCATTTCACATTTACTGTTTCCGTTGGTCACCCTGTCAGAGATGCCAATACCACAAGTTCGGGAGCAAGGTGTCCATGGAGTTCTTTGTATCAGGCATTTTTTTTTCAAAACAAGAGGAACATTTCTGAAAGCTAAAAGGCACAAATATATTTTTTTTACATTTGAATCTAAAGGCTAAAAATATTGATACCTCTAATTGGCTCAGTGAACAAACCATAATATAAGACAACATATGATAAAAATGATTTTAAAAATCCACCGTATTTAAGTTTATGAGGTTCAGGTTTTTGCAGAATTGGCCAATGGATGTGTGCCTCTTCAAAGTTTTATGATTTGGGGGGGGGGGGGGACTTTGATACCTCAGTCCCCTGAAACTTGGAACATGTTATGTTTCTGTCTTACTCTTGAACTTAATTCTATAAGAATTTGATTTTCTTTGAGATGAATGGCCTTAAAAATTGGCCGCACTAACAGTTCTCTGAGTTAAACTGTTTTTTAAAGTCTCCATTAGCAAATCCTGATGGAGTTTCAGAGGATGACTGACCAGATATAAAAAGTGCATAGCTCAAGGGACAAAGCAGAAGAGCCAGGATACCTGGGAAGTAAACAGCAGCTTAAAATCTCAGTGCAGGAAGCAAAGTAAAAACCTGGCACAGATCTGAAATAAATAAAGCAAGGTTACAAAGCTGTGGTTTTTTTAACAGTATATTTAGATTTATTGTATGTAAAATAATTGCATTGCCTTTACTAAGGGGACTTGTTAACTAGGACAGCAAATGAAGAAAGCAAGAAAGAGCAGATTTCCAATAAAGCTTTGCATCTGGCAAAAAAAACAACTCTGAAAACAATTATTTATAATACTGCGTGCAAACCATGCATTTATAACAAAAGTGGTAAGCTGCTTGAACTACAATGGTTTTTTTTAGAATTTGAGGCAGCATTTCCACAATAGCTTATTTATCTTAATCTGCCAGATGTGAGAAAATGATTGGTATCTTTGAACCCCAAATTAAAAACGAGTTTCCCACCAAGCTGAAAGCAGACATCAGCTTTTCTGGCCCTGATTTTGACACCTTGCAGTGGGACAGGCCTTCCTTCTTCCCCTGCCCTCCCAAAGAAGCCAATCTCTCAAGGTAGCCGTTTCACATGAGATCACAGAAATCACACAAGATAATGCCAGAATATCCTGAAACTTTCGCAGCCATGTGTATGATTTGGAATGAATTTTAATTTACCAGGGAAGTAGAATGTTCTTGGATATCTGGCAAATGTGGAGTGGCCAGCCCTGTTCTCAAATCTTGTTACTTTTGGATTAAAAAATAATAATAGAGCAGCCCTATGGCGAGATAGGTGGCAACTAAATTTAACAAATAAAAAATACTTATTATTAGCATTTCCTTAATTAATAAGACCACATGTCTTCTGGTTTTTTTATTTTTTAGTGCCAATACTATTTCATTGGTCCAATCTTGTATACCTGACATTATTTGGCGATGTCTTGATCGCTGTTCTTCCAAATGCCCTGAAGCACATTTGGAATGTCCAACTTTCTTTTTGTCCTTCAGCAATGCACAGTCATTTGATGCTGACTTTGGGATGAAGACAGGTGTGCATCCAATTGCACCATTCACACACAGGCATGAAAAGAGAGGAGAAGGCTGGAAAGATTGGCCATTGGTATAGTACATCCCACTCAACTCACAGCCAACAGCTATCATATCTTGAAATAGCAAAACAGAACGAATAAATGTCAGGAAAATCAGTTAAATATAAATATTGCGGATGATGTGTATGAAGTTACCTATCAAGGAGATAGATGGCATATAAATTTAATAAATAAATAATGAAGCAATAATTAGTATTAAAGAGTGTTTCACATTATGCAAAACACTTTGCATCCACAATAAAAACACAAACTTGTAAAGATTTGAAGCCTTCTTGCTTGATATTTCATATTTTCAGTGCTTCTTCAGTATTTTCCATAGGTAAGAAAACAGGATCTAATGGTAGTAATATCTCCATCATCTCAGTTTTCTAATCCTAAAAATCCTTTTTAAAGGGGAGATCTGTTTAGTTGGCTTTGGAAAGCTCTTTGGTGGGATTAGATTTCTAACAATTAAGGAAGTTCCGGTTTAGAAAGTCACTTGTTCAATTATTTCTCAGTCTAATTGATAGCTAAAGAAAACATTCCTCTGTTATTTCAGAGAGTGATACAAGTCAGTCTTTCAGAGTGCATTTGCTTGTCTCTGTTTTGGAAGAAAAATAGCAGGGTACAGAATGTGGGTCAGTTGGGAATGCCCTTTTTTTGCAGCCCTGCTGCCCTTTTTTACGACATAGAAAAGAAAACAGTGAAGACTTACATGCACATATTCCTCTTTCATACCTAGGCTTATCTGCAGAGTAATCACAGTAGAGTCCCTTGTGCTGGTCACAGACCTCTGCTTCATTACAGGTGGTGTTTGCTTGCTTGGCACACATCCAGCAACATCCACAGCCATCTCTCACCAGGCTCACTCCAGGACTGCAGCTTGGCACAGGTGGGCATCTGCAGGGCCAGTGACATAACTCTTGGCGCTGATGCAGTTCACTGTTTGCTGCACTTTCTCCACTGTTGCCTTGCTGCTGCCTCTGGCCTGATGCCCTGAAAGAAAGCTTTCATACAGGTGGGCTCATCTGAGAGCTGGAAAGCATGCAATGAAATATTACAACTTTCTTCCAAGTACCACAAAATCCTGAATATTAATACCCTTTTATTACAAGAAAGTGAGACACTCTGCAACCTGTACAATTACTTTTTCATCGCAATGATTCCTAAAACACAAAATAGCATAACACATACAAGTCTACTAATAGTAATGCCTCATGTGTTTCCTACAGCCTGATTTCATGAGCCATTGAGCGTCAGGACCAAAGCAAGAGGACAATAGGTCTATCATCAATCTTCCCTGGCCAGACAAGGACAATCATTAGCCTTGTCACAGCAAAAGACATTTCCTCTTATATTTCTGAGGCACAAGACTACCAACCAAACGACAACTACCCCTTACCAGGGATGTCAAGGCAAATTGGGCCAAATAGGATGTCTGTGCCACATCATGGTCTAAGCATGACTTTTGTTCACGTGCAGGCATAGTGAAAATGGGTTTAACTGGACTGCAATTGACTTGCATACCTGTGTGCTCTCTTCAGCTATTTAAGATTCAAAGAGCCAAGTCAAGTGTGCTTGGTTCATCAAGACATAAATTAAGAATCCAGATGGAAGGAGACTTTCTCTGGTGTTACACTGGCTGTGGATGTTGCCGGATGTGTGCCAAACAAGCAAACACTCCATATCACTCAGGGCACACCTTACCATAAGACAGGTCAAGACAGTTGCCTCAGGAAATAGATTCATTACTATATTTTTCTGCCAATTGAGGTAAATGGCCAAAATAACTTAACTGGCCTTGAGAGAATATATATGTGGATCAGGGCAGTTCATGGAGGAGGATGCTGATGCTGCAAAAGGTTTTCATTCAGTTTTACTATCGGTCTACATAGAAAATGCAAACCAGAAAATGTGTCCTTCTTTCAGACATACATTTGTACTTATATGATTCAGTACATTACAGATGGATTTAACTATAGTTCCTATCACCCCAAAATTTGGATTACACCTTAATGTCAAGAAAACAAAGATAATGACAACTGCAGAGAACACACAGGTCAGAATGCAGATCGACAATGACACCATCAAAACAGTAAAGGAATTCATCTTCCTGGCCTCTAAAATTGACCAAAGTGATGACTGCAGCCTCGAGATCAAAAGGCATATAGCACTTGGAAGATTAGTTAATGCAATTATTTTTCCAATTGCTACTTATGGTTGTGAAACCTGAACTCTGAAAAAGGCAGATGGGAGAAGGCTGGATGCCTTTGAACTGTGCTGCTGAGGCAACTATTACACATCCCATAGACTGCAAAAATAACAAAAAAGGCCTAGACCAAACCTTCCCAAAAATATTGCTTGAAACCAAGTTCACTAAACAGTGGCTGTCATACTTTGGTCATGTCATGAGAGATGACTCACTCGAAAAGTCAATCATGCTGGCAGTGATCAGCAGAAAAAGAGAAGGGGCCACCCTAGTAACCACTGCCTGGACACCATAAAGCAGGGCTGTCAAACTCTGGCCCGTGTGCCAGATGTGTCACGCACTAGCCACACCCACACCAGGTTTAGCAAAGGGGGGGAAATCCTGATACATCACGTGATGCCACCATGATGACGTGAGCTTAACACCCCTGTCATAAAGGATGACATTGGGATGACAATGGAGAGTGCTGATCTATAGAGTGACCGAGAGTCAGTCATGACTGACAGTGATGACAATGACACCTATCACCCCCAATCAGCACAGCCAGTGGGTATACTAACCAAAGATTATTGGAGTAGCAGGACAAAAAAAAGTACCAAATTAAAGTACCAAAAGTACCAAAGTTTGGAACAAAGAACATTTGCTTTCCTACAGAGATTTCCTATATTACTTTTCATTTAGAGTAGGTTCATATGGCACTCTAACTCACACTATAATTTGGCTTAGCATGTTGGATGCATGCAATAGTTGTAATTTGTAAAACAATATAGTTTGGTGTTATTTGGAAACCCACAAATTTCTTCAACAAAGCACAACATGTTACAGTGATTGAATCCACTTATTCAAGGTAATATCCTTGGTAACAGCATTCTCCAACCTGGACTCCAGTTGGGAATTCTCTGAATTGCCATCCCAAATTATCACAGAGTGCTAGATTCTGTACTTAAATTGGAATAAAACAAAAGCTAGCTTCATTCTTCAACTGTAGCATTTCGCCTCCCTTGAGGTAGTCAGAAATCATATTTTCTTATGAAAATGTTCAGGCCCCTAATTTTAATGATCTTTATAATTTTATTGTTAAAAATTATAATTTTAATAATGCAATTTGGCATCATTGGGGAAGCTGAAGATCTTACTTCAGGAATAATGGACTTACATATTTCATAGTAGCCGAATTTTTGAGAACGAGGCACATCTAAAAGTGTTGTTTCCTTTTTGTTTCTTTGTATTTAATCCCATGCACCATAACAACTCTTCTGTTGGCTCTAATTCTGGTTTAATTAATCAACTAGAAGTCCATCTAATTCAAAAGTAATTTCCAAAATTTAAAAAAAACTAACAGGAGTTGAGCAATCAGTTATAAATAAAATTAAAAAGCAATAATATAAAATAAAATAGGCTAGCAGATCTGAGCTGCAAAAATCCAGAGAATCACCAGATGGCAGAAAAACAACACAAAATATGAGCTTATCCAGATTTTTGCAGCCTGGGGACAGTATCTGCTGAATATGCAATCAGTAAATTCAGGTAAACCTTTAATCCCTCCTGCTGTAGACTGTAGTGTGGATCCGGATTATTTATGTCCTACGCTATGAAATGAAAGGAACTTGTCATTATGAAATATTCACACCAATTTAAGTAAGACTTTCATTCTATTAAGATAACAAAGAGTCAATTTGCAATTAATATCATACGATATAATCCTATTGCACTGTATCCATGTAAAAGAATAGCTTAATTTATGTTAATTAAATTATAGCATGATTTAGGAAGCACATTTTCACCGTAAAACAGATAAACAACTTGAGTTTTGAAGAATATATAAAAACCCATATGCTTAACAGATCAACAGATCAGATCACCTTAAAATTTTTAGATGTCCCCATTTTATGCCTTATAGTAGTAATCTGCCTTTTTATAATTTGAATGTTCTACAATATATTCCTAATTTGCTCTTCTTGTGTTCACATTATACAGAATTAGCACTTAAGCTTTCTCAATTAACTTCATAGGGCAGAAATTAAAATAGAAGCACTTTGTCGAAATCTCATGAGGGAAAGATATTATTAAGCAAAACACCTCTTCTGTAAATCCATAGTAAAAAGTGAGAGAATTAACTTATGAATCCTATTTCTGATAAGTTTGGATAATTCTTAAGGTTCATGGAAAGACAGATAAATGTAGTTCAAGTGACAGCAGCTTGATAACATTCTGTACCTTTAGAACATGACTAGTTTATGCTATGAAACTGCCAGACAATCCTAAACAAAGGACTCTACAGTTTATATTGTGTGGTTATTTATACTCATAAAGACATATACTGTACTTTATCAACTTATTGAAAGCTTTGAAGAAAAGGATTTCAATCAGGAAACCTCAAAAATGTGACTGCACACAGACAACTAATGCAAGCAAGTAGGAGTAATTGATTATTATGCCCTATCCTTTTCTTGAAGTAAAAGTAGCTTGTTCTAATAACAGATTAGCCTTTGATATGACAAGGTCATCTTTCTAAAGAGCTTACTTACCTGCTGAGTATAAGGGATTGTAAGAAGGGTGGAGATGAGGACCCACTGCATTTTCTTGGGATGGCAGAAGTGAAAAGCAGAGAGTGAGTGAACAGGCTGAGCAGTACGGGAGCCAAGGCTATTGACAAAGTCTCCTCTGTCTACCCTGCCAGGTTCCTCTCTTCAGCACATGACAAAGACCCACAGATTCATATTTAGAATCCTCCACAGAGACGAAGCTTTGCCCTCAATCTGTCAAGTAACTCTTTCTTTCTTCTAGGGCACCGTCTCTTCCTTAGGATGGTTTGGTCACAGTGACTTTTTGAAATGTCTTTCATTCTTCATCTCAGAACATTTTTGGAGCCTGAAGTATTCCACAATTTTATAATTTAGATCCAGCAGATGCTGAGGGTGAGCTCTGTTGGCCTATTAGAAGGCAAGGGTGAAAGTAACATTTCATGTATTTTTATTGATTTATTTAAACGATTTATAGATCCATGAGAATATCAGTATCGGGATGTGGCGATATTAACAAATCTCCAGTTCCTAGAAAAGGAATACAAGCAGGTTAAGCAGATATAATTAATTACACTATTGTAGCAGACAGTCTCCATTTGACAAACCAATTAGAGATGTCTCTGTTCAACTTTTTCTCAACTTATCTAATAGACTGCCAACAGAACTCTGTCCCACCAAACACGTCTATGAATTTCATATCAAGGAGTAATCTTCTGTCAGGGATAAAGTCTGTCTCCCAGAGTGTATATCGGGAAGTTTCCTGTTAGGACTTTCTATTATGAAAAGGTGCAAATATTGCATTATGATTCAAATTCCATTGATTTCAAAGCATAGGACATAAATATAATTCAAATAAAGTCTAGATAGACCCCTGGAGACAGTGAATTTGAGATTTTTATTATTCCCATAAATATTCTGGGCAGGGAAGGGGGAACAGATGCTAGCCAGTGTAAGCAAGGATAATATCCCTCCTTATCTACACACACACACACACACACACACACACACACACACACACAGAGTGAAGGCAGGAGGGAGGTAGACTTATATTAGAAGCTTCAAGACATGGCTAGGATATGCTTTGCTCTTTTCATTTACAATGAAAAATTGCTTGCAGCAGCAATCAAAGGTAGATATTTCCTTTTTTGACATTTTCTGAACTGGGTGACCATACAACATTTAACACTGCTTTCCAAAATTATACAAGTGTGCAAACATTATAGGGATTAATTCCGCCATTTTTTATTTATTTATTGCCATGAATGAATGTAAAAGATCCATGGTTGTGATCTTTGCTGACTTACCTCAATTGGTATTATAGCTCCAGCTCTGTAAAATAGTAATATCAGCATACCAGCAGCTTACAGAACACTTCTAAAGAATTATTCAGGCAATTTTTGGCATGGTTAGTGCAGAAAAATAGTTCTCAAGAAATGTCAGACAAAGCAAATTTGTCGATCCCAAAGGTGCTTTTTCAAAAGGCACATAGACTTTGTTTTTCCTTGAAGACATTTCACTTCTCATCCAAGAAGCTTCTTCAGTTCAAGTATGTCCATGTTGTACTTTATTTCCCGCCCCCACTCCCAAAATTTCCTTTTTCACTCTTCATTGTAACCACTAGAGAGACATTTCTGCTCCTCAGAATATGATGGTGAGCTTCCATAACTCTTCTTCCACAAGCTTCAGGCTGAAGGAAACCATGATATACAGTATCTTGCAAACATTTGTTTCCCATGTTCTCTACAGCAACAAAGCTGCAGCTCAAACAAGTTGGCGATTTCAACCACATTTCCAATGTCCAAATTTTGGGGAGCATGCCTGCTTCAACTACACAGGTTACCAGAAGGGTTGAAGTTGAACTGTTTGAAAGACAAATTCTTGATTCACTGCAATACCAAGGACAAAGCCTCTGAATTATTTCAGTGTTTCTCAAGAAAGTGACAGGAGTTCTGTTTTTCTTTCTGTGAGAAGCCATGGCAAATATTCAACTACAGAGACATGAATCGTTACTTTGTGCTCAGCAGTATAGATGTGAGCAACCTTGAAATTACACCTCACAGCAAAAAGGGACAAGTGCCAAACTCTAGCTAAAAGATGCAGTAGCATTTCGGTCTTACCATAAGAGTTTTGTTTTGTTTGGTTCTGTTTCTTTAATCTTTATATTTCCTAGCTGTAAATTTGAACTGCTAATCTTTTTTTCTTCTTCTAGAAGTATTGTTCTTTGATTGATTGATTTTTTGTTTATTGTTTTATAGTTTATGGTGATCTACTTTTAATATAATTTTTGCTGGACAGTTGAGATATAAACCAAGTAACCCCATAATGTTATAGAATTTTTATGGAAGTGTAACTCATTAATCGCTGGTTTAGGAATATATTGAGAGAGAGACAGACAGACAGACAGACAGACAGACAGACAGACAGACAGACAGACAGACAGACAGACAGACAGACAAAGATATAGAAATAGATAGGATAAATTGGTATTGCTATAATGATACATATATCAATTTCCTTTTTGAAATTCAATATATACCTTTGTTTCTGCCAGTTGGTTCAAGGGTTTAAATACAGCTGCTATAGAAATATGTATTCAATGACAAGCTCCATAAAGAAGAGGTGGCTTGATTCTCTTCTTTTTTTTTTTCCAGTTTTTCACAAACGTTCTGTGATGGGAAATACTATTCACCCATTTACACACATGTGAGTGAATGGATAATCAAGTTCTCTGTTTCCATGGAAATGCCAGCTGGAAGCCATGTATAAAAGCATTCCCTTACGTTCAGCTGTTGAAATGAGGAGGGGGGATTTAATGTCCCTTTTGGACCCAAGAATGCTGGCGAAGGCTTGTGCTTTGCAAAATGTCATCTCCTATAAAAAGCTGTGAAAACAGTACCCAAGTCAGAATGATCCAAGAAAATTATGATGAATTTAAGGCTAATTTGCACATAATGAAATTTTAGTCATCTAAATTATTAAATTATTAAGGGATGTAGTGGCTCAGTGGCTAAGATGCTGAGCTTGTCAATCAAAAGTTCGGCAGTTCAGCAGTTTGAATCCCTAGTGCTGCGTAACGGGGTGAACTCCCATTACTTGTCCCAGCTTCTGCCAACCTAGCAGTTTGAAAGCACATAAAAAATGAAAGTAGAAAAATAGAGACTACCTTTGGTGGGAAGGTAACAGTGCTCCATGTGCCTTTGGTGTTTAGTCATGCTGGCCACATGACCACGGAGATGTCTTTGGACAGCACTGGCTCTTCGGCTTTGAAACGGAGATGAGCACTGCCTCTAGAGTTGGGAACGACTAGCACATATGTGCAAGGAGAACCTTTATCTTTACCTTAAATTATTAAGTGACATAGAAGTATGTTCGTGCATAAAAGGCTTTGCTTTGACACATTTGTCAAGGGATGAAAAGATAGAAAATTATACTACGTATTGATCAGAGGTAGTATTCAATAGGTTCTGACCAGTTCTGGAGAACCGGTAGCAGAAATTTTGAGTAGTTTGGAGAACCGGCAAATACCACCTCTGACT
>JAOYMU010000252.1:26978372-26988914 GCA_025802295.1 Psammodynastes pulverulentus | reverse complement strand
CAGCTGGCGTAAAACATACCAGCCCCCTCCCCCCCCCCCGCGCTGTCTCCCTGTCCCACAATATCCAGCAGACCTGGCCCTTCTCCCCCATGCTCTACTCAACAACTTGTTCAGTTGCTTAATGAGTGCAACTGGGAGAGCCAGGATTGTAGTCATTGAGTGAAGTGGTTACATGGCATCTCACTTAAGTGCTTCATTCAGTGTCCGAGATTCTGGGCCCTGATCATAATTGGAGAATTACCTGTATTCCTGATAACCGTTAATGGACTTTTGCTGATCAGGACTGAAAGGTTTTAAGGATATGTTTATAGATAATGAGATATGGGGTGAAAAGATTGTTGTATTTTTAAAAAGTAGTGATGTTAAAATTATACTTGTAACGAAGAGACTTCTTTATATATTTCATTTTTCTTTGCTATATATTTTTCTTTATTAATATTTCTGTGCTTCGTTTTTTTTCTTTTTTGTAATTTGTTTTTTTATCTGTTTAACTGTAATGTTTAACAAAACAATTGTTCAAAAATAATTATCATGTGATATAAACAAATCCCAGTTGCCACACAGAGGCCTAATGATCTCTGCCGTCTCTATTTTAAACTCCAAAGTTACATGGTTCACATGCTAAAAATTCCTGCCCTGCCCTTTTTGTCTTCTTTTCTGCTAACATTTGATCTAACAAAGAGTGCTGCAAAAGTTGCTGACTCATGTTTTACTTTTTAACAATTCTACCTAGATTAAGGACGAGAGCACAAACAAGACTAAATATTTACTTATAGTTGGGGCCTGTAAATTCTTAGCACTGATTTCCACTATCCATGGGATCAGTATCCCTGATTATAATGGCGCTTTGTTCTTCCCACTTGATGTATTTACTTTATACAAGGAGCCATGGGCTTCAGAGCTTTGGTGAAAAGTCTGCCATAAAGAAAATTCCTGATTAAGAATAGTTTAACTATATTGGTTCTAGACAAGGCTTTCATACATTCTTTTTCCATTTATTGTAGCACATTCACAAGATTTGGCAACAAACATAATACTAGGAAACCTCTGTATTTCTGAACATAATCCTTTATGTATGTTTTTTGTTTCCTTTCGTGTTACTTTTTTCTTTATGAGTAGGCCTCGGTCCCACATTGAACGCAATGAGATTTCATTCTGAGTAAACATATACAGGATTATACTTTGTGAATATGTTTGTTTCTGCATATTACGATCAGGTGTTCTTTTTTTATAATTAGTGGGTAAATCTCATTTGCTGCTTTAATTTGGAGTAGATAAAGGATTTATTTCAGATGTGAAAGAGTTCAGTTCACCTTTTTTTTTCTAAATTATTTTTTACCCACCCCATTTGCATTAAAATCTACTTCACAGAACACATGATATTTGCCTTATTTTCTAGAGTGGGGATATCAAACTTGCAGAGTCACATTGCTGTCACATGATGTATTGCAACTTTCCCCCCCTTCGCTAAACCAGGGGTGGGGGTGGCCAGTGTGTGGCACATCTGGCCTACGGGCTGCGAGTTTGACACCCCTGTCTCTGATAAAGATAATAATGGAAACACCCCAGTGGAGCTGTATGAGAATAGTGGAGTTTTACACTAGTATAGCTGGTTGGCACTATTTTGAGAAGCTCTGTTGCTATAAAAAATGACATACCGTAGTTTTTCAGCAAGTGTTTGCTTCTGCTGAGGATCAAAAATATATTTAGATACATAGAAGTATCTTTTTTATGTAAGGCTGGGATGGAAGCTAGTTATTTGAACCAAGTTAATACTTTTTCACTGCAAATTTCACACAGTAAAATCTTAATTTCATCAACATGTTATCAGCTTATCTCATGAGGAGATAGAGAATTTGTGGCCCATAACCATAGTTTTTTGCATCCTTTATCATTGTCCGAGACTGCTTGAAATTGTAGTTTAGCAACATTAGCAGGATAAACTACTTTATGTGGGTTGATGATGGGTATTAATGAAATTACGAATTTATTGAATGAGAGGAGCAGAGATTAGATGCTACTGAAACTGTTTGCATTTCCAAGAATCGGCCGCTTGGATATAGGACAAACAAACAGCTGGTCTAAAAAAATTGATGATCATGAAATTTGAAAAAAAATAGAAATTAATCAAACCACTTAAGTTTTCTTTACTCTAATAATAATAAAACACTGAAAATCTACCCTTTGTACCCACTAGGCTTTGAGCCTCCTGAAATATTATCAAATATGTAAATTAGTTGCAGTTGCTCTATGGCTAACATTCAGGTTGAAACTGGACTGAAATTCCTCTAGCTGTTTCCCATAGAAAAGACCAAGGAGACAGTGTATAACAACTACAGTTGTTACTGTGATGGGCTGGATAAATGTTAAATTAGTGACCCTGAAGGAGATTCTAGAGGTTATTTCCCAGTGCTGGAGTTCCCTGCCAAGGAAGAACAGCTAACTGTAATTCACTTGTCCTTCCATTGGCAAACAATGACATTGTCTCTTCAGACAGCTTTCTGGAGCTGGCGCTGAAGCAAGTTTAATCTGGAAAATGCTGTATTATTGAATTTTTATTTGAAGAAACTTTATTTTATATTATGTTAAAATTATATAATTAAATAAATTATATACATAAAAATATTTTATATAATTAAAGAAAATTTAATTATATAATTATAACTTTTGTATTTTATAGTTAACCTTGACATTTTTAATAGCAAGATAGTAGTATTTTTTAATGTGCTCTAATGGAGTCATTTCTGTTCCAATTCAGCTACATTCTTAAATGATATGCTGTATTGCATCATTTTAACTCAAGTAAACATTATAGCAATTTAAAATCCTGCCAGTAATTCTCAGAGTTTGACCTAAATCTTTGCCTAAAGAAGAAACTTAATTAAGTTAGACAGCTGGACTCTTGTCCCTAATGTTCTTACTAAATACTGCAACTTCTGCAAAATTATCTCATTTGAGCTTTTCACATTAAAATACAAAACTACATTAAGATGATTACAAAAGACCATGTAGTCTAGGTGTGGGTATTGTAAGATATCTACATGGGGGGAAATGGAACTGGTTGAAAAGCAAATGGTTTGGAAATGGGTTTTGTGTGCAGGAAGATCACTATTTATTTCACTTATACTCTACATATGGTAAGTTTATAAATGGGAGGAGTTAAAGAACAAATATTCAGCGATTGCCACCTTAGTTAATTTAAGCCATTATTACTAACCAAGCTGGAATGTAGAGCAAACTTTCTTGTCCTGCCATCTGAGATGAGTTGATTTGTTCAATGATACATTGGTTTTAATGCTTCTTTAAAATCCAGCTTTCAGTTCCAGGGTGTGTTTAGGGAATACCATGGTTTTCTTAATTCTCATTTTTGCAGGTCTAGACACATCACAGCATTTGAATGTCTTTTCCAAGGCCTTCATGGCTTCTCTGCCAAGTGCTAATCTGTGGTATATTTTTTGATAGCTTGTTCCTTGGTAGTTGATCCTAAAAGGCAGAAGCTATCCATCACTTTGATTTCTTTATTGCCAATTCTAAGGCTCATTGACCTGTTGTCATTAATTGGCCTCCTTTATATGTAACTATAGATGCTTTCCCCCCCTTTATGCTCCTTAATATCTGAAGTAGAACTTGCAGATCCTTTGCATTTTGCTATCAGGATAGTGTCATCAGCATAACACAGGTTACTGATGTTTCTTCCTCCAGTTTTAAAACTGCTCATCTTACAACATCTTCTAAAATTACTCAACCATCCTTGAGCCAAGCTAAGGTGAACTGCCTCATCCCACGTTCTTTCTTTCTTTTTATTATTGTAAGCTGCAGTAATAGCCCCATGGTGAGAAAGGTGGCAAATAAATTCAACAAATAAATAAAATAATACTTCAACAATATTGTTGGATGATGCTTTGAAGATACTTTAAGTCATTAGCAATGAAACAGCTCCTTTGAAATAAAGCAGGTAATGAATGGAGACATGATCTTTGTAATAGTGGCATTCTAACTTTGGAACTTTCTCTTTAGGAAGGTTTGTGTAGATTAGAATTTCTTCCTTAGTTTTACTTGGTGCTAGGTGAAAACCATTCCCAAATTCCTGAAGCTCTTTTAATCTGTGACATTGCTATATTGCCATGATGGCGAACTTATGGCACGCGTGCCAGAGGTGGCATGCAGAGCCCTCTCTGTGGACACGCGTGCCTTCACCAGCTGGTCTTCTGTTTCCAGTGCTCCGGCGCACACATGTTCTAGTTTGGGCACATCACTTCTTTTTGGTGCCGAAAAGGTTCGCCATCACTGCTATATGGTGTGTTATGGATAGAATAGCAGACCCCCACTACTCTATTCATTGGAAATAATGCAATGGATTGTTTATGAACTACACTAATTATGTTGAAGTTATTAAAAATCAATCAGTCTGTATAATGGGAGCAAGGCACTTTTTTCCTCATAATATTCTTTCGAAGAGCGGAATGTGCATAAGCATAATTGAATTTACCCTATTGGATAAGATTCATTACCCATGTACCAGGAGACAAAGACTTTTATGTGAGAAATAATGCTGTTTCCCTAATAATTGAGTTTATTGTTTTGAGACAAGCTCGTACATGGAGAAGAGCCGAAATGTAATTCAGTCCACCAACCTACTCTCACAGTTAATAGGCAGAAGCCAAGTTCACCCTGAAACATAGTTTATTGAATAAACCACAACTGACATAACACTGAGTCATAAACCAGGTTGCTAAATGCAGTGGCTAGATTTGTAACCACATTAACCTGAATCACAGAGATTACATTTTTATTTGTTTATTTCTCAGACTTATATGCTGTTTCAGTCATGAAAATGTGTCCTGTACACTTCAGGCCAATAATATATGCTTCCAAAATAAACAATATGGTGAATAACCAAAACCGATGGCTTCATATAATTGAATGGAAGAAAAAAAATCAAATGTGAACAGTCCTGAATTGTATGAGATATAAAATATTTGAATTAGCTGCATATTAAGATTGAATATTAAGCATCTCATTTTTTTATTACATTCCATTATTCATGTCATGCCTTAATGCAGATCAGTGGTGTCATTCATGAGCTGTGTAGGTCATGGAGGGTATCACTGATGCAAGCATGAAAACATTATGCATGTTTCTAGGTGCAGATAGATCTCTGAGTAATATGACTAATAAATCAAAATTTTTCCCACCGGTAATCAAAACAATTTTTAATTATTCCTGGGGAAAAAAACTTTAACTTTTCTGAATCTTAACATTGTCAGATGCTTTGTCTCATTTTCTAAGGCACACTAAGGAAGCTGCTACTGTTAGTTGTGTTACAATTAACTCTCCTTTTCTCTATCTTTTTCAGGGAAATATTATTTTAGCGACACTAATGTTTTTGTAATATTGCATTTTTTTTAACCTGCAAGAATTTAGCAGTTGAAGGAATTATAAGAAAAGATATCATTGTGGTTAGTAGCAGGGTTCTATTAATCTGTATACTTCAATCTTCCTACTTTTCAAGAAGGAAAAAAAAAATCAAGGAAAACGGAAGAAATGCTTTCCCCACATGGGTGTTTTGCTTGGGGATTAAATTATTCTTGGAAATTCCATTCCAAAGTAAAGCTTTCCATAGAGTTCCTTCACCCATTTTCTTAGTTTAGTCTTAAACTCATTAAAAAGTGAATATGAGCCTTTGTTTTTTTCAGTCACAAGTCATTTTATCTTAGGATCTGCTAATCTGAAAGTATAGTAGACAGCTAGTCTTGATTTATGATCATAATGGAACTATTTCCATCGTAAGTCGGGTCACCCTCATGACTGATCCAATTTTATAACCTTTTTAGTGGTGGTCATTAAGCGAACATCATGATGGTTAAGTCAGTCATTGAATTCCTATGGTGGTTTTTTCCCCCTGAAACTGGCTGAAAAGGCTCATTAGTTGCCACGCACCCAAAATGTGATCATGTGACCGTGGGCTGAGTGCCACCATTGTAAATCTGGAACCAGGTCATTAGTACCTTTTGGGGACAGCTGTTGTAATTTTGAACAGTCACTAAGTGAGGACTACCTATACTACCAAACATTGATCTCTTACTATAAATAAGCCACATGAAGAATTATTACTTTCATTGTATGTGTGTTTCTGAGTCAGGGTTGACTCTTAAATTAGTCTCTGCAATTGTCTTGGCAAGATTTCAGAAGTGATTTGCCATTGCCTGCTTCTGAGGGCTGAGAGAGAACAACCAATCTCAAAGAGCACCAAGGACTCTACAATTCAGTCGTGAGCTACATTTTCTTCTATTTAAAATAGACATAGCACTGAACGAATTGCCCATTTTTTCCAATTCTTCTCATAGAACCAAATGTTACCTTGCTTTTGGAAAAAAAATACGTTGATACAGTTTCTGCAGTGGTAATTATCTTAGTACTGGAGTCCCTATATAGAAAAATGAGTGTGCTTATGGACATGGATAGACACACACACATATACCCTTCCACATAGTACTATTCTACTTATTAGTGCTATTTGATGCTATTTTAACAAACCAATTGCCTTTTTCTATATTTTAATTGAGGTATTTGAGCTGTAAGACTTTAAGAGAAAGGAACACAATTAAGCAAAGATCTGAGTAACTTAAAGCCACCCTACACCGTGGAAGTGATTTTGGGCGCCATTTTTAGAATTATTTCTAAAGCCCTTTACAATATGTCTTTTTAAAAATGAAATTAGTCATCTAATAGTCACTAATTAAAATAGTATTTGAACTCAAATTAAATAACTGAAACATTTATTGAAAGAATAATGCATCCATAATCGTTCCTTTCCAACACATATAACTGTTGTACTGAGTAGTATGGAAACACATATACCACCATATACCACAAAATGTAGAAAATTATAGACTGATAATACAAAAGCTTTTTTATACCTTTGATTTTACAGTATGTCACATTTTATGAGATATGCTGCTATATAAATCTAATAAAGTAATCATGAAAGTCAGTTTGGTATACTGGATAAGGCTCCAGGCTAGAAATCATGAGACCATGAATATAATCCCACTTTAGGCACAAGTCAGTTGGGTGGCCTTGGACCAGTCATTTTCATTACCCTAACAGGTAACATCAATGCTAGTGAGTGTGAGATTTGGTCCTTGTTTATTTACAGTAGCCCTGTTGAGAAGGGCAGGTGAGAACTTTCTCCTTGGTAATTCCTGGATTAGAATATTGTTTTCTGCTATTAATCCTGGTGTTAATCCCTGTTTATCTGTGCGTGTTGGTTGCTGGAGTGGTTGTATTCTGGTCTTTATATTTCCTTAGCTCTTATTTATAAGAGCCTCGGTGGCACAGAGGTTAGAGTGTAGTAATTGCAGGCTACTTCTGCTTAAAGCCAGCTGCCTGCAATTTGGCAAATCGAATCTTACCAGGCTCAAGGTTGACTCAGGCTTCCATCCTTCTGAGGTGGGTAAAATGAGGACGCAGATTGTGGGGGCAATATGCTGATTCTGTAAAACCACTTAGAGAGGGCTGTAAAGCACTATAAAGCGGTATATAAGTCTAAGTGCTATTGCTATCATCCAAGGGCAACTTCGAGGTGTATAAATTCTCTTTTCTCACCCATTACCTAGGAAGGAAGTCAGGTGTTCTCATCATCTTGAAAGGCAAGCAATAAAGGTAGGATGTAGTTCTTTGCTGAGTCAAGGATAGCTAGATAATATTGTAACCTGGTGGTAGAATAAAGGCTACTGAGATACAGTAAGAACTTGAACAGATACAAGAACACCACACATAACACACATAACATCTGCAGTATAATTTTATTTCCAGAAATATTTTCAGTTTAAAAACAAAAAGTTGCATTTCATTTCAATCTTGAAACCAGCAAGACTGATAAAATTCATCCCCATGGCAACATGGAGCTTCCTACCAAACGTAGACATATTAAGACTGCTGATTCTACTTTCAAACTAAGCTTTAAAAAGTTAGATAGAATATGTCTTTGTACATTTACTAAGCACCAAACCCCAACTAGTTTAATGGGGTTACTCTCAAATCAGCATTCATAGGATTGCATTCCATATACAGAGAAATTGCTTTATAATAATAAGAAATACTTAATGCACTATATGAAGCATGAATTGTGCTTTGTAACAATTTGAGGAAACAAGAGTTGTTACTCCAATGTCTGTATTTACCATGATTTCACAACAATGCTGGATAGTCTTATTTGTTTTCTGATTCTGAGGTGTCACTTTTTTACAGCTACAACTAGGTTCTGGATGGCACCAACTGTTGCTAACAATATAAGGTTTGTTCAGCTACATGGATATGTTGATCAGTCCTAATAAAACTGTCTATTAATGTAATAGTGCCCTCAACCCAGAAAACTATTTCAGCAGGTTACCTCATGCTAACCTTATAATTGTAAAATTACCACAAGCCGACCTTTAAGCAGCTTGGTTATTGAGTTTTTCTATTGTTACTGATTCTGTTACAAAACTTAATAATTGAAAATTTAGAATAGTCATACTTTTTTTATCTGTTCCTATTCTTGGAACATTTCCTAGCAAGTATTTGTTGCTACAATTCATCTTTTTGCTGGCAAAAAACCCTGCTACATATCCGGCTTTTTAAAAATTGATGGGATACCAATCAACCTTAACGCTATTCTAAAACATGTTAGAGAATGGAGCAATTTTCGTTTAGTCAAGCCATTATTAATGTTGAAGGCATAGTTCATCCTGCTGAAGACCACAATCTAGAGTTAAGAGTTACAAACATATCTGGGAAGCTCATGTAATCTATATGCATGGAAAATGGAACCTACATGGAACAATTTTTTTTCCAAAACTAGGCCTCCATTTCAGTAAAATTCCAGTCAAGCTACATTGGATACAAAGAAATATCCAACAGAGATACTTTATTCATTTAACTGGATGGAAAATAAGCTTTGGAGCTTTGCCGTAGAACCAAAATTGGCAAAAGAAATAATGATATAATTTAGATAGAGGAGTTATACAAATGTTTTTGATGGCAATAACTTAGTTGTCTAGTCATGTGTCTAGCAGCTAAATATAATATCAGCTGGACCATTTTCCAAGCAATTAATTTGGGGGTTGGGAGCCCTGGAAGAGTAACTAATGCATAGAGAAACATTTCATTGAAATAACTGGGTGCTATACCACAAATTACTGAAAGAACTTATAGAGAATTGTAGAAATATCTTCACTCAACAGTAGTTTATCATTATTGATGTGTACAGTGATGGAACAGCGACTTATTATCAAACATTACTTTTATGTCAGCTGGATATCATAGACATCTAAGAAAATACAAGGAATCTTACAATTCTTACAATGAATTTTATACATTTAAATGGAAGTCAGCTCCCACTGAATTCAACAGGATTTGCTTCCTTGTAAATAAAGACTGATGGGGAAACGGTGGAATGGAACATTCTCAAGAAAAGCATAGATGTAGAAGAAAAAAAAAAGATAATAATTATACAAATTCAAAGGTAACAGAGCAAAAGTTTGGTCCAAATAATATACAAAATTTCCAGAAAGGCTATGAATAGATTTTCATTATCTTTGCAAGCTTCTATGGAGAAGTCCTATTTTTTCTTCTTTAAACACCAAGTCCCTTACAAAGAGAACGTATGATTATAGAAGTGGCAATTTAATTCCACAATATCATGTATCAATCCAGAGTATCAAAATAAATACAGCAACCCACCTGTTAAATTCTATATGAATTAAGTAATTTCTTTAATCAGCTATTAGACGCAGTCTAAACATTTAAATATTGTTTGGCCATGACAAAATCATATAGTAGGTGATACTAACACCTTCTGGCCAGTTTATCAGCAAAACTAAACACCCTTCAGGCTATAAAAGTAGAATCAGTTACTTCGCATGCAGGTAGAAACCTAGCATATCAGAAATTAATCTAGGTTTCTCTTTTGATATGCTAGATATAAAAAACACAGTTTCAGAAGGGATTAATTTAAACATGCAATTGATTACACGCCTATAATCTGAATTGGTAACATCCAGATTATTATTATTTTTCTTTTCAGAGAAAAAGTGAGCTCCTGTAGAGTATAAATACTGTGGTCATTTAAATAGGTTCCAAAGAAATTTAACAATGTCAAAGTAAAAAATTAAATAGCCTACCAACTGGTAAAAATAACATGGCAGCTCTGTCTAGCTACAATAGTAGTCTACATGAAACAAGTTGCATTTTCAGCTATCCCTGAAAAAAAAAAATGCATCAGCAAATGAATTCTGTCCCTTGATTCTATTGCAGTGTTTCTCAAACTTGGCAACTTACAGTGTGCGGACTTCATCTCCCAGAATTCCCTAGTCAGCATGCTCCAAGTGCCAAGTTTGAAAAAACCAACAACACCGCTGTTCTATTGATTGCACAGAAAACCTTTGGTTGGGAAGAAATACTGGCTGGTATCCAAAACCTTCTGCTCCATTCATGTAAGGGGAGAGGCATTTGTGCCAACATTTTCTCCCCTCTCCCTGCCCCCCCCCCCCCGCTCCT
>JAOYMU010000252.1:26954110-26968755 GCA_025802295.1 Psammodynastes pulverulentus | reverse complement strand
TCTGTGAACCGCTTAGAGAGGGCTGTAAAAAGCACTGATAAGCGGTATATAAATCTAAAGTGCTATTGCTAAGTCACCAGCACTCAAAAACTGATCCAAAGGCACTTTTTAAATAAATTGTGCATGGTCCAGGGAGTAGTCCTTCCTGCAGTTTGATCCCAAAAATACAAAAGTTGATTTTTCTCAAATAGGACAGCATGATAAACAGATAAAATAGGTAGTACTGTCTTTACTTTTGTTGATTTTCATCAGAGCGGAAGAAACTGCAAGACAGGCCATTGGGAGAGAATGAAACATGCCCCGAAACATTAAAATTAGTGGATGGATTGTAAGAAAGGTAAATAAATCAGAGATTTAGACTACAACTAAAACCTTATCTTTAAAGAAAATAAAAGACTGAAATTCAGAGCATATATTCTGAAGAAAGAGATTAGAAAAATGGAAAGAATGGAGAAGCAAACTAATGGAAGAAGATTGAGTGAGAATGGGATTGAGAATTATAAAAAAAATAAATAGGCTTGTCACCGTTTATTCACAAGAGACATCAAAGTTGAAGACTCAAAAGTTGAAATCAGTGAGATTATTATTATAGAAGATAAGCATATATTTTTGCTTTCCACCAACTATACAAAAGGCTGTGTTTGGAACCATCTGTAGCCTGATTATAAGAGTAACTCTGATTTGTGGCTAGACTAATTGACTACTGCCTCCATTAGTAATAGCTTGGGTATTTGAATTTTACTTGGGAGAAAAACATTGCAGTTAAACTGGTAAATAAATTAAAACTTGACATAAACAGGTTGTGGAGTAAGCGTCTCTAAATTTGTTTTTTGCCATTCCATCTGCTCGTTTTCACACTTTGATGAGTGGCTGCTTGCACTAGTTTGTGGCTTAAGGTTAAATTGTGAGATTGCTTTTACTTCATGCAGAACTATCAACTTAAGCCTATTGTAAAACCACAGAATTGGCAGAAATAAATTGAGCCAAAGAAGGATTAGTTGTGAGGTCTACTGCTTCAGCTGCAGCATTCACCTACTTAGTTGACAGGCACACCATCTTTACACAAATCTGTCATTTTATAAATGCATTCCACCTATATTTATAATTTACCAGTAAATTGTCCTTTATAGAAACTTAACACACTTGAGCTATAATAGTCCATGTAGAGTAGTCCAACTTGGAGTATACGAAGTTGGGGAATATTTGTTGTGTAGTCATTTAACAGGTCAGACACAATTGTGGATATTTTTGTTTTTTAGGACTAAAATTTAGATAATGATCTCTGTCAAAGAAATTATAATTTTATATCTGATTATTTTATTGTGTCTGGATTCAGGAAAAAATGGAAAGTAATAAAATACTCAACATTTTTGATTAATATTTGTTGTTTGAAGTGAATAGATGAGTATGTTAATCTGCTACAAGTAGAAGTCAAATTCATCAGCAAGCTAAAGTATACAGTTAACATTTTTGACATTTCTATAAATATAAAAAGCTTGGATTTGAAATTGTAAGGTCTTGAAGAGACAGGCTTGCATTATCTTAGAAGTTACTTAGTTTTGGACAATTGCCCCCTCCCCCCAAATGAAAGGATTCTACATTTATAATTGAAAGGATGTAGTTAAAAATAATTCTTGGTGGTTAGAAAGTTGTTAACATGACAGCTGTATTTATGTTACAAACCTATGGACAAAACCTATAATCATAGCTAGCTTTCTATAAATCTATATTGCTTTGCTTTTAACTTGAAATTCCAAAGTAGGATATATTTGCAAGCTTGCTTCATTTCTTCTGCAGCAAACACCATGAATCAATGTTTACTTTAAAAAAAAAACACTTCAAATTTTTATTTCTTTATATTGATTTTGATTCTCAGGTTTGAGAATTGGGTGGTAAGTAGAATGGAAGAAGTAAATACTGGTTACCAGAAACAATTTATGAGTCTTTTCTAAAACATGCATTTGACTAATTCATTAAATTAATATGGGAGTATTAATTATGCATCCCAGCAAACTTTGTTTTCACACAAGATATGTAAGAAGATGGGGGGCGGGAATTGGAGGGATATGTATTTTTGACAATATGAAGCAATCTACCTGTTGTGTATCTGCAATTCTTTTTTAGCATTTCTTCTAGCTTCTGTTTGCTATGGATATTATGCAATGTTTCTCAATCACATCAACTTCAACTCCCATAATTCCCCAGCCAGCTATTGCTGGGTAAGGAAGTTGGGGAATTGAAGTCCATACGTCTTACAGTAGTCAGGGTTGAGAAACACTGGAATAGAGGATGTGATTTCTAAATGGGAACTTTATTTATATACAAACTCTTAGTTAATTAAAACCAGTCATTGCTTTTATTCAAATTTTGATAAAGAAATCACGATTTCAACTTTTAAAAAGCAGGTCTGATAGAACATCACTCTTTGGAAGGATGTTCTTAAATTGATCGTCTAAACTGATTATTATTCTGATAGGAGTACTTCCTATGACTCAGTGAATTAAATTAAATCAATTTTGTGGGGGGAAATGCTTCTGGGAAATACTTTCTCCTGGGAATGCTACTAGAAATACTTTCTTCTGGGAAAAATCTAAGCCAGATTTGTGAACACATGGCCACTGTGTTTTTTTGTGCGGCTAACAACAGCTCACCCATCTTTGTTTACCACTTTCGCTATCCATCTTGTATCTCTGCAGATCTCTGCTATCTGCAGCCTTCCTGTAGGCGTGAGCATGTGGTAGTGCTGGGGTCAAGGTGTGTATGTGATGGCGTTGGTATCAGGAGACTGCATAGACCAACGCAGCCATTGTGGTGTGTGACAACAGGCATGTCAGGGAAATGTATTATTTACACATATAGGTATTATTTTATTTACATATAGGTATTATTTTATTTACTTAATTGGTTTCTTAATAAATACGAATAATATATGTTGCATTTTTTCATAGGCAGAATGTGGCCCAGAAATTATCACATTTCATGTAACACAGTCCCCATATTTATTCGTATTTGAGATCCTGATCTCAGCCATATTACATTTGTAGTATGCATAGTGTTTATAGTGTTACAAGAATAGAATTTTACTTCTTTGATTTCTTTAAAAGTATGGGAAAGAGTTTTCTGTTGGTATTATTTTTACTGAATTGAAATGAAACTTTACATAACAAACACCCTACAACCATTGAAACTGAATAAAAGAGCTTATAATACATACTGTCAGCCGTGGTTTGTGTATTTATTATGGCTTAGCATGTCATCTAAACTCAGAGTTGCCAAGATTAGGAGAGTAGCGTGTGCATTTCTATCATCTTGTTGGCTAAATATGTCATTTCATTATAATCTGTTAATTGTATTAGTGATCTAACATGCAATGCTAGTATTTAATGGAGGAATTAGTGATCTAACATGCCATGCTAGTATTAAATGGAGGAAATACTAACATTGCATGTAAGATCACTAATTTCTCAGTTGGTGGTTCCGTTCAGTGATGCTGAAGGAGCAAAATTTGGTCCAGTGACCATTCCAGTGTGAGGTGCCACAGGGATACTACTATGTCACCTACTGCTGTTTAGCATTTACATGAAGATTATTGACAAAGATCAACAGGAGATCTGGGTATGATGTCCTAAATACACTGATGATATTCAGCTTTCTGTTGTCACCTCTGGCCCAGCTGGAAGTACTTTCAAAGTCTTGTTTTGGCACTTGGATATTGGATCTAACCCAAACAAGATGGAGTTGTGGTCTATTCATTACAATTCTCTGCCAATTTTAGAGTTGTCTCTCAGTAAGAGAGCACTGCCCTTAGAGGTTCCCCTAGAGTCAAGCTTCCTGCTAGATGTACAAGTGGAGGCCATGGTTTGGAGGACCTTTGCCTTGCTGAGTGGTATACCAGCTGCATCCCTACCTAGAGTGGAAGCATCTGACTACAATGCCTTACACTTTTAGCACCTCTTGATTGAATTTTGTAATGCGCTTATAGGGGACTGCCTTTGAAGACCATCTGGAAAGTGCATTTGATTCAAAAGATAGCATCCAATTCATTGGCCAGAGCTCACAACTTTGAATAGGCCCTTTATTGAGTGCACAGTAACTTAAAACTGTAAGTTTTAACTTTAACGCCCTATATTGCTTGACAGTAAGGTGTTCCAACCAGAAGTTGACTCATCCAAGTCGAACCACCCAGGATAGACTGTTTGTGGTTCCTATTTCACAAAGTGAGAAAAGATGAGGCAAAAACAATAATAACCCCATCTTGCTTTCCAGTTCAACAACATTAGTGGCACACATTTTTTAGATGTAGCACTAGTGCTGTGGAACATCATTGGCCTAGATTTCTTTGGTAATGGCTTTTCAGAAACTTGTGAAAATGTATCTTTTCTAAGGGAATTTTGACATTATTGTGTTAATATTTTATCACATATATATTGGAGGTTGGAGGTAGATGGGTTTCTTTGCCATTATTAATATGACAACTGTAATTTTTCATTATGTATTTATTATTCTTGAAAGCCACCAAGAAAGTCTTGAGGGATTTGGTAATTTGGTATAGGTATGTAGGTTTTGGCATATTGGGTGTATACACACACACACACACACACACACACACACACACACACAACCTATGCCTCTACCTGTTTAAAGTGAATATTCATGCTTTAGTTGCTGATGTTGCTCACACTGGTTGCACAAATCCAAAAGTCCTGTTTTGATTAAATTATATAAACTGAATGAGCCAGCACAGCACTTTTGTGTGTGACATCTGCTGGTGGGCTACAAGCCAGTTAGCTAGCTAACCAGTGGGGAAAATGTAAAAGGTGGAAAGAGAGGTGGACCTGAAGAGAAGAGTGGTTCTTCTATCTGTCATTGACCAAGGGGCATCCCTGGAAATAAAATACTTATCTATCAAACTACTGTTTTTTTCATTCCCTTTTCTAGTATAGAACAGAAAGGAAGAGGAAGGATCAGAGCTGAGGAGCAAAATATGTTTTATGCAACTGCTCACGTGGCAGTGATTGGGAACAGAATAAATTCAGTGAAGATGGAGTGCTCTGGTAACATGCAAAACCAGGACTGGAATTGCCCAGCAAGTACACAGTTAATCCACCCATTAGGAATAGCTGGCTAGCAGTAATACTGCAGAGGCATACACAGTGTCATTTTGCCATCAGTCAAGCAAAGCAGAGTGAATTTGGGATAGCATCCAAGATCTTGGGTAGAAAGTGATCAAGGGAGCCAAAGATGATATAATGGTGAAACAGGCACTTACTCAGCAGTTTAATTTAGAGTTTGACTAAACATTTAGAAACATTGAACTGCAATTGGCATAAGTCAAATTAAAGTTTACATCTGGAGCAGAATGTAGTGAATTCCACTTCTGTTTGAATCTTTTTGGACCTTTTCTGAAGAGATGAAATTAACAAGATAGACACTAGCAATAGTTCTAATATTAGACCCCACAAATATAATTCTTGCTGTCCCTGTAATTCTCAAATCAACTTCAACAAGAACAAATAAAATCTCAATATCTTAATTTTTAATTCAGGAGGCTGATATGCTTCCCTTTTATTACTTTTGCATAAAACATATTAACATATTCTTTGTAATGATACAACACTTTATTAGACTAATCAATGGACTTCAAGATATTGAAAATACTTCATTTACATCGGCCTTGTTCACTGCCAGCCGAAAATGCTACAGTATAAAACAAGTTTCTTTACCCTAGCAGTGTCTAGATGTCTTAGGATGGCAACTCTTAATCAGCATAGGATGAAGCAAGTTAAAGCCTTCTAATACCTAGGAGTTTTTTTTCAATAATTTGCAGTGTGGAAGAGACAAAACCATTTCTGACTAGATTTAAAAGACAGCAAATAAATCATGTATTTTGCGGGCTCAGATTATGTATCTACAGTACTGTAATTAATGTCTTTAAGGCTAAGATTCTTGCCTTATAACCCTCTAGTTTGTATTTATAAAGTTGTAAGACCTCTAGAGGTAGTACATTCAAAATTACTACAGGATTTATTTTGCATTCCTTGGTGTTCTCCATTTTTTTTTGTGCCTGACATCTAGCTTCCCTAAAGACAAGCATGAGATTCTGCCAGTTAAGGTATTGTTTAGATTTATCTTTTAATCAGGAATATCTGTTTCCATTGATCCTTGTATATAAATTTGTACATCCTGGTAAAAAGGAATAGAATTTGAACTTAGACACTTCAGACTTCCTTGATTCCACTTGGGAGTGAGAAGCACTATAGAGTTTAAGCAATACAAGTTATTCTAATTTTTAGAAAGATTGAATATAAAAATCCCATTATTGTAATGGATATTTGGATGACTGTTTACTAATATTCTACGCCAGTGGTCCCCAACTTTTGGGGCATCGGGGACAAGTTCCACGGAGAAAGGTTTTTCCGTGGATCAGAGGGGGCGTGGTTTTGCATACTGCTTGCATCCCACGGATGGGACTTCGCTTGTTTTCATGGCCCGGTTGTTGGCATGCCATGGCCCGGTGCCAGTTCACAGACTATAGAACCCTGTTCTATACAACCATATTAGAAAGCCTTTATATTAGCCAGATTCAGAGAACTGCCACCAATGTATCTGAAAGGAAGATGATAACTCCCCCAGTTCACAATGACTTTTGGATTTGGGACCTTGAATCATTCACACAAGTGTTACTTAGTTACCCATTTTTCCTGACTGGACCAGCTGACTCAATAACACTCCAACTAGTGAGGGGAAGACAATTCTTCATATTAGAACATTGGCCCCTGGAAATCTCCCAAAAAGTAGCCAAATTCTGTTCTCTTGCCATTGCTACTTGAAGGTAGTTGGTAATTTTATATACCTAAATATTATGTGTCCTGTGGAAAGAATTGTGTTAGTTAATGCAGTATATTGCTTGTGATGTTTGCATATTTGGTACCTTGTGTGTATTTAGTACAGTAGTTAACAATATTATGTTAGAAACCAAGAGACTGTATATTCTAGGTCTACCTTAGGCAAAAAGCCAGCTGGATGACTTTGGCTCTGTCACACTCTCTCAGGCCTAAGAAAAAGACAATGGCAAACCACTTGCAAAAAATTTTGCTAATAAAATTGCATGGGCATGTCATACCATTATCCAGAATTAAGACTGACTTGAAGAAGGTACACATACAGACCTATTTTGATTGTGTGCACTAATAAAGAGTGCCTAACTCACTACTATAAATTAAAAATAAAATAACCAGCACAGATAATAGTTGGAAATTCTACAATTTGCAGTCCAAAGATATATGGCAATATTTGGCAATCATTTGATAAAGAGCTCCTTGGGGGAAAATATTGATATTTGTCTCATATTCTAAAAATGTAACTTAAAATGAAGCAAAAGATTTGGAATACAGATTTCCAGGATAGGATATAGTGAGTGACAAAGTTGCCTATTCCTTGTTAATGAAAATAGTCTTGAGTACCAGAGCCAGATGCATCTTACCTCTAATAGGAAAATATGTAAAATATATGCAAAATTATGGCATGCTTGACAGTCAGCCACTAACCACAATCAACCAAATCTTTTTACTTGTGCTTCTGGCAGCCCACAGATTGGGTCAAAATTGACATTGGGGACCATAAAGTCCCCACCCACATTTTCCAGAATGTGCTTGGTATCCCATAATTTCAATGCCAGTTCTGGCAAGCCTTCATTACATTATTTGCCTCTTTGCCAATACCCAAATAGGCAATGGTAGAGATGGCTTAGTTGATGCAATCAATCATTGTTTGTGGGGGATGTATGTGTCAGGGCAACAATATCTCTGCCTGAAAATTTAAGGCTTTTAGGATAGTCTTCACACACACATGATGCTATATGCGGACAAGATAGGGGCTCTAGGGGCTCTACTGCTTCTTAATGAAGTACGAGAACCCCTATTTTTGCATTATATAGTACAGTGCAAAATAAAATATCACCTGGTTGGAAGGGGGAAACCCTATTAAAAGTTCAAAATAAAACTCACTGCCGCTTATAGAAGAAGTATGATAGAGGTTGCCTAGCTTTCAAATAAAACAATTAGAAAACCTTTGTTCTCCCATGAAAATCACATTGATTAAGATTATACGGAAGACCAGTGAGGAAATATGCACTATGTTGTTATGACACAAATACTGCAGCTTACATAGTTGTTTGATCCCACTATATGAGGGTGGGATTTGTACCATGACACACCTTGTGCTTATTGTCATTTTTGTGGCACAATACTGATGCTGCTGAATTGAAGATTCAGTAAACTTGTCTTTTTGACAAGATCAAAATTTGCTTTTTGGAATGAATTTTATATCTTATTACATACAATGTTTACATAGAAGTAATTTACACAGTTCTTACTGTAAAATTAATGTGGGTGGGATTGAAGTTCACTATGGTTAACTAAAAATCTGTGAAGCAAGTAGCTGTCCTTTTTCAAAGTTGTTTTATGGGCGCTTTTCTTAGACCCCTGTTCTGAATTATTTTGCCAGGGTTCTAACAACAAAATCAAGTAGATAAAAAAGCTAATATTTAAAATGCATTGTCTCATAATCACTTCTCTTGGGATATATGATGCAGAAGTCTTTTCTTCAAGTGCAAATAAATATACCAATAAGCAAACTTATCTTGACTTATTTGAATAAGCTTTAAAACACTTTTGAAATGGGTTTGATTTTTAAATTGAGTAAAACAAAGCCACTCAGTTGTTTCATTGTAACTCATAATAGTTCAGCGTAATCTTTCTTTTAACAGACTATTACATCTGTACTTTGCTTCATAGCCATTTTCTCTGGGCAGAACTTTCTGTTTCACTAAGTACAGTTAAGAATTGGTTTTCATGAGTAGGAGATCATCCTCCCCTGAATAATTGCCTATTAAAAGAGAGAGAGGGTGGGAGGGACAGAGAGAGAGGGAAAGAGAATTTACGGTAAGAATAGAAGGAACTGCTGGAAACAAAGGCAAGAGGAATTTACAATAGATCCTGCAGTAGTTTTAATATTTAACTATTTTGTCTACAATAAGACAATCCTGGCTGCTGGAAATTGGAAGATTAGCCTAAATACCCATCTCTCTTCCTATTGAGATTTGATTCTTTTTGAAAACTTACACAGGTTTCTTTTTTGCCCTGTGATCAGTCCAGTTTTGTTTCCATTTCACTATATTTCCATTCTCCTTATTCGTTTTGCTGTTTATGCAGAAATGAACACCAGTTTGGTCTAGTGTAGGGCTGTCAAACTCGCAGCTCACAGGCCGGATGTGTCACACACTGGCCACGCCCATGCCGAGTTTAGCGAAGGGAAAAAAAGTCCCGATATGTCATGTTACAATGCAAGTTTGACACCCTGGTCTAGTGGTTAAAGCACCAGGCTAGAAAACAAGAAACTCTTAGATTCAAGCCACGCCTTAGCCATAAAAGCCAACTGGATGACCTTGAGTCAGTCATTCTCTCACCCAACTCACCTCACAGGGTTGTTGTTCTAGGAAAAATAAGAGAAATGTGTGTAGGATATGTTTGCCATCTTGAGTTATTTGTAGAAATAATAAAAGGCAGGATATAAATAGCCAAATAAAATAAAAAATGAGGGGGGTGTAAATGGATGGATGGATAGATTTGCTTGATTTGTTGTGAGAGAACTAATAGATTTTATAAAGTGGCACTTTACAGATTACACTTAATCAGATGCTATTGAATTGTATGTTGGTTGCTTGGTTCCTTGCTTTTATTTATTTGATGTTTTTTCTCTATTGTCAGAGAAGGAGATATATGTGTGTGTGTTTAAATCCACATATCTCAAATGTAATTGTATGAACACGCATGCTGTTGAGGAAAAGGTTTTGAAATTGATTTCAGATAGCCATTCTGGATTAACACAGAATTTTTATCTGTTAATTTTCTTTCCACTCTTTTAAAACGTGGAGAAATAGACTTCCGGGTCTTCTTCTCATCTTCTGTTACTTTTCTGTTAATACTACACCTTATAATAATTCTGCAAAATTCTAACTCTTATTTAGATATTGGCAGACATTGGTCCAGAACTACTTAACTTCAGTTCAGATTAAATCTGAATCCATTTATCTTTCTAGTTTTCTTTCCTACTTCAACCAAAATACATTGAAAATGGTTCAGCTCACATTTGACAATTTGCCTAAAAGCAATAACCAACCAAGGATTCTCGTGTGGTGAGTGGATGTGTCCTTGGATGAATGAGTAAGCTCGTGGTTGAAGGACACAGTGCCTCATCATTCCTCTGGCTTTGATTTTCACACTGGCAGTCAGAATGGAAACAGCAATGAGCTCTGGAGGAGGAGAAGCAAATGGCTTTTTCCTTCCTCAATGAGCTCACTGAGGCATTTAAAAAGCCTACTAAGCAGCTTGCACTGAAAGGTTATCAGTCAAATAGCATAGGTCTCCTATGACTCTTTACAATCCATTCATGTAAAAGTTCACTAAATCATATATAGTAATTATGGATACTATATTTATGAAACATTGATGTCTTGCAAACATTTACGCGCAGATATGTTTGACTTTTTTTGCACTGTGATTTTTTTTCTTTAATCAAATTTACATTTCTAGTAATCTCTAGAAAAGTCTTACCATCTTATGTTCCTTTTTTTCTCACTTGGCTAGATGGACACTTAATTTGTCTTTCTGCATTCAGTTTTGGTCTAATATTTTTAGCTGTAGCTTTACTTTTTACTATTTTTAAAAACAAATGTTTCTGTGTAGCTAAATCATCTGTGGTTTTAACTGAATGCTCGGTCTAACCTAACTTATCAAATATGTCTGTATATGTAGTTTGACTGCAGATAAGATTTGAAATGGCACATTAACTTGCTGGGCAAGGTAGTTTGATCATCCTCATCAATCCACATACTCTTAAGTTCCTAATTTTTTTTTAAAAAATCATAGTGTATGGAATTGCTCAAATACTCCTGCTAAAAACAAGATATGAATTTATGGGACCTGACAGCTGTCCGTGAAGTCTGGGACGTGATGAAGCAACAGCTGTGACTTCCTCTAAACTGATGTTTCAGCCATAGAAATGAGCAGTTAAATTATTTGGTATCAGAATTGTTGGATCCTCTCCAAAATCCAAGTACTTTGTCTCCCCATAGGCAGATGTGCAGTCTTTATTGTTGATTCTTCTGTGCTACCATAGTTTACAATTTCCCCTCTCCTTAATGCATTCATGGCTTCCCCTACATGTAAATCTAACACTGAATGCAATTTAGTAATATATCTAACCTGCTAATAAAAACATAAAAGATTCTGCAACTTGAAAATGTATTTTGATAGCTAATAAATTGGTCCTGAATTGGATATGTTTGAGTGGGAGCTGTATTATGTTGAGAAATGCACTTTTTGGTAGTAACAGGAAAACAGTTGCAGAGAAAATGGTCTTTATGATAGAGAGGAAAAACCCCAAAGTCTACAAACGGCTGTATTTTCTGTTTTGCTACAAGTAGCAGGAAATGTTGCTAGTTATGCGACAAACGTGTTATCTTTTTAACATTTCCTGCAATCAGTGTAGTTGTCCTGGTCTCACTATTGAAACATGGCATAAGAATTTGTGTTGCTGACATATACAATATTTGGGATATTCTAGAACCGTGATGTCATAAAAACATGTTATCAGAATATATTATAATGGCAAGATCAGCTTTCTATCCTTCCAAGGTCAGTAAAATGGGAGCCAGATTGTTGGATGCAATATTCTGACTCTGTAAACCATTTAGAGAGGACTGTAAAAAAGCACCGTGAAGCGGTATATAAAGTCTGCTTTGCTATCCTGCCCACACTTAATGGTTGGCAGTACCATGATCATTCAATAATACTGTTTAGAGGAGAAACTTCCCTAGTTCAAACTATCTTCATTTATTCATAAATAAAGTTTGGATTAGCCATTGCTAGTAATTATAAACTTATTCCTTGTTACTGCAAAACCTTTGGCTATAAATGATGACTTAGCACAAAAAAATGGTCACAATTAATGTATCTGTACTCCTCGATACATTCCACAATCCTTGATACTCCATAATCAAGCTGGTCCTCAGACTTACAACCATTGCAGCATCCTTGTGATCACGTGATCAATATTTGGGCATTTGGCAACTGGTACGTATTTATGAGGGTTGCACCATCCTGGAATCATGTGAGTCCCATTCCCATCATGTGGTTGCCAAATGCATTTAATAACCACATGATTCACTTAAACTGCACGGTTTGCTTAACAACCATGGTAAAAAAAGTCATAATATTGGGCATGGAAATTCTGGTCCTAGTTATGGACATAAGTTGTGGACTACCTGTAGTTGACAATTTAATATTATCTACAGTTACCTAAAGAGAACAAGAGTTGTTAAAATCAGCATTAGTCCTAAGTTCATACTTCCTATTTTCTGTGCTGCTCAGTTGTTTGTTTATGTAATTTGAGCTTTACATTTCACAAAAGCATATAGGACCTTTAGACTTTCTCCCCATTAACATACTACCTCTTAATATACTTTGATAAAAGATGGCTGTTGATACTAAAGATGCTAAGAATGTTGTGTAAAAACCGTCTTCCTTGTGTCTTTTCCTATAATCATGTAACTGTTTTCTGATTGATCAAATGAATCTCTATTCCAAGAAATATTGTGTAGAATTTGTAGTATATAAAAGATAAAACCGAGAGTTGTCTTAAGAATTTTAGCTAAAGCAAGTTCTTTGGATGTCATGCCCATGATCATTTTGATTTTATGAGAATATATCTTAACATCTGCTTTTGCAATCATGTCACCTGAAGAATATTAGTTTACAGATAATTAGAAATGAACTCCTTCAGCCCCGGATCTTTATCTTACTGGATAAGGCAGGCCTATCACTGTCTTGCTGTGCCTCCATAACATAAATTGAAATGTAACAATAGGAAGATGTTTTAAAGACGTTTTCATTGTTAAGAGATTAAATGTTTATATTCTTTTGGGGATATCAATGCAATATTTTAAGCTGTATATGGAACCATATAGTATAGATGTGTGGAAAAAAACCCATTATTTTCAATTATTTTTATTTTCTCTTTTGCAATTATCACAACATCTTGACTTCACAGTAAAAGGTTGTGTGCTCATAACATCTCTTTTTCATTGTGGACTAGACCGCTAGTATATTAGTGAATGGAGAGCTCCCTAATTGTAATGTCATCCCGTAAATGGCGATTCACTTATTTCCAATGAGAGCTCATTTATGTATGGATAAAAATACAAGGTTTCTTTGAGAACATCATTGGATGGAAACTACTAAACTAGATCAATGGTATTACAGCGATTCAGAACTGATTTAAAATTTATATGTTTTCCAGCTTGAATTCTCTATTTTAGCCACATTAGAAAGTGATTGTTTCTTAGGGGAATCTGGTAGATTGTCAGATGGTGCTTTTATATACAAAACGATCTTTGTATTTGCCTATATGTTTTTTTCAAATGCAGTAAGATCCAAAAACTATAATATTAATAGTAATGTTAATGTCCCCGTTCTTCATTTGTTTGTAATATTTGGATTTTAAAAGAAACAAAACAATCAAAATCCTTAACATTCTATGAATGCCAGAAAGTAGAAAAGACATTTGAACATTGAACATTGTTTGTTCTTTAGGCAACCGTCAGCAAGTAAACACTATAGAACTTGCTTTGTTATGTTTTTAAAACCTGTAAGCTTTTGAATTCATAATGTCAACTGTACTTTTATAGGGCAATCTTGTGTATATTTAATTGGATGTAAGTTTTTCTAAGGTAAAATTTTTATTAATTCTACTGAACTCTGGATTAAAATACTATAGAAAAAGTAAGGATTTAACATCTAATAATCACAGTTACTTTTTCTGATATTTTTTTAGGAAATGATTTAGAAGAAGAATCTGCAAATATCATGTTGGCATAGATTCCCTGTACACAATAAAGCGTACACATGAGAGCTTATCTTCTGGAACATTTGCTACATATCAACATACTGTACTATAGATTATTGTAGCTTCCCCTGGATTTGTCCTCTTTAAAGTAATGTCTGAAACTGAAACATTTGCTAAATTAAGCCTTTTATTTATTTTACCTAGAATTGCATATCTAATTAATGCAAAAAAAAAAACCCACGGCAGCTGTTCAAAATTCTATCCTGTTATAAGATTGCTTGCGGTTGTTTTTTCATATTTGCATAAACAAACTTGATGTTTGACACCCAACATTAATAATCAGTTTGTTTTAGGTTTTATAAGGATTCTCACAGTCAATGGGAGAGGATTTTTTCCTCAATTCTCCCCAAGAAACATTTCAGAAGATCAACGTTTTTTTTCTATAGTGGAGGCAAAGTATTTCTATTTCCTTTCTACTGACTCCCCAAGAGCAGGGCTAGAAAATATTCTAAAATCAGTTTTTGTGGGAGAAGATAGCTTTCTTTTCCAGTTCCAAGGATTTGTTTGAGTTTTCCAACCACAGGAAAGAAACAAAGAGTTTGGTTTTTAATTATTCTGCATAACAAGTGTGCTTGAAATAGTTCTTCGCTGTTGAACAGCCTTCTTCTCCAGTGCTTAAGGCCGGTATCCAGGCGAAGCATGGGTATTGTCTCCTCCTCCTTTTCACAGACAGAGTGGTA
>JAOYMU010000252.1:26876686-26889239 GCA_025802295.1 Psammodynastes pulverulentus | reverse complement strand
ATTTAAGGGAGCCGCGGAAGAAATCGGAAGCAGGTAAGGGAGCCGCGGACCGGAAAAGTTTGGGAACCACTGTGTTAAAGTATTGGAAGGCTATGTGTTTGTATAATACAAAATGGTTCATGGAATTTTTGGTGAGTGCAGAAATAGCTGGAGTTAGCTAAAATAGTGGGAACTGGATATATTCTGAGGATATGCGCTGTGTTAGATGCTTGGAATTTCTTTGTGTTAATTTAAGCTATGTACAAATTGTCATTTTGGGGGAATATTACAAACAGGGTTCTCCTAACACTGTTATAGTTATAACACAGTTATAGTAACTTCAATAATGGCAAACTTAGAGGAGGAGATACTTAGGGTTTTTTTGTCCTGTGTGAAATGGCAAATTGGTAAATATTGCTTGATAAAACAGGAAGACTTGGTATAAATGAGAAAATGTTTTCTCAAATGCTTATTTGGGTAATCTCTATATGTATTAGTTGGTTTCTCTTTTGCTAATATAGCTGAGGGACAGGTATGGTTTTTTAGTAATTTCGGTTTGAAGCCAGACAGTAGATAATTCAAAGCACCCTCCCTAATAAGAATGTTCAAAGCATTTTTAATTCAAAATGGCTGTTTTGACAAATGAAATAAACCACTTTGTACATAAAACAGGCTTCAAGCAGTTTTGAAACCTTTAAAGCATTTTAGAAAAGTTTCATGATCAAGAGAACTTTTCTTCAAACTTCCAAAATGTTCCAAGTACAGGAAATCCTCGACTTACAACCACAATTAGAACCAGAATGTCAGCCATTGAGCAAAGTGATCATTAAGCGAGATGCCCACATGACTGGTTCACGCAAGACCACCAACCTGGCACTACTGGTTGCAGTTGTTAAGCAGTTATCTAGGTCATTAAGGAGACAGAGCTAAAGAGAGCTAGCTGCTTATGAAGTTCAACTCCCTATGTGCATGGAAGGGAATTCCTTTGAAGCACTGCAGGAACAAAACTAGGATCTTCAGATTCTGAGCTCCATTTCAACAACTCAGTGTTGTTGACTTTCTCGGGGAAGCTGGCAGAAAAGATTGCAGATGGCAATCACATGTTCACGGGTGGTGGGCAGCCGGTCATACATGAAAACTGTACCCAGCCAAGCATCCAGATCATGATCAGGTAACGGTGATGGTGTGGTGATGGTGCAACATTTTGCGATGGCCAGAAGTGTGTTATAGGCCATAAAGCACCCATTTTATGATTGTCATAATCTGGACAATTGTTTCACATCCAAGATAAACCATTTTTAATTTGAAAAGAAATTTGCTTTGTCAACTTGTTTCAAATTTGAAACAATACAAAATCAAGCAGCTTTACAGATCATTCTACCTAGGAATTGTATGAATCTTTGTATTCATTCTTCGAAAAAAACGGTAACTATTGATTAAGTTCTGAAAGATATAAGAAGCTTACATAAAAACTTATTTTTAAAATAACTTTAAATTGCTAACATGCTCTTTCTAAACGTCTTATGGTTCTAAATCTAAATTAGATACATTTTATTCTTGATAATGAAGTGTTTTCCCAGATATTAGAACTACAGATCAGCCAAGCCAATAGACATGTATCTTTGATATGTGAATAGTTTGTAACATTGAAACATATTAGTCACTATTACCTCCTGAATTTTAAGTGAGCATTTTATCCAAATATTCCAGCAAATGATAATGTTGTTTTTTATCAAAATTAATTAGTTTCCTGCTCCTAGGTGTATCAACATTTTCTTTCCTCTTTCAATTCATCGTTTATATTTGACCCAAAGTTAAATTATCTAACAGAGGAGAAACCCAGATCTAACTGGGTTGACTCACTTAAAACAAAGTGATATTTATTACTTTGCAGACCACAATTCATCAAAGTAATAATAATACTACCCACATAAGTAGCTGCTGCAAAAAGATCGAATAGACTGACTGCAAACAACAGCATACAGCAACAATGGTGCACTGGAATATCTGCAAGAAATATTATCTGCCTGCAAGCAACAACTGGTGCTACCACAAATTAGACCAAGTAATAGAAAATGAAGAAGCTAAAATGCTCTGATGCTTTAGAATTCAAACAGACAAGCATCTGCCACATAACATCTCGGACTTATCAATAAAGTCAAACGTCTGGATAGTGGGCATTGCAGTATTTGAAGACGGCAGAATAGAAAAGAGATAGAATTGGAGAAGACAACAAAATACAAACATCCTGCAAATAAAGTAGAGCAAAAGAGTGCAGTCCCCTAACTTCTGGGGAACCATTGAACACCCTTGGCATTGACACAATCACCACCAGTCAATTGCAAAAAGCAGCTTTATTTGGAACAGCTTACATCCTGCAATGATACCTTTAACACCAAGGATAGGCAGTAAAAAGGCCAAATCCAATCTAAACATCTGGCTGACTGTGCAAGCAGCCATAATAAAGATTTAGAGCTACATCTAAACACTTCAAATCCTAACCAAATCACAGTTGGAATGTAATGGGGCTGGCAACTTAATAATCAGGAAAACAGTTAGAATGCTTAAGTAATTGAGCATTTGAGTCTTAGAACATGAATATGGTTTCCATGAATACAAATACACTATTTGAAAGTACTGACTTTCATTTATTTGAAAATACAATCATGGCTTGAGAAATGTAGAAACAGAAAGGTTAGCCTTGTGCTCCCAAAAATCAGACTTCAGTGTCAGATGAAAAGGTTTGATATATGTTTCAAATTGGATCATTTATAAAGATATAAGAGAAAGTTTTTCACAAGAAGAATGTAGAGAATAACTTATTTATTTATGTATTTATTTTTAATTCTCATGAATTATATAGGCTTATTAGCCATTAATTCACAACAAGAGGCTTACTGATAATTTCTGTGTTCTCTCAGGTGCAAAATTTCCTATCAAGTGGACTGCTCCAGAAGCTGCATTATATGGAAGATTTACAATAAAATCTGATGTTTGGTCCTTTGGGATATTACTAACAGAATTAGTAACAAAAGGGAGAGTACCATATCCAGGTAAGAGAAAAATACAAATTAAAGAAAAGGGAACCAAAATGAAAACAAGTACTTTGATTGATAGATCCAAATAAGTGATAGGCTCGTGATATTTTGCATGAAAAATGCCACCTTTGACTATTTCAGGATTCAGTCAGGAAACATTGATCATTTAAAATCAATTACGTAGAGCACACGTAATACAGCAGTGGCTGTTAGGGGTGCCTGTCCAATAAGCAGGGCTTTTCTTCGTCGAAGAAAGGTGCCGGAACGCACGCACACACCCCTTCGTGTCGCTATAAACCCGGAAGTAATAGCGCGCAATTGGTGAAGTCCGTACCACGTGATCCAGACTTCAAAAAGGATCCGGAACGCCGTTCCCCCGGGTTCCGGCAGAAAAAAAGCCCTGCCAATAAGACATTCATAATAAACATTTGGGAGTGAAATCTATTTTCCAAATAAATAACCCACGTTCAGATAAAAATTATATTGCAACCCTACTCAGATTATATGTTTTACATCTCTTCAACATTGTTTATATTTCCTAGGTATGAATAATCGTGAAGTCCTAGAACAGGTAGAAAGAGGATACAGAATGCCATGTCCTCAAGATTGCCCAATCTCTCTACATGAGCTCATGATCCATTGCTGGAAAAAAGACCCAGAGGAGCGCCCAACTTTTGAGTACTTACAGGGTTTCCTGGAAGACTACTTTACAGCAACTGAACCCCAATACCAACCAGGTGATAACCTGTAATTTGGGGGGGGGGGCTGCGCAAACCAGTTACCAGGTGTTCCATTTGCAATTGACATAGGTTGTTGAATGGTTCAAGGCTGTATCTTAGAACACCAAATATACTGAAGCCAGAAGATGAGAACTTCTATAAAACTATGTGTCCTAAAAATCTGAATATCTTCTCCGAACAGAAAGGTGAACACGTGGGGGTTTTTTTCTTAATCAAAGACTTTGAAACTGCATTGTTTTAATGTTATGTAAACTGCAAAATCTTTGTTCACTGTAAATAGTAATTCAGTGCCAATAATTTATCCTAGTGCTTTCCTTTTTTTAAAAAAAATGCAGAATTATGTGATTTTAACTAGTTTTCTCCTGATTCAACGAAAGTATTATTTTCCAGAAGTGGCCTCTTTTTGTCTACATTTTTTCATATTCTAACAAAATAAAATCAGGACCAGTATTTGGAGGTTTTGTTTTGTTTCTTTTATATATAGAAATATGTAAAATATATACATACCTGTATATATAGTCCACAGGTGCTATAGCTAAAGGAAGTTCATTTCAGAAACGGATTCCATAATGCTGAAGCACCCAGAAAGATTTCCCTAGGGACATTGAACACTGGTGATGATTCTAAAACCAGTGACTGAATATTTGGCTTTTGCCCAGCATGACTTTTTAAATTGGATTGCACTTTTTGGTTTTACTATATACCCGTAGGTTGTTGTAAGTTTTGATCTTTCAAAACTCATGTACAACATTTCAACAACGTTTGCCAAGTGTGTCGTTTGATTTGGGGATCAGAATTAAAGAAGACTTAATTAATGAAAAGTACCCCTGCCTGGACCGGAAGGTTGAAACTGCAAGTGCTTTTGTGTATCAAAATATGTAAACTGAATTTTCTGATTTTTTAAAAAAATAATAAAACATTGTAACCCCATGCAATAGTCTCAACCTCATAGCCTTTTAGTCATATCGAGATGCTTTTTCATTCATCAAGCTCAGCTAGAATATCTTTTCTGTGTACCATTTTCCAACATTATATAGGTGTTTGAAATGTCCTGTACTGCTAATGAAATTATTTTCAATATGTTTGCAAGTGTTTCAGTAGAATTACTATGCACTTCTTTTCTGGGAAATGAGAGCAGTGGGATGCACAAAAATATTACTTCTTCAGTTGTCTCTATCAACCCTGAATTCTTTCCTTCTTTCTTTCTAACCAAAAAGAAACAAAACCCCCAGTCCTTTCTACTTCTTTTTTAAGTTTTTTTTTAAATAATGCTATTGATCTTAATTACATTTTGTTATTGTTTTATTTGCAAGTTTGTTTTTTAAATGTTTAACTGTCTTAATTTAGTAATTAAAAAGACCATTTTACATTTGGATTTTCGTTGATTTGTTTAAATTACAGGCAGAGATAGATTTTGTGGTAGAGGAGGTATCTCTTTGGTTATTTGGCTCTTGGGCATGGTTACTCCTAACACTGGTGTGACTTATCTGGATTCTAACTTTAGAGGATGTTTGAACATTGTTTTCTCTGCTATTATTCCAGAATTACATCTTTAATATTAATCTGTATGTTGTCATGAGATGGACTGGAGGTAGAATTCTGTGTAAGAGTGCACTGTGCACAACAATTAACTTGGAAATTCCCCCCCAAAATAGTTGAAGCAAACCAATGATAAAGTAAGATAAAGAAGTATTTGTAGGAGCAGTCATGCAAATCAGTGCTTCTCAAGCATTATATCAAGCATCACTTGGCCTTCCAGAGTATCACTAGGGGTCACTGGATGTTCAAAAATGCAAAGAAAGGTCTCCATTTGACAACACTGCTGTCAATCAGCCTTCATTTTAAAAAACAAATGCTTTCAGGTATTCTTCCATTATTACCTTTTTGGCAGAAAAGAAAGATATATTTTTTTCTCTCAGAATTTCTGTGATGTGATAGTATAGCTTGGTATATACATATATATTTGCAAGTAATGAGTATTATTAAATTGTTGTCTTCAGAATTTGCCTTTGCATACTCAAATGTAGACAAAGAACTTGAAAACAGTTTCATAGATGCCTTTGTCTTGTTGCTAAGATACTGGTGCAAGAAAAATGTATATCTATTGTAGCCTTTGTGGAAGATTAGGAGTATCCACTTTAGATAAATATGCCACTTTATTGCTGTAATTTCTAAATGTTGTATTAAGTAGAGGAAACCAGTGGTTAGTTGTTTCATAGTCTGAGGATACAAAACCTCAGATTCTTAAAATGGAAGAATTCAGAAGATTTTCTTTTTTTAGTCAAATATGTCGCCCATCTAGTTCTTAGAGATGCCTTAAGGCAGGAGTGTCAAACTCACGTCATCACAATGTCGTCACGTGACGTATCGCGACTTTTTCTCCCTTCACTAAACTGGGTGTGGGCATGGCCACCGTGTGATGCATCCAGGTTTGACAACCCTGCCTTAAGGGAAGGGATTTAATATACCTGAAGGTTGACAAATCAATCAAAATGCATTGTCCATTTACTTTGTTTTGCCCTGCTCAACTCTTTGTTGTTGATGTTGTATAAGAAAACATGGAGGGGGAAACAAAGGAATGTCAAACGGAAGGCACTGTCTGAACCACCCTTAAAAGAAATTGGAAATACCTGCAGTCCACTTTGTGATGAAATTGAAGACATGTATGTCCATTTGGTGGGAATTACTAAGAGTTAGCTTTTCATTAAATGTTAAAAATTTGTCTGATTCCTGACGAAAAAGTATTCTTAGACTTAGCCTTAGAAAGGGCAGTTCTTCAATAAGACATATAAATGTGTCTGTGTCTTTGAGCCAATCTTAACTCCTGATGACCATCTGGAAACATCCCTGCAGTTTTCTTGCCTAGATTTTGGAAGTAGTTTGCCCTTGCCTTCTTCCTAGGGCTGAGAGAGACTGACTGGCCCAAGGTGTCCCAATTGGTTTTGGGCATTAGGCTGGACTAGAATTCACAGTCCTCCTGGTGCTTTAACCACTATACCAAACTTGTTCTCGACATTCATGTAGTGCTACGCTATTTCACATACCGTAAATCAGTATTCCATTTCTAGCTCTGTTTTCACTGATTTGTTTTGCCTATTAAATCATTTTTAATGATGACAAAGGTAGCATTTTTCATTCATTGTCAACCAGTTTCAAAGAAAATGAGACAATCTCATTGTGAATTAATTTTCAGCATTTTACTACAGCAGCGAACTGCCATAATTTCTGTGCATTTTGTCTGTGGTATTAAAAATCAAATCATCACTGTTGTATGTAAACTCTGAAGAATGGAATGATTATTATTTGTTTATTAGATATTTACCTGCCATTGCACCCAGACCACATGGCAATAAACAATATAATGTAATTATAATAAAATATTCATACTATAAGATTGAAATAAATCAAAGAAAAATAGCATCATAAATCAAAGGCATCTTCTCATCCCCCTGAGGCAATGTGAAACAATTCAGATTTTTGAAGCTTTAAAAAGGTCAGTAATGTGGGAGCCAATCTAATCTCCAGCAGGAGGCTGTTCCTTAGAGGGGACATTTGTGAGCCTCAAGCTCCTTCATTTCACAGAAATAGAAACCCAAGACAAATTCACCAGGATAAGTACACTGGAGAGGTTAAATCCTGCTAAGGAAAACAGTCCTGCTGAGACTTTGATGCCAAACCTTGATTAAGAAAATCCAGAAAGAAACTTTTAACTGCACTTTGTGGGGAAAATTCAGAGCTAACCTTAAAGGAATGCAAAAATAGTAAACTTTGCTTAGTCTTGGAAAGGAGGAAAGGATGAGAAACTCAAAATAATCCCACCTTGATTCTTTTTAGAATAAGAGGATTCAGAAGGAAACTTAGTAAGGCTTTCAAGAGTCCATTGTTATACCCTCCAGCAGTAGAGAAGAGTTCCAGTAGTTCTGTGGTGTTTGCTTCCTAACTTACGTCAAAGAGTAGTATCAGTTTTGAAAGCCTCCTATTCTTTATTCAGAGAAACATCAACTCTTGTCTTTGATTATGGAGATGGCAGTTTATCCTTGAGGGGAACTCAAGGTTGCAGTAGAACCCACCAAAGCATTGTAACAATTTCAACAGCAAGTGGCTCATGGTACAAGTAATTCCACCTTTGGGACACAGCTTGCCTCAGCCAGGAGCGTCTCAACAGCTGCAGCCCACGTGGTATATCTTCACTCTCATAAGAGTTTTCTGGAGAAGTTGGAAGAACCCAGAACCAGCTTCTGACTTTCACAACTCATTGTAAATTGTTTAGGGAATGTCAGCAAACAGGATTTTTACAGATCATTCCAACTTTTGTTCTGAGTGCCCTCCGAGTGTCCTCAGCCAAATGAGTTATGTCCCTCGTTGAAGGCAGGGATCCATTGCTGGATAAGTATGAGAACTGCATGCAAAAATATATAGCTGCATTTAATAATTCGGGGCAGTAACAGGAAATGGAGAGATTTGCAAGCTGAAACAAGGCAACCACAGAGTTGGAGAGAGAGTGTCAGATTTGCAATCACATGTTAGGGATATGTAGTGGAGTGATCTTACTCTGATTGATCAGTTCCAAGAAGAACTTACGATGAATTCAGGAATGAATTAGTGAAACAAGGCACAGCAGAGAATTCAGACAAATTGTTCTAAAAGTGTGTATTAATTCATGGGTGAATGGAGAAGACAAGGCACAGGAGGGAAAAAGTAAAAAGAACTTTTATGGACTATTCACCTCTTCTTCTCCATAGCCTTGGAGGTGAGTGCTGGACAATCTATGCAAAAAGAGCAGTAAGATTCATAACAAAGAAGTGGAAGAGGAAAGATCTTGGTTTGCATTTCTGTAGTGGAGCCCCAGGACACTGAGTTAAGGTTTGCCCTATTAAGGTATTGGCCTCAGTTGCTAAATGCCGCACTTGTGGAACTGCAGACCACATAGCAAGCAAGTGCCTGAGCCTCAGCTTTTGAAGTGTTTGCAAGGCTCACTCTCAAGGGCTCAGCAGGTTTGACCTCAAGACAGTTAAGAAGAGCTTTGGCAGCTGACAACAGGCAAGTATATTTTATTATCCCTTTTGTATTTTGTGCATACTCAGTTCTTAGTTCCTCTAGACCAGGGCTGTCAAACTCCCAGCCCGCGGGCCGGATGCATCACGTGCTGGCCACACCCACACCCTGTTTAGCGAAGGGGGGGGAAAGTCACAACGCATCAAGTGACTATGCCATGACGATGCGAGTTTGACACCCCTGCTCTAGATCCAGATGCAATAGCCAGCTTCATATATGAGTCCCCAGTGCAAGAATATGAACTGTCCACACAATTAGTAGAGAAACCTATATTTGTAGAAATGAATTGTGGACAAGCTCTTCAAATTGATCGTATTGTGCAAGTGAACAGAATTGATGGATTGGGAAGAAGATGTTGCATCACTGGAGGTTTTTAAAAAAAAGATTGGACAACCATTTGTCTGAAATGTTATAGGATTATCTACTTGAGCAGAGGGTTGTACTACAGGGGCCATAGTCCCTTCCAATTCTGTTGTTCTGCTAAGGTGATTTGATCGTGCAGAGTGAAATTATTGAAAACGTGAAGTCACAGCGTGGCTTTAATTATGAATTGAATACCTAAAATGTTTGCCCATAAAGCGGTCAGAGAAATGTGGTGGCTGAGGTTAGAATATTTCTGAAGGTCTGGCAAGTTTACCTTAGCTCCTCCCTTACTTATTAGGAGCGTGGGATTCTGTTTCAATGGGTTTTATTGCTGATCTTTCTCATGTACAGTTTAATAGCAATAGCACTTAGACTTGTATAGTGCTTTACAACCTTCTCTTAGTGGTTTACAGAATCAGCATGTTACCCCCAACAATCTGAGTCCTCATTTTACATCCTCAGAAGGATGGAAGGCTGAGTCAACCTTGAGCTGGTCAGAATCAAATTGCTGGCAGAGTTAGCTTGCAATACTGCATTCTAACCACTGCACCACTACTGCCCTTTTCTGCTAACTAAAAAATGCTAGTTATAGTTTTTTGTGGTGGACAATTTGTTCACTAAGATAGCTCATTTTTATTACCTGCAAGAGCTTTTTCCATCAGCCTAGGAGATTGCACAACATTTTTTGTACATTTTTATGTACAGGAGCCTAGTCAATTATGTGATCCCAGATTACAGCTCTCAATTTACAGTACATTCAGTTTTGGAAAGCCCAATTCCAGTGATTAGACATTCAAATTCGTTTTGTGATCCAACCTCTAATGGGCCTCTTAATAGGAAAAGAGAGAGGATAAACCGATTGTTAGAACAGCTACTTAAAATGCTAAGTCTATTAACAGAGGGTAAAACCAATTGCTAGAACATTTACTTGAAATGCTAGGTCTATTATCAGCAAGACAATTGGATTGAACTGTTGCTTCTGGTGGAATTTGTACATCACATCTTAATACCTTTTTCTATAGGCATGTTTGTCTTTCAGGCAGTCAATGGCTACCACCACTTCTACCTTTCTTACCTTTCGGGATTCCAGCATCTGAGATTCCTTGAGCCTCAGACTTCCTGCAGGAGAAGCAGACTACTCCAATCCTTTCAATGGCCAGATTGAGCAAAGGCCTACATACAAGCAGAGTATATATGCACACGGGCAAGATTCTTTGGGGGATTTGATGTGGCTTTTCATTACATTTTCACCTTCCGCCCGTTCATCTAAAAAGCTGTACTCAAAAATGTATCGGTTCCTTCCCAGTTACCTAGCAAATTAATCCCATGGCCTTTTGTTTGCAACTGTTAAGATTCATTTGGTCTTCCATTATGCCGTGCTGGCTTATGAGAAGCCCCCGTGCTCCTTACTTTTGAAAATGGTTCCTCCCCTTCCCCTGCCTATATTGGTGAACAAAGAAGAAGAATATGAAGTGGAATGCACTTTGTATAATGAAGCCAGGAGGAATTATTTGGAATATCTGGTTAACTGGAATCCTTACCCTGAGAGATCGTGAGAGATGACCATCAGATGACCACCTCTTGTACAGCAGTTTCATTGAAAATTCTCACACACACACACACACACACACAGTTTATTACTTATTTGGCGTTAGGGATTTTATATATATATAAAATATTACACTGGTATATACACTGGCACTGTAACTCTATCACATTTAGCCTTATTGTGGTGTTATGATGCATTTAGTAATCTTACAGCCATGGATAAAAGCTATTTTTTGTCCTATTTGTCTGGTTGGCTATGCTTCTATATCTTCTGCCCGATGGTAGGAAAAAAAGAAATGCTGTCCAGGGTGTGAGTTGTCCCTTAGGATTTTTCTCATTCTGCTGAGACAGTGGGACCTGGCAATTTCATCCAGTGGGGTTGGGGGCATCCCATGATTTTTTGTGCTGTGCTCATCACGCACTGTAGTGCCTTCCTGTCCTTGGCTGTTAAGCCAGCATATCATACCATGACACACATTATGTCTGACTTGGTCCATTATCTTTTACCCCCACTGGCTTTTTTAGTTCTTCAATACTATGTCAGATGAACTGTTGTTATTGCTTTCAGACTAGCAAGCTTGTTGGTTCCGCATATGATTGACAACACATTTTCTTACATAAGAGAATTTATAACCTTATATTGTTTACTGTTTAATTTCTTGAGTTATTTTGCACTCAGTTTAAAATAATAATAATAGGAAATGCATTTACAGTACGTCCGCTGAATTAATAAGATATATTATGCTATATCTTGTTCACACAAGTTATTTGTATTCAGTGTGGGGACTTACGGTATTGATTAATCATTCTGGAAGCACAACCATTAGATGGTGCTTGGAGCCATATGGGCCATACGTCTTGTTGATAAAAAGAAAGTTTTCAACAGAAAATAGCATAATCACTTCATAAGACACTGGTTTAAAAGCAAAATGTGTTCCAAACAATGTTCAATACATAAACACAATGGTTATGTTTTCACAGGGCAGCAGGGAGCAATGAAAACTTATACACCAATTAGTGAGAAACCTATAACACTGTAGCTATTTAATTCTCATTCACACACTGTTTTTAGTCATACCAAGGATGTAACTTGATTTCTTCTTTCAGATACAGTCACAATTTAAAATATATGAGAATTTTTTCATCATTGACTGGAGGCCTCTATGAGATAAGTCAAACTATCCTCTAATACTTTGGCTTTTTGTGCTGGCCAATAGCCTCTTGCTTCAGGATAGCAGATAGATCTGACTAACATTGCAGATCTAGTGATGGCCATGACCTGCTTTTACCAAATCCTTATTTCTGAATGATTTATATGTATAATGTAAGGACTGCTAAAATTCTAACCCCACATTAAGGCTATGACAATAGGCAACCAAGTACTGGGGAGGTCATCTGCCAGAATAGGGTAAGATATCATCAGCATATAGATATGCTTCATGCAATGCTGGCAAATGACCTCTCCCTGTACTATGTTATATACCCCATGCTTGAGATGCTCCAAAGGCTATTAAAATCTTAGCAAGTCAGAATGGCTGTGAGTATAGAAGTCAACCTCATCTGCAGTTTTTATACCATTCTTTTTTCCATAAAAAAAGTTTTATTACTCACAAATAAACAAATTTATCGCTTACAATATATTGAATTTTCAATTATCTTATCAGATAATAATATCTTCCCAAATTTTCTACTCACAGCAATATTTCCCACTTTAAAATAGCATAGAAAAAGATTTAAGTTAACCAGAGTAATGACATATCTTATCACATTAAAAGAGTTACTATTAATCAATTTAAAGTTATACAGCATTAAATTACCGCTATAAGAGAT
>JAOYMU010000252.1:26779567-26795738 GCA_025802295.1 Psammodynastes pulverulentus | reverse complement strand
TACATAGGTGCACAAAATGAACAAAATATTAAAGAACAAAACCATTAAGAACAAAGAATAAATCCATTATTAAAACATGATTTTCACACAAAAACAAAAACATAATAATGAATATTTAGTGCCTCCACCGAACCCTTAAGACTGACTCACCGAACCCCTGGGGTTCGATCGAACCCAGGTTAAGAACCACTGGGTTAGGTGCTTTGTAGAAGCATTTGATAGGAATCTTGCCCCACATATATAACTAAGTTAGGTTTAGGTGAAACTGTTGAGTTTGTTTTCAACCACCCAATAATAACATTGAGCCAATATTTTCAAGTGGTTGACGAATCAAAAATTAAGTAGCCAGAATTAAACGTAATTGTCAAAACTTAGCAGCTTTCCATAATCTTGTTATAAATATTGTGAAATTCTATGAATGTTATCTAAAGTATCCCTCATACCATATTATGGTCTTGTACTGCTTGATGATCTTAGAATTTGTTTTAACTATATTCTTTTATCATCAATAATTATTATTTGGCCAAACAACATTTTTATACTTGCTGATAGTTTAAACAATATAACTTCAGGGGAAAAAATAGTAAAAAAAAATTCATCTGTTCTGTTCTAGACAATCCTTTGAACAATGAAGTTTCTCGGACCCACACCTCTGCAATTGCAACAAGCAAAACTACCATTTTTCATAAAGATGCTGCTATTCTGGAACCCCCATCATCTGCCAAAATAACTTTTCAGTGTAAACACACAAGTGCCCTTTCTTCCCATGTTTTGAATACTAATGACTTAGAAGGTCTTACACAACCAAGCATGATAGATATAAGACCTGACTTATCAATCCATTCTCTTTCAAATGAAAATATTTACAACATGAAATACCCAGCATCCTTCAACAATATCCTCCATTCTGAAAAGCCACATCAGGAAAATAATAAAAGTGAAAAAGGCCCTGTTTTGTGTGAAGACATCTCCTCTGTAAGCAGACACCTGCCTAGCAGAAAGTATACTGGAATTAGAAAGGTTGCAAAGGATGTATCTCAGCATATGAACCACCAAATTAGTGAAAATATTCTAACAAAGAAGTCTAACTTTGTAGATTTAGTTTATTCCAAAAATAAAATATCTTCTGAAATAAATATAAAAGCAAATGCTACCAATTTAAATAGCCTTTTCCCAGCACCAGAAAACTGTGAAACTATGTCTTGCTCAGAGAGTAATCAGACTCTTATTCTTTCTTCTGAAAAAGGCACTGACGGAGATAGCCTTAATAACTTTAAACTTAGATATGAAGAATTTGAGGAACACAAGACTGAAAAAACAAATGTAAATCAACAGGCAGCACACTATATGTTCTTTCCTAGTGTAGTTCTTTCTAATTGTCTCAATCAGCCACAGAAGTTGGGCCCTGTGACATACAAACTGCAACATGGCAAAAAGCAGTCTAAGCTAAAACGAAATAAAAAGAAAATGGTTCTTAGCAATCAGCCATCTGCAAGTGCCATGGATGCTTTATCCACGAAAGAAAGCTGCTACGTCCAAGATAATGCAAATAGCAATATTCCTGATAGAGACATTTTGTTACCAAATGATACTCAAGTTCATCATATGGTTTTTGAAAACAAAATGTCCACAGACACCAGGAACTATACTGATTGTCATTTTGAAGATTTTGCTCAAGAATCTGAGCAAACGTTTGGGCTATGTAGTAATAAATATACACTCAGAGCTAAACGTAAAATAAACTATGAAACTGAAGACAGTGAATCTAGTTTGGGCATACATAATTCAAAAATCATACTACCTCATTCTATAGAAAATGATGAAAATGTGGATGGTTCTAAAAAATGTAGAAAACGAAGGCGACTTTCTAGAAAATTGCCACCTGTTATTATAAAATATATTATTATTAATAGGTTCAGGGGGCAGAAAAATATGCTTGTTAAGCTGGGAAAAATAGATTCTAGTGAGGAACAAGTGTTTCTTACTGAAGAGAGAATGAATCTATATAAGAAGCTTGCACCTTTGAAGGACTTCTGGCCAAAAGTTCCTGAATCACCTGCAACCAAATATCCTATTTATCCATTAACACCAAAGAAAAGTAACAAAAGAAAAGCAAAATGTAAGACCGCCAAGAAAAGGCTGGGTGGGAAACCACAAAATATAAAAAGTAAAACTATTAGGAGAACCCTGTATTTCAGAAAAAGGACTTATGCCTTTCTTTCCCCTCCTCTGCCATCATACAGTGCTGAAACTGAAGACTGTGACTTGAATTATAGTGATGTTATGTCTAAATTAGGTTTTCTGTCAGAAAGAAGTGCAAGTCCAGTTAATGTATCCCCACCCCGTTGTTGGTCTCCCACTGATCCAAATGTCGAAGAAATTGCGTGTAATCTAGAAAAAGAAACATTAGTGTTTAAAAATACTAATACGTTCAGCAGTAAAACTGTTAATTCCAATGTGGGAAAATATGTTCAGTCAAAAACTCAGGTTAAAAAATGTAGAAAGCAATTTGCTAATGCTACTATAAGAAGCAACAAAAAAAGCAATCAGACTAATAAACCTAGAAATAATATGAACAAAAAGCCAAGATCAAAACAGAAACAAAAATTTAAAAAAGTTTCAACATTGGTGACAATTGCAGATGGTCAAAATAGTATTCCTCCTGTAGCAGAACTTAAACTTACCCCACACCCCTGGGATTTACCTGAGAATGTTCACAACCTGGGAAATTCACAACCATTTACAAAAGAGATTGCATCAACTGGCTGTTCTATAGGACATCCTTCTTCAGCACAGCTTTCGTTAACAGCTAATGCCCAAGTAAATCCATTGATATATTTCCAATCATTGTTGGAAAATGAAAAGCCTATTGGGCACCAAGGTTCCAGTTTGACAGAGGATCTTCATCCAGGCATAGCTTCTCTGATATCTGGAAGGGAAAAAGCCAAAATAAATTTCCAAAGATCTAACAGTCAGAGTGGTATATTTAGGATGGAAGAATCCTCAATTCAAAATAATGTATATGACCAGTGTAACTCTATATCTCAGGTAGCACTGAAGGCATATAGTTCTAAGGATGCACTTAAAAAGACAGAAGAAGTTACAAATTTAGAAAACAAACTTTTATCCTCTGTGGGAAAAGTAAATGAAAACTGTATTTCTTCTGATGTGATCAATACTGATCAGAATCATCATGGTAACTTCCTGCATTGTAAAGATAATCAGCAGCAAATAGTTCATTTGTCAGAAGTAACAAAGCATGTTGATCATATTTCTTCTCTTTTAAAAACTTCTGAGGAAAACCATGGATCTTTTCAATTACCAAAAAATTGCTTTGTAGCTTCTTTAAGAAATCCAGTGAAAAAATTAGAATGGGAACAGAAACAGAAGGGATTTATTTTGGATGTGTCACATTTTAGCCCTGAAAAAAATACAAAACAAAAAGTGTCAGAAACAATATCTCAAGCCCAAACAGATTCTCAATGTAAGAGCAAAGGTCTGGTAACTCCTTCAGCATTCATTGAAGGGCATTCTGGCTTAGCAGTTCTGAAAGAATTACTCCAAAAGAGACAACAGAAAATGCAGATGAACAACATTCATGAGCAAGTATCAGCTAAATCTCCGTCAAACATAGATGCTTCCTTCCCTCTTGATTCAAATAAACCAGCTAAAAAAACTTGTTCTATTGCATCCTCAAGAAAACCTCGTATTCCCAGGGATAAAAAATCTAAAGAAAAGGTGGTCAAGCTTTTAAAAGACTCAGCAAAACAACTAAGTAATAAAACTGGCCATGTTACACCTGCTGATGTTCTTTATTCAGATGCTAGTTTTGAAAGCTGTTACTCACTTGAAGATAGTCTATCACCTGATCATAATTACAATTTTGATATTAATGCCATAGGGCAGACTGGATTTTGTAGTTTGTATTCTGCAAGTCAATTTGTCCCAGCGGATCAAAATTTACCACAGAAGTTTCTGAGTGATGTAGCTCAGGACCATTACCCAGGTCAAACAGCAGAAACTGAACTTTTAAATCATAATAAAATATCTAAGGAAGAAAATATACATAATTCAGATCCTCAATCTTGGTTAAGATCTAGCCAACATAGTCCTCAACTTTTTGATAAAAGATGTCTGGAAAACAATGAAAATCTTCTCCACAATCAGTGGAAAACCATTCTTCCACCTACGTCTCAACCTGGTTCACCAGCAGATGGTCAGCAGGCTGAAATGAGTCATAAAGAACAACTTCAATTGGATAGAAATATTATGAAGAAAGCAATTTTTCTTAATCTTTCATCTCCAAATGGTGATTGGACTCAAAATCCCTTTAAAAAGGAAGTCATTTCTGAACCTGGGCAATTGCTTGATTCAGTTAGTATTTCTTTTTCTTCCATCTTATCTTCCCCCGATGGTGAACTTATGGATGCTGCTTCTGAAGATTTAGAATTGTATATTTCAAGAAACAATGAGGGATTAACACCAACCCCTGACAGTTCACCTAGATCTACAAGCTCTCCATCACAGTCAAAAAATGGGAGTTCTACAGCTCGTGCTGCTCACATCCTTAAACCTCTAATGTCACCTCCCAGTCGTGAAGAAATCATGTCAACTTTATTAGATCATGATCTGGCAGAAACAATTTATCAAGAACCTTTTTGCAGCAACCCCTCTGATGTACCTGAAAAGCCAAGGTAATATGGTTATATAGATAGTCAATAGGACTTTCTGTAATCATATTTCTCTTTTTTATAGCAATAGAAATGTTTAAATTTGTACATAAGAATTAAAAAGTTAGATAAAATTTAATATAGCCTTCCTTTCTGGACCCATCAGGCCTACAAACAAAGTGAAGGTTAGAGTTACATAGAATCACAATTAAATTTCAGCTACAAATGTAAGATACTCCAGTTTATTTGAGTAGTTAGATAATCATTGTGAACATGGCATGTAGGAATGATTGGGTATTACTCAGAAGTATTTAAATGAAACTAGATAAATTACCATTTTAGAAAAATATTCTTGGGTATCCACAAAGTTATTCAGTCAATTATTAACTTTAATTTACTACCTTGGATTTATTATCTTAGAACCTAAAGGATATTGACTTAAGTTTATTCTTTTGCTTAAGTAATTTAACCACATTTTATTATTTATTGTGTATTTGTATATTTTATTGTATACAGTAATTTTGTAATACTTTTTCCTGGTAAATCAGATTCTCTGTTCTTCTTCACCCCTCTGTTCTTTCCAAATCTGAGTTGGAGGTTGAAGACCTTCTAGAATAGTTTTGAGGGCTTCAATAGAAGATAGGAAAGTTTCCAGTATACAATAAATGTATAGTTGCATGATATTAAATGGATGAAAACAGTAAGGACAAATAAGACCATTTGTAAAATAAATTCTGTTTATAAGAAAAATAATTAAAGTCATTATTTTTACAGAGAGATTGGAGGAAGAGTACTTACAGTAGAATCCAGACTTCCAAATGATCTACTTGAATTTGAAGGAGATTTCTCTTTGGAGGGACTACAACTCTGGAAGACTGCATTTTTGGCAATGGCACAGAGTCCTAGGCCTGGTTCTCCCCTTCGAAATAGCCAATTCTCTACTGATAAAAAACAAAGGAACACCCGTAAAATTAATGACAAAAAAATAGTGATTATGCCTTGCAAATGTGCACCAAGCTACCAGCAAATTCAGTCATGGCTTCAAGCCAAAGAAGATTATGAATATTTTAAAAAAAGAGCTATCATCAAATCAATTGAAATAGAAAAGATTGATGAGAGTTTGAACAATATGTCTTTGCCTAGGAATCTATGTCATCAGATAGTCAAGGTTGCTGTGAGTTCTGGTATACTGAGCACACCTGCTGTACAATCAGAAGATCTGTGCTTTTCATCTTCAAATCCCACATCACCGCAAACTATAGAAAAGTTTGGTGTAAATATCTCTGAAATGAGTAAGTCTACTGTTAAAGTAAAGACAACGCCAAATGTCATTGCAGCAATAGATAAAGATAAAAAAGAGGAAGATTGTACCAATTATAGTTCTCCTGATTCACCAGGACTTCCTCCTTGGCAACAAGTTGTATCCACCGATTCTAAGCAATCTAATTTAGAAGACTCAGAGGGTATATTGTCTTCTCTAGAAGAAAATAAATCTGTAGCTGAAAAAGAACAGAAATCTGTCAAAAAGGAAAGCAAAATACCATTCTGTGTCTCCCCATTGAGCAAAGAACCAGATGGCAATTCTGATACTTACTTTCATAGTACACCTATCAGGGAGCATAAATCTCCAGGAATACCAGAAGCACTTGGATATACTCCATTGTCAGGTAAGCTTATGACCAAAGAAATGCAACAGTTAAAACTAAATTCAGTTAATTACTGTATTACTTGTATTAAGTTTATTATGATTGCCCACCCCACAACATCTGAGTGGCTTACAGTATCCAGATTTTAAAAGTTAAGAGCATGAGACAAAAAGTGACAGCCCAGACTAAAAACAACCAAACCAATAAAAATCTGATGAGTTCCATAGAGGCATTAACTCCAGACTTGGTCTTTAGAGCCTGGAGTCCCAGGAAAGTTAACACCATACTTGTCTTGGAAGTGCTATTCCAGGGACAGAGACAGAGAAGGCACATTCTTCAATCCCCCGAAAATGACAATTCTTAATCGAGGGGATCTGGGGCATATCTATTTTGCCTGAATGTACCAATTAGGGAGAAACTATTACAGACAGGTGGTCCCTAAGAAAGTGAGTCTCTATGCCATAAAAGACTGTATAGGTAAGGACCAATATTTCAAATTGCACCCTGAAGTCAACTGATAGCCACTGCAGTTTGTGTAGTAACAAGCAAAGCCAGATACCCATGATTGCTCAGGCCGTTGCATTTTGAAATAGCTGTACCTTTCCGATTGTTTTCAAGGGCAGCCCCATGTAGAGCACATTTCAAACTCCAGTCATTAGATGACCAGGGCATGAGTAACTAATCATAGGACCTCCTAGTTGAGAAAAAGAGACAACTGGCACACAAGATAGATTTGTGTGTCAGCTGGCTCATCAAGTCCAGAAAGACCAGAGAGTTGCTTACTAATCTCATATCCATCCAAAACCAACAGTGAAAACCTCCTAACACAGGGAAACCCAATACTACAGCCACTCAGTCTTGTCAGGCTTGAGCCAAAGTTTGTTTCTCTCCATTCAGACCTAAATGGCCGCCAGAAACCAATTTAGTAACTGACCATTTCCCCTGCGCAGCCTGGAGTTGAGATGCAAAATTGGGTATTACGGTAACTAGAGTACTCGTTATACCAAAACCTGAACTGATGGATAATCCCATCCAACAGGTTAGTTAGACATTACAGAGGAAGGGCAGAGTTTTGAACCTGAGGTATCTGTAATAGGATGTGGGAATAACTTTGAAAGGTATCTCAGCCCATAGAAGAAGAGCATGGAAGTATCTTAGAAGGGACCTTCCCAGTTTTCTGGAAAATAAAAGTATAGAAGGAGAAAAATGCTTTCAGACTTGCAAGGTTCTTTTACTGTAGCCTTGCAATAAAAATAGTGTTAGTATTCATGGTTGATGCTTCTTGTTTGGACTACCTCAAAGAGCTGACATCACTCTTGCTAGTTTTCTCTTCCTAAGAGAAGCAGAAGATTTCATTTGGAGTTTTAGAAGTTGCCTCCAATCCCCAGGGGCCACTTCTGTTCCCCTGAATTGCAGGATTGCTGCAAACCCAACAGCAAGTAGATATACAAGTAAGCAGTTTGCGGAACACCATGATACAACTAACACAACAACTGGGTCAAAAGTTGCCTCAACCAATAGCAGCACCATAACCTGCAGCTTTTCCTCCTATCTCTCAAGGTAATTCCCAATACCTTTACAGTGCTCTACAAGTGAGAGGTGAACATGATCTCCCACCTCCCATCAATGCCAACTGAAAACAATCACTGAGGAAGTAGGTGAGCTACTACAATAAGGTGTCTCCCACTCCCAGTCCTGCAGCTGGTAAAGAAGGATGCAGTGGTCAGTGGTATCAAAAGCTGCTGAGAGATCACTCAGGATGGATGTACTATTCCCATCCCAGCTCCACAAAAATCACTGACGAACACAACTGTCCTTACCTCTACTATATCCCTGTCTGAAACAAAGATAAATAATTTCTCCAAGATTTGTAGCTGCAATCTAAATACCTTCCACAAGTCTCCCTCACAAAGAGAAGAGTGGATTGCAAACCACTCTTAATTGTCCAGAATGGAGAAGTTCAGTGATGGTCTCTTGAAAATGGTATCCTTCAAGACTAGAGTGACTACTCATCCTTAAAAGATAATATAATTTTAAATATGGCTTTAAACATAAAAGGATAGTCATTTAATATTTAGTCATTTAAAATAGCCATAATATTTGAATATATAAAGACATTGGCATCTTAAATATAACCAGATAAATAAGTCATTAACGAATTTGCAACATTTTTACCTAATTTACATGAGATCAAAATAAAATGTGATCAAATGTCATTCTGTGATTTAGTATTGGGGTTAACATTTGCTTGTTTCATATACAACTTGTATTCTATCTGGAAAATACTCTTTATTTTTACTCACTATTTGAAGTTGCCAGTGATTGAACCAGTAACTTTCTGAATGCAAAGGATTGTACTCTGCAACTTTTTAATTAAAATAAACCTTCAAAGTTTTGTACATAATTTAATCCATTGCATAAAAACAGAATAACAGAGCTGAAAGGGACCTTTGATAGTCGTAATATTCCTGACAAGATACTATACAGTTCTGCCATGAATTAAGTTAATTCAGAGTTGTGTTTATGTAATTTGGTCTTACAGTTTACTTGTTTTGTTGGTATGCATGCTCATTATATTTTAAGCTGATTAAAATATGAACTGAAATGCATAGAAATTTTTATAATACAAATTAATATTCTTTTTTCAGTCATAGGACGGGATGTTCAAAAATGTAATTCTAGAAGAGGAAAAAACATTGATGCACTTCGTAAAGTACTTTTAACAACACAAATGAAGGTAAGAAAAAATGAAACTTTATACTAACTTGGCTTTTGATTTTTGTCTTTTAAGTTTTTGTTTTAAGATCATCCTGCTTCATTTCATTCTAGATTAACTTCTTTGTAGAAGTTTATATGATAGGGCAGTCTGAAATGAGCCTAGTAGAGTAAAATAAATACCTTTGAATACTGGAAATTGCTTGGGAATTATTTGTAAAATAACTTTCTGTGATACACCATATCAGAAATCACTTTTAAATCATTTCTGCTGACTTCATACGAAAACTTGTTGCTAGCTGTTACACATAAAAGTATTACACTAATGGTGTAGAACATTTAATGCTTTTGGGGGAACTTAAATTTTTCATCTTTGAAGATCACATTTGACATATTGAGTTTGATCATTTTGATTGAAGGATAGGTTAATAAGCATTAGCAACAGCCTAGGAAACAGTTTGTGTGGTATAGGTTGCAATTTATGTGGCTATAACATGTGGCTGTAAATGCTAAAACCACAGTATTACTGATGCAGTCAGTATTAGCTGTGCAGCTATTCCCAGTATTTTGCAATCAGTTATAATTGAATGCAGCTTATTGAAGAGGGGAGTGTATAAGCTTTCGTATCCATGTGGCTATTTCACCGACACTTTCCAGGTGTAAGTCTTGTGTTAACAGAAAGAGTCCCATTGGAATTGTAAAAAAAAAAAAGCATTATAAATTATAACAATATGGCAGTGATTTTCTACCTGGAATACGATCTGAGTATTTATACACACCAGTTGAATGAACGTGAATAAGATTGTGAGAGTTAAGTTATTTAAATTATCCAAAAAATAGCCTTAATTATTAGAAGTTTGTGTTTTATTTAACAGAACCAGTTCACTACTATAAATACTCAAAAGAAAGAAACTTCTCAGATTGAAGGACCGTCTTTGAACAATTCTTATGGTTTTAAAATAAGTGTACAAAACCTTCAAGAAGCAAAGGCTTTACATGAGGTAACTCATTTTTTAATTGAAAATGCTTTACATACCCTATATATGTATCTCAGATCATTTTTGAAGTTTTCAAAATGAAAGTACTTAAATCAAGATTGGTGAATATTCCTAGGCACTCACTAATTTATCCATTACCACTAAATTACATGATTTTATTGATTCCTGAAAAAGTTCACGTTAATCAGTTAAAGGATAATCTTACGCTTGTTTGTTGATAAAGGTTTTGCTAATAGTGTGTTATTTAAAATTATTTTAACAAGAGGTAACAATGTAAACTTTTCTGTGTAGGTACAGTATCTTACACTGCTAAGTATAGAATTGCATGCTCGAACAAGAAGAGATTTGGAGGCGGATCCTGAATTTGATCCTATCTGTGCTTTATTCTACTGCATCTCATCTGATACACCATTGCCAGATACTGAGAAAACGGAAATCACTGGTGCTATAGTGATCGATAAAGACAGAGCAAGAACTGTCTCCAGCCAAGGTCCTTATTTCATTTTGTTTTCTTTAAAATCAATGCCAGTATTTTGAATTTATGTATTTAGGTATTAATAAACATAATTAATAAAAATGTGGTTTTGAATGACGTTTGCTAGTGTTTAAATTCATGTCATCTCATTGTAGAATCATGGATTTATAGTAGATGGTTTCCACCTTATATCTTTTTATGAACGTTTGCAAGGGCTATAATGCTTAACACCTACCTAAGTGCATATTAAACAGTGTTCAATATCTTGTAGCATGCTCCTGCAGAAGTCCTGAAGATATATAAAGAGGAAAGCATATCCTAGATGGCAGGCCTCAAAACTCTTGTGCTGAACTAGTCCTTTTTAATTTCCTGGGACTGTTCAAGGAATTCAGTTTTGGTAATCTGTCTTAATTGGTTTGAGTAAAGATAGAGCATGGAATATGTTAAATGTTGCATAAGGGTTGTTGTGTGGTTTTCTCTGATCTTTGTAGGGTCTAAAGAGGGCCCTTATTGTATTGTACCTTTTTGGCTTTGTTTAGACCAGTGATACTCAACCTGTGGCTCTAGAGCTGGATGCTCTTGAGGCCCTACAGGCGGCTCTCGCAGTGTAGGCATCTGATCGGCGCTCCACTCTATCAGGCAGCGCGGGGAGCACTGACCAAAGGACCGGCAGTGTGGGAGTCACTGAAGTACCCCCCTCCCATAGGAGGAAAGCGAAGGAGCTGCTGGGATTTCCCTGCCAGGTAAGAATAGAAATCACTCCAGCCCAGCAGCCATGGGAAAGAATGGGAAGCCTCCCTTTTTTTCCCAGCAACCAATAAGAAACAAGGATGACAGCACTGGGGAAAAATGATATGCCGTGACATGTTTCAGTAAATACTGTATGTGGTGAAAAACCACCACCCAAAATTAGGTAGCACCATGAAGAAAAGATTGCAATGTTCACGTTTGATGTTATGATCTGCAACAGTTAATGGTGAAGTGGCTCTCCAGCTGTTAAAGGTTGAGTACCGCTGGTTTAGGCTAGTGAAAAAAATATTTAAACTTAATTACAGGAATAAAGTAATAAACTCTTAGATTTATATTCAATAACTATCCTGTTATTAAAGTTCTGAATAACATAATGTAACATGATAACAAAATATTTTTCATCCACTTTTATTTCTGGTTATTAAATAATTCCTATTCTTACCTTTAGCATCTTTTGATAGCATTTTTCTTTAAAATATTTAATTTTAAAGCACAGATTGTTTTTACTAAATTATGTCTTTCTAGAGGCTGCCTTCAGAAACTGAAAAGAAATTATATAGACTGAATTCAACCATAATAGATTTAGCACATTTTCTTTAAAAAATACGTTGTATTTAATGTGGTAGAGTTATTAGTGAATTTTTGATTTATTTAAGATACTATTGGCTGACAAAGTAAAATCTCATTTGTGATTATTCTACCATAAAATTTTTAAATTCTAAAAATACATTGACTAATGTTGGACCGTTATAACAAAAATCATGATTAAATTGAAATAGAAACATCTATGAAAGTATTTCAACCTCAACTTGATTTTGGCCATGTATGTGTTGTGTGGCTGTTTAAAAATAATTTACTTGGAACTAGAAGTAATAAATGTGTTTTAAATTGTTTTGATGTGATTATCAATTAGTTTCTAACAATATTGAATATTTTTCCATTTGTCCTACGGACAGGGCTTAGGGTACATAATAGTTGCCTGAAAAGCCATGTTTCATAATGCTCACTGATCATTCCTAATCTCAATTGATTATCATAGTCCGGCACTGTCTTCAAGGAGAATCTACCCTATCTTACTTTGAAATGTTGAGTAGCCACTTCTATCCAGAATCCTTCCCAACAGCTTGTTTCCTGCTTATATGAAGAATAAGAATAATAAAAGATAATCCATGATCTTTTGTATAAGAGAAAGCAAGGTGCACTTTGCATAGAGAGCTCAGTGCTTGGATACCAAAGCAGTTTTGTTAATGAGATCTATATTGATTAATATTCTACCTCTTTGTCATGTATAAGGCCAGCAATATTTAAATGGTGCATATTAATGGAGATTAATGTAGCATGGTTTTCTTTCTCTGAATCAGGCATATTCATAATGTAGAATAACAAAAGATTGGTAGCAGGAATTCAAATCTAAAAAAAAATTTTTAGTATCATTATAGTAAATAAAGCAACAGTCAATTTTTTTCGAGTATTAATAAAATGGTGCATATGATAATTTATTATGATGCATGTTTGTGAAAAGTTAGAACTTTTAAACCTTAGAAAAATCAGTGGTATAGCATTCTAAAAAAATTCAAAAACGTGTATGTTTTTCAATATGGTAGAATCAAATAAAAAATTGACATGAACTTGTTCGTGCTTTGTCTACAGCAGGTGGAGGAAGGGGGAGTGCCTGGAGTACTATTTGTACTGCTCACTGTCAAAACTGAAATGATCAGGTTTTTCTTAAGAAATAAATGCATTTCAATTTGCTTTTCAGGTAATAGAGAACATGCCCCTTTGCTAGCAAGATCTGGTATCTCAGGGTTGGAAGTCACATATGCTACTGATGAGAGAGCACTTTTCCAGGAGGTAGTGAATATTGTTAAAAGGTAGTATTCTGTTTTTGTTCCCAGTTTATAAATTCCTGATTAAGTCTGTTCAACTTTTGGTCTCCCTTCTCTTTCTTATGTTTCCATATTTTAACAGTTTTATAAAAGTTTGCTTTGGGTCTTCATAACAATATATTTATCTTTTAAGGTATATTTATTCAGATCTCTAAACCAGAATTCACATCCGTAGTACCGAAGTTGTAATATCCCTAAATGCATGTGAAATCTAGAAAACTTCTGTCTTGCAATACAACTTTTAAAAAAATCTACCGATAAGCAGGAAAAGCGTGATTTTTATAACAACTTCATATAAAAACTCATTGCTCCTTGTGATACAGGCAAAAATAAATAGGTAGGCGTGATTTTTTTTTACGTATGCCTTCTCCAAAGGGAAACTTCTCCTATTCCAAATTCAGTTTGGTGTATCATTTTCAAGTTCCTTACGTGCTCTTATAGCATCCTCTGATCATGCACTTATAGAAGTTCAGATGTGTCTTTCTTCAAATCAACTGCCAAAGCTTTGAAGTCTTATTGTTATCCAGAAAGCTAAACTTTGAAACTTCTGGCTGGAATACATTCTCAAGGAAAATGTGTACTAGGCAGAGTACATTTGCAATTCTCTCTCTCTCCAACTAGAAAACTTCTGATGAGAATGGCATTGACCAAATCCAGGAAACCAGAATACTAGAGTTGCTGAAAGCAACCAGCAAAGGGTGGGTCCTGACGAAGCAGCGGATTCCTGTTCAGAGAAGACAAAATTACAGGTAAGGAAATTAATTTTATCTTTCTCTTTTTTGGGAATCCGCTGCTCCGTCTGACTTACAAAACAACTTGGAAATAGCAAACCAATTCTGTTCTTTTAATTTTTTTAAATCTTCCACCATTTTGGAAGTATAGGAAAAATTTCACTTGTCTGCATAAAAAAAAAAAATCATTCCAAACAATAGAACATTACAATTTTTCTTTATCTCTGAAGATCAACAAATGAAGACTTGACCGCTGAAGGCTTCACTGAATGAAGAAAGCACACTGATTTCTCTATCATGAAAAAAGGCAAAGCAAACATCTGGGTTGTTACCTGGTAAACACTTCTTGAATTGCTGCATGTCAGCTTCTAGGGCTGGCCAATGACTGGACTACGATGTGTACTTTCAGATAGTTTTGATACAATATTTTTACTGTTTGAAGGATAAAAGTTACACCCTCTCTAAAATCGAATTAATGCAAGACTTTCAGTCAGTGGTTTCATTTAGCAAAATAATAATAATTCAATGTTGAAATGTATGAAATTATATTTCAAATAAATGAATTTGAATATATTTGAATTTTTTCCCCCCCATACCCATTATTTTTGGCTATGACATTAATTTCATTAAATACTGTATTGGACAAACAGTGTTCAAATTAGCTTTTGTTGTTGATATTATTATCATCACTGCAAATTCAGTTTTGTTGGATTTAGTAGAAGTTAGAGAACTCTTTTGAATGAGACAAAGACACAAATTAGAATACGTTAATTTTCACTTCCTTGTTCTAGTCAGCTTCATATAAAGATCATTATTTTGCAGATAAAATAAAGGTTTGGAATGGTTTAAAGTTTAAATTATCTGTAGTCTGCCTTACCATTTGAAGGCTAGGTAATTTTTGGATGTGTATGTTGTCTCTCCTTTGAAACAACTTAATGATTGACCTGTTAAGTGTGGCTTATGTTGCTCAAGCTAACAACTGTAGTTGATTTTAATATTGGTTAGTGGAAACAAGTTATTTTAACCTATAGTTTACAAATCTTTCTTGTTCCCTCCTATTATTGATAAAAAAATATTACTTTTTTAATTTGGGTGACACATTAAATTGTGATTAGTGGAAATGAAAATTTCACAGCCTTACTAGAACAGAGAGAAGAAGAAGAGAAGTGATCAAACTTTCACTACAACCGTATATTTCTAATATACAGTGTAATAATCTTTGGTGGCTATGAATTGCATATAGTAGAAAAATTTAGCAGAGCAGCTAAATAAATGCTGATCTCTTAATATGTATTCAGTGTACTTGACTACAATTTTTATTGTTTGGTTATCTGTAGTAACTGAGGAATACAAAACAAATGTAATAACCAAATGGTGTCTGAAAATGACCACTGCAAAAAACAACTCTGTGGACTGAATCTCAGACAGACAGACAGACACACACACACACATACACACACATATATATCAAAAATACTTTCCTGGTTATAGGTGGTGAAATATATTAATATATTTTCCCTCAGAGAAGTTATTTAGTTAAACTGCAGTGGCTTTCTCCATGAAAGTTTTTAGTTTGTAAACTGAGTTTCTGTGAATTCTGTACAAGTAGAACTGAAAATGGAATAAAAACCCCCCTAATAGCTGTAATTATTCGTATTACTTCAGCAGTGACCTTTTTAATGTAAAATAATACTAGCAATAAACATGTAGCATTTCTATAACCAAACAAGTTACATATCTTAATTTTAAATTCCATTAAAATTTAATGAGTACTTTGCTTGTCTTATCAGGATGTTGAAATTATTCAATGAATCCATCATCACATTAATACAGATAAGATTTTCAGGTATTAAAAATTGGATAAAACTGCATGACATAGTTTATATTTCATATAAACTTCTTCTGATCTGTGTCTTACTTAGTGAAGTTTTGGCAAGTTTGCAAACCAAATAAGTAAAACCATTTTACCTAACCGTCTATTTACTTATATATCTCAGTCCTATCTACTGTTATAGACTAAGGCTTACCAATATGTCAGGAATCTTTTTCATGATTTGCTACAACATAATTGGAGAACCAGTCTAGTATAATGGTCAAAGGGTTGGTTGGCACCAAGAAATCTCAGGTTCAACTCCATTCCAAGCCATGAAAGTTCATGGGATGATTTGAGATCAGTGGGAAAAATTGTAAGAGATAATTTATGTAGAATGCCTTAAACTCCTGGAAGAAAGTGCATGCTATAAATTTTATTTAATTGAAAATACTAGATTTGAATTTGGAAATGAGAACAGAAATATTAT
>JAOYMU010000252.1:26679303-26691690 GCA_025802295.1 Psammodynastes pulverulentus | reverse complement strand
TTGAAAATTCAACATATTTTAAGTGATATATTTGTATATTTGTGACCAATAAAAACTTTTTATTACAAAAAAAAAAACGAACTCTATTTAGATGAGCACAAACACACTGCCTGAACAACAGGGGAAAAGGAAACAGAACTCCTATACAACATCTTCCCACAAAATGGATACCCATGCAACTTTATAAAAATAGTGTCTGATATTCAACCTGATACAGCACAACCAACCAGCACAAGCTATGAAAAAGATAACACTGCCGGTACATCAAAAACATCAGAATAACAACCAATAGACTATTACAACTACATGGCATTACCATAGCACATAAAATTATAACCCCCCAAAACATCTTAAATAAGCTTAAAGACCCAGTAGCACAAGAAGATGTCACCTACAGGAGTCATCTACAACATACAGTATAAGGACTGTAACTGCCACTATGTACAGACAAGCAGAAGACTGGCAGATAACATACATGAACTTGAACTAGCAGTCAAAAGACATGATGAAAATTTCTTAATTGTATTATACATGGCAGACTTAACTATAGTTTCAAATAGGAAACTATGAGCATCCTAGATCAAGCTAAGTCCAAAAAATACTAAGGAATTCCTGGAAGTCTGCCAACAACAGACACACAGAGATAAACCACATTTATACATCACTCAAAAGAGACAAACAAAAAGCAAAAAAGGAAACAAAAAGACCAAAACACCTACTTGCCAGCAATCAATGCCCACGTAAGCAGAGATTAACACCAGGATTGATACCAGACTAACAATCAAGCAGTGAACCAGTGGTGGTATGCTCCCGGTTCACCCCTAATTGGATGAGCCAGTAGCGCTGGTGAGTGGTAGCTCTGACAATCAGTGTTTGGGTGATTTTGTGGGCCCTCCCACCCGTCCATGCTTTTTCTTGAGCTTTATCCGCTCAGTTAAGTGATGCGGCAGTGCGGATTGCCGCACTAAAACAGCTGAGAGGCGCTTTAGCTGGGGCTTGTCCGAGCTGTGCATACGCACGCGCTGTCACCAAATCGGTAGCAGCACCAGTAGGAAACCACTACTGCAGTGAAAAATACCCCAATGAAGGAACTACCAACTCAGACAAACAATTAGAAAACAACAGCCAGTTTAACCCTGAGATACAAATATTCTCTTCCATTGATAAAATATCTTTCAGTCCGAGGACATTCTTCAGAATTCTTTATTATGGTCATTGCTAGAATACTAAAGTCCACACAACTGGAAAGCTCCAAACCTCTCATGAATGAGCTCTACTGTCAAGTGAAGACGAAGAAATTTCCTCTGCCATAGTCTAACACCACTATGCTGCCTTGATTTTACTGAAACTGACATGAATATTACAAAGTGTGACCCACCTAAAAAAGTAGAGGCCAGATAATGAGATAGCTCTGGCTAGCTTGATACAGTCAAAATCTTCTCAAGTTTGTCTTTTAGGGACATAGCTGTCTCCAAAATACTAAATTTAGCCCTCTGCTACACAACATAACTCATCTATTTTTAAAAAGCAAGGGAAGCAAAATTATGTTGCACATAAATGAGTATTAGGAAGAGATTTTTGTAAAGTAAATAGTTGATTGTATCAAGCAAGTCACAGAAGAAATGTAAACAACCTCACAGAGATTGCCCTTTGACTTCTTCCACTGCAATTCTGACCTCTTGGGAGCATAGGAATGGATGATAATTGATTTATCCAATAAAATCAGCCTTGAAACACTAAAAGATCCAAACTTCCTTTGTGAAATACATAAAATACAAGATAAAAGATAACTACATTTTATTCATAATAATTAGCATGGATTAAAGCTTTTAGGTTCTTTTAATTTATTAGAAAAATAAAGTAGAAAATCTTTAATATTTCTTTCAGCCAATATTTCTTTCCAGCACCTTTATAGCTAAATCTAATTTTTAAAGCTGGAAATTTATGTAACAGATTTTGAATAGTTCACATCATAAAAAAGAAAAAAGGAATGTCTGATATTAATAAATACATTAATCAGCAACTCCTGCAGCTATCTGTAATTCTTCAGAGTGCCTGGATACAGGGCAAAGCGCCAGGAGATGGGAAACATTTCATCTTCAAAAAATAGAAGAAAAATGACTCCATAATACCAGAATAGTTAGCCTGGTATCTAAAGTTCAAGAACAAATTTATTAAGATATTGGTCTATAAACTTTAAGAAAAATAATGCGCTATTAGGAATCAACATACTTTCTTCTCTACCACTACCAGCCTACATAATGAGGCTCACTGATTAGGTGAGCCTCATTATGTAGGCTGGCTATTGCTACTGTTAAGTGGATAAGATGCAAGTTTTGCACCATAGCCATGTTATTAGAAAATGATAAACTTCATGTTGCTTGGCACTAATCTCTTGCATGCTACATCAGAAATTCATTTGTAAAACTAATTTAAAAACAAATTTAACAAAGCTTGGTTTAGCATAACAAACTTTTCAGATTACTGTCAATAAATCTTATTTGCATGGGTTTCTCTAAGAGATTAATTGATTCCATCAGGCCCATAAGTCTGACATAAGTTCTGAAGGCAGTGTGGCCCACCAACCTTGGCTAGCCCATTAGTGTTTTCTGAAATCCATGGTCACTAAATGTTGCCTCCTCCAGAAGGGATCTTTTACCTAGTTTTTCATAAGTCATCACCACCCTGAAAGACACACTGCTGGGTGCCTGCAAGGTCTTTAGACTTTATTGATACCAGCGATTCCATTGCTGCCAATGTGCTGCTAGCTGCCACAAATCTGGCCCTTTTCCCTCTGAGAGTTGTGCTGGCCTGTGTTGCATAATGCATTTTTTTTCTTCCAATCATGTCCAATTCTGAGACTTCCTGGATAAGTCCCTGCAGGGTTTTTTGGCAAGGTTTTCCAGAAGTGATTTGCCAGCTGTCTTTGTACCTTTGTACCTAGGGTGGGACTAGAATTCACAGACTCCCAGCTTCTATCCTGATGCCTTAACTGCTACACCAAACTGACTCGTACTGCATTATGCTGATTTGTAATTTATATAGAAATAAAAAGGATGAAAAAAGAACACTAATAGGCACATAAAATTTTGCTTTTGACAGTTGAATTGAAAGTCTTTGGTGAATATTACAAATTTACCAAATTACCTGAAAGGATTAAAAAAATGATTTATCTTTATTTTTGAAGAATCTAGGATCATGCACTTAAAAGTAGATTCTGGGGAAAAAATCTCACAGATTCATTTATCTCTGCAAACAAAAAGTAATATATGAGGTCATGGAATTAAAAACAAAAAAGTGGTCACCATAACAAAACCTTAAACCACAAAATTTGTGCAGTCTTATGCACTAAAATTTCTGTTTCAAAACAAGTAACCAGCTCAGAAAGAGTTAATTTTCCATTACAATTATAACTGCAAATGGTCACTAAACAAGGTATTTTATGATGCATTTTTGAAAGCAACAATTACTTCAATATTCACCAAAATATGTGTTTTTATTATATTCATCTTTTATTCACAAGCTAATAGTATCTTAGTCTAAAGCAGATTTTGTTCTGTAAATTTATTTTTGTTTGTATCAGATGGTCATTTCAGCATACCAGTGTTTCTCTATCCTCTATAAGGAAATACTGTATTTAGAGATTCTGATCCTTAAATACAGTTCATATAGCTTACTGCAACTTATTTTGGAAAACATATGAAAACGGATGGTTTGGGATACAGAATTAACAAAGAGGCAGTTGTTTAATGAGAGCCACAAGAAGGATCCGAAGCTGAATGAATGCATATTTTAAACAAGTCTGGAGAAAATACAGTTGCTCCTTTTATTCCCCACATGCTTGTAACAGTCCCTCACACTCAGCAGCAGAATTATTCCTATATATTCTAATTATTTCACCTGTTTACAAACGGCTTTTACCATTCTAAGCTTTTCTTCTGCATAGTTCTAAAGATGCCAATTTTACACCCATCCACTACCGCTGTTGTGAAGGCAAAGAGAGATTTGTTAGATTCAGATGAGTTTAGACAACACTGCTGCGGAATGGGACAACTCACCACAGCCAAACTCACCGCGAGAAAACTCAATGTGGGAGACAATTCAATAATTCAATTTAATTATTTAAAATAATTTAAAAATTGTTTTATTTTTTGTCATTGACATTTCACTTTGTCCCTCCTTTGGCATCCTTTAATAATTCTATTCTATCATTTCTTTTATATTAGTATAACTCTTGTCCTGTGGCAAGTTGGCCATGGCGAATTTTCCTAATACAAAGGAAATAGATTCTATCTAGTCTATTTTTGCCTTAGTCCTGCATTTGCATTAGCAACCTGTTAGATTGTATAATAACAAGTTTCAAAATATATTTAAGTGGTGACATCTCTTTTCTACTCTTTATATCCTTTGATCTTATTCCTGACAATCCACCTGTTTTCCTCTTCCCCCCTTTTTCTTAATCTGTGCCTTTGAGTCACTGTTTACTCCTAATAAGTACCTAGACTACACCACCTATTCCCCTATTACTGTATGGAATAACAAGAGACAGTGTCCCACCAAGAGATATGAATATTTTAACCCATACTTGCTGCTGTATATGTTCATTCAGCTTGCATCAGTCCTAAACTGCAATTTATTCTAGCTAGAAATTAGAACTTAGTCTATTGATCAAGATGACAGATTATATACATGTACAATGTACACATATCATAAAACATCAGATAAACTTGCTTCTTAAAAAAGATTAATATAGTCCAACTAGAAACAACAATGTAATGATGTCTTGTTATTACTATTCTACTACATTCAATGCCAAGCTAAGCAGACATATTAGACTTTTTAAATTACTTAAGCAATTGATACTTTTCTAACTTAGATACTTTCATAATAATGAAATATTACTTGAGCCCAAGTCAAAGCAATAATTTAAAGTTTACCACTTACTCTTCAGTGAGCAAAAACAATAGGGATAACATAGACTGTATTTTGCATGAAGTTTATGCTCAGTTTCAAGTAGATATTTGCAGTCACTTAAACCATAATAGGAAGGTGCAACCTTGTTTTTCATAGCACACCAGCCGCCTCTCTTCCATTGTCTCCCTGAGTCCTCCCAAACTCATGTACACTATGTCTATGACAGTTTCCCCTAATAACCTATTTTCAAAATAATCTGATAAAGGTCTTGTCAGGAATTAAAATAAATGCATTAGTTAATTTTGTTTCAGATACAGAAATATTAACCCAAATCAGATGAATGGCAGTTGGGTAAAGAATATATGTATAATACTTAGATTTGCAACGTGCAACTGAATGTCAACCTCCAAAAATATACTGTGCATATATAGGTGGAAATATATAGGAGCTGTGGTGGTGCAGTGGTTAGAATGCAGTATTGCCCACTGCAAGCAGTTTGATTCTTACTGGCTCAAGATTGACTCAGCCTTCCATCCTTCCAAGGTTGGTAAAAAGGGGACCCAGATTGTTGGGGGCAAAAAGCTGAGTCTGTAAACCGCTTAGAGAGGGTTGTAAAGCATTATGAAATAGTATATAAGTCTAAGTGCTATTGTTATATCCTGTTGGGTTCAATGGGAACTCTTACACAAGCTGATAATTTGTAGTCTACACTGAAATCAACAGATGGTCAACCTAACTTCAGCTTTTTTAACTGAAGGAAAAAACACATTGTCATAAATACTAGCCACTAAACTTTCCTAGGAAAGTTCATATAACTAGTTCATATAACTATTAATATCTATATCGGGAATATTATATTCTTCAAAAAATTAAAATCATTTTAAGTTCAAATTAATTGGGTGGGGAACACTGTCATTTACAAAAAGAATGATAAACACAATTTTATAATTATAATATACATTTTAGAAATTTCTATCAGTTTTTTATTTCCACAAAATAAAGACTAAAATAAAGATATAAGTAATAAAAAGATCTGTATTTTTAAATTAAGTTCACATCCCTTAACAGTTTTCCCCCTTATATTATTATTTCTATGAGAACAACATGATTTTAAGTCCTATGCAGTGGTTTTAAACTTGTATTTCACAATTTTACCCAGCAAATATTATTTCACCTTGATTATTGAGTTGTACTGGTGATATTTACAGGCTAACACATGGTTAAATGAACTATGGTTTATTAAGCTCAAATTTTTGGGTTCGCACAACACATTAGGCTAAACCCTAGCCAACCTTCTATAGGTATATCATGTATTCTGATATACATGCATGGCTTGTATGCGCTCCATGAGCTGTCATACTTCCTGCTTTACTCAACTAACAACTAAGGGCAGCTACGTAGAATTCATATAACCCTAGAGAACACAAGGTGGCATTTGCCAGAATATCCTTGCCCCCAGGATGATGTTTTTCTTTTCTTATACAAGAGAAAAGAGCAATTTCTCCATTCTTTTAGATGGGGAGAGGGAACTGCAGGTCACAGAGTTGATGCTTGATGCCACCCTTATGGCACAAAAACAAAAGAGATCAACTAGATTTTTACAAAGGAATTTCCCCATGCCACTGTCAGATCACAACTGGCATCTCTCCCTGCAACTACCATATTAAAAAAAAACTATAAAGAAGAGAGAGGGAGTTCAAGGTGACAACACCAAAGAAAATGTGTTTTACTCCATTTACTACATTCACAGTTGGGCCCCCAGACCATATGACTCCATGGATATGAGAAATACAGTGTTTTAGGTTACTAAAAAAAAAGAAAAAAAGATAAAGACGACCTTATCTTTGGGGCAACCCGATTCCAAGGACTACATTGGAGGCAGAGGTACAGTTTTCTTGCAATACATTTCAAAGCACAGTTTTGCATATGTGCATACACACAGCGCTGCGAGCACAGATCTGGGGTTTGGCAGCACACCGTTGGCAGGACACGCAGCGCTCCGCTGAGGAGGCGGGTATTCTAGCTGCCATGCAGTCCAGCACTCCAACTTGGAGATGTTGCAGATGTGGTGGGGCTACTACAAGCTCCATCCACCAATTGGAGGAAAGCGTCCCGGTTCCTTCTTCTCGTCGCCTTTCCGCTTGTGCTCAAGAACACCCATTCGAAATCTTCGCGGGACATCCCCACCCTCACCCCCACGTCTCTGGGGAATCCCCGGACCCATCGCCTGTCTGCTTTTAAAGGCGGCTGGGAAGGGAAGCCCCAGGAGCCCACTTTTCCTCCCTTACCTGTCCTGAACATCAGCTGCTCGTCTTCGGGGTCTCCGAATTCCGACAGCAAGGACTTGAAGACGATTCCGCACGAGTTCTGGATCCCGAAGACAGTCCCGTTGCACCACATGGAGGCCAGCATGACCACCCAGCCCCAGCCTCCCTCGGGAGGCTCGGCCGTCTCCGGGTGTACTTGCGGCGGCGGCGGCTGACCCTGCTCCGCCGCCTTCTCGGGTGGGCTCTGCGGCGCCCCCAGCCCAGCCAACAGGTCAAGTTCGGCGACCCCGGAGGCGAGCGAGGCTTTCCGCGGGCACCATTCTCCGTTCTCCTTTTTCCGTTCGTCCTCGCCCGCCGACTCACTTTCTTCCAGAGTGGAGGGAGCGGTCCCTCCTTCCACCTCCTCGCTGACCGGAGACATGACCGCGAAGCGAAGCGCCGAAAGGCGGCCTTGGGCTACAGCTCGGGGCTTCCTCTCTCCTTAGCTCCGCCGAGGCAGCGCAAACATGCCTTGCGCGTCGAGGAAGGAGGAGCGCGATCTAGAACTTAGCCGGCGGGCACCAAGAGAAACGTTCCCCTCGCGCTCTGGCGACACCACTCAAGAACCTCGGAGCTCGATTTGCATGTTATTGACTTTAATCCGCCAGTCGCACGAGCGAACCAGCCCTTCCAGGTGGCTTTTGAAGGAGCAGCCCACGAGGAGGCGTGGCCTTCGCGCCAGAGATGTGCTTCTTGCGCCCCGCCTTCTTCGGGCCCCCTTCAATATTCCGAACGTCCTCATTGGCTAAAGGGGACGCTGAGGTTCCGCCGCCCCCTCTACCCTTTCCCTGAGGCCAACGAAGTGGGCAAACCGGGACAACGCGTGCGTGGGTAAGGAAAGAGCGGGAAAAAGAGGGGGTGAGGTTGTTTTTTTTTTAATCCGCGCGCGCCCGACAGACAAGCCAAGCCCATCAGTCAAAGAGATGACGACCACGCGGGGAAGGCGATTGGATGGGTATTGAAGGTGGGGCGGTGACAACGGTGATTGCTGCTGCTGCTCTGCTGAGGAGCAGCATCGAAACCTGCAGACTTAAGAGAAAGGTCGGTTGGCCACGCGTCCTGCGGCGGAGTCGCGTGGGAGAGGAGCTCTTTTCCCGCGCGCACGACGGCGGTCTCTCTCAGAGGCTGGCCTTTGTGCGTGCGTGTCTCTGATGTCAGCCACCTCCCCCAAAGTTAGCGACAATTTATTGGCAGGGCTGTAGGGAAACAAAACGACTTTTGCCAAGGTACAGGGCAAAAGGGCAGGAGTTTGCACGTAGGGACGAGTAGAAAGACACAACTGAGTATTGCTAACTTAGTAGATGCACCCCACATCATTTGACAAAGATTGACTCAGGTAGATACGGTTCTTTAACGAAGCAGCCATCAAAGGTATCAATCCAGAAAAGGACCCATATATTAAAAGATGCTTTAAGTATTGTAAATTTGATTTGATTCTAGTATAAAGCATTCTGGACTAGAGCCCAACCTTAATCATCAAAGGTTTATCAACCTCACTTAAAATACGTCCAATGTTCAGGGTGAGCGTTATCACTAAAGTAAGAAAACAGCAGCAGGTGTTCTTTCGAGAGAGATATCTGGTAGCTATATAGGATATGGCGCCACAAATATCAAGGCCTTGGGTGTCCCACCCACAAACTCAGAGGGCCTCCAATTGTAATCTTTGGTACTCAGAAGGTATTATGGTTTCAAGCTGAAAGCACAACGGGAAGAAGAACCAAGCTTTCTTGATCTTTAGGTGGCTGGTTTCCAAGAAGAAAGGGGCCTCAAAAATGGGAAGCCAGACCTTTATAAAAAGTAGAAAAGAACTTATAAAAGAACTACAAGGTGGGAATTCTGTAGCTAGACAAAACGGAAGGAAGTCCGTTGGAGCTGGAATGTTGAAGTCAACGGCTGATTGAGGATGGGAGATTGGGGTTCCTCGGCTTACCATGATGCTGCAAATCCTTTATTAGGCTGTACGTGGGGTATAATAATTATAGTCAAACTCAGTTATATTCATTATACTCAGTTATAATCATTATAGTCAAACTCAGTCAAACTGTCAGCCCATGGGTCGGATGCATCACACCCCCTCCAGGTCTATGAATGGGAAAAACATTGCGAAACGTCACGTGACAGCAACATGACATGGAAAGTTTGACACCAGTGGATATTATGAGCTTGCAGGGATGCTTCTATGGTTTAGATGGGATTGCAGAGGGGCTTTGTCTGGGTGGGTAGGGAGAGTCAATAGAGAGCTCATAGGATTATACAAAGAGAGGAGCTGGGTTTGATTCTGGCCATGTCCAAAAGATTGGGGCAAAGAGTTCAGCCTCTGTTTCATTCCTTGGATTTATTTGGATTTATTTATTTTCACTATAAAGCAATTTTGAACGCACTGCAGGTAATCTTATTAACTGCAGGTAATCTTTTTAATAAAAAGGGAATTATTTTTAGTCTTGGTATTTTCTGTCCAGCACAGAATAACCTTTTGCATAGTGGTTGTTGGACACCCCAATTCTTCCAGAAGTTGTAAGAAATATTTTAGCAGCTGCAAAATGCAGAGCCGTGGTTCCTTTTACGTTGACCCTTTTAGGGAGAGAGGGGCATGAAGAACATGTCTTTGTTTAATGACCACATTTGGGACCAGCAACTCAATCATTAAACGAAACTAAGTGAAACTGTGACCGTGCTTATGATCTTACTTTGGCTTTCCTTTGCTTTACAATCTTTCCTGTGAAGATCGTAAATCTGAGTCATAAAGTTATTTTTTCATCACTGTGGTAACTGAATAGTCACTAAATGAGGCAGTTACTAAAAAAGGCTACCTGTAATCTTTGTAGGGAATTACTGAGCCATTGTAGGCATGTGATGAATAAAATCATTCAGATCCATTTGGCTTTGACTGGTCAATTGCTATAGAGTTGGTTGAAACTCTAGTACCTGGGGACAAGGACAAAATGTTTTCGGATGTTAGACAGTGCTGCCAGATGGCTGTTAGATGCTTATCCTTTCTAGTTGGTTAAGGCTGTCCAAACGATTGCCATTGGCTGTGTTCAAGCTGTAATAAATTCATCTTTAAGTAAGGAAGTGTAACTTTCTGGAAAAGGTGGTATTGAGGAAAAGGTATATTTTCTTCAAAAAGCCATCTTAGGACCCAGCAGTATTAGATGATTTTTCAGCCTGTTTCCAAACTCGTGGTAGTGTTGCAAATCTACAGGACCCTCAAAGAAATTGTCTGCACACTTTTCTGATAGGCTTTAGATGAGAATGCCTAAGATGTCACTGATCACACTTATGGAAGACTTCTGGTGGGACAGGGCAGGGTTGATGTGACTTGGCTGATCTTGCCTGATTTATGCGCAACTTTTAATGTAAATTGATCATATCTTTCTGGACCGCTTTTGGGATTGGAGATAGTGAACATTATTCTATAGCAGTCGTTCTCTGGTTTGCTAGTTCCAAACCAGTTCTCTCTAGTTCCGATTGGTTTGGCAGTGAGTATGTGATCGAGCACATAAGTCTGGCTTTTGATTTAAAAGATCAGCCGTTCCCCAGGACAACTCTACATAAGACTGCTCTTAAAGATCATTTGGAATGCAGGCACGGAATGTAAGTAATTATGGGAGTATGTCATTTCACTCTTAACAGCACCAGTACTTCACAAGCTGTGCTGGTTGACAGTTGGCTTTTGGATGCAATTCAAGCTATTAGTTGTCTCCCATGAGCCCCTTCATGGTTTCCTGGTTACCTACGGGCTGCCCCTCTCTGGAACTTTTTGGTAAGATCTTCCAGGGTTGTTTTGCTCCAGATCCCATTGGTAAAGCAGAGGAATCTTGCAGGATCTTGGAGGATCTTTCTATACCCAGATTTGTCCTATGGAACATTATTCTTCTGGAAGTCCATATGGCCCTGTTCCTATAAACTTTTAGAGAACCCCAGCCTAAAACCTATAAGACCTGGCTTTTTAGTAGGCTCTGGGCTGGGTCATTTGGGTTCTGGCTAGCCAAAGTATGTTCTGTACTATTTTGTAAAGAGTTGTTGTTTTCTATAACACGGAATGTGAGGTCATATTATTGTTTGTGATTATTTCCTTGTTTTTGTTTTTGTTGTTCTAGTTTATTTCTATTTGTAAGGCACCTAGAATTGTGACTGTGATTGAAGCAGCCTTTGATTAAATAAATTATTGATATATTTGTATATGTGTGTTCTTGTTCATGGAGACAATGAAATGGAGATCCTGGACATTAGACTGAGATTTCCTAAGAAGTTATGTCTAAGGTAAACATTCAGATCTTATGTTTTAGCACTTATTGCTAAATAACTTTTTGATCTTATCATTAATATTTGGTATTTGATGTAATGTAAATCATGTAATTTAATTATAAATTTAGAGAAGATTAAAAGCAATAAAAGTTCCACTCTGAAAGTATAGGACAATCATGCCAATCTTATATATCAATTGCATCTGTGTATGCAAATAGTCTTATGCATATTTTATATATTGTTTTTATGCTTTTAGTATGTTATTTGTACACCACCCAGTATCACTCTGTGAGAGATATGGGTAGTTCCTAAATATGATGAATAAATAAAACTATTTCATATATTCCACAACATTATTTGTTGCTTGTCAACTTTTAATTATTATTCCACCTTTATATATGATTGGTTTTTTTAAATCTCAGAATTAGCAATTTTATTAATGTTTTTCTTTATCTTTGTTTTAATGAACTATTTATATCTGATAAATGACTTGCCTGTATTTTCTTTCGTAAGATCAACAGACTATGTGCAACAAAGTAGTATTTATTTCTAGAATATATATTATTTCTTCATAAGCATTCCTGTGTTCTTGAAGTAGCTTATGAAAATCTCAAAGCCTTGAAATTGTCCAGAATAAAAAAAAAAAGTACAAGCAGGTGGAAAATGGCCTTCTATTCAGTCAACATAACTCTCAAATGAGCCCACAATAATAAAGAGAAAAAATGAAGTATATATATATTTTTTTTTCCTGACAGAACAATCAACCAGTGGAACAGTTTGCCTTCAGAAGCTGTGGCTGCTCATCCACTGGAGCTTTTGAGAAGAGATTAGACAGCCATTTTTCTGGAATGGTATAGAGCAGGGATGTCCAAACTTGTCAGCTTTAAGACTTGTGGACTTCAACTCCCAGAATTCCCCA
>JAOYMU010000252.1:26661833-26672437 GCA_025802295.1 Psammodynastes pulverulentus | reverse complement strand
TCAGCTCTGAGGAAGGAAGAAGCTTCTTGGATGAGAAGCGAAACATCTTCAAAGAAAAACCAGAAAGTCCAGTTGCTTCTTGGAAAAAGCATCTTTGGGATTTCAAGAAGAGACTTGACAGCCATCTATCAGAAATGGCATAAGCTCTCCTGATTGAGTGGGGGGTTGGACTAGATGACCTACATGATCCCTTCCAACTCTGTGTCCAAGCACAGAAAAACTTGTGGCTAACTTCTGACCCTTATGCGTTTCAACTCTTACAGCAGGGCCAGAATGGAGAGGGCACTGCAGCAGAAACACCTCAAACAGCAGACGCTATAGAAGAACTAGTGGCATCACAAACATCTGGGGATGATGACAAAGATCCAGAGTACTGTCTTCTGGCAAGCAATGGCACCTGCTCCCGAAAGAGCTTAGAAAGTACAGAAATCACGGCCACATCCATCCAAGGCTGCAACACAATTGGTAACAATGACTCTGAAGATGTTTGGACAGAAGCCAGTTGCCCCAGTAAGGATTTTCTCTTTGCTTGCTATAATCAAAGGCCTCCATCCCATGGAGACCTCATGGAGTGACTTTGAGCCAGTCACCCTTTCTTAGCTCAGAAGGTGGTTTGGGCACAGAAAACCTGGAAGAGAACAATAATAGTACTTAGCAATAGCATTTAGACCAGTGGTGGGATTCAAATAATTGAACAACCGGATCTCTGCCCTAATGACCAGCTGGGTAGGCGTGGCTGGGTGATCTTGTGACTGGGTGGAGCTCAGGCGACAGGAAGTCTGGGCGTACTGCCAAGGACCGTTAGCTGTTCTAAGGGTTCACCGAGAGGCAGTTTCTGTGAGCAGGGCAATAAAGATTAGGCTAGAAACAACATCAGAATGTCTCCTTCCTGCCTTCCTTGCAGGATTAGCCTGTAAAGTGGAAAAAAACAAAAGGAGATTTCTTCCAACAACCGGTTGTCTGAACTGCTTAGAAAGTTAACAACTGGTTCTTGCAAATAGGTGTGAACCTGTTGAATTCCACCATTGGTATACAGCTCCCCCAGATATCTTAAAAAGAACAACTGAACACCAGGAATGTAGCTGAATTTCCAGTTCATATACATATTGGTGGACATTAACATTTTTTTCATCATTTGCATTTAGTCAGAAACTAGATTTACATAGAGGACTCTGACCTACTGAATTATAAAATAAAAATAGCTTGCTTTAACACATGATGGTGTAAAGTATGCCTTGAAGCATCATTGAATTTGATTGTACCCATATTTTTATATGTTTGTGTTTGTAAGAAAGAGAGTGAGTAAGTGAGAAAGAGAGATAGAAGAAAATACTGCATTAGCTTTCCAGACTATGAAATTTCAGCTCTGTCATAAAGGTAATATGATGACTCAAATTCAGTTCCTATCTTTTAGATATATGAAATGTAATTATTACATGCATCAAAGTAGACAGCAAGGCAGATGACCTTGATGGAAATTTGCAAGCTGCATTGTCAAGGCAACAAGGGATAAAAAAAATCACCTAAACCTACAATGTCATGATAACATTTGGAAGCAACTCAGACAGATCCTCCCTAATTTACTTAATTTACTAATTTACTGAACTATAAGAAGCTGAGGGAAATACAGACTTTCAATATTTTGTTATTATAGCAAGTTTCAATAAAAGTAGTTTTAGACTTCCCGCAAAGCTGAATTCTCGGTCAGGTCTACCAAGTGGGGTTATCAGGTGCTACCAAGTTCTTTAGGATTCCTGATTGCTAACAATATTGAATTCATGATAAGTACATGTAAAACATCCAAGCTAAGAATTAAATAAGTGTCCCCAAAACAGCCATGATAAAGTTAAAATAAAATAAAAAGGTAAAAGTTCCCCTTGCACATATGTGCTAGTCATTCCTGACTCCAGAGGAGGTGCTCATCTTAGTTTCAAAGCCGAAGAGCCAGCGCTGTCCAAAAACGTCTCTGTGGTCATGTGGCCAGCATGACTAAACTTTGAAGGCTGTTACCTTCCCACCAAAGGTGGTCCCTATTTTTCTACTTGCAATTTTTACATGCTTTTGAACTGCTAGGTTTGCAGAAGCTGGGACAAGTAACGGAAGCTCACCCTGTTACGCGGCACTAGAGATTCAAACCGCTGAACTGCTGACCTTTTGATTGATAAGCTCAGCATCTTAGCCACTGAGCCCCTGGTCAAATAATCAATTCAAGTTAAATGACACTTACATTCCAAGAATAATGTATCCAGGCTTATAGAATTGTATCTGAAGATTCAATTCAACTGTAACTGAATTCAATTACAGCCCACAGATCACTGTGGTTATGCAAATATGTCACCATTATATTAATAGCAGAATGGCATGCCATTGTTACAAGTGCTGAAATCATACTAAGTTGCTTTGTTTTGAAATCACATCACGTGTCTTCTGTTTACTATACCATCAGAGCCTCCAAAACATTATTGTTATGATTACCTATCTAAAGGTAATTAAAAGAAAATAATGAATATGTCATAAACAAAAGTATGCAAACAACTAAATACGTCGTGAAGCTCGTAGCATGATGAAAACACCAGTTGGAAAACAATGTGCATGTTCCTGTCATAAGTTATTTAGTGTTAACTGACACACCAAGGTTTTTCATGAAGCAAAAAGAAAATGGTTGAGCTGCAATGAACTAAACAGGAGTTAGTGATGGAAATAACTGAGCATTCTTTATCACATAGAGAACTATATATTAGTGTGGAGAGTCCCAATATTCTGATAGATGTACGGAGCGCAATGGCTCAGCTGTTAAAGATACTGAGCTTGTCTGACTGCTTGGGTTCAAGAACCAAGGGCCCTGCAATGGGGTGATCTCCCATTACTTGTCCCAGCTCCTGCAAACCTTTCATGCAAATGTAAGTAGATAAATAGGTACATCTTTGGTGGGAAGGTAACAGTGTTCTTGCACCTTAGGTGTATAGCAGAGGTGGTATTCAGCAATTTCTGACCAGTTCTGGAGAACCTGTAGCAGAAATTCTGATCCTTTCTGGAGAACCTGTGGTAACCTTCCCCCAGGAGTAGGGAGGGAATGGAGATTTTGCAGTATCTTTCCCTTGCCGTGCCCACCAATCCACACCCACCAAGCCATGCCCACAGAACTGGTAGTAAAAAAATTTGAATCCCACCACTGGTGTACAGTCATGCTGGGCACATAGAAGCATCTTTGGACAATGCTGCTAAGAAATGAAGATGAGCACCACATCCTAGAATCAGAAACAACTGGATAGGGGAAACCTTTACTTTTCTGATAGATGCAAATTAAACCTCATATAAAAACAGTGACCTGTTTATGTGTTCCTTTGGTAGATTTATATCATATCTTTATATCTTTTTCCTTTTTCTAGAATCTCAAACAACTTACAATGGAATGTCCTCTGCCTGACAACAACCTGTGAAGCAGACTGGACTAAAATAGACTGCACATACTGTATAGTATCACCCGGTAAGTTTCTGGTGTTGTGAGTACTAGGAAGTGGGCTTGTCCAGTTCAGCATCTTAACTATCACATCCAAACTATCTTATTTTAAAATTTAAGAATGCAGAAGAATCTGGGATTTAATTTGCATTAAATATGGTTCAGATTTCTGATTTCTGCTTATTGTTGGACATGTGTCAGTTTTGCCAATTTACATAAATACAGTAAATCACTGATGATTTCTACTTGATTGAAAGCAAAATTGCACATATGGTATACTCCTTCAAACTTGCATTAACTTGCATAAACTGCAACATAAATCATGTAAGTCATTACTGATGTGAACCCTATCATATACTGCTATAGAAAACCATTATTTTTTTTCTGTGCTTAATCAACACCTGTTAGCATACCTGGAAAAATACAAAAAATACATGACGAAATGACTGCATATTCACATAGCTTTTCCTATTACTTCTGAACAAAATAAGACTTAACATGGTGCTGAATTAAAATTAAAAAAAATCAGGATAGCATGCAAATCAGAATATTCCTCTCCTAAGAATGCATTAAAAAGTTGACATCGTGTTTACATAAAGATTGATAATTATGTGTGTATTCTATAGGGTACAGTTTACCTTCAAATGAACACCCTAGTGTAAACAACAGTTTCTTAGCATTTTAAAAAGAGCAAACATGAAAGCATATGTAGATACTTGACTTACTTTGTAGTGATTCCTCAGTGATAGTATTTGATGTTTGCACTGATAAGACAGGGAAATACTCAAATCCATTCTGTTGTTCTACCCTGTTGGTTAGAGTCCTTAGTCAATATGGAAAGAAACAGTTTTCATTATGATGATGGTTTGTTGCATGGTCAACCATATGTTTATACTGAACTTTACATTTTTTTATCCACCTCTCAAGTTCTCTGAAAGACTTGAGTTAGAAAGATGTTTTTATTTGTCTGTCTGTCCGTCTGTCCGTCCATCCGTCCGTCCGTCCGTCCGTCCGTCCATCCATCCGTCGATCCATCCATCCATCCATCCATCCATCCATCCATCCATCCATCCATCCATCCATCCATCCATCCATCTATCTATCTATCTATCTATCTATCTATCTATCTATCTATCTATCTATCTATCTATCTCTTCTATATTGCCTTAAGATGCAAAGAGGCAGAGTTAGCAATATGAAGCTCTGCAGCAAATGTTAAAAGTTTTTTTCTCTAAAACCCAGAGATTTTAAACAGTCTTGACTTGGGAAGGATGGTGACACATCTTAAATCTATTAGCTTTCAGACTGGAATATTGATTGTTTCTGCAGGGTTAATGCTGTTCTCGTTCAAAGAACAGCTGATTCTTTTGTACAGATTCCTTTATATATTTAATTCCAAAGTCTACTGTATAATTCCTTAAATGCACAGTTGATCATTTCTCATATTTTCATATTTTCTGAATGTTTGTTTATATCAAAACCTGCCAGTATGTTTATTTCTTTTATTGCTAATTACATTGATAGTTAATATGTTATAGTACAATTACCAGTTGTCAAAGGTCATGACTAATACGGATTGCCCTCTAATAAGTAATAAGAAAGTGTATTTTCGTTTATGCTGACTAGTTCAGTTTTTCTAAAAGCTAACACAGCTGCTAGGACACCATGCAATCGAATTATTGAGTGTGCAAAATCTCCAAGCCATATGTTATCCACTACAACTCATATTCCTGTAAGCAAAGATAGGAATAAATTGGAATAAAAGAACAAACACTGCATTGTGTAAATCCATTTAAAAACTTTTTGAACCTAAATATCTTTTTTCTAAATGAATACACACATTTATTCAGTGCTCCGTTATTTCTGTTTTGAAGCTCCTGGGAAAAAAGGTATCTTTTCTTCCTAGAAAGTCATAAGTTCATTTTCTCCCTAAAACTTGCATTACCTTGTGCATAAATCATAATTCCCAAGATTTGAGATGAACTCTGCTTTTAATGGTAATAAGAATCAGACACCAAGCAAATAATTGGTTTAAAAGAGAAGTGGACAATCCATGTAAGATGAGTACCCCTTCGGTGGGCGGCCAGAACAGATTGCACAACTGAAACCTGACAACACAACTGCTAGATTTCCCTGTATCACATGTTTGCCTGATGGTTGCCTTCCCCAGCTGAATGGGTGAATTAATTTGTTTGTGAAGTTGGAAAGATCAGTAAACATTATTTTAAAGACTAGGATTCATCCCATTAAGGATCATAGAAAGGGCTTAATGCCCATGATGCTAACTGCCAATGGGCAATAAATATAAGAGTAAAATTAAATGTATTGGAGGTGATAAAGAAAAGCAAGAAAACCAGCAAACTGTGAGATCTTAGTATTATTGGTATAAATGATGATGATGTTATCCATTCAGTTATATCCAGCTCTTGGCAATTCTATGGGCCAGGTCTCTCCACATCTTCTAATGATGGTGATTGGTATATATGTCGTGTCACTTTCCTCTGTTTGAGAGCAAACTGTATTATGCACAGTACCAGAAGCTCTTAAATCTGGAAAGCTCTTCAAACCTGACTTTTGGTTTGAGGCCTGGGTTAATGTATTGTTATTGGGGGGGGGGGGTACTTTGTTTTGTGTGATTTGTGCCATTTTTAGATAGTTTACCTGGACTGTCTGTTTTAGGTTTTTATGGATTTTGTATGCCATCTAGACTAGAGTGCATTGAAGTGGGGCAGATACAATAAATGTAAATAAATAAATAAATAAATATAGAAATCACCAAAGTAATAAGGAAACAAAGGAATGAGATAAGAAACAGAAGAGAAAACACAAGTAAATCTAATTTATACCAACACCATTCACTTTTGTTCCTTAAACTTTTTATCTCTTTCTTTTGCAGCATTTCATTTAATATCCAAATAAAAGTCTTCCATTTCTTCCTGAGTAATTTGTTTTTTTCTTGATAGCTTTGTTTTGTAATATGACTGTCACCCTTTTCCCTGCTTATAAATTCATTTGATGTTTATCCCACCTTTTGTTACAGGAAGTCAAGGCAGATTATTTGGTGTTTCCTTTTCCTATTCTTTCCCACCACACAATAATACTGTGGTATTGGACTGGGAGAGAATGACTGTCCCAAAGTCACCCAGTGGATGAAGGTGGACTAATATCTCCATCTTCATCTTCAACATACGATTGATTACTATATCTTGCTGGCTATATACCACTTCAGCATACTTTTTCCATAGTGGCAATTCATTCATTTGTTACCACCTTTATTATTTTCACAAATAACTTAAACTGGCAAACATATCCAACACATGTTCCTCCTCCTATTTTTCCCAGAACAACCACCCTGTGAGGTGGGTTGGGCTGAGAGAGAGTGATGGGCCCAAGGTCACCCAGCTGGTCTCATGGCTAAGGCGGGATTTGAACTCATGGTTTCTTGCTTTTTAACCTGATGCCTTAATCACTAGACCAAACTGGCTTTCAATATGATTGCTCTTTTTTGTATTCATTCAGCATCCATTACATAATGCACAATGTCTTCCTTATTAAATACTGCAACTGTGGTCTATAATCTCTATTACATCACACAATTCATTGGGCGTATGCTGTAATTCATTTAAGTTTTTCTCACCTGCATACCAAATAATATGCACATTTGTGTCCCCAAAGGATGAAGTAGAAGGTAAGTAGGTAAGTAGAACTCTGCCAAGCTCTTACCAGCTCTTACCAGGAGTGCTTAACAAGCTATTTCCTTGTAAATTTTGTATGTACTTTTGTTAACTCTTTCTGTATTGTCAACAACATCTTTCTTCTGTCAGGAACAAAAACTATGTGATTTTAGCAGCCATTTGGCAAACAAACTATAGCTATGTTTTGCCATTTATACAATTAAATAATATACTAATCCTATAGCTTGTAGGATTATCTAACATACTTGTATAATTATATTTTAAAAACTATAATATAATATACAGTACCTATTATAATATAGACTTACCTTTTTTTCTTTAACCATTCTAACTAAATTGATTACTTCCTTTTCATCATTTTTCTTGGCTATTATCGTTTATAGTGTTCAATTAATTTTTTTTAAGGTATTATCTTTTTCATGTCCATTTGAAATTCTCTCACTTTAGTTTCATGTCAATTCACTTCCATCTGTTTCATTTTTAATTCCACTCATTTTGGTAGAAGCTCCTTTTTAATACTTTTGCTCACTTTCAGAACAATATTTATTTCCATCAAAATAACTGGCCATGGCTAAGGCATGTCAATCAGGATTTTCATATATGACTTTTTACTACCATAAAGCAAGCAAATATTGCATTACCAAACTTAGTTATATCCATGCCATTGTTCCTGCTCAGGATAAGGATAGTACTAGTCAACTCTAGTATATTTTGGGCAGTATTCCACAAGCACAACCAAAACTCATACTTTGCATATAGCATACTTAGGCTAGTCCATGGAAGCTAGGAACTCTCATCTAAAGACTTTATGGTAAAGCAATTTATTAGTGCCCTACAACAGTGCCCCCCAACCTTTTTATCGCCGCGGACCGGTAAACGTTTGATAATTTTTCAGCGGCCCACTTCCTCTGTGCACTTATCTCATGGCAGCTTCTCTTCAGTCCCTGCGTCTCCAACCTCGAGTCCTCAGTCCTCCTCGGCCAATGGCGTGGGGTTTGCCTTTCAGCCAATCAGGAGGCGGGAGGACCCACAGTGAAATTATCAGGGTGGGAGGACCCACAGTGAAATTATTTAAAGTTCCTCGGCGGCCCGGTACCGTTTGATCCACGGACCGGTATCGGTCCGTGGTCCGGGGATTGGGGAACACTGCTTTACATATGTCTCTTATGTATTAGCTGCTGTAATGTCAGTCTTGGTGCCAAATTCGAATACCCAACAAGCATCTTGTTGCTAGACTACTTTCTGCAGTTCAAACATCATTGTAGTCACTGGACAGTCTGTTCAATGATAAATCAAATTAAATCCTTGGCTGTATTTTGATCCATCATACTTTGCTGCAAGATTTTCTATACTTGAAGTGGCTAGAAATTTAGAGCCAGGTTCTGTTTTCCCCACTCAGCTGGCAGCAATCTGCCATAGGAGCTAAAATTGCTAATATGATATTAATATTAAAATGAGTTTCAATAAGAACAAAAATAGACCGAGAGCCCCTAAGGAGATTTAGATTGGCAGAAGTTGAAATTTAATCTCATTGAGTGTTTCATCCACATTTCCATCTCATAATAAAGCTAACTTTCTTTTTCTGTGGGGTGAAAGTGCCTTTGAACTACATATTTAGGTGATGCTCCATCAACAGAAGAATCTGGGTTAGGATGTCATGATTATCTTGGCTGTCCAGTATATTGTTATAGATACCAATAATAAGCTATATTTACCGTGCATTGATAACTCTAATCAACCAATCCAAATAGTAATAGCAGGAGCTCTTGATCAGATCCCTTTAAGTCAGAGGTGAGCATTGCTGATATAACACAGTTTAATTAGGTACATTTCATGAATTCTTGGGGCAGTTTTTCCCATTCAGGACCAATTACCAGTGAAGGCAGGATTTTTCATTTTCTTTGTCACTTTTAACAACCAATGTTTAAATAAATCTTGGATATCTTAACAGATGTGAAGGTATACATCTAATTGTATTAAATTAAAATGTATCTAGACTTTCTGTTTTTTCTCTGAAACCGTTTAGCTTCTCAACCAAGAAGCTTTTTCAAATCATCCAAGAAGCTTCTTCAACTCATTCAAGAAGTTTTTTCAAGCTTCTTGGATGAGAAGTGAAACGTCTTCAAAGAAAAAACAGAAAGCCCAGTTGCATCTTGAAAAAGCACCTTTTGGATTCAGGTACACGTAGTTAGTATGAGACATCAGCAGTTTGGAATGGCTTATTGATACTTTGACTTTCCGTGACAAGGAAATTGAATAGGCATTCCATCTGGAAGTGTAACATATTCCAGTTTTGTGCCCAATCAGAAGAACAGAAAAGGGTCAAGATTTTAGTTGCTGGAGATCACATTCAAAAAGTGAGCTGGAATAGATTGTCACACAAATAGGTGTTATCAGCATTAGTGAAAGAAAAGAAAGGAACAAAAACAAAAGAAAAATTCTTCCTCTCCATTTCCAATTATTGTGTATTTCTATAGGACTGATCTTCCTTGTTTTTTTCCCTGTTTGATATTACACCCTATCTTAAATGTTATGTATTTGTCAAAACACTGCAAAAAAAATCAAGGTTTTAACCAAACACGTTTACTGTTCATCAGGCTGTTTCCACAATGCATTGTGTTTGTTTGGTTTTTGCATTCACAACATAGCTGTGAATGTGTACATCCAGGTACAGATATTCATTCCCTTTTTATTATACTTTCATGATTTCAGTCTTAGAGCTATGCTATTCAGGAAATGAAAATTATTCCCACCACTAAGATTTTAATGTTCCTTGAGTTATGAATTAATGGTTCAATCAGATTATTTATCAACATTTTTAGACCTCCAAGACTTCCTCTCATTTGAAAGCTTCACTCATTTATATATTTGCTCACTGGAAAGACTACAGGTATCACCCAATGAAAGTGCTATGCCTGGGCACAAAAGCATCCAATTGGTTTAATTGGCTGCTTTTCTTTTAGTTATTTTCAGCCTTCATTAACCATTGCGAATAAACAGTGATAGTAAGAAAAAGGGCAAATGAGGCAAACATTTTTTAAAAATGTAATGTTTGTGCTAGTTGAAAAGGGATTTAGAATAAATATATATTTGCTTGAAAATTGCAGCAAACACACACACAAACACATAAAGAGATATTCCTGACAAACTTCTAAGGCAAGGTTTCCCAAATTTGGCAATTCTAAGATGCTTGGATTTCAGTTCCCAGAATTCCCCAGCCAACCATGGGATTGCAACAATTTCAGCCCAATCCAATGCAAAAGTGAAAACATGGGATTTATAGCTTTAACCGAGTCTAGAATTGAGGCTTTGTGGGTTGTGAAATAGTACTTCTATAATATATTTCCAAACTTTTGATTTTATTTTATTTCATTTTTCATTTTATTCGACTTATAGCCCGCCCCCTCTCCACAAAGGGACTCGGGGCGGGGAACAGACAAGAATAAGAA
>JAOYMU010000252.1:26636971-26651022 GCA_025802295.1 Psammodynastes pulverulentus | reverse complement strand
GACGCGTCACGTGACGCGGACTCCGAAAAGGATCCGGAACGCAGTTCCGCCCCGTTCCCACAGAAAAAAAGCCCTGCCTATTCCTCATCTTGGTCTAAATCAAGGTAGAAAAGCTAATGGTGTATTTAGATAATAATATATTTAAATTCAACTTTTTCATCATAACCACATTTGTTCCATTTGACTTCATTAGCAAACATATCTAATGCTGTCCATAAAAACTTACTATCTCCACATGTGGCCTCTTTACAATTATCAGAGCATCAAACATTTTTTAAGAAGCTGAAGAATGGAGGAAAGTAATCACTCCAACATACATCACAAAAAGCAGCTTGTTCAATTGCGTGCTGTCAAGTGGAAACCGAAATAATTTCAAACGTTATTCAGGGCAGCTTGAACAATAAAAAAAATTATAATTAAAAGCATTGCCAGCAGCAACTGATTAAAAGAAAATGACAAGTGTATTCACATTTCTCACTACCTTCCACTCATTTTTATGACATGTATGCCAAATAATTAAGTCACACTAATTTTTAAAGAGGTAAATAAGGAAAAAGAGAGCCATCTTTAACAATGAATTATAGATTTGGGAAAGATTTTGAACAAACAACTTAACTTGAAGCTTGAATAAGGGGGAAATGAATGAACTCTTATATCACATTATAAATAAAGAACAAGTAATCAATTATAGCTCCTTGATGGTGCCTAAAAGGAGGTTTTTTAGTTTGCATTTTTTTTGTTAACAACCCCAACCCCTGACTCCCAGAATGAGATGGATGCTCAATTTAGATTGTAGCATAAATTCTTTATTAAAAAGAAACAACCCTGGCCCTTAGTTTGTTAAGTGAGAATCATCCTTCATGTGAGGTCTGATGTTCTAACAACTCTAAACTGAAATGAATCATGGCTGTTTCAGACGTTGATGAAGACACTTCACCTCAAGTATTCTACTACATTAATTCTACCAAATTACTAGCACTATGGGGCATTATTAATGGACCATTTAAGCTTTTTTTAAAGATAAAAACCAGCCATTTGAAGTTAAAGTCTATTCCAAATAGACAGGATATTGAAATGTTTTTGTAACAGTTCTCGAAAGTATCAGCATCAAATCTGAAAAGAGTTTGAAAAGACGACTTCGGTAAAAAATAAAGTTTCACTGATAGGAGCCAAATTCAAATGCTCCTTCGAGTCTAAACTTCTCATTCCAACTTTAGTTTCTTTGGATCTCCTCCATCTTCAGTTTTCTTTTCAGATGGTCTTTTCTTTAAACCTTTCATTTTTCTAGTCTGCAGTTTATCCAGGTCCTGTTTCTGCATGTGAATCCGTCCATATTTTGTCCCAAAGACATCATGAGAGACATTTTTCTTCTTCTTTGGCTAGAAATACAAGAAAATGCCCATTTTTAAAAATCTAGAATGACATTTCTTCAAAATGCAAACCGTGTCCAACAACAATTGGAAAATGTCCTTCCATTACAACTTAAATCTAATTAGTTAACTCATTATTTCATCTAATTTAAATTAATTAGGAGAATCAAAGCCATGACATCTGGAGAATTGTATTGAAGTCTCATTTGTGGACCAAGTTCAATCCAGCACTTCCAAACTCTATTGCCTTCCAATATGCCGACCCCTCCCAGAATTCTCATCAGGAGCCCTGTAGGTTGATCCAGATATGAGGAAGGCACTCAAGTTAGAGAAAACTGGTTTAATTTGCAAAAACTCCAAAAACAATGATTTAAGGATTACAAAATTAAACTAACTCTGTCACGTCAGGTTAGCTTTTTATGATATTACCTAAAGACATCCACAGCCAGCCAGTTTGGTGTAGTTAAGGCACCAGGCCAAAAACTGGGAGGCCATGAGTTTTAGTCCTGCTTTAGGCACAAAGTCATTCTCTTTCAGTCTAAGAAGGCAGCGATCGCAAGCTACTTCCAAAATTTTGCCAAGAAAACTGCAGGGATTAGTCCAGGCAGTTGCCAGGAATCAAGACTGCTTTGAAGGCATACATACAAGGTACCTCAATAAAATAAATGGTGACTACAAATAAGACAAGCAGCAAACACTCCCAAAGTAGTAATCTAAAATAATCCTTAAAGTACATTAAGAAAAATAGGGTAGCACATATTGGTGCATTTAATTAATTAAATATAACTGTAAAGAGTTGCAGTTAAGTTGCTCTGATCTACAAACAGAAAAAAAAATAGTTTTCATTTATGTATCACTTTCAATTCTGCACTTGAGGCAGATTTTCCTGGCCTAAATGTTTAAAGACTTATCTTCATACCTTGAGAGCTTTAGGTTGCTTTAGTGAAAGCTTATACAGATCATCTGATGCCAAATGTGTTCTCCTTATCACCAAATCTAATGAGGGTCCCATATCTTCAAGTTCAATCCTTGGTATTTTACAACCAGACTTTTTCAGTAACACCCTTAAAAATAGGACAAGGGGGGCGGGGGAAACTTGCTGTTTGATTAGTTCATCTGACATTTTGAATCCTTGTAACAATTTTTCTCCAAAATCCAGATAGTTCAGCACGAAGAACAAATCAGTCCTATGCAGTTCATATCAATACCTTACGCCAACGTGCAAAGCTATATCAGACCTATATTAATAGTATCAATGAAAAAATATTTACTAAAATCAAGTACTGTATAAAAGTTTCTGGAATCAGGATTAAGCAGAAAGGAGCACTCCCCAATATGTCATAAATGTTGCCTCCCAAAGGAATATTATCAGCCTTTTCTCCATAGATTCTTTCTGGAGAAACACTATGCGGAATAATGGCCATACATTTTCGTGAGATAGAAAACATTGCTTCATCTACCATAGAGATAACATACTTTGGCTTATTTTGCAGAAAAATATTTTGAGGATAACATTCTTTTATAATGTCCTTCTTGGGCTATCCAAGTAACCTTCAAAGGGAACAATTTAATGAGATCAAATAGTGCCAAAAAATATTATTAAAGAACTTATAGAAAAGAAATTAAAGGAGTATATTGCAGGAAAAAAATAACAGAAATACAACGAAAATGCAGCTTGAATAAAAAAGTTAGAGAAAGAAAAAAGTGGGGGGGGGGAGAAATAGGAGAAATGGTGCAGAAAAGGGCAAGGAACATCAAAAATTGGTCAGCATCGGATAAAGATAAACTGCCGGGTTCTGGGTTGAAACATTTAACTGGTTAATTAGATTTTAGTGTCTACATTGGAAAACAACATTACAACCAATGATGGACAAACAAATCTCTAGACCAGTGTTGGTGAAACTTTTTGGCACCGATGAACTTCTGGTTTCCAATGTGCGCATGTGCACTGGCCTGCTGGTCTTCACACGCTCCTGAGCACCAGAAACCAGAAGACCAGGTGGCCGCTGTGCATGCGCACGCTGGAAACCAAAAAAGCAGCCACCCGGTGTACCAGGCAGCTGCTCTTCCGGTTTCCAATGCTCCTGCACGTGTGAAGACCAGCTGGCCAGCACACCAGAACCCGGAAGAGCAATGGGTGACAGCTCACATGCCCGGAGAGATGGCTTTGTGTAGCACTTCCGGCATGCGTGGCATAGATTCGCCATCACGGCTCTAGACTATATTTGCCCTGCAACCTATACAATATTTTCTTTCTTCCTTCTCCTCCTGTATGCCTCCAAATCTAAAGACTGGGTAGAAAAAAGAAAACTAGAAGACAGCTGGATACTGTCCTCATCACCATATGCCCATTTTACCATTGGCATCATTCAGTTCTGTCCCTTTATTTATACAGAGTCTCCCCATCTACTATTACAGCAATAGAGAAGTATGAAATCCAGTTGTTCAGCAGTTTATTTTTGATCCATATTTAATTTCAAAACTAAGGACTTGGTGTAATCTAGTTTCCAAAATAGTAGCCTGATCATCTCGTAAGAGAAATGGATTGGTTGAAGGATATCTGAGTAATTTCGTCTCCATCCTTGTTGAAATTACACAGAAATAACCAATTGTAGCCTAATAGCAGCCAGCTGCAATTAATATACTTTAACGTTAATTAATTAATATTAATTCCTAATTAATATACTTCTTGGTTCATCAGTCCCAAGTCCCCTTGCACATACCAGTTGTTTAAAAACATGCATCCAATGCCACATTCTACCAAAGCTGTATTAATATCAGACATGACTAAATTTGAAGAGATGTACCAGCTCATAAAAGGTAAACAATGCCTTCTCTGTACTCTGTCTTTCATCATTTGAAAGTAACACTAATTCCTTTTATAACCTTATCAGAAACCCTGTTCTTACTGCATCTGAATTATATTCCTGCTCATTAACACTAGGTAGATTGACAACTACAGTTAATTTTGAGGACATTTGTGATATTAATTAAAACGTTTAAAAATTTTCAACAGCTGCCTACGCGTGGCAGCAGTTTCCAAATCTTCAGATTGATACATAAGTCTGATTTGTCCTTTTCTCATTATTCTCTTCACTAAGATGGTTAGTCAACCAAGCATTATATAATAGGTCTGATATTAGATTATAAAGATTGGTGATCATATACTCTGATCTTATGTTCCAAACTCCTTCTCTTATCTTACAAGAGAAAGAGAGAGACAGAGATAGAGAGAGAGAAACAATAAAACTTCACACCCCAGACTTTGGACAGTTGCATAGCCACATGAAACTCAAGTTTTTATGATTGGATTCTATACAGGATTCAAAAAGAATTCTCACAGTTTGGGATATTCCAGATACGGCCATGTTATATGAAAAATTCTGAGACTTTTCAGTACTTATATAGTAATATGTTTTATATTCACAGAAGACAAGTGGCTCTAACATTTCAAACATATTGAGAAACTAAGACATATCTATGTGGGTCATAATAAACCTGAACTGATATCATAGAGGAAATTTGAGATCAACAGTTTGTAAACAGGTTTTGTGTCTATGTTCAGCTTTCGCAGAAATGAAAAAACAAAACAAAACAAAACAGACAAGTAGGGATATCAGTATTCAACAATCACTCTATCCCACACCCTGAATTGCTGAACATAACAATATAAACCTAACAGTTATTCTATAACAATCCAAAATAGATAATTAAATATAGATAAACCTTCAAGGGTAGAATACAGTGGGGTTTTACTGCAAAGTAGGTGACATTAAGTTGTGTTAGCACAGTAAAGGTTAATGAATATTAACACAGTGGGACAGCAATACTGACAAAACCAATGACAACTGGATAGCTTGAACCACAAGGAATATTGTAGAAACAATAGGGTACCTCCTGGTTAAAAAGAGGATACTTTGGTGGGCGTTTTCTGGGGAAATCATGATTTTTGGAGAAAGAATTTGTGTGTTTCATGTGTACATGCACTTTGCTAGTGCCGAGAATCCATAGTTTTTATCAACATGTTTAGCTTGAAAATAAAATCTCTAAGTACAATTAATATACCTGTAACATTATGTTCCTTCTAAGGATAAGGATTTCAAGTAACATTTTAATTGGGTCTTCAGCCATTTCATACAGACAGCAGGTGTACCACACAATGTAATGCTTTATAATCTGTGGGATAATACCATGGGAAGCCAGCCTGAAAGGATGACATTAGACTTCTTCCCACCTAAAGCGTCTGTCCTACACTGCTCAAATCCAATCATGCACAAACACACCGCATCTCTAGTCCTAGTCAGTGTATGACCGCACATTGTGGCACATTCCCAAACGCCACACAGACTTACTTGTAACTTCTCATATAGACCTTTTCATCCACTGCTGTGAAATGCAGAACATGTTCTAAGCCGGCCAGACGAATACTGGGCACAACAGGGCCTTTGAAAAAATCTAAAGGGCAAAAAAGAGCAAGAGCCAGTTCTTAGAGGGTGGTCCAAGGATGCCTGGGATCCCTTCGGGGTTTGCAAAATCAAAATTATTTGCCAGATATTAAAGATATTAGCAAACATCTACTAATGTAACTCTTCTCATTATTCTTTTTATTAGTTTTAAAATAGTTTTTTTCATGAAAAATATTTTATATTAATATCTACTAGATTTAATCTTAATTTTACATGATTCAATAACAAATTTAATTTTTCATATGGCAAATATAAATAAATATAACTCATACTCCCCCCCAAAAAGCCTTTTTGGGGTCCTCCATCATTTTTTAAAATGGGAAGGGATCCTGGAAAGCAAAAAAGTTTAAGAAACAGATCTGCATGACACCAGCAGGTTAACTCAAATGGCTTACCAATTAGAAGGCTTTTTAACCTTCTATGTTCCTCATCAATGTCAAAAGCATCTCCTGCAAATATCAGCATGGGCTTTGTTCCCTCCGGACACTTGCTGTTCTATTATAAAAATTAAAAGATTAAAGAACAAAAATGGTTGGCAGAGGACCAAGAGAAGGAGAAAAAGTATCCCAGAAGACCTATCACCAGGTCACTCACAACAGGAACAAGACTTGCTGGGTAGACCTTGCCAATGTTTAACTGGCAGCTCGATGTTCCTTTTTTTGGATATGTTGGGACTACACTCCCGGCTGTTGGTTGTCTGCACTAACTGAGAATTCTGGGAACTATAACCCAACATAGTGGGCAACATATTCAAATTTAAAAAGCCAATTAAACAAGTAACCCAACAAATTAGGTACTTTAAACGTTAACTATTCTTTAACGTGCTCATAAAAACTGAAATGACAGGCATCGCATTAGAAGAATGTTTCTTCTAAGACACTGCACTGTGATATGTACATTTGCCGTCTTAAAAACAAAGCAGGTGCTCCTATACTTTACATATGATTAAAAAATAAGTTTCAATATAGGCAGACTTAAGCTGCTGAAATCAATTTGATCTTCTAAGTTTTTATTTAAATTGGGTGACAGCACTACTGGTAAACACTGCCCTGGGAAAGTCAGCCAAAAGTAACAGCTTAAATATCCAGGAATTCTTGGAACAAGTAGAGCAGCTGATGGTGTCACTCAAAAGCAGTAACCCATCACAGCTGGCTGGACTTGACTGCCCAATTTCAAACCACCTGGACTGTAGCAAATTACAGCTTTTTCACTGATAATCACCAAAGTTTAAAAAGCAGATTCCAGTAAATGAGAACAAACCTTTATCCTGGATAAAGATATACTCTTTCACAGATTATAGGCACATTGAGTTTCAAGTAGTATCCCCAGTTTTTCTGTTTATATCAGTTTGCACAGAGTTAGCACAAAAAAGTGTTTACTGCAAAATTAAATTAAATTGTCAAGAAAACTGTACAGACTAATCCAGGCAGTTATCAATGCTGATAAGGCACAAATAAATAAATAGGATCAAAATACATTAAAAGGGGTCCTTGGTGCCCTCTGAGCTTGCTTGCTCTCTTGCAGACAGTTCATTACCCAAACTAGGTAACATCATCAGTGCTAGCAAGAAATGTCTGCAAGAAAACAAGCAAGCTCAGAGAACAGCAAGGACCCTCATGTCAACTCCTTTATTAATACATTAAAAGACTGATCAAACAGCAATTTACAAGCAGAAATCAGAGAGAGAAGAGATACACCTCCAACAAATTAAGTCAGTAAGGGAACTGGTGATATTTCAGAATATGTTACCTTAATCTCTTTGAGGGCAACAAACTTCTCAATGCCCAGTTCAATCATATCTAGAATATGATAGTCATACATACGACCTACCAAAAGACAGTAAAAGATAATTGAAATTGATCTTTTGACAATGCAATAGCATTTCCATTTTAGAAATGAATGCCTTTTTCTTGTACACAGTTTACACATATAGCAAGTTTCTAACAAATACAATTCATGCATCTTTACAATACCTGTAGAAACAATAGCTTTCATATGTTTTTCCTTAAAGAATTAGAAAGTATTAGAAAACCTGACAACTCACGTAACAAGACTAACATCCTCTTTTCCTCAAACTCAACTCGACAACATCGTGAGTTACACTATGAGGAAACCACACTGGCCTAGTCTGCATTGCGCTAATCAAGCAAATAACATTATGACTTATTGTTACATGATAAGAGAAACTTTAATTTCAGATAAAGTTAGCCAAGCAGATGTATCAAAGCCTATCTGCACGGATTGTAACCCTGAAAGAGATGACTTTGTATCAGCTGGCCTTGACCACAATTCCCCCAATGACCCTTTCCTTAAATTCCATCTATTTGGCTCAAGACAAGAACAGGCTTGTTTTCCTACACCGAGAGGCTCTTGATCTAATTTCTCCAACCTACAAATAATTATATAAATAAAACCCAGACATGTTACCTATGATCAGATTATTAGGCCTCTTCTTACTATGAGATCCAAACAGGAACAAAGAGCAATCAGACTTCTTGGAAAAAAATTCCTAATAACAGAACATGGAGGTTTAAATATATGGAAATGCTTTGCAGAACACAATACAAAACCAGCTTTCAAGACATAATTTGAGAAAACCGACTAGTTATTATACCACTGTAGATCTTGCCAAAAGAGAAGATTCCATTGGCTTACAATTCCCAATTCCATTTCCACCCTTTCCTTGTTTAGCCATCACATTCTGCTCCAACAACTTGGTCATTAAATGACATGGTTGCTAAACAAATATGAGAGAGACGTGGCAAAGAACACCAGCTGCTGCTGTCTCATTCAGATAAAGTTCTCATACAGTATTCTGTGCCTGACCTGTCTCTCCCCTCTTTTTTGCTCCATTGCAGGTGGAGAGATTGCCTAAACAAGTTATCTTTTCCTGAGCTGCTTTTCCCTAACATCAAAGTAACAAGCTCAGCTCTGTGACCTTAGTTGATAAGAATCATCTGCTGCTTGAACCAGGGGTGTCAAACTCGATCCTGTTGCGGGCTGCGTAGGGATTTTGTTTGCCCTTGGGGGGCTGGGGTGGGCGTGGCCAGGTCATCGCAGCCAACTGGGTGGGCATGGCTGGTCCCGGGGCAGCAGGAACCGGTCTCTTGCTCTCTTTGGGGCAGCCTGCAGCCTATTGTGGGCCGGATGCAGCTCATGGGCTGCATGTTTGACACCCCTGGCCTAAGCTGACCAGACCCTAAATCAGTTTTACACTGAAGGCTCATGTTGTGTAGCCTGCAAAGGCTTGGTCATAAAAGCATGCATTGATTGGAAAATGATTTTTTTCCCTATTGTTTATTACAGTTGTATTTGCAAATGGTTGCTAGCCAGTCACTAAATGAACAGTGCCTGTAAAGTGCCACTGTATAGTAATGAAATGTCTGCAAAAAAATAACTGAGCTCAGAAAGTAGTAGTGACCCCTCCGTGCAACTCTAAGCTACAAATATTCTCTTTTATCAGTAATCTATGGAGTGCTCGGGATCAAAATCAGCAAAGATTTTCCAATTATCCTTTTCAGAAATTCAGAAAGATTAATTGAATAGAAATTATTATCACGATATATTATTTATAAAATACCCAATACTGTGTTTCCCCCCAAAATCTGAAAGAGCTCTTTCAAATTCCAGTTCTTTCTGGGTTAACATAATGACAGCTTCAAACTGAGAACAAATTTCTCTCAACATCTTTACAAGAGAATACACTGACCTCAGGGTAAGTTATAAACCAAAGCAATAGGATTATTGTTCCTTTTTATTCATAACTGTTCCACACCCATAATGTAAACCACAGAGGAAAAAAAAATGTAAAAACAATATTCTCATTTTTTAGCTTATAATCAAAACATATTCTGCTTTCTCAAGCTACAGTATGTTTCTATAAGGGCTAGAAACTGTTCTTAAGCCTTAGAAAACATTTTTGTGGGGAAAATAGGAGGCAGAAATATTGGGCATGTTTGCTGTCTTGAGTTGACCTAAATAGAAATGCAAATATTTTAAAAAGCTGGATAAAAATATAATAACAATATCAGATGCTGGTAAAGGCAAAAGATCAGCTATCTTTTCTGTGACAGATCCATCTAGAGGCAAAAAAATGTATTACTAGAAAACTAAGAAAATAACTAACAGCAATATTTATTTTACTTGTTTCCATGGCCCAATTCAAGCTGTATCAAGCTAACCCCCCCACAGTATGACTGAAAAAGAGCATCAGCTTGGGAAATCTAGAAATCATTGCTTTCAGCTAAAGCTGGATATCCTGTGACCCCACTGGGTCATCTCATTCCAGAGGCATTTCTTCATCAGATTCCTCCAAATCTTCAACTGATTCCTGCCAGCTTCCCACAGGACTGAATAGAGACAGACACATAAAAGAAAAACAATGGAAGGGCTTCTAATGTATTGCCCGCTAGACTTCAACATTCTGGGAGATATTCTGCTTTGAAAATAGCCCATGTTGAACTGTGTTGCATAAACATCAGGAGTTCACCACAGGAAATGTCTTACATTATTGTTGGGTGATAATTTTTATGTCATATTTTATAAAATTTTACAATTTTACAACTTCCATGGAAGGCACGGATCCCAGATTTTGGACAAATTGTCTAAGTTAGCTCACATGAAATACCTTGGTTCAAAAATTGTTGCCCTATGGCGCATCGTTTTGCCCAGTTAAAAGTTATCGTAACAAGAGTTTTAGTAGTATACAGTACATAGATAAAGAATAACTTAATTCATTCAACATTTATGTCATTTGGATTGTGATTAATCCTGGCATGTTTGAAACTAGTTAGTATTTAGAACTGCTTTAGATTCAGATGACAAGTTAATCATAGCTTTAAAAAAACCCCAAAATGTTCCAACTCCTCATCATGGCTGTAGAAGATATGCAATGGGAAGTGGCACATATAGTTCTGTCTCACAACTATATGTTTCCAGCATTGAAACTAACTTCCTTTAGCAGCTCCTCTCTCAAGATGCTTTGAACTCAATTACAATCATTTCTCCTACAAAGGAAGAGTTGTAGTCCAAAAGTGACATCAGACAAGAGAAAGCTAATTTAGACACTGTTGGGGATAGCCAATACAGACTCGATGTTGTATAACCAAATTACATTTCATGATTCCAGAAAGAGTTTTGATCTATTTTGCTATCTCACATGCAGTACATAAGCCTAAACCTACTACTCACCAAAGAGGACTGATCTTCAAAGGGCCTTGTAATATTCTTTCTGAAATAGATTTTTTAAAAACTCGTAAATATCTGCTTTAACCTACCGGCAAACTAGTAATTCCCCCCTGTCCCCCAAACTGCTTGGTTCATATTATATGCTAAGCAAATCATGGATGCCTCCTCCTATAGCTTTCTAATTGGCAGATAGCAGCCATTACAAGAAGCCAATGGATGCTGTTTGAACACAACATGGTTTAGCATGATGTGCAAACTGATCTAAAGTAAAATGCTGCTGCTTTTTTTACCTGAGAACTGCGATGCCATTCGTGTTTGATGCTGGTCATCAGGATTACCTTACCAGTTCATACAGCAACTAATTAAACATTCTTGGGCACTCTTGTCTCCAGCTTCTGATATATCTCTTCCAAATATGGGGGGCTCTCTTTCTATCACTGCTTCCAACAGCAAGCTATCACTCATTACTATACAATTCTTTGGAAATGTATTTGTGCTGTGACAGAAGGCCTATGCCAATACCCTCCAGATGGATTAGATGGTAACTCCCAATCTTTTCAGTCAGAGCCAATAAAAATTATAACCAGATATATCTAAAAAGCAGATTACAGAAGGCTTTACACATCAAATGATTTGGCTGGTTATATACACTTTCTATTGTGCAGTGTTTTCTAGATTTGTTTGCATTAAACATAGACATCCCTCAACTACCACATATACTTATATGTGGATAAGCTGACACTTAAATGTTAAACCAAAATACCATTAAAGGTATGCCTCCTGCAGATAAGCCAATCCTTAACATTTTCATATGTATAATTGGTTTCTCTGTGGGTGATACATTTTTCATGGTATTTTGATTAGAAATTCAAGTGTTGGGTTATCTGTAATATATGGATACCATACTTTAAAAAACATTACTGCACATACTTGCATACTTTATACTTCTTTTTAAATTGTTAAAGTAGCTGGGTCTTCTCCCAAGCTTTAGAAATTGTTCCTGGCTATTTCTGCATGTGGATTTCCTTCATTTGGAAGAAAGTAAGAAACATGGCTGTTTTAACGACCTTAAAACACCTCTTTCAATTGCTTTGATGTGTGGATGTACATGTACATGCATATATATGTGTCAGTCATATATATACAATATATCGGTGTTTCTCTGAAAATAAGACCAAGTCTTATATTAATTTTTGCTCCAAAATGTATTAGGGCTTATTTTCTGGTTACATATTTTCTTATTTTTTGGGAAATATGGTGTATACATACATATACCAAATGCCACATAGATCTGTATCACGTTTGAATACCAGAGAAAAATACACCAGCAATACATCACTTACCTTTTATATAAGACAGCAAAGGGCTTTTTCAGGGCATACTATAAGAAAAGAATACTTTAGTTTAGAAGTCACATTTAACAATGCAAATCTTCAAATGTTTCAAATAAAAAGGAAATATATTTGTTTAGATCAAAGCCTCGATTAATGAGTACCTGAAGGACTTCACCGTGCTTTAAGTCCACTAACAGGTTATTTAGGGTCTACCAAATAACTCTACTAATCCCTTGTTGGGTCTTATAGCAACACTGATGCACAAATACTGTCATCTCACTACAAAGGTTTCATCTAAATTAGATCAATTACATTCTCCCACAATGGTGATGGAACAGCAACATTATGTTAGCATCTGGTATCCTTAGCTGTTGTCCCCTTCTCATATCCTGAGGATTTTATTAAACAGATGACACTTTGCTATTGGAAGTCATTTTCACCCCACCCTTGCCACATTGGGGAGTCCTGACAGTAAAAAAATGACCTCTCAGCTTCATGGAAGGTATCCTCCTCTGAAATGTTTCAAAACTATTTTCCTTTCCCTTTCCTTTTTTCTTGCCTACTTTTCTTCCTCCAGCTCTAACACTAGGATCTGCTTATAAGGGGAACCCTTAAAGATAAGTGTCCTTGAACCGTCAAGATGGAAATCGAAATATATTAAGTGAATACAGATGTGTTTAGAACAGCAGAGTAGGAGGAATGAAGAGACAACACTGAGAAAGTGCAGGTCTCCTCTACAACACTTGTAAGGCTCCATGCACTCCAGATTCGGACATCTAGTCCAGTGTTTCCCAACCATGGCAACTTTAAGCTGCATGGACTTCAACTCCCAGAGTTGCCCAGCCAGCATGGCTGGTTGAGGAATTCTGGGAGTTGAAGTCCATACATCCTCAAAGGGCCAAGATTGGGAAACACTGATTTCGTGGCCGTTCAAAGTTGCAACAGTACTGAAAGAAAGGGACGTATGACCATTTTTCACACATACGACCTTTGCAGCATCCCCATGATCCTGTGATCAAAATTCAGATGCTTGGCAACAGGTTCATACTTATGACCTTTGCTGCGCCCCGGGGTTGTGTGATCTCTCTTTGCAACCTTTTGACAAACAAAATCAATGGGGAAGCCAGATTCACTTAACAACCAGATTAATAATTTATCATCTGCGGTGATCACTTAACAATTGTGGAAAGAAATGTCTCAACAGAAATTTCGGGCTCAATTGTGATCATAAGTCAAGGACTACCTTGACAGAATTACAGAATCCCCGGGGTCAGGTGATCACCATTTGTGACCTTCCCAAGTGGCTTCCTACAAGCAAAATCAACAGGGGAGGCTGGGTTCGCTTAATGACCATGTCATTCACTTAACAAATGCAGAGATTCATTTACCAACCATGCAGAAAAGGCAGTAAAATCAAGCAAGACTCGCCAACCACCATGCTTAGCAACAGAAATTCTGGTTCCAATTGTTGCCATAAGTGTGCTAAGTGTATTTGTACAACTTAAGGCAATTATCCCACCTCAGGAGGGAGGGATTGGCCAGGACGTACACAGCCTGCTTCAGGACCTAAGGGAGGACTATAACTTGCAGAGTGTCTGCTTAGAGTCCAGGATCTAAATCAGTGTTTCCCAACCTTGGCCCTTTGAGGATGTATGGACTTCAACTCCCAGAATTTCTCAACCAGCCATGCTGGC
>JAOYMU010000252.1:26612511-26629207 GCA_025802295.1 Psammodynastes pulverulentus | reverse complement strand
TTGACCATTCTGTTACATAGTCAAGGTCTTTTTGAAGGGTAGCAGTGTTATTGGTGGTGTTGAATAATTTTACATCATCTGCAAAGAAAACGTAGTTGCTTTTAATATGATTGCAAAGGTCATTGATGTAAAGTATAAAGAGTGTTGATCCTAAAACACTACCTTGGGGGACTCCGCTGTTTACTGGTACAGGATTTGATAGGGCGCTTGCTATTTTGACTTGTTGCTTTTTTGACAGGAACACAGCTATCCAATTATTCAGGGGTCCAGAAATGCCATAAGATTTTAATTTTAGAAGTAGTTTGTCATATACCACTGAATCAAAGGCTTTCCCTTAATCGAGTTGTGTAGTCCATATGTTTTTGCAGTGTAGGAGTTGAAGATTACAGGATAGATTTTTTCAGAAACCAAATTATTTGTTAGAGAGTATATTGTTTGTCTCTAAGTGGAGGGTAATGCATTGGTTAATGATGGATTGTATACAACAGTGGAAAAATCTAGAATAAGTGTGAATTTCTGTACTCAGTAGAATGTTGATTAAGCATAGGAAAATGTATGGAGAGATTTTAAGATGTGGTCTGTTGTAAGGAATGGAAGTATGTGTTCTGTTGCAATGAATATTTGTTGTAAGAAGCAAAACAGGCTGAATAAAAGATCACACTTGTGCCCACTTCCTTTAAGCAACAAATTATACTACTCTTGCCATTTTAAAAGATTTTGAATACAATCACAATTGTACTTTTCAATAAAAAGATATATTAATTTATACTATGTTAAAAACACTCACCAAAATCTTGCATTTATTATCACATTTTTCCAGAAAGTCTGAATCGATAATTCCAGACAATTCTACCACAACTAATTGTTCCTAGAGGGAAAATTACAGAACATTTTAAATAGTGTATTTAACAGCTCAATCTTTTAGTCAGGCATATATACCCATTTGCAAATATACATTATTGTCACGGATATTGTTACAATATGGGTGTTTAAGCATGACTGTGACACTATGAAAGAGTAGCCATCCAATGCTTTCTGTATCATTTCACCCAAATGTAAAATACTGTGGAAGTTATTTATGTTGTCCTCTAATATTGGTTTTCTCTTGTCACTAAAGAATCAAATGAGCTAATATGGGATGGGAATTAGCACCAGAGAGATCCAGGTTGTTTTATTCTTGGTCTCTGTAAAGGTCACTAGTAGATAGTCACTCTCTCTCTCTGCTAGTTCTATTCCATTGGGTTGTTATAGGAAAAAAAATAAAGTAGAAAGTAATGTATGCTATCATGTAAGCTGCCTTTAGTGGGGTATAAATCTGGCAGAAGAATAAGTAATCATGGTATTTTAAACCCAACATTCCCCCCCCCCAAAGTTGATTTTCTATACTGCTTCTATATAGTGCTTCACTACTCTTAACAGTTAACATATACAGGACAAACTTACATTAATTCATTGGAATATAGAACAGGACTCTGTTCTGTCATTCTACAGTACATAACACTATTAAAAAGATTACACCTGCAATTCAGAAAAGCAGTTCTCCACATTTGGTGATTCAAGTCATTTATTTCTATTTTGTTCATAAATTGCGACAAGGGTAGTAAATATGTTAAGTTACCAACTAAAGGAAAAATAGAAATGCTTTAGAAGAAATTCTTTCCATTAGGTTTATCTAGTGATACTATCCTGGAAGCCATGCATGCTAGTTCCAGATTCCTGGAAAATAGCAGAAAACTTAAAATAATATAAAATAAAACCCATAGCTACAGAACAGGAAGCTCCCACATGACCTACAGTAATAATAATTTATTGAATTGTTGGCTTATTTGTCATGGAGAAAATCTATATTAGCAGTCCTTCGTGTTTTGGTAGGCTGGCAGGGGGCGGGCGGAGAGAGGAACCAGGCCAAGTGAGTGGCAGACCAGGGTGCACACGCACAGCTCCACTCATGCAAGTGGAACTGTGCATGCATGCTGGCCCACTACTCGCACGAGTAGAGGTGCATGTGCACACCAGCCCACTTCTCCACGGCCTGGTTTCAAATAGGCCACAACCTGGTAGTGGGCCACAGCCTGTAGGTTGGGGCCCCCTGGCCTATATGGTCATTAGGAGCCACAAATATTTGACCGTATGCAATCAATAGCTTTATATAACCTCTTTCCTCCAGGACCCCAACTCAGCATACATACTATTCTCTCCTTCAGTTTTTCTTCATTTAATGAAATAAAATACAAATTAAATTATATTATATTTATATTCTAAGTAAAATGTCCCGTTCTCCCCCCCCCCCACATATTTTTTCAAAGGGAAAAGGGTTAGCTCTTATCAGATCCATTCCTCCCAAGCTGTAGAAAAGGATTCTGCTTCCAGAGAGCAGCGCTTATGAATCAACCCGCTGTTCTCTAAACACGGACAGATGTCACGTTTTCAAGGCCCAGCCAGCAAGCAGTGTTGCTTAAGGCTCATGGGGACCAACGCCTAAAACATCTGGAGGATTGCAAATTGGGAAAAGTGGAGTATTTCAACTGCCCGAGACGACTCAAAACAGGGACGATACGCAGCAGCGCCTCCTTACGGGTGAAGTGGGGCTTACACTGAGGTTGGGGATTCACGTTAGGAAGGACTAGGCTGAAGATCCTTCCTTCCTTCCTCTTTCTTTTTCTTTCGTCAATTCTTGTTTTCGTAAAAGCCAGCCAGCCCATAAACGGACTGGCGGGCGCTCTTATTTTGCTGCAGGTGTTGTGGTGTCATTAATACAGCCTAACACATTCAAAAGCGAAGGATCCTTGGTGCTCTGTGCTTTTTTGCAGACATTTATCATAGCATTGACGATGTTACCTAGTTTCGGGTAATAAAACGTCTGCAAGGAAATCCTAGAGCTCAGCGAGCACCAAGGACCCCTCAATTCAAACCTGAGCTACAAATATTTTCCTGTGTTGGTGCACGGGCTGCAGGGCAATTCGCAGGTACCGAAATCCTCCGCGACATCGTCAAGACTCAAGAAAGTCCCCTTCCCCGACGGTCGCCGTTCTGAGGCATCTTGCAACGCAAGCGATGGGAATCGCATCCCGCTATGTTCTCCCTCCACAAACCCACCTCGACCTCTTCTTCCTCTTGCTGTGTCCCACCCGCCGCCTCCATGCTACCAGGGCCTCCACCGGCTTCACGTGACGCTCCCGCCGCCATCTCAGCTGAAACCTCTCGCGTTTTCTGAGGCAGAAGCGCCGCCAGGCGGGCGGAGAAGGCGGTTTTGTGTGGTGGGTTGTGGCGCGTATTTGGAGCTCAGCAGCCTGGTTTTATGGCGGCTTGTTCATGACTTAAGTCTGGTTGGGGAAACGGAGGATCAGTTCTGCGGGAGTAAATGCTTAGTGCCTAGAGTAGTCCGAAGCGCTTTAGTCCGCCTGCAAACGTGGCTTTTCCCTCTTTTTGCCATTCGGTAGAAGCGTCTCTTAGCCCAGAATTTTCTTCCGAAATAGAAGTGAATTAGGCTTTAAATTATCCTAGTTACAGACGCATCGTGTGAGAGTCAGCTCTCTGGAGAAGACGATATTGTTAAGAAAGGTGGAGGGAAGAAGAAAAAGGACCAAGCAGCAAGGTGGGTGGACTCAGTTACAATAGTAATGAATAGCTGGAGGACTAGGCTAAGGACAGATGATGGAGAACATCAATTTCGATGGTCATTAAGAGTCCACGATGATTTTCTGGCACTTAATCTATCAATCAGAAGCAGCCTCCCAGATTTTAATTTTTAGAGAAGGGTGGTTGAGGGTTTGAAAAAATACTTCCCTCTAACATTGTCCTGTGATTTATACCTTGTTGTTCCCACATCCTATCATTTTATTTATGCAAAATCACTTTATAACTCAGATTTATCAGTGATTTGTTGTAAGAAATTTATTGTGAACATATTAGGGTGGGGAATATCTCTGCCCGTTAGCATCACTAGGGATGAGAATACTATTGCAGTTGTGTAGCTCAGGGGTGGGGTCTCCAACCTTTTGGACTTCAGAGACCACCAAATTCATAATTTTAAATCCCGTGGATCTCTAATAGGAATCCAGTGCGCTGCTCGCTGAAGTGCCTGGTCTCCCAGTGTCAGGATGGGGTCCTTCCGGCACTTAGCTGCCTGTTTCTGTACCCTTAAAACACTCAGAATGATTTGGACCCGTTTCCCACAGAAAACAAAACACTGGGACCTCTCATCTCTCTGTGTATCTCTTGCTCTCTCTCTCATCTCCCTTTCACTCATCTTTTTGTATCTCTCTCTCCTCTTTCCAGAGCTCTAGTCACAGGACCGGCCCATTGGTCATCCTGGAGCAGCTCCACCCGGGTCCGCTGCGGACCCCCCAAATTTCTCATGGATCACCAGTGGTCCCCGGACCACTGGTTGGAGACCTCTGGTGTAGCTGACACTTTCTACAACAAAGTGGTTGGCTTTATACTTTTTAATATATATTTTATATTTTTAAAAATAAAATGGTAAAAATACTATCAAAGCCAGGCCCATACTTGTGATACCACGTATTGCTCAAATTATTAACTGGAAATAAGCTGAGCTGAACAATTCGGACAGAAATAGCTAATGAGTATTAACCATGCGTTACATCTCCACTGTGATATGGATTATACCTGCCCTGCAGAAATGGAGGCAAAGGTTTACTTCAGGTCAAACTGTTGAAAAAAAGCATGCCGTAGCGGATTATGCAAAAGCCAAGGATAAGCCCTGATGTAAATTAAAAATTGAAACTTACCGGATGTGCAGGAAACAAAGCATGAATATAAAAATAATGTAACACAAAAAAGAATGCAGAAAAGGAAAAGCAACATGGTCAATTTCTACAAAAGATCAAGGGGAAAGTGGATAAAGATAAATCCTAGCAATGGCTTACAATTGCAACATTAAAGAAACTAAAAGCTTGATTTTGGCTGTGCAAAAGCAAACTATCTGAACCAATGTAGCCAAGGCCAGAATTGAAAAAAATCACCAAATGATTCAAATTGCCAATTGTGTAAAAGCAGAATAGTATGTCATATATACTTAGCTTGTGCAAGATCACAATACTGATAATGAACAATAGCAATAGCACGTTAAAGATTCATATGCCATTCTATAGTACTTTGATAGCACTAAGTGGTTTAGTTAGCATATTGCCCTCAACAATCTGGGTCATTTTACTCGGAAGGATGGAAGGCTGCATAGTCACCAAAATGATTCATTGGAACATCTGTAAAAATTATGTGCCAGTAATGAAAAATTGGTGGAAACAGTTGAAAAAGTAGTAAAAATGTTTTTATTATGTTCTGAACTTATACTAAACACAGGAAAAAAGGTGATTTCATTTCCAATTTGTTAAGATTCTCCGAACTGTGCTGTTTTTTCAATTTTTAATACTTTTGGGTGTTCCTTCTGTCACATGATAGTTCCAGCATTTATTACTATGTGAGCTGTCTATATATAGAAAAGGTTGAATATCATCTATAAAACATATTTTCTCTAAAAACATAGTTTGTAAATGTTACTGATTTGTTATTCCACAATTCTTCCTGTTTTAAGCTTTTAATGCTTTTATTTGGTCTGTCTTATCATATCTAAGTTTATATATATGGCCTAATAGATGAACTTATTCTGTATAAGCATTTCAAATTGTCATTTTTAAAAAAAAATTCTCCTTGGTTTTTAAGTCAGATTTTGTACACACATCAGCCATCATATTCTGACTTGCCACAATATAGTGAACCACATGCAGGTTGTCCTTGATTTATAGCTGGTCACTTAATGACCAAAGTTACAACCTAAACAGGGCTTACAATCTGGTTCTGAAGTTTCAATGGTCAGTTCCCCATCACCCCTGCAATCACATGACCACACTTCAAGAGGCTCTTAGCAACTTAGCCACTTTATGGCCACTAATAACATCCTGTGGTTATGACTGTTTTCAGCAAAATCTCGCTATAATAAACAATGGATTTACTTAACTATGTTTGTTTTACCACTGCCACATTTGCTTTAACAATTGCCACAAAAAACCTGTAAAAATCACATGACCCTAAAATGAACATTTTAATCTACTTTGTGCAATTCTGGTCCTGGCAATTACTATATTTTGAATTAAGCTCATATGAAATATTGAACTAGATCACCCAAGCACATTTTATCTTAGTCCAACATGTCTGGACTAGAAAATGGACCTAATGAGGCCGTAGACAAACTTGTGGGAGTAAAGTTAGCGGGTTCATAGATTGTGCAAACTCAGTGGTTAAACAAAAGGCAGAAATCCAATCCCTGAAATTTCCTCAGATGGGGAAGGAATACTGAAGAATCCAGAATTTTTTTACGTTTTCAATCAGTATAGCAGAGCACTGCCAGAGCAGTCATAGGTAATATTTACATACTTTTCTCAGTTATCCAAGAAATTTACTTCATGGTAAACAATCGGGTCCCTTCAATTATATATGGTTCCACTATCAACTGGTAGCAAGATCTAAAAATAAGGACCTACCAATGTATACAATCTAAAAATAAGGATCTAGCAATGTATACTATCTTTAATAAAGCAAAGCTTTTTGTACTACTGTATTTTTTAAAATCCTTAAGTCATTCTTTTGCCACCCATATAAATCTCATAACTGTCTTTCCATCTGGTATGCCTCACAGCTGATGAATGGGTAGGAACATGTGCCTTGAGATGGAGTGGTGGGTCAATGGTGAATTTATTTGGGAAACACCCTCACCAACCTTGGTCTGTCTCATTGAGTTTTGTTTTACTTGATGTGCTGTTTTGCTTTTTTAAAAAAACAACCCTCTTTTGATGGCCTTAATTACTGACTTCAGATGGAGTCCAATTAATGAAAATGTATGGATTCTGAAATTTGTACTTATATTTTAGATGCCAATTGCAAACCTGAGCATTAATCTACAGTAGAAGCCATGATGAGGGCAACATATTAGGAAATGTATTATATACCACACAGTTCTGATTGGAATAGCCTGTAAGATTTATAAAACAAATTCATATATGGCGCAGTCAAATGTAGACTAATCCAAGTTCAAATGTTATAGTGAGTAAAAAAATAAGCAGTAAAAGACATAAGACTTTGCTCCAACATCCGGTGGATCTGTAAATTCAGCTTTGAAGATTTCAGAAACAATAAACCAGTCTTTAAAAGTAAAGAGGGTAGTAAAATCTCGTGAAGCTTTACAATTTTCTAATATTGATTATACAGTATTACAATTTGAGATACTTTTAAAGATCTTTAATATCAGATTTCATTCTTAATCATCATGCTTTTTCATTGAATAGAAACAAGAGTTCTAGTTTGATTAACAAGAGTAACATTTCCAGTAGATTTAATCTTCTTGAATCACCCTGGCATTCAGTAGCACATAGGGACTATTGAGAAAATACAGGTAACATCTGTTAATTCATATCAAGGCTTTGTTGTTATATAAACACAAAGCAGAATTATCTAAGTCAGGGTAGTAGCATTTTTACTATTTGCAACAGCTTAGAAAGCAAACTTTTATTGAAGCATTATGATTTCTGGTACAGATATATCTTTGTACATTTTAATGTTCCATGTCTAACACCAGAGATAATTTTAAACACCAAACATGTCCCCCTCCCATTTTGTTCAGCCTAATAATTCATGAAGATCCATTACTGCTTTATTTCTATCCAAGGCTTATGTATAAGTTCTGTATTTCAGGCATTACTTCAAAGAATCTGTAGTTGAACAGATCTCAAGTCAGAGTGCTATTGACTTGGAGTACTCTTTATAAAAACATTTGAAAAATTGGCCCTTAAAAAGCAAAAGCACCATAAACTGCTAGGTGCTACACAGAAACAACATTTATTGATTTTGGTAGGAAAAAAATGTTCCAATTGCTTGATTTCCAAGCAAGCAGGTTTAATAACATAGAAACACTAAAAATGTTTCCTTTATAAATACAAAAGGAACAAAACACTCATAATCAAAAACATAGCCAAGGATTAGAATGACACATCTATAAGACTTGCTGGTCTCAACAGCTGAAATCCCACAGCATTTGAGGCGACTGAACGTGCTCTCTCAGGAACTTGCGTTTAATATCCATGAAGCAATATCCATGTCTATTTTGTTACTAATGTACTACATATAAATGTTTTACATGACTGTATTTAGGCTCTCCATATTTGCTTACTGCAGCAAAATCACCCAATGCCTGCTACACCATGTAAAAAAGAACTGTATATTAATTAGGAAGAAACACAGATGAAGTCACAATATTGCTAAATTTAGCTTAAACATCACATGCATTGTTGTCACAGGACATTACAGAGTGGAAGGGCCCGTGTTTGAATTAATATAAAGTTAACATTTGAGCCAGCATATTTCACAGTAAGAAACAGCAGCTATTTTCTGCAGTAATTTGAAATCACATTTCACCGTTTTCTACCAAATTTCTCTTGTTAAAATTACCATAAAGCGCACCAATCTCCTAACCGATTAGGTTCCTAGATTCTAAAACTGCATCTGATCTCTGTGAAAAGCCTGGAATCAACTGCGTCCTTAACTGTCCAAATTTTGTTTATATACTTAAACAGATGTCCAACGACTGCCTCCAATTGCTATGGGTTGCCTTTAAACAAAGGACATGGAGCAAGAATGGGTTTGCCAAAAATTACACAACTGTCAAAAGTAACTTGTTGACAAATAAACAAATATACTTTTACCCATAGGTGAAAAGGTAATGTGCTAACCACAGCAAATTGCCACTTCAATTCATTGTAGAATTGTATGCAGATCCAATGTGATAAAAATTGTTTAATATTTTAAAGTGAAAGTATCCCATTAAGTGTTCTATCAGTTTCAACATCTTAAAGTTTGAGTTTTAATCTGTCATTCAGTTGTTGCAAAAATGTGCCAATTAGAAACCACACATTCAATAATTGTTTTAAAATTTGTTACAGCATACAAATGAAAAAAATTTAGGCAACTAAGTCTTTTACTTAAGTAAATCTAGGGGAAATTCTAATGAGGACGAAATCCTTGTCTGTGGGGAATTTTTGGTGATACTTGGAGAAAAACTATGTTGCATGTAAACCTATTTGAGTTGTTTTTATAAATGCTGTAGAGTCTCATACAGTAAAATGTTTCTACATGCGCTTCAGTTTCACAGCAAAAGTGAAATAGAATATCTAAACACAGAAGAGAGTGTTCATGCAATATATCTAAAACTCTGTTATAATAATGCATACAATTGAAAATTATACTATGATTACATCTAGGGCTTTCTGCAACTACGAGGTGGATATGAAAAATATGGCCCCTTGTATCATTTACTAGAAAGCAACCACCACCACCTCTATTGGGTATATTTTTGCGTTTTTTCTTCTTCATCCCTCTTAATCAACTTTGCTGCTTATTCTTGGCAAAACTGGTAAAAACGAAGTTGTAGTCATTAAACTGGGCAATCTGGCGATCAAGACGCTTAAAACCTTCAATCTTCTGGGCTGAAGAAAACACGGTGCGACATTTTGAGCTCTAGAAGAAAGGAAAGGTACTAAAATTCTTGGAGAAAATTAATTAAACATTTAAAGTCATCTTTGGAATATTCCAATGTGTAGAAATAACTATCTTCAACTATACAACAGTGTGCTCTGGCACTTTAAGCATTATTATGGCATGTCCTGTCCTGTATAAGAACTCAGTTTGTGAGCTGAGTGACAAAAAACCACATTTGGTAGGTATAATTATTTGAAAGAGAATGAATGTGTGGGAATAAGCTGAGAAATGTTTCACAATAATTTTGAGATTGATAAAATTATGTAGAAGAAAAAAAGAAAAAAAGTGATTTGAAAGGATATGTTATTTTTACAATGGCGAAAGATGAAAGGGATAATTTTAAAATGAAATTAACATAAATTTAACAATTACTCAGGAATTATAGAAACCAGGAAAACTAGTACAAAATAATGTATCTGAGGGATTAACCCTATTAAGAACTCAGTAAGAATTGAGCATGTTTCCTGGCTTCCCAAAGCCACAGAATATATTTGTTAGAAAATATGTACAAGACAGACAGACCAACCAGATTTATAAACAAGTAGAATATAAGGATATGTGCACTTGACTACTTATTAAACTTATATGCAGCAATCTTCTGGTTATGTAAAACGGAAATGATCCCTTTCATAAATCAGTTGCATAAAGATCAGCAACATGGTTTTACAAGAATGATTCAAAATAAGAAAATTACATTAAGTAACTTTAAAATTAGCAATTACTACTACACCAGAATACAGCTTTTATGCAGCTGTTGTTGTTTTCTGAGAAACTGGTTATGGTTGAAGCAACCTTAGGTACTATCCCACAGAACAGTTCTATTTCCGTAAACCATCTATCTTAAGGATATATACAATAATTGAGAATACATATGCCTCTAAGTTTACGTTTCTGAATTTCTAGAGGTTGCATAACATTTACCACATATAAATTTATAAAAATTGCATTAAAAGAGGTGGCAATAGCCATAGAAATGTATGCCTAGTCAGTCTGTTATGATGAAATTTAACTACTTTACCTTAATTGATAAAGATGTTAGTCAATTGGAAGATAGGTGATTCCCCTTCTTAACTATTAGAGATTCAGTTATTTGTTTACTTCTGTATGGATGGGGACTGGTTATGATTTCTACTCCCAAACTAAACACCATTATTCAATTATGTAACTTAGCAGTTTAAAAAAAACTTATCTAAAAGGTCTATCCCATATTTGCAAAGTAAAAGATATTTTACCTGATTAACAAAGAGAGTTGTCACAAATTTTCCTGGCTTAAAAATGTCTATGACCTTCCTAATTAGGTCATCGTAGGATGTCTGACTTATGTTTGTTTCAAAACTAACATATGAGAACTCTGGTTCTGGAGTGATGTGAATAGTCCAGTAAGTTCCCTGGAGAGGAGCAAAATAAATAACCTATATTAGTATTTTTAATGTTAGTTACATTATTTCTGCAAATACTCAATTTAGAAAAAAAAATCATACTCACATCTGTTTTCATCCCATTCATTGAATACCCACAAGGATTGAACATTGTAGCATCAATGACAGAACCTGGTATCAGGTCACGAATTCCACTCACCTATAAAATAAAGAAGATTCATACCGATGAACATTATTTCAGAAGATTCATGTTATGTTTACCACGGTTATTTTTCATCCAAATCATTAAACTTTTCTTCTCTCAGATAATGAGGTCCCATCTGAGACCCACCTTACTGTTGTTTCAGAGTCATGAAGATCTGGCTCTTTATTAAGGTGGTTGAAGGCCCTTCTGAATAGTGTGCCCATTTTTTTTGTTACTGCCCAGTTTTACCATCTTTTGCTCTCTTTTTAAATTGTTATTTGGTTTTATTGCTACTTTTTGTTTTTGTAAGAGGTATTTCATTATTAAATCTTTAATGAAACATTAAACATTGTTCCAGCTAATATTCTCAGTTAAGCGTTGAACACTGTTTTCCCTTTAGGTATTTTGTTAATTTTGAATTGTGTAAACCATGTTTATATAAAATGTATATGGTAGTGAAGTGAAAGAAACGTTAAGAAAAAGTAACTGTAGTTGTTAACTAGGTGATAAAATCCCACCCAAGGTCTTTTCTATATTTATAGATGTAATTCTTCTCAAAGCAAAACAATAGTAACTAAAGGTGCATCTGACTGGCATACTGCAACTGTCATAAATATGAACCAGTTGCCAAGCATCCTGATTTTGTTCATGTGACCGTGGAGATGCTGCAACGGTTATTAAATGTGAAAAACGGTCATAAGTCACTTTTGTCAGTGCTGTTGAATTTCAAATGATCACTAAACAAATGGTTGTAATTCAAAGATTATCTCTGTCAACTTTCCAAAAGATTTTGTTTATTGATCAAATTTATATGGCTTGCCAATTCACAAGAAGTGACATGGATGGTACACCACAACAAAGACATAAAATAATAAACAAGTCAGAAAAGTCATTACTAAAAAGATATGGTATTCAAAGATTAGATTAGAAAGGGATCCATCTCAAGATTTTCTTGAACTTATACACAGAACAGACTTGTTAGAAACGCCTGAAAATGAATGGCTGTGCAGGACAAAAAGCTCTATTATTCACTGACTTGATCTAATCTATTTTAATTACCATAATTCACGACTTACACGAGTGACATCATTTGCAGTAACACCATCTTTCATGTAGAACTGGTCCATAACTGCTGGATCAAGCTCGCTCATCAGAATTTCCAATGTTTGATCTGGCTGATTGATTACTCGACTCTCTGGGAAATCCAGAGTGTACAAGTACCTGTTTTTAAAAAATGCATTTCAGAAAAAAATGTTCTAAACTGGTGAAACAGATTTATACTGCTCCAATATTACACCGATAGAAGCAAACTTACCAGCAGTCAGAATTCATACGGCCCATGCAGTATGCTGCTCCATCTGTGGCAGATAAATAAAGTGAAAAATGGTCTTATAAAAAAAAAAACTTCTTTCCTTTATATCGTAATTCCTGAATTAAATCTGACTATGTGAACATACAGATCTATATAGCATCCTGTAACTGATAAAGAAACCATGGAACACTGTACCAGTAAATACTTTTAATGAATTGTTTTCTGGCTTTAGATATTTACTATTACATCTTTTTTGTCAAGAAAAGGAAAGAAAAAAGGAAAGAAAAAGAAAGAAAAGGAAAAGAAAAGGAGTGGATCTTGCACTTCCTCCTTTTGGAAGAAAAAGAAAAGTATGTTGTGAAATAAACAATAATAAGTAGCCCATAGTTTCTTGTACAGTATTTTCTTCTAAAGCAGGAAATGTGCTTTGGGTCTGGTGTGGGTATACTTACTCAGCCTCAGTAGTTCCTTAAAGAAGTTACACCTTTCCTTGAGTAAATACGGAAGCCACATTAGGGTTTTTCTTAATATGGTACAGAACAATATTTTGTACATTAAAACAATTGTTTTATTGTACAAAAATCCTATTCTTTAATGCTAATTCCATACTTGTTTATTTTCCTACTTATTCTACTACCTTCCTATTAGTTATATTTACAACTATTTCTTTCATTTAATCTAAAAATGTCCATGCTTATCGATCAATCTCTATGATTTAGAGCACTATGTTTCCCTATTTTAACTCTTTCTTAACTCTTAACCCTAACCCTAACCCTAGCCCTTCCCTTTCTTCCCATGTTTTTAGCTTTTGTAGCCAATCCTAATCTATTTGCATGTGAACCTCTTCTCACTCCTCTGTAGATTGCAAATAGGCTTTTCCTGCCCTCCCAGCACTCGCCAGCCCTGTTTCTGGAACTAGTTTGTGGAGCTCTGCACCTGGGCTACTGCACCCAGAGGGCTTACTGCAGACTTGCTTGGATTTGAGGACCCTGGTCAGGCGCCCTCCTCTCTCAGCTGGTCCTTCAGCTTCAATAATTACTTTATCTTTTGCTTAGTGCTTTTCCTGGTCTCTTGCTGTCTTCCTGGCTTGACTCCTTTGACACACCCATACCCATGCTCATTTTTGGTTCGTTTTAGGAAACATTCTCCAATTAAAGAGGGGCTAAGTCTGTTTTAACCCTCCTTTTCAGATAGCACCTGGAATCCCAGATGGGAAAAGAAATAGCTGCTCAGTCTTGGTGGTGAGTTCGATCTTCCACACCACGCATCCAATGAAAACAGTTCTTGAGTTAACCAGGCAATGCACTCTGTCACTATCTCTTTCACTCAAGTAAATAGTTATGCGACCTCAGCTTCTTTAAGGAACCAACAGGTACACAGCATATGCTCATGTTGGATCCAAAGCACCTTTTGCCACTTCAGATCCAAATAAAGCACACCTCTATTTTTTAACTGAACATCCATTTTCTATATTATTAAGTAGAAGAATTGACAGTATTTCAACAAAATGTATGCTCCACAAATATTAGTATATAAATCTATTACATATATGATGTCAAAAGCAAGGACTGACTGTGTATTAAATTAGGCTTCGGTTACAAATGGCATTTTCATTCTTACTGTCATAAATTGGTTATAGCAACAATACTGCATCACTGTTGCACGTGTAAAACTCTTCATGGATAAATTGTTTTGAAAAAGTTAAATAAAATGTTGTACCTGACAGAGCAACCTTCTGCTTTATTATTTTTACTTGTTATATCTTTCAATCATTTAGCCATGAAATCATGACTAATTTGAACAATCTCCTATGCATAAACATTCTGAATAGCCAGATTTTATTTACAATATTGTAAAGTGAAGATATATTGCTACATTTATACTTATTGAAGATATATTAATACATTTACTTACTTGGAAATATTTCATTAAGGAACTCTACTTCTTCCTGGAAATTCCTATGTGGGTACTCTTGGTGGGAAGGCTTCATGAAATTTTTACGTGAATAAAAGAAGCTCTGAGGGGAACCAAGAGTTCAAATAAAATAAATATGCTTTCCTCAATTTCATCCTTATATAAAAAGAAATTATCTACTGTATAAGGTTTTACCACTGTATACATATATAGACATGCATGTATACTTAGATACATGAATGCAGTAATCTCTTAGAAATTCATAAAGAATATAATTTGATACATAAAGGATATCCACATGGAGTATAAATATTTTAAAAGTGGCATATTTAGAATAATGTTTATTTTCAACTGGACAAAATTTTTCAACTATATACCATTTTTATCTTTTAACGATCTTATGCTTTAAGATTACCTGAAGTCTCACATATTATTCCCCATCCCTAATATTCCTGTTATTACAAATAAGCTAGAGACAAAAACACAAGCTCTGCTTGGCACATCAGTGTGATTTATATTTACTTAAAACCAGAAAAGGTAGAGGACTGGGATGATTATGCATACTTGTACGATAAATAACTCTGGAATAGCAATAGTATTTATATTTACTTTCTTCAAATAAGGATAATCTACTGTATTTTGTGATTATAAAGCTTTAAAGTGATTGGTCCATGACATATTTATATAATGAAGAACAGAACTGATATTTAAGAACATAATGAATATATATTATTAGCATTTTTTCAAGTGGATTTTTTTAGTCAGGAAGTACGTAAGAGTACAGTTGGATATGCACTATGTTCTTAAAGCATTTGCTTGCAGTTTCAGGAGGAGTATAAAAAAGGAGAATCAAGAACTTTAGTAGAATATCTGCCAATTAGCCTAAGGGAGTGCTTTTAGATCTTTCCTTCTCCTCCAGACCATTTTGCAAGCCTCATACTGAAGCCTCCAATAGCATCAGATGAATATCCCCTACCTTAAGCTGGTATCATTTAAAGCCAGCCTATTTGAGGCAGTATCCTTATTTCATCTTTACTATGAATATGGATTATCTGATTAAGTCTGTGCTGCCACTTAGAAGTTGGTATCTTATGTCTTACAAGTATGGCATTTTTATTCAGCATCTTCAGGAAAACGTTACTTTTTCCTCTTGCTGCCCCTAACTCAAGTCTAACAAAAAATCTGAATCTTTCCACTCCATCTTTATTAATAATAAATAAATAAGATGAGCTATCTCAGATAACGTATGGTAGTCATATTAGTCAAAAGCCATACTGTGGAGGGGTGCATTTTATAAGTCAGAAGTGGGGTAAAATCAGTTTAAAAACTTTCTCAAAAATATGGGGCAAATTGGTCATTTGTCACCAATAAAATTATTAGCAAAACTGATTTTGTACTGTATGTTATCCTAAAAGTAGGAATCTTTGCAGGCTTTGTGTTGAGACACTTGCCAATCCAAAATCCCAGAAGCACTGACACTTCACTGAAAGGTGTTTAGGTGTATTTCTGCATAAACTTTTGATGACTGACAGAGGTTGCATCTCCAGCAACCTTAAGATAACCATTCATGAGTGGCAGAGCACTAAAATGGGGAGACAAGATTAATATATAGTGCAAGAAAGACAGAGTATGAATGAGATATGAAAATCCCAGAAATATTAGGGGAATTAATCTGAAAAACATTTCTTACATATTGTACAATAATAAAAATTACTATTAGATGCTCAGCATTTACTACTGGTATATTTTGTAAATATATACAAAACATAAATTAATATCATATTTAAAATATAACTGATAGTTAACAACTTGGAAGATGTCTCAGAATATTATTTTCTTTTCTTACCTGAATTGAGTCAAACCCACAGTACTCTCTAGCAAGCTCTAATAGGGGAACCAGTGCCTGCAGTAAGAGGGTGGTACCACATGTCTTCAAAATGAAACGTCTCTTGGAGACAAACATGCTACTCTCACTAAAAAAATACAAAGATATAATTAATATATTTCATATCTGAATGGATTTTGGACATTCCAAATTTATTTGCTAGCAGTTGCTTAAAACTTCTTTAAGCGCTTAAGAATTAGAGACACAAAAATCTTGGCTTAGTCAATACGTATCTTCTATTCCTTTGAGAATTCTGTAGGTATGAAAAGGCTCATCTCACACACTGAGCTTTAAATCAAATAGATTTGATTTAAATCTAGTAATACAACTAACTCTTTGTATAAAGCAGGGATGTCCAAACTTGGCAACTTTAAGATTTGTGGACTTCAACTCCCAGAACTTCTTCAATTTTCATCTATTTATTTGTTTATTTTAAATTATATTTCATTATAATAAAACATAGCTCCATTTTCTTA
>JAOYMU010000252.1:26602405-26612411 GCA_025802295.1 Psammodynastes pulverulentus | reverse complement strand
GTGGACTTCAACTCCCAGAATTCCCCAGCCAGCAGTTCACAAGTCTTAAAGTTGCCAAGTTTGGACATCCCTGGTATAAAGGATGCAATGTGAAACATTCCTTTCCATTTTTTTCCTAGAGTAAGAAGTTCCTGCAGGCTTTGGTGCTTTCATCAAGATAACAGCAGTAGCACAGTGCTGTTCTGATACACACTGCCTGCTTTAAGATATGCAAAATGCATGCAATACATAAAAAGGACCAAACTTGTATTATGCTACAGTGATATTACTTTCATCGTTTGTCCCTTTTCACCCTTCCACACCCAATTGGGCAACTCTGGTTAGACAGGTAAGTCTTATGTAATCCTGAGATAAGGAAATATGTCATAACACATTAAAAGTGATTTCAAATACAGATATCGGGGTAAATATTATAATCAGAATGGTGATTAATGGTTAGAGTATTAAACAAGTTTGAATCCTTATTTAATCATGGAACCCTTTGGATAACTTTTAATTCTATTAATTCAACTGACCCTATTTGATAACACTGTTAGTGAGATAACATTAAGGAGAGTCCCATGTAAACTATTTGGAGAAGCAGCAGGTTATAACACAATACATATAAAAATATCCTTTCATAGATATAGCTGATTTTGAAAGATATTTCTGTAATAACAGGTATTATGGACAAAGCACTAAATCATGTTAACCAAAATAAAATTTAAAAGAGACATAAATAAAGGGGCCCTTTAATATGTTAGAATTCCTTCTTTTAAGATATCTCACAGAATTATATTAAAAGGTTACTTATTATGCTAACAATTTGGCTTATTCTGCAGTAAAGATATGATAATAACGATATGCAGCTAATATCTTCTGGAGGTGCTGTAACAAATACACACTGCATTACTCAGTTTTCATTTGACTGTATCCCAAAGGTGATTTTTCAAGAGGTAACTGGACTTTCTGGTTTTTCTTTGAAGACTTCGCTTCTTATCCAAGAACCTTCTTCAGCTCAGACTGGATGGTGGGGAATGGAAGGATTTATATTCTTTGCAGACAGCTAGTCATTTGCATTCTTTTAGAGAGTGGTTGAGGCCACCTGGAGGTTTATCTGTGTCCTCAAGGTCACCTGAGTGGTACAAATGGGTGTGGAGCCTTCTTGAAAGGGTTGAAAGGACTGTGTTGTAGACTGGAGATAGATGTTGTTGTATCCCTCCCCCTATGTTGAGAGAGGGCTGTTCAATTTTGACACAGGTGGTCTCTTTGTTCCCTCCTTCAAACCGGTGGTCCTCGCTGTCCAAAATGTGGACTTTGCTATCATCAAAAGAGTAGCCTTTGTCTTTTAAATGCAGATCGACTGAACTGAAGAAGCTTTCTTGGATGAGAAGCAAAATGTCTTCAAAGAAAAAGCAGAAAATCCAGTTGCCTCTTTAAAAAGCACCTTTGGAACAACCATGACCTGGATGACTGAGAATCTCCATAGACATTTCATTGTATCTAGTATTACAACAAATAATAAACTGATTTCAACCTTAAGTTCTGAATTCTATCACACTTAACCTGCTTAACCATCAGCACATGAACCTGGTATCAATTATTGATCATGATGCTGTAGATAATTAAACAGCAATATTTAACAATAAATTCCTCTTGCTGCTTTTTATCCAGTTCTGGTATCTTTCAATTCTTTTTCATGCAATTGTTTATGGAAACATCCAATTTATTTCATTGCTAGAATACATAATGATTGTTTTCATTATATGCTATAGGATACACGAATAGGTATGGCTGACAAACTTCAAACTGCATGAATATTTAAAACATTCAGACAATACAACGCAAGTTCAAAGAAATCAAATTGAGATGTGGATATGTTGCACTTACAATGATGTTAGTATTCTTTCAAAATATTAATAAGTACTATGATATATTAACATCATAATTTTAAAAAGAACATTTGATACATATTTTAAATATAGTATTAATTTGATACATTAATATTTTAATAAAGCCTTGATATAGAAAACTCTATTATAATAATGCTGAAATGAATGTCTTTTTTGACTGTGCAGATGCAGTTTGAAAAAAATGATCATTAAGTATTTGTCCACAAGTTAAATATAGGGTGCTTTAAGACCCCCCTTCCCAATTGTGAAAAGTCCCTACCATATCACAACTATATATATAAAAGCGAAATACCACTCACACATCATCACAAAATCTCCAGAACCGTAAAGCCTATAAACTTGAAAATTGGCACATATGTTCCTCTTGGCTTCTAGATACTTGCTAAGAAAGGATTTTTCGAAATGACCATCAGAACATTTGTATTTCCTATATTTCCTGTATTATTAACACCCTCTGATGCTAAGAAGTTTTACTCCCCCTCCCCACCCGAAAATAAATCTGTTCCAACTGCAGTTGAGCTAAGCCACGCCCAGGTTCCTGGTTGTCTCTTTCTTGCTCACACAGCAAATACTGCTTCACTTTCCAAACAGCCCTCAACTCTCTCACACAGGATGCTAGCCAGATGAATACCGATGGATGCTAGTAGGCAGAGGCAGAATCCTCACCCCTCATTTCCCTCCCCCAAACCTTGCCCAATCACATAGTTTCATAGCGAAGCATGGGTACCTTGCTAGTACAATATAATCAAATTAAGGAAGCACTTTTTTCTGAACTGTGACCTATATTATAATGGAGTCTAATGAAGTGATTCTAGCTACGTGATAGGACTGCTTCATATAACACAGAAAGGAACATTTTGTACTACAAATGTCTATGGAGATTCTCAATCATCCAAGTCATGGTTATTCCAAAAGTGCTTTTCAAAAGGCAACTGGACTTTTTTGGGTTTTTTCCTTGAAAATATTTTGGTTTTCATCCAAGAAGCTTCTTCAGTTCTTTCTCCTTGTATGAGAAGCAAAATGTTTTCAAGGAAAAAATCCAAGGAAGTCCAGTTGCCTTTTGAAAAGCACCTTTGGGACATTTTCTATTACAGTTTGATACGGAAAATTCATTCTCAATCCCATTTTCCAAAACAAGAACATCGACAAAGACTGAGAATATTTAAAAATTGGTTGTACATCGAGGGATACATTTACACTGTTTGGGAGTCTGTAAAAATGAGATTTTACTATAGTCTGAGAGCTATGCAGAGAATAACCTTTCTGCCAAATAGGTAAGCCTTCAATAGTGGAATAGTTTCAAAAGGGCGTTTCCTGTAGTTCTTAGTTGTTGTTAGACAAGTTTCTAACAACAAAAAAGCAGTTTCTGAAATAGCCAGTTCTAAGCTATATAGAATTTGAAAACTCAGTGCAAATCCCTTAAAATATACTGCTAATTAGCACAGATCTTTCACTATCACCAAACTTCTCCAGAATAGGTTGAGCCTCAGTCCTCAAGGACTGGAGAATTGAATCCAATAACTCAACACTGTTTATATTTAAGCTCTGTATTGTTCCTCATCTAGATCACTATTGAATACATTCAGGATTCAATAGTATTGTTCCTTAGAAATGGATGATAAAGTCAACAATCCTATTTTAAATCTCTGAGTCCCACCTACCTCAAATATCATGTAGATTTTGTGGGACGAAATGAAAAGCTATGGGACATTAATACACTGTATATTGGCTAGTAGTTCCCCAGCACCACTTTTTTTGACATTTTCTGAGCATAAGGGCTGGGGGCCCCCAAGACAAATTACAATCAGAAACTTCAGATAAAGTCAGTGTTAAATGTTACTAGAAGTTGCACAAAAATCTAGGTAAAATACTCAGGCCATATTTCCCCAGACCAAAAGCCTATATCAATTTCCACCATGAATTATCCTTAAGGCAACCATTTTAAGCTCTGTATATCCTTACCAAAAACTGTTTAAAAATGGGTGTGAACAGTATTAACCAGATGTGTCAGGCGCTGCAGTGTTACTCTTTTTCAGGAACTTTCTCCATAAACCAAAAAAATTATTTCCTTAAAACTGCATAGTATACTACGCTATGATCTCTTCAATGATGTTCCCAACTACCTACTTGAGGCAGGAGAACACTTCCCATCAACATGGAAGTATTAATTACACAATGGGATCAATGACATCCCAGCCAGTTAGTCAGGAAGGCTAAATGAGCAACTGGTATTCCTCAGTGCCATTGTAACTTCCAACAGTCATGAAATGAATGTTGTTAAATTGAGGACTACTTGTACGTTGCATATCACTTTATACTTTTGTAGTAAGTAAATTATCATTTATGTAAAAGACTAAGCATTGTGTACAGAAATTTTATTTACTTACCTGAGTACATAAGCTTCCTGCTTGTCAGTTTTTGTCACACTTATGATCAAACAATGCACATTCTCCAGAAGTTTGTCCCACTCAAACCTGCCAAAAGGAATACAATAAAGTATTAAGTGAATTTCCATCGTTTTTTTTAAATAAGAGGGCATGATGTACTAGCACAAAAGGTCAATCCACATTTCAACATCAAAAAAGGAAACTTAACAGAATGTGCAAACTACTGTACAATATCTATAATGTAGCTTAATAATTATCAACTTCATTATTACTTGTTTAAAACTTATGTTTAAGAATGACATTAAATATACCAACAATGACAACATGTGGAAAGTCAGAAATTACTATTTGAATTTGTAAACTTACTTGAATTTTATGGATTCTTGGCAATTTATATTACCAACTTCTTGGAAACCATTTTATTCTCGTGAAATTGGCATACTGAAATACTGCATATTTCCTATAACCCAAACTTAATGCCTAGTTTTGACCCTGGCCAATGCCCTCTGATACTAGTATACAAGTGTCAAAACTTTAGGCACTGGTAATAAATCTAAACTATGTTATAGAGTTTGATGTCACCACCATAATTCATGACTTCAAAGGAGAAAAATGTGTAGTTTATTTAAATTTAAAACTTATATAGATGATGTAGATCAGGGGAGTCAAACTGGCAGCCCAGGGGCCGGATGCATCACAAATGTCACGTGATGCAGAGTATTTGAAACCTGTGTTATAGACTACAAAATATAAAGACATTATAGTATTCAGATAATCACATATTACTCTTAAATTTTGAATATTTTATCAAGTATATTATGACATTGCACTAGCTAGATCATATTGCTCGAAATATCTGGACCAGTCATTCTTTCTCTTCCAACTCACCTAATAAGATTGTTGTTGTGGGGAAAATAGGAAGAGGAAAGGGTATTAGGTGCTCCTTGAGTTATTTATAAAAACAACTTGCTGCCTTCATTTATTTATAAAATTAACAAAGGGATATAAGTAAAAAATAAGTATCCCAGATAATCTGGAATAATTCTTATTTCCTCAGAATTAGGTGAAAAAACCCCTATATAATTCTCGTAAATACTTTAAACCCCCAGCAACCATTCTATGCATACATGCCAAGCCTGCTACACTTCACAGTAAGCCAAATACCTCTGTCATTGTCTTAAGCTAGAACTGAGGATAAACTAAGTTGTCAGACAGAATACTAATCCTTTGACTGATTTTATAGGATTAAACTGTACAGAACCCTATACTTCCTAGTGGTTATACACAGAAAAGCAATAGAGTTCCCTTATACAAAAGACCACAAACATATTGTTGCACAGGCCTGTATATTTCCTTCATGTATTAAGTAAGCTCACCCTACTCTTCTAGTGGTGTGCACAAACTAGAAAATGGGTTTTGTTTAATATACCAAACAAATACATTGTGGCTTAATATTCATCTGACCCTTCCAGATGGGTCATAGTCTGGCTGAACCGAATCACAGAATACTTTCATTATTTGGATTTGGTCTGTGCATGAAATGTTTTGCACACCCTTATGCTCCTCCTTTAAATAATGACCAGCTCATAGGAAATTGCAGCCCTATCTGTATTTTCTTGGCAGGCGCTACAGTACTGTTTAAAGGTCTACGTAAGTTTGGCTGACTCAATAGCTTCAGTCACTATAATCTTACAGGGGAGCTGTGTGTTTCAAAACTGACTGCTGAAGCACATTCCTGCTTCGGCAGCTGAGCCTTGCAAAACAAGAAGATATCACTCACGCTCCTTAAGTTTCCTCAGGAAACAATAGATAGGGATAACACCTAATTTCTCAGATTACGCAATTTACAATCCATACCAGGCTCTTAAAAAAATATGAGGGGACAATGTGTTATGTGGAATACTACTGGATTAGTATCAAACTGCCCAGAAATATGAAATCATAGCCATTTCACTGTAGCCAAGTTAACAAATTCCAGCAATATTTCATCACTTGCCATCCTGGAGGGCCATAGGTTCTCTAATTCTAGAATAGAATGTAATGGAAAAATGTATAAGTTATGTCTAACCAAGATTGGATGTATCTATCATGCGTCTCTGAAAGTTAGGACATTTGTTCATAGTATTATAATGAGAAGCGTTCTTGTTATTTTTATGTTCAATGGAAACAATTTTATGGTTGCAGCCTATCTCAAAAAAGGACTGAGTAATTCAGGACTGGAGTACATAGAACATTTTTGTTTGACATATTTCTTGTCATGTACACATCAGAAACATTTCAGAACAATTTCAGCATGTCACATTCTGCATGTGCCAAGTGCCATGAACCTTGGGATGGCTACCAATTGATTTCTGGATACAATTTAAAATGTTGATTTTGACCTGCAAATCTTTTTATGGATTGGCATTTGGGTATCTGCTTACTTTAACCTGAACAGACCCATCTGGTTAGGTTATAAAGGGAAAACTGCTTACTCATCACCCTTACAGAAGGGAACTAAAACCAAACGTGTTGCTGTTTAGTAGTGCCAATCCTATGGAACAATCTCCCAATGGAGATCAAAATGGCTTTCTCCTTCATGGATTCAGAATAGTGAAAGCAAAAATGTTCTACTTCAGTTTCATATTTACCTTATTTTTATTTTGACTTATTGGATGTCATGTTTTCCTTTCCTTGGTTTTATAAGCCCACACGAGTTTGGAAGCAAATACAAATACTACAATACTGAATGTAGTAAATCAACTTATGAAAATTAGCCATATTTTGTGTGGTTTAATAGAAAATAAAATTTTCTTAGTTCAAGAGAGGAGCGGATGTCCAGGGAAGATCAGGCAATGGATGTTTTCAAAAAAAGAATATTCGATATGGAGTCCTTTGTAATCTCTGAGCTTGGTTATTTGCTTGCAGACATTTTATTACCAACTAGTTTACATGATCAGAGCTCAACTGGGTCACAGGAAATTTTATTTCAAGCTAGCATTATGTTTGGATCAACTTATGTGTTTCAGAAGGCCTTCACACTACCACAGTTTAATAACTTACTATTGGCAATGTTGGAAAGTAAATATGGCTAAATCCTACATGATGGAAAGTTTTGTCCTTATAAAGATGGAAATATTGAATTACAGGGTCATGCTCTGCTTTACTGTAATTTTACTAAAACACTTATAATGAGCTATTAAGACATCTTCTTCTTCCAAGTTGGACAAACAAATTCTATGTACAGTGTCTTTTGGCATATAATTATTCCAGGGAAACTCTTGCTGTCAAAAAGAAATATATAGAATTCATGTATTGATGACAGTAGTCTAAACACAAGTACAGACTTTTATTATATATGCTTTAGTGTATTTTAATTATATAATTTCTTCTATGTAACTTGGGTCTATGACCCATCATAAATTTAAGTAATTCCTCTAGTAGCATTTGGAGTATTATTGAAACTATCAAAGTAGGTGCTGACATACTTCATGAATGATTGTTTATAGGGAAACACATTTGCCATCCATAGAAAAATAAATGGATAAATTCAGAGTAACACTTAATAATTAAACATTTACCAGAATAATTGAATGGCACATTAGTCTTTAACATTCCATGCTGTATGGTCAAAATCATAGGTGATATGCATCAGTAATTCCTCAGCCTGACTTACCACATAAACAATTTCAAGGACAAATTTGGACAAGGTAAAAGCACTTGTACCAAGATATGAATATTGTGTAGGAAAGAGAATATAAAAATAATTAGACATCCAGTCTAGGTACTTGTAACTATGCAATTTATATTTTGCTATTTATAGATTTTTGGCATTACAAAAAGAACAGTACAAATCACAAGCCAGTTTGTCATATCAGGTGAAACAACTGATTTAGTTAAGAATTGATCTGCACAAGATATATTACAAAATCATTAAATCTGAAATAGATTAATTCAAGCAATACAGTACTGTCATATAAAACTCAATTATGCTACATATTTGATATACATAGGCATAATGTAGTTTGAAGTCAGAAATATACAAACCCAATTATTATTGTTTATATTTTTGCACAGTAGGCAAGTTGATTTATAATGCAACTCTTACCTAATGAGATTTGACATGGCCTTCCAAATTGACATTTTTTGTTTTCAGAAAAAATCTGTAGTTAAAGTGCACTAATTATTGTGAGAGCACTTCACATAGGTTATTTATTGGCAGAGTAACTCCCGCAGTTCACTATTCTTTGCTAATAAAAATCACAAATCCATAAAGTTACATAAAGCTGAGAACAGATATTCTTTCCTATCCAAGCTATCCATTATTTCTTTGATATTCTTAGCATATTAGAAGTAATTAGTGGAGAATGAGAATAAACATACACACAAAGGGTACATGATTCCATTTACCTTTAATTATTCTCTGCTAAATGTAGCTCATTCAAACACACACACAGACTAGGCATTGTAATTTTCAAATGTCTAAATTCTATTGAGGCAGTTTCAAACTATTATTTTGTACGTGCAGCGCAAGTAAAATACTAGTACTATTAGTGTGCATTTAAGGCTGTAGGAGAGAACGCAACCCTTCCCCCAAGGCTGTTGAGTTGGCGCCTCCTCCACATTCCTGAAATGCCCACTAGATGACAGTCCCAGACCCAACCCTTAAAAGTAACACTAAAAACTAATGCTTGATCTCATTAACAGAGGAGAGGCTTTTTATCTGGAGTTTGAGACTGAAGCATATTAAAAAGAAAGTTGCAAACAGAGTGAAACACAGGAGGGGTTTCTGTCTGTCTCATTGCATTGCCTGAATTCCAGAAGGTCAAATGCATACATAAAAACTCCCACTCCCAGCCACTGTCATGTTCTCGCTAACCCTATGAGGGGCAAAACAAACCAACACAGCATAAATTCTACAAAAGCATGCTTGGCAGCTTCCTCAACAGCCTGCATTTTTTTTTACTTGGAAGAAATCAGAAAAAGCAGAAGAAACTCCCCTCTTCCTCGATATTTTGACAAAAGGTTTGAGGTCAAGAATCCGACAACTAAGCTGCAGCCGGTTTCAGAGAAAAAGCACGAGTAGTCCAGTCTCTTTACGAGTCCTACAGGCCAAACACCCAATCTACGTTTAAAGAACATGCTGGTGCAGAGATGTCCATGGATGCCCTGCCCGCCCACTTGTGATGGCCAACTTGGTAGGGTTCGTCGAGTTCTTGCACCAACAAGCAACGTACTAGCTAGCCGTCTACCCATTCGGTTCATAACGAACACTGCGAGAATCCCGGTGGCCCTCGACCTTCCTACGGGATCAAACACCTCCTTCTTCATAAGACAGGACCTTCTGTTCACACTCCGCTGTTAAGAAGCGCCAAATAAGGTGACCCGCTCGTGAAAGCCCGCCGTGCATTGGAAATAAATATATTCCGGGGAAGGGAGGGAGAACGCCGACGACCGGCAATCGCCGAGGCCTGCTTTAATTTAAAAGGACAGGCACGAAAAGGTCACGTCCCGCCCTAGCAAGGTCACAACTCCGCCCTTCCCGACGTGAACTGCTGCTCTTCTGTTTTAAGTTTCCCTCAGAGAGCCGGCCTACAGGGGAACTTAAAAAGGCCTGCTGCCATCAGCCGCCGCACGCGGAGGCCGGGCCTGCATGCGCCAGGGGAACGTTAGCGGCCGTTACTTGAAGGGGCCGGCTCGTTCGCTCCCCCCCCCGCCCGCCCCCAGCAAGGCCGTCCCGGTGAAAGT
>JAOYMU010000252.1:26526676-26537832 GCA_025802295.1 Psammodynastes pulverulentus | reverse complement strand
CTCCCAGAATTCCCCAGCTAGCATAGCTGACTGGAGAATTCTGGGAGTTGAAGTCCACAAGTCTTAAAATTGCCAAGTTTGGAGACCTCTGGACTAGAGAGATATTTAAGCATTTCCAGGATACTATTTTCCATTTCAATACAACTTTTGACAGATAAGTTGGACACTGACAGGCCAACATGGGTAGGCATGAAGAGATAAAATAGAGGTAACAATTTCAATAGATGGTCATATTGGAGTCAGATTTAATAGCTGCATGGATTTACTATAGAAAACAAGCATTTGTAAAAATGTATTTTCCCTCTTAAAACATTTATTTTCATTTAAGCTATATTGAAGCAACGTTTAATAATATGGTTATTTCAAATGGTTTCATATAAAATAAGTCAGAATAATTCCACGAAATAATAGAAAAAGAAACCTGACCATTCCAACAACCAATCAACAAGAGAACCAATCAGCTGCTCAGAATTTAAACATAGCTCCAAATGAACAACCATTCAAATAAACGACCAACTGACCACACTGGCACACAAGACATTTATAAGCTAAGGAGAATAGAACAAGAAAATCTTGCTGCTGATGTTACCTAGTCTAGTAACGAAATGTTCAGAAACTAAATTAGAGAGCAAACTGCTGCCCCCCCCCCCCAATATTTCTATTTCTATATAGAAAGAAATATACTTTATATCCAATTTTAAATAATATTTCAAGGGAAGAAAGTGCATAATCTGTGTATTCTAAATCTTTTTATATATAAAACTGTACCATTAAGTTAATGTGTGATACATGAAATATATGGATATTTTCCTTTCCTTTCCCAGAAACCAGCAAATATTCTAGTAATGGGAGAAGGTCCTGAAAGAGGAAGAGTGAAAATAGGTAAGTTTTATAATTACCTATGTTTATAAATGTAAATACAGTAGAAATTAATAGAAATCCTAAGCAAAGCATGTCAACAATACTGACTTACATTGGCTCCAAAGGAAAGCTTATCGGAGCATATGAGAAAGGAAAATGAATTCAGCTGAATGTGGTTAGAGGTAGGTAAGTAAGGTGCCAAATAATGTGGGAGAAAGTCCCGTGTTCTCTGGAGATCAGTAGTAACTTGTAGTTCATTTAATTAGAGATGATACCATAAAAAGAATGTGCTGCACTGGTATACAAAGTAAGTGCAAAAACAAACATTTAGAATTATTCAATGATTATAAAATATATAATAAGCTGCTAGGGTAGGTTGTTATTACCTCTAAAATTTCTAGGCTACTTCCAAACCCCCCAGAAATAGCTAATGGAAACTGCCATGGGTGAAATGCAGATGAGAAATTTCTGTGTATATTAATAGCAGGAAACTGTTTACAGTGATTGATGTGATGTATGAACCAGTTTTAAGGATATGAATAGGAGTAGATCTCTACTGAAGCACTAATAACAATGCATGTTAAAGACTGGTGTTACCAGTTTATCTGGCTCTTGAAGCCACTGAAAGGGAGCAATTAAAATTGAGTATACTTCTTCAGCTATGATTGAATGTTTAAAAGTTTGAAGCTCTTAACTCTGTGGATAAACTTTACTTTTTCCGTGGATCAGTACCAAAACCTGCCAAATCTCAAATTTTTTTATTTACCTATCTCTGCAGAGCAATTTGTAGCAGAATTGTACAAGCTGTTTGCTTGAGATTATTAGTTATCATGAGGCTTCATTCCAGACACCGCAATAGATCATTAATCTCCAGATATTGAGCTGCATATTCATGGACTTGCTTATTGTGAAAATTCATAGACATTACATGACTACATTAGCTATTTTATTAGTTTTAATGAAGTCATATTTGCCCAGAAGAAATTTTTGCTGCAGTACACAGAAATTGAAGTCTGTTTCTGTCTTCATTTGAGATTTAATTCAAGGCCTTTCCCCCATATTTTTTGGAGTCAATGGAAATTTGCCCATTTGCTTCATGCTTTTGAGATCAATAATGATAAAATTGTTCACTCTGGCCCGAGACTCAAATGTGTACTTTTATATTTATCATGCTTTAATTGATTATGTCAATAGCAAAAAAAGAGAGAAGACTTTCTTATTTCAAAAATTCCCAGTAAAATGTTTTGTGACAGTGACGTTACTTTTTTCCCTGCAAAAATATTGTCATTCATCAATCAGAATTGTGAATGTAGTTTTTTTAAAAAATCATATATTTTTATAAAAGAATTGTGAATGCAAGAAAATGTCGATGTAATAATGTACTATATTCCATAATGAGAGATATGTAGCACCTATATTGAGATACAATTCACTTGTGCTTACTATAGAACACAGGTGTCAAACTCACAGCGTTACGTTGCCGTCACGTGAAGTTTCTCAGTGTTATTTCCCTTCGCGGAGCTGGGGTGGGCATGGCCTGTGCATGATGCATCCGGCCCGCGGACAGCCAGTTTGACATCCCTGCTATAAAACATAAATTCATTGTCTTTTAATGTCCCTTCTAACCAAAGGTTGCCATTTTGAGGCCTAAAAGCCATGCAAACCAAGGTGTAAACTGCAATTTATGCTTAACATCTGCTTACAGAAGTCCTTACCTTAGTACTTCTCATTTACCTTGCTTTATTCAAAACTGCTTTTGTAAATTGTTCAGAAAATTCATTTAGTGTAAAATAGAAAGCTGGATTTTCTGGCAGATGCTTTTTAAATTGTACAAAACTACTCATATTGTGATTAAATTGGTTTCCAGTGTGTTGCTCAGATCATTTCATGGTGCTGGTTATTATCTATTAAGCTCCAGAGCTTTGTAGATAAAAAATATCTGGTAACCAACCAATTTCGTTACTTATAGAATTTATCGGTCTCATCTAGCATTTGATATATTACTGTTTTACTGGTCTAAGTATATGATAATTAGGAAGAAGTTAGGAAAGCTTTGTAACCTAGTTCAAATTAATAGGGATCTAAATTTACTTATTTTAAAAAATGGTACAAAGGAATCAAAAGCATATTTCTATCACAAATTTTATAGTAGACGTTTATTTCGTATTAATTTTAATTGTTCAAAAAAACGATTAAAAATCTGATGGAGGCAGTGGGAGATAGGCACAGCTTCCTTTGAATCAACTGATTGTTTAGGGATGCCCCCCCTCCCAAACGTGTCCTTTCATTTTGACAAAGAAATCTAATGAGGAGAAATTTAGTACTTTGCATTCTTTTTCCTATTATAATGATTCCTATAAACATCTTTAGTATTGAGTGTTATTAACTAAATATGATCTATTCTATATAATGCCAGTAAGAATAGAATCAGACTGCTGCGGCCAAAAAAAAACCTTGATCTGCCAAGCCTTTAATGTTAAGCTTTCTAGTGATACAATTGCAGAAAAGTGGTTTGAAGTTTTTGGGGAGACATACACACCACTCCTGCATACTATTAAAGCAACTGCATGTTTTCTCAGATTGCCCAGTGTTTCAGAAAGCAGTTGTACAATCCTGGCTAAAAGAGCCACATATAGCAATAGCAATAGCATTAGACTTTTATACTGCTCCACAGTGCTTACAGCACCCTATAAGCCAGCAACCCCCAATCTTTTGGATACCACAGACCAGTTCTATGAAGAGAGGTTTTTCCATGGACTGGAGAGGGTGTGGTTTCGTGTGCTGCCTCCATCTCGCGGATGGGGCTTCGCTTGCTTGCTCAGCCCAGTTGCTGGCCGATGGAACTGGGGTTGGGGACCCCTGCTCTAAGCAGTTTGCAGAGACAGCATATTACGCCCAATATTTTGTGTCCTCATTTTACCGACCTCGCAAGGATGAAACGCTGAGTGAACCTTGAGCCGGTGAGAATTGAACTGGCAGTCAGCAGAAATAGCCTGCAATATATAGTGCATTGAGAAAGTATTCATATCCCCTTCACTTTTGTTTTTACTTTGTCATTATGGCATACTGAGTGTAGTACGCCATAATGAGAAAGAAATGAATTCCAACAACAGGTTGCAGCATAACAAAATTGACAAAAATGAAGGGGATCTGAATACTTAATGCACTTGTGCTCCATGCCACAAACCACCTTTTTTGGTCCTGAATGTCATGAATGTCAGTCTTATATGTACTTTAAGCTATATATTAAAATATTTGACGGTATAAGTTTTATATCAAGTCTATTAATCTGAACAAGAATATAAATTTGTTTTAATAATAACCAAGTGTTTGGACTTGCATAAATCAGTTATATTTCTAATAGCTATATAGAACATTTCTTTTGGCCTAAGTTATGACATATTTGATATAATATAGTAAATAATGGTATTATTTTCACTGATGAAGTCAATTCAAATCAATATACGTGTTCAAAAGCACTCATACTCAGTTTATGATATTAAAGGGAATGGCATAGGGAATGCTTGTAGCTCCTAACATGGATGAAATGCATTTATAATGTAAAATTTTGGGTAATTTGTTCAGGATTGTCAGCAATGTTAATGTATTGTCTATGCAAATACATTGTTTGGGATGCAATCATCAATAAACTAAGTAATATCCTCAAATAGGTCCTATAGGAAAGTTCTAGATAGGGCAGCAATTTAAGATTGTGTACTTGGCCTAGCTTTAAGATAAATGAGGCACTGATGTTATCAGCAATAACAGTACAGAAGAATTTACTTCAGAAACGTTTTGTTTGGTGTAATACAAAAATTGGTTATTTTGCAGCTGATATGGGTTTTGCAAGGCTATTCAATTCTCCTCTTAAGCCGCTGGCAGACCTTGACCCTGTTGTGGTGACATTTTGGTATAGAGCTCCCGAATTGTTACTTGGGGCACGGCACTACACAAAGGCAATTGGTAAGTGTTTTGATTTTTTAAAATATAGCTCAATAACTATCAGAATTATCAATGGCAGAATAAATATAAGAGTTATAAAGCTCTTAAGTAGTTCAATACTTTAAATGTCTACTCCATTTCAGAAATAAAATACAGTTCTGTTAATTCATACAAATTAAAGCAGGCCCATATTACAAGTACCATTATTTCACAAATATTTTGAATGTGTTTCTATCAGACTTAATAGCCTTTTATTCCAAAAATATCCAACTGCCATTTCCTTCTCTGGTCTCCTGGTGGAAAAGATCCTGTGTTTTAGGTCATCTCTGTCCAGGAACCTTCTGTATGTTCAGGAAAAAGAGCAAAATGTTCTTATCAAATCATTTCCTCTCTCTACCTTCACCAGTCTGGGTTGTCCAAGTGCACATGGGCTGCAACTTCCAGGTTCTCCAGCCAGCACTAACTCTTGAGAATTCTGGGGTTGCAGTTCTGACAAATTTTGATGGTGCCTGGTTGAAGAAGATTTTGCTTTGGCCGACAATTGAAAAACCTGCTGGAGTTGAAGAGTTGAAGAATATACTATGTTGATGCAGCCATATAAGGTCATGTTCCTCTAATGGCCACTTAGTAACCATCTTCTATTTTAGCTATCAATTTTATTTGATTGACTGAACAGCCTGATACTCCTGCAGAACTATTATCTACATTAATTACATCACTGCTTTCAGAGACCATATATTTAATTTCTTTGGCTTATTATTTCTCATCCCGTTTCCACACTCAATGTTGCATTGTTTATCCTGGGAAAGAATAGCCCATGTGTATGATTTTCAGAGGGAATAATGAAAAAAAAAAGATGTTCAGAAATGACATAGAGACAGCTAAACAGTGAGGAAACCTGTGGAACAGATGGGCTCTCTTTCTTGGGTTGTAAAAATGCAGAATTCTGAATGTCCTTCAGGTACTCCTATTTCTATGAGATATTCAGATTCTTCTATTTCTATGATATATTAATGAACTCACTATACATGCTTTGGAGACGCAGCGATTGAATTCTATTGCCTAGTGTATTAGTAATTCTTATTTGAAAAAGCAGAAATATGTATGTGGGAAAAGAGGAACCAAACTTTTTTTTAATTTTCTATTTCTATTCTGTCATGCTTCTTTTCTCGTTGTCTTTTCAAAGTAACATTATTATAAATGTGACCCTGTGTACATGTACAGAATATTGAACTTAAATATGAGACATGGATTTTAAAAAGTAATTTTCCTCTATTCCAATTCCTGAATCTTAGTGGTTAAGAAATATTCTGTGTGTAAAATAGTCTTGTTTCACTAATCTTGTACTTTTAAGAAATGTTTAAATGTTCTTTGGGATGGGGAGAGAATAATCTTCCAGTTTCTCTACTTGCCCTTTCTTTTTTTATTGGATCTGTCTCTCTAATCTTCCATGATCAGGAAAAAAAATAATTTATAGATCTGCTCTGAACATTCTTATTATCCTTGCTGAACCAAAATGAATGCCCCAGAGCCATGTCCGTTACAGAAAAAATACACAAAATTTATCTGAAAATACTAATACTAATACTAATTTGGGGACTTTCTTTGGAGGGTTAGGGGAATGGGAACAGTTTCACTTCTGGAGGTCTCATGTTCACATTCTCAGTCACTAGAGGTGTGTCTAGCATGTTTTTTGGTAGAAAACTTAATAGTAGATTAATATTTCTTCCTTGCCTGTAGAGCAGGGGTGTCAAACATAAGGCCCCTGGGTTGCATTCCGCCCAAAATGTGGTTGGATCCAGCCTGCAGAGCCATCCTGGAAAATGTAAGGAGCCAGCCCACGTGGCTTCGGCCCGGTCTACCCAATGCGAAGAGAAAACATTGGGCCAGTGTCACTTCAGCCTGGTCTACCCAATGTGAAGAGAAAACATAGGGCCAGCATGGCTTTGGCCCGGTCTACCCAATGCAAAAAGGAAACACCAGCAATTTGGGGAGTGGTGTCAAGCTGGCCACGCCTACCCAGTCAACCATGCCCAGTTATGGTGTCAAGCTGGCCATGCCCACCCACCCAGTCAGCCACACCCAATCAGCCATGCCTGCCCGGCCCCCGAGTTCAACCACAGCCCTGATGGAGCTCCTAATGAAATTGAGTTTGACACCCCTGCTGTAGAGGAGCTTACTTCTCTTTAGTGTTTTGAATTCAGCTGTGTGATAATTAGTTTCTCCTGCATTGCATATTCCACTATAACAGCCAACTTACAATTGATAAAACATATGAGAATGGAAGAATAAGGTATAAATATTTGATATTACACATGCCAGGCACAGGCAAGCAAATCCACTCGTGAAAAGTCCAAATCAACAACTTTATTGTGTTCTATCTGTGTTACAAGATTCTCCCTAGACTGCTTGCCTTCCCTTGGGAACAACTAGATAAGGTTCCATGGAACTTTGGGCAGAGGGGACAGACTTGTGCCTCTTGTGGCTGTGCAAGGATTCAAGACTAATTCCCTATTTGATCCCTTCTCCCTGCCTGCCTGGGAATTTCCCAACAGTACAGTAATATAAGTCACATGTGAGCCCTTGGATTGCTTGGATTTACTGTATTAATCTACTTCTCCTCCTAAATAGAATGGGAACATTGGGCCTGTTTTCTGATACCCAGAGAAATATTTCATGATAAGTTAAACTACTATTCTTGATCAATGCATACTCCAACACTGTCAGTTCATACTGGAATAGGACATTTATATCTTCTGATTTTCTGTTGTAGAAGGCAATCAAACATAGAGGACTTGAAGGACAGGAGGAAGATCAAGGCAACAGTCAGATAAGCGGGCTTGAGCCCAGACCAAGAAAATAATTTGAGAAAATTTATAAGGGGAGGGGGGAGAGGGCAGAATGACACACTGACATTGAGATAACATGGTTGCTATTGGCCCTACAATGTAAAGCAGACTTAGGAACCAATGCCATATATAGGTCAACATTATTTTTACTGTGACTACTGTAATAACAGAATCTTGCAAGTCTGAGTGTGTTTTTGCCAGCACCTAACTTTATTGTCTCAAGGTAGGAGCGGCTTGAGACATTTTCTCAAGGTATTTTCTTGGCCCAGGCTCATGTGCTGCTCTTTTTGTTTACTTATTTAAAAGATACACCCACTACCCTTTGGGTGAGGCTTCAGAATTACATGCAGAAACAAGATAATACTTTCAATATATAAAATGCAGTCATTAGTGAGGAGAATGAAACAAAGACATAGAATGCAGATGAACAGAAAACTTGGACTGAACTGGACAAAAACACGTTGAAGCTAATTATCAAGCTTATTTTGAGATGGTGAAAGTAACACAGAATAATTTTTCACTGATGTTGAATTCTTCACAGTTTTGTCCTGCAGGGATTTTTCAAATTCTTTTTATAGACTAATTGAAGGGGAAAAATCCTGGCTGAAGTCTTGATTACCTGTTGAATATAGATAAGATTGCTCCGAGTGCCATGAACTGAATTTCATGATTCGTGCAAGCCATTATTATTGAAAAGTTTGTGAAGCAACCACATGAACCTAATAAATGATTGTGACTGTTTCAGCAGTTCAAAGAGAGATGCTTCATGTATACTCCCAAAGCACCTCTTTACAACAAATTGTACAACCACAGTATCTTTATTTCCCTTCAGAAGGCTTGTGATCAAATTTCTTCAGAAGTCCTGTGAAGGTTTCCTTCTTAATATACCTTCATTGTCAAGTTCTACCCAATTTGGTAAATTCAGAAATATTGCACTGCAATTGCTTTCCTTCTTAGGTTTTGGACTTGGTCTGCAGATATTAATATTTAATCTGCACTTGACCATAGAGCTCACTGGTGATTTTGGGATCACTCAGTCAATCTCAGCCCAATTTATCTTATCAGGTTACTGTTGTGAGGATGAAATTAGAGGAAACTTCATATAAACAGCCTTGAATTGTTAGAGAGAGGTGAGATTTAAACCCTTCATTCAGTTATCCGTTCATTGAGTTCCTTTAACTTGTACTTAGTTGATCCGGCATGTGGAAAATGTAGCGTTTCAGAAAATACAGTCTTCCAGTATCCAATTTAGCAACTTAATTTGCCCTTCCAGAGTTTTAAAATTAGATTTTTTTTTCACACCAATGATGCTGGTGTGCAATCTGATTTCTCCTACATCTCCACCCCATATGTATTAGCTGTAGTGAATGTGCAGAAATTCTATTTCATGAGATCCAGACATAGAAGGATTAAAAAGACCTGTCCATCTAGGTAATGGGCAGAAACAATTGAAGCCCAGAAAAATCAGAGGCCAAGAAACCAATCATGAAGCTCAATATCCCCTATGGGTTTTAAAAACGGTAAAGCAACTTCCATTTTGTCTTTGCTTTTGTCCTCAGTATTTTTTTTCCATTGAGGCTGGCTGAAGACAAATTCCGAGCAAAACCTCCAGCCAGCAGTTACCAAGCTGGAAATTAGTGAAATTGGACAGCAAGCTGACACTAGTGAAGCTGGTTGTAGTATAGCTGCTGGTGGGGGAAGAAGAGTTCAATTTCTGCGCAAAAGGCAGATGTTTTTACCCTTAGGTAGCATTAAAGTTCCTGAACTCCACATGGTTTTTGCTCCTTTAGCCTCAACAGGTATGTGGGGTAGATAGTTTTGTTTTATGGGCTGAGACTTAGGTTATATGGATCTGTTTTGGAGCATTTTGTGCATTTATTGAGATCCTAGATCTGATGGAGCAGCTAACTCATTCCTTTCATAAAGTAACTGTCCCTTTTTTTTTACTTACTTCTAAGTCTTGAACCTAGATATAAGAAAAATGGAAAGTTCTTAATGAGCCAGAGAGTTTCATTCTGGGAAAGGAATCTAACTTTTAGCACAGATCTCCAGGCCTCTAAAGGAACAGGGATATCACTTGCATCTTGGTAAACCAGCAATAGAAGGGGATTTTCCTCAGGAACATGGCTGGTAGCATTCATAGCTGACTGTGCCAGAGAGTTATAGGAAGAAGTGACAGACTCATGGAAGCTGGTTTTAGAGACCCATTGTAGGGATGCATGGGATTTTAAACTATTCTTAATCCATTATTCCAGCCCATTTATATAAACTGACTTCATAGGTAGTCTTCAAGCTGTTCATTACCCAGGAGATGGATACTGTGAAAGGACTTTTTTCTTCTTTGCAATTGATATAGATTGTGACTAGTTGGGAAAAGTCCTCCTAGATTTTGTAAAAAAAAATAATGTATTAAATTTTCCTAGTAAAATAAATGCATTTTATTTTCCCGGTTTGCTTTTCTGGCTAGATGTCCTGACTAATCCCTGACATGATTCTCATAGATTGCAACCTTAAATTGAAGCTTTGGAAGTCCTTTCTCTTAGCTTCTGTTGACTCCCTAGAGATTTCTGTTCACAGTTTGACACCATCTGTCATCTCCAGCTAAAAGATGCTTAGCTCTGTCTTACCACAGACTCCAGATAATAAGCTGGGTATGTTTGTGGATGATATAAAACAATTCAGAGCAGCAAATTGAAAATGTGATTGTGAAAAGATTCTGAAGGATCTCTTTAAACTGGAGTGAATAGTCTACCCACATAACAAATAGAGTCAATTTAAGTAAATGTAAGGCAATGCACAATGCCAAAACCCTTGTCTGAACATACAGTTCACTGATTTGGTCTGAACTGCCTATAACTAAGAAAAGTATCTTGAGGCTACAACTCAGTAAAGATATTGAGCAACAGCTATAAAAAAGGCAAATTCTGTACTAAGGATCATCAGGAAAGAGATTGCAAGTAAAACTCTTAACTTTGTAATCTCTTTGTTCACATCTTTGTTTGCTTATTTATTTGTTAGATTAGTTTGCCATCCATCTCACTTTGAGGTGACTTGAGGTGGCTTACAATATTAAAAGCCAGTAAATCCATTAAGAATGTTTCTAATAACAGTAAAAATTACAAGGAATGTTGTGCTCACATCTGGAATATTATGCAGCATTCTGGACACCCCCTAGAAAAAAGTGCAGAAAAAAGTACAGAAAAAGCCAACTAAAATGATCAAGGCATGCAAACACTTTCTCTGGGATAAAAAAAACTAGAATTTTGTAGATTTGTGCATAATATCATGCATGGCATGGAGAAAACAATTCAGGGGAAATTTCTCTCTTAAAATATTGCTACCAGGAATCCTTTTCTGAAGCTACCTGGAAAAAGAGGTAAAAGAAGTAAAGTACATAAGTAACCTGTTGAATTCATTACCACAAGGTTAAAATTAGAATAGAATAGAATAGAATAGAATAGAATAGAATAGAATAGAATAGAATAGAATAGAATAGAATAGAAT
>JAOYMU010000252.1:26508058-26519898 GCA_025802295.1 Psammodynastes pulverulentus | reverse complement strand
ACAGGGGGTGAAAATTGTTTGGAAAATATTGTAAAACTGTTTTAATAAAAAAAAAAAACTTCAAACCAATAATTCTTATGCTGCACATACCTAGTGCTTTTCAACTGATTTGAAACAAGGCTGATATTGAGCGATATTCTCAAAAATAATTATAGACTTTCTATATTATTTTGGGAGGTTTATAAACAAAATGGTATGTGCTACCATCTTGGTACCAATACCTAATTATTAATGCTTTTGGCTGATGGTTTTTTAAGGAATTGGGAAAAAATCAGCACTTTTTCACAATGAATTATTCTTGATTTACTGTCCATGTTTTCTGATGCACATAAATTAGTGTAACAAAAACAATTCAGTTAAATTCTTTTTCTTTTTTGCTATCTTGTTTGTTGCTGCAAAATATTGGAAAAGTACAGGTAGTCCACAAGTTTCAATCAGTGCTTAATGACTGTTACAATGGATTTCAAAAAAGCTACGGTACTTGCAATCTGTGTTCCAAGTTACAGTTGCTGTAGCCCCACATTCCCATGGTCAAGTAATCCAATTGGAAATGCTTGGCAACTGGATCCCATTTAAAACCAGTTGCAATGTCTTGTCATCACATGACTGTGATTTGCAAATTCTTTTGCTGTTTTCTAGCAAAAAATGTCTGTTGGATATGCTGGATTTGCTTAACAACCGCATGATTGCTTACGACCACATGATTTGAATAAGTACCATGGTGCCTTGCTTTATGACCATCGTAAAAATGGTTGTAAAATTAAATTCAGTCATGTGATGCCTCAACTTATGACCGAAATGAGTTATTGTTGAAATTCTGGATCCACTATGGTCATAATTCAAGGATTACCTATAAATGTTGAACAGCACAGAGAACAATATGGAATATTTTGGGTATCAATAGCCTAGAGTTTGAATAGTTCCCCAGCATCGCTTACTGGACACAGCACGACAGAAAAGACAGAAACTACTGTACAAATGCCCCAAAGGCTCAGTTCTCAGTTTTACCAGACCGTTCACAAGGATATCATGGTCAATGGTATTAAAAGGTATCAAGAGATCCAGGGGAACTTGCAGGAATTACTGTAACTCCATCCAATTTTTCATCTAGACTGTTCATCCAGGCAACCAATTTCAATCTAATCACATTCTAATCAATTAAAATGAGGCAGAAAATTAAGCATTTTTCATTGTCTTCTGTGGTGTAGAATAGAACATAAATTTAGATTCTCAGATTGATAAGAGGTCTATTAGCTATTTTCAAAATAATCAACAGGCTCAGTCCGACCCTTCTGGGTCACAAAAGAAGAAGCAGATGGAAAAGAAGCAGAACCTTCCCATTTTAATTTGTCTGTACATAGTAGAGTAATGCTAGAATTGTTTTGTTTTTATTCGTAATAAATCTTACTAAATTGCTCTGAACATTATTTCTTGAAATTATCTGCTTCCAATCCAGGCTGATACTATAAATATGACATACAAATACAAATTGAAATAGTCTTCACTCTGTTCTAGCTCTAATATGTTTTAAAATTTCCTCCACTCGCATTCCAGGTGATACCCCATGCATATCATTACTCTACAACTATACATTTATTGTTAAATTGGGGGCCTGATTTAGCTTTGTGAGAGGGAAAAAGTATTTAAGAGGAATAGTGACAAATACATGGACTATGTTACACATAACTACCATGGCATTAACAGTATTGTCACAGTCAACATTTTTGTAATGGATCTATCAAGCACTTATAGGAACATTTGAAAAGATCTTCCATCAGCATGGCAGACATCAGTTTAAAACTGAGAGACTGATTTGTCCATGACAAAAGAATCACATGGGATTCCTCACCATCAGTTCCATCTATCAAATTCTATGTGTACCATGTTGTAAGCATTGAGTCAAATTCTAATTTGAAGAAATCCATAGTTGTCATAGAGGATATGAAACTCTGAGCAGCTTTTAACATGTACAATGAAATAGCCTAAGAAAAGGAGACTAAAATAATTCAACATCAACCTGAAATCACCATCACTACTTCATGGAGAAAGACATTAGTGATTTCTAGCCATAGTTTGTATGAATATGTCTAATGTGTAACAACATATTGACCATATTAAAATGAAAGCAAATATTTTTCATTTCATCACATTTCTGCTAAAGTTGTCCAAAATTTTATATGATCTCTTAATATGTTTTTAAATTATTGTAAGATTGTAAGCTAATGTATACTGGTGCAATTCCACTGTATTCTTCTGTTCCAGTGTTTTTGCTGGTTGCCAGATTCCATACCCCAAACGAGAATTTCTTAATGAAGATGAACCCGAGGAAAAGGGTGACAAGGTATAGTTCATAGACCATGATACCATCAGTAAAAAAAAAATGATGTTTCTGAGCGGGAAAGCTTATAGAACATCAAAGGTTACTCTGACCAGGATTTCTGGTCGATATGATTGTAATGCAATGTCATGAGACATACTCAGAAAGGACTGCATGTCGATATGTGATAATTACAAGAAATTAGATTGTTTAAAACTGAATAATCTTTAGTAAATTTAGATAATGGAAGCAACATATAGCTGGAATAAAAAAGGGAAAAGGTCTTAAACCCATATATCCTAATAATGTCTTTGAAAAGTCATCTATTGGCAATAAATATTCTGATGGGGTTTTTTTTGTAGTGATGCTGTGTGAGTAGGAGGAGAATATAGGAAGGGTATTGCTCAGTGACAAAAGAGCATGCATTCTGAAGGGCCTAGGTGCAGTCCTTGATATCTCATTAAAAAGGCTCGGGTACCAAGTACCTTTGACCCTGAAGAATTACTGTTATTCAGTATAGGTAATTTAGATGGAAAGTCCCTGTTGATATACAACAATGCCCCATGTTCCTATGGTAACAGAGAAAAAAATTAATTAAAAACTTCAAGAAGAGCTTCATACTATCAAAGATCAAAATTGTGGAAGCAAGCCAAAAGTCTGTTAAGAATGAGAATAAAAGTTGCAGGACGTGAAATATTCTGGTAAATGAACTATATTTTTGTTTCCATTAAATAATATTTCAGACATACAATTGTAATCGTTTATTTATTCAGTTCATATGGTTGTCCATCTCAACAAGTAACGTTGGGTAGCAAACAGAATTAAAATAAAATAAAAACAATTATTAGAATTAAAATACAAAGCAGCCAAGAATAGTATCCCTAAGAAGCAGAGTCCTGTTTTGATTCTGAGACTTAAGAAAATGAATTTTCCTTGAGTGGAGCTTGACTCCTAGTGACTGCATAGACTTAGCCATAAAATTTTCTCAGTAAGAATAATCTCCTTTAAGTCTAGGAGATAGATGCAGAGATAGGTATAGATATCAATATCTTTATCTACGATTTTTGCTCCACTTTGTTTTTCAGAGTCGCCACTGTGACATTAAGTCTGCTGAATTCCAAAATAGATTGTAAATAAGTTTAGTTGTTGCAGATGTTAACAAACGGCTCCATCTGGTTAAATTTCAACCAATTACATCCCATCAGCTATTTTGGCCTGGGGCATCATCACAATCATATTCCTTTGATTAATGAACGAATGCAGATTATAGTCCTAGCTGGCTTTTCCCATAGGACAATATCATTCCTGAATATTGTGTCATCCATTATAGTAAAAGTATAAATATGGCTTTAATTGTAATTCTTGGCAGTGATAACAGAGTTGTATAATTGATGGGAGGAATTTTATTTGGTTTGTATTCTCCTTTTTTCATCTTGCAGTGAAAGTACTTTATTGCATTGAGACATGTGGAAAAAGACATACTGACTTCAAAGCCTTTTGTTTAAAAGGGTTGTTTGGCCATTGCTGTACCTCAACATTTAATTGCACTTACTTTGCTGAAAGTTTATACTTAAAAGTCTACAAACATTGGGACCAAATGTTAAAAGAATAATTTTCTAGTTTGACTCTTAAGATTTGCTTAAGTTTGTTGTTATATTTCCTTCTTTTCTTGTCCTCAGACTAGTCCAAACTTTCTGCTGCTCCATTGTCCTCTTTATTATTCTGTTCACTGGAGTACTTTCTCTGTCTTTGACCTGACTTGGAAAACCTATGTCCCAATCAGAGTCACTCTTTATACCCTGCTATTTTTATAATTAAATCAAATATTCAGTCCTTTCCTTCCTCTGTAGTGGTTTCCACGACTGACTCCAGGAAATCTGATACTGAACCATAGAGTCTGAGTAATATAGATTTCAATTACTATAAATCAACCAAAGCCATAGATGAAGTATAAGAGGCAAGCATTTAAGCCAGGGGTGTCAAACTCAAGGCCTGGGGGACAGATCTGGTTCACAGGATGCTTAGATCTGGCCCGTCAGGCCACCCTGAAAACGGTGAAGGACCGGCCCATGGTGCCTCTGTCAATGAAAATGGAGCTCTGGAAGGCCAAGCTCTCCCAAGCAGGAGGCCAGCCCAACCAAAAACAGAGCTCACGTGGGGCCATGCGCACCACCACCACCGAGCTCCATTTTTGCTAGCAGAGGGTTGCAGGAGGTCAGCACAGCCAAAAATGGAGCTGTGGTGCCCGTTTTTGCTGGCAAAGTGCTTGGGCCACCATAGGTGCCCCCCCAACATCAGTGACATCAAGCTGGCCATGCCCACTCTGGCCACGCCCCCAGTCTTTGCTCTAAGAAATGAATGTGTTCAACCGTACTATTGTTTCAAAAGTGGAAGGGACAAGCAAAGCCTGTTACTGTATGTATATCATAGTCAGAAGAAATTGGTGAGGCAATGAATGAGCCAATATTCATTTAAGAGGCACATATGTATCACATATACATTAACTCATTTTTTTTAAAGATGGCCACTGCAATATGTTTAAAAGACATTCAATCAATGGCTGAATAAATGGAAATTACCTACCGAAAGAGGTAATCCAATATAGAATGTAAATGATAAGCTTGCTTATAGTTATACCATGCATTTTCTAAGGAATATACACAATCCTTCTTGCCTCAATTAGAGATCTGATATCAGTTGAGCATGAGAAAGTCAGCCAGTTATATTAGAGACTGATGGCTCAATGAAATTCAGCCTTTCTCATCCTAGTACAGATGTTCCTATCTCCTTAGGCTCTCTAAACATTATGTCACCCTTACTGAGCCAGTGTACTGCTTGTGTACATTTCTAGAAATGCTCTGTGGAATAAGAACTACCTTAAGACTAAACCTCATGGTAATCCCAGCCCTCTCTCCTTCCCTTGGATTCGATCTAGAATCAACAGCAGCAGAACCAACATCAGCAACAAACAGGACCTCAGCAGCAACAGCAGCAGCAAGCAGCACCTCAGCAGCCGCAGCAACCACAGCCTCAAGCAGCACCTCAACAGCAAAACAGCACCCAGACCAATGGAACTGCGGGGGGTGGCGGGACAGGAGGTGGCGGGACTGGGGCAGGTCTCCAGCACAGCCAGGACTCCGGCCTCAACCAGGTGCCTCCAAACAAGAAACCACGCCTTGGGCCTTCAGGCACGAATTCAGGCGGGCCTGTCATGCCTTCAGACTATCAAGTCTGTTCCTTTTTTCCTGTCTCCTTTATATCTTCTTTGGGTTTTTTTCAAGGATTGAGGGGAAATGAGTTAGGAAACACCGCCATAGGATGGCTTGTCCTAGAACCGGAATGTTTTTATGGGCCCCAATCAATTCATGAATGCGTGTATAGATGAAAAGACATATAGGAAAGCACATATAAGAAATAATTTATTGCCACTTTTCAAGGTAAATCTTGCTTAAGACAGTTTTCAAAATTTGAGATACAGGTGTTATAGTTAATTAAAACAACACAATTTGTTTTATTATAAGAAATAGATCCAGTTCAGTGAGGTGAAACTTTTTGCATTTCTTTTGCTGATAATACTATAAAGTTTCACAAGTAAAGTTTATTGTAAAGTGCTGTAAATATTCACAGGTAGTTACAGGTATCAAAGAGACAGTAATTCTATATCCTTCCTTGCCCAGCCATTTGATCAGTAAAGATGTTGGACCACTTCCCCTAATTCTTAACTAGCATGGAGCATAATGACTGGAAATATGTTGTATTGTTCTTATTAAATAAATTGAAATATGCTTGTGGAAAGTAAGTTGCTGTATCCAAATTCATAATCTTGAGTGCAGGAGTCTGGTCATTACATATTGATGGTAATCATCATCTGTAGTTACATGGCATAATATTCTCTTGTGACTCTTTAGACTCTGTTCCATTGGGCTCTGTGTATTATCTCTAGCACATTTATGACTTCATCTGGCCATGGTAACTGCAACAACAGTCATATGATACATTCTTTTTTACAAAATTAATATATATTAGCTGTCGCAAATAATAGCATGTGTCTATAAGCGCATCTATGTTCATTGAATGGTTTTTAGAAAGTTAATACTGAAATATTAATACATACATTCAGACCTATCAAGTCTGGCATCAGGCTTTTTCTTCATATTATGCATTGAATTTTATGAATCCCTTCTTCATACACCTTTTCTAAATGTAAATTAGGCATGGCTGTTTTCATTATATTTAACTAACTAACTTTCCTCTTTGGGTGGCTTTAAGAGAAAGCGTCTCTCAATGACAAACCATCTTTATTTTATTTGTTTAATGTAAATTGTTACGTAGACAATTTGTTTTCTATATTTAAGCATGCTAATACCAAACAAGCTTTCCAATTCGCATTTTATGGAATGGAAAACTTTCCCCATAACCAACTTGCTTGAAACGTGGCTAACTTCATTGATGCTGCGAACACACAACATATAGGATGTCACTACAACTTTGAACAAATTTTGGATGGTAATCTAGGGGCCATTCCTCAACTTTGTGGGAATGTAGGCAACACATGGATATGCATCTCCGCCTTACGCAATGATTTTGCTTCAGAGAGCTAGCTGTTTAAAAGTGCAGCTCAGAATGTAGTCCCACTTTAATCCAGAATGATTGGTTAGCTAGTTTGCATGAAAACAGTAAGTATGGTTAAAATATTAGTCTCTCTTCATGTAAATCTGTGCAAGAAAAGGTGCATTTGAGGCTCTGGTTATACATAGATTTCAAGGAGAAGTTCACTAGTATCTTGTTCGTTCTCACTATCAAATCCAGTTTTATGAACTCAGCTTCAAAGATTAAATATATATTAGATTAATATTAGCATAATTTTAGCATCTGGCTTTTAGTTATTCATCCTAAATTTCCCCTATTATCAATAGCTAAATATTCCTTAGACAGAGCAGAAGTTAGGGAAAGACGGACATGCCAGTACGTAAACCTATCCAAAGGAAATGAGAGGGAGCTTGCTGCAATAATTCTTCATGGCCATCCTCTACTCCCTCTTTTATGATTCAGTTCTGCTTCATAAAAACATTAATTTTTTTCCCTTTTTTTTTTTTGTAGCACTCCAGTTCACGCCTGAGTTACCAAAGCAACATTCAGGGATCTTCTCAGTCCCAGAATACAATGGGCTATTCAACATCATCTCAGCAGAGTTCTCAGTACCATCCGTCCCACCAATCTCACCGGTACTAAAGAGACTTCATAAAGGGTGTTAGCAAGGAATGAACTAACAATGAGTGGACTCCAGCAATATGAAGTTCATAACCATGAGAAGAACCAAAAAAAAAAAAAAATGCAAATTGTGATGCAGATTTTAGAATTGCAAACTTTTTATTTACTAATTATTTTAAGACAAGAGACAGTTTTTATCCTTTTTTGCCATAAAGGAGATTCTTGTGAAGTTTCCCTTCAGCTTGCTTTCGCATGTGTTCCATTGTGATTACTCGATCTGATCTGAACCAAGCACTTAAACTTCTTTAACCTATGGAATTGTTGAAGGATTCCTGGTGCACCTTTCTCGTGTTGTAGTAATTGCCATAAATCTAACCTTTTCCAAATCCTTTTACCAGGATTTTAAATTTTTGGAATCTTGAACTCCTGGGCTTTTCAAGCTTGTATATAGTTAATTTTTTTACTAGGCAGACCAGTTTAGCTATACAGGTATAATGCACCTTTTAAAAGCACTATGTTATTTTCACAGGATATTACTCTTTTGCTCATGGATGTCAAGAACAGCAGATTTTACTATTCCAGAGTATTTTATTATCTTTTTAGTAGTCTAGTTTTCAGATGAGATATTTAAAAAAAAAAAGAAGAAAAGAAAAATATACAACCCAAGTCTCTGCAGCAGCTATTACATGTTATGTGTTTGGATTGAACACCAAGCAGAAGATTATGAATGTTTCTTTTATCATTCAGATGAGCGTCCCATAGATGATTGGTCATTTTCTTCCAAGTGAATTGACTGAAGCTTTGCTTTATATTAAGGTATGGAAGCAAAGCAGAAGACATCAACTTTTGTGGCTCCGGTAGAACAAATTTGTCTATAGTGTCTTCTTTAGTGGTTCTCTGTTACCTGCAGTGGTGTCTTTGCTCTGTGTTGAATCTCTACAGCTGGGGTTCAGCATCAGTGGGATAAAGGGCAAAGAAAAGGCTTTGCCACTCCTTTGGGGAGGCTGGGTAGAGGGACAAAGTGTACTCTAATATATATGTGCATCTTTCATTTGTTTCTTACCTAGACTTTGATTGAATTTTGATTTTGAAACTTGCAGCAACAACAAACAAAATGTGCTGTGGCACCTTAAAAGACTAATAATTTTGTTCTTGCATTAGTATCTGCCTAGTTGCAGAAGACTTGCAATCGTGAACCTGGAGAAGCCATTATTGTTGTTGCTATTATTCCTTCATTATCCAGTTGAAGCAGATCAAATACTGAAAAAGGAGTAGTTGAACAATATATTGAATTTGCTTGGCCTTCTCATGTACAAGATGCATCTGATGTTGTTGTATCACTGCGGTGATTGATCCAGATTAGATGTGATAGATAAAGTAAGATATATGCTATGCTGAAATGTTTTTGAATCCTAAAACAGGAATAGACTCCACGCTATCCTTCCAGTGTTTTTGACTATAATCCTTACCATTGGCTGTGCTAGCTAAAGCGAATTAAGAATGAAGGTTCAGGACACCTGGAGGAGGGCACTAGGTTGCCTGTCTCTGCCCTAAGATCTTAACAAAGTGCCCTGAAGAAATATTGTGATCCTGGACAAGCACTTCACATGAAAAATAACAAAGCTTATGAACAGATCCTATATGTTGGAGACTCCTTCCCCCATCTATTTTTAAAAGAAGTACATAAATAAGGTAGTGGGCTTTATTCAGAAATTTAGAATTCATCGTTGAATTCACCATATTCTGACTTTTTTTTCTTTTTTAAACTAGATTTTCTGTCTTTCTATGTATGAAGATAATTTAAAGTAAGCATTTCTTACTTAACATTTTAGAATGTGAAGGAATGCAACTGAATAGGGTTTTCCAAGGGTAATCACTATTACTTCCCCACAACTACTAAAAGTGGAATAATTAGATATCAGTGCAAATTTGTGTTGTTTGTACAAATTGTAGAATTCAACTTCCTTATGTGGAATTTTGCTCATCATGGTGCGGAAGCTTTTTAAGCATACAAGGCCCTAACTTTATTGCACTAAATGTAAGAGAATATATACTTTAGAGTATATATAATAAGCAGCACTCAGTATTTTAAAAATAATTATTAAAAAAGAGAAATGGAGGAAGAAACCAGGTTATATAGGCATTTTGTGGGCATTTACACTATACAGCATAAGCGTATGCCTTGTGGTCTTTTTCTTCTTATATATAAGAACCCCTTAACAAAAGTTAAAACTTTATACTAAGATTGCAATATAAATTTGTGTCGGGTATGTTTGCCGCCTTGAGTTATTTGTAAAAATAATAAAGGCGGGATATAAATAAACAAATAATAAAAAATTAGACAATGGCTCCACTCACTTGGAAGGGAAAATTTGATTCTAAGTGTAATAAGAGGTGTTGATTCATGAAATAACAAGTAATTTATTTGAGAAGAAATATAACTGGATCTTTCTCCCCCGAAAAACTTTATTTTTTGTAATGTTTTGCGCATCATGTGTCTAAATTAGTTTTGTTGGATGGAGTTTGCCTCTTCCATACAAATCTTCAGTGAAAACATTCCTTTTCTTTCATACGTCTCCAATTTTATCTGTCTTACTGCATTCAAGCTAATATCTGGTCAACAGCTGAGAAGATTATTAAATTTCATCTTGACCAGTTTATGAGCAACCCATTTTCTTTTTGCTACTCCAGCTTTCCTCTTGTTGCAATTGCAACTATTGTGAGCTCTGTCAAAATATAGCTTCCTCTGTGCATGCAGTGTGATAACCTGTGTTGAATGTGCTTTATTTCCATGAGCTTCCGATCCCCTTGAATATGGCCATGATTATACTCTGTATTGATATATTTGCATATTTGCTGGAAAATAATGGCTTGCTGTGCTCCATTTCCCTGCAGCGTCTGTGCATACATATGTAGCTGTGCTCAATACTTCATGGCCTTCCAAATAAGCATTGACAGGGGAATAGATGAAAGTATAGGTTTACACTTTTGAAATGTTTACTGCACTCATTCTCTATTTGTATCTTGGCTTTGCGGCATACTTGGCCTATTAGGGTGAACTATTTGTGTATAATATGATGAGTCTCTCATGTATTGCAGGACTAAAGTGAGATAGCTTTGTTTCAGGGGAATTTAACAAATCAAAATACATTGTATAATAAATCATCTGTTGTATGTTATGGAAACAGGACACAGAAATGTTCATAACTGTGCAGCTTTGCTTTAAACCTGGTGTTTTCATGTCGCTATCTCATTGGCTTTCGGAAGTGGACATCAAGCAATTAAGTTTTGCTACCCTCATTCTGCAGTGCTTCTCTTCTGGTTTTCAAAGAAAAGGGCCAAGAAAATATGATTAACAAAGCAGGGATGACATGAACGGTAACCCAGACTGCATAATGAAGGAAGAATCGTGTGAAAGTTGCAAGTCCTGCACTGTATCTGTGACACTGTATCTGGTCGGGTGGGGAGGTTGGGAGGACATCTCGTTGTTAGGGAAGTGGAAGCTTGAAGTATTTGATTATGTATAATATTTTATATAAACGTAATAAGCTTAGTTCCCCTTCATAATCTTCATTGATGGTACTTAAGCAGCGTTAAGTAAAGATAACTGTTTTAAGACAAAAATAAACATACTGTATATAAGATCATGTGTAATCTTTGTTTTGCCAGCAGAGTAATATGTATTGCTTTATGGGGGGAAGTCTTTTAATGCACTGTTATCTCCTAGGTATTTAGCAGTAAATTAATTCTATTTAACTTTTTTTTTAAATATCTGTCTTCAGTAGACACTAAAAAGTATTACATAATGTGGACTGAAAGCAGTTTAATAATTATTATATCTGTAAGTAGTTTTTGTTTGTTTGTTTTATTTGCTCATGTATTTGTGGAAGGTTGCCTGCCTTCAATTCTCTTTTATACATTATTTCACATATTCATCTTTAGTTCTTGCATTTGTTTTTGTTGTATCTTTGTATGTCCTCTTTAATGTCTCTTCAGTTCATCAGTAATAAGCCATGATTACCAATATTTTTTTTGCCTATTGAGGATGGGTGGATGGATAGACAAACAGTTGCAGTAGATATTTCAGTCTTCCCAGTGCAGAGTTGTATTTTCACTTGTTAAGATTCCATGGCATATTTACACTTAAATGGAAATAATTACACCATTATATTTTACATCAGTAAAGTATTATTGATGCAATACTTTGTTCTCTTTTCTTTGTGGTCCCCCAGTCTTTAGAGCAGGGATGTCCAAACTTGTCAACTTTAAGACTTGTGGACTTCAACTCCCAGAATTCCCCAGCTGGGGAATT